>JARHVA010000497.1:2017500-3217500 GCA_037957365.1 Torreya grandis
GAATTCCTTGTTTTGGAGCACTCACTATGCCTGCATGAATGTTGCATCTCCAAGGGTCTTACATGGGTTATAAAGGGCAAGCTAGGGAATGAAATTTGAAAATGGAAAAGAGAGTTTTATATCATAATAAGAAATGGGAAAGGTAGGCCAAGGATGGGGTGCTCATTTGTAAGCATGCACATTCCCTTCTTGATATATTTTATATGCTTTAAATCTTGTGCTTATTTAGTAAGCTTTACTTAGACATCTTATTGAGGGTGTGAACCCATATCAATATGCCATGGTATAATTAAAATATTAGATGCATTAATTTATAAGATTCTTATATATATATATATATATATATATATATATATATATATATATATATATATATATATATATATATATATATATATATATATATATATAAAATTACATTGGATAGTCCCTATGTTGAAGAAGGATTTTTCCTGACAATAGTTGAATATTGTTTTGCTTGATAATGGTGAATGTGGTTTTGTTTTGATAGATGTTTGACTATTATTTTATGTGTTTGGACTTAATGAAGTGTTTTGGTGGATGTTTATCCCCTAAGCCAAAATTTTATGCTTTCCTAAATATATTTATTTAGATGTTGAAACTATATAGAGGTTGTTTCATTTTGGTTATGGGCATTCTTGATAATAAGGTTATTTATACATATGGTATTTTATTGCACATATAGGTTGATTATTTTGGCATATCATTGTATTCCATTGTAGAGGATGCAATTAGTAACTGGTATGTTAATATATTGTATGGCATTTTTATTGTTATGATATGAAATAAGGCTGATTTTATTCAAGTAAATTGTTTATTTGGGTTTATGTTGGTATTCCAAGGATAAGTGTAAACTTTCTAATTTAAATATTGCATGTGTCAAGATGCTGGTTTCCACACAATAGTTTTTTTCCTTCATTTTCAAATTTTATAATTGATATGTATAAGGAAGGATTCCTATAATGTTTCTTGGCATTCATTTTCAGATTTGATAATTGATATGTATAAGGAAGGATTCTTGTAATTGTTCTTGGCATTCATTTTCAGATTTGCTAATTGATATGTATAAGGAAGGATTATTGTAATTGCCCTTTGCATTCATTTTTAGATTTGATAATTTATTGGTGATAAAAGGATTTTTTTTAAAGCTTTGTGTCCTTTTAAAGATATATATGTTTTATAAAAACTATTTTTATCTACCAAAAAGGGAATGTTTGTAATAGTTGTTAAGAATGAGTAGAGGTCCATGCTTGCTCCACTTGTTTTGAATATTCAGAGGAATTATATACCCATTATGATATGATTATAGGGTAAATTATTGTTTAGCAATATTAAAAGTACTATGGAAGAGTGTAATGGTAAGCTTAACTTCCAAGAGATGATGGGAATATTCCATTTCCTTGTGATAATATTGGTAAGATTATTTATTTCAAGTATTGCACAAGGGTTTGAAATTTCTTATTTATTGAGTAGAGGATAAAGGACTTCAAGTAATTTGTTCGAGGTAATTTTAATTCCTTCATGATAAAATAGTGAATGAATTCATATACTGAGTATACTTATTGTTATTATTATTCATGAATTTTCCTTGAATCTTAACCGTGCATTCTACTTATGAGGTAGTACAATTTTAGTACATAAGTATCATTTATATATAAGAAAGGTTTGCATGAAAGAATGTTTTTATAATAATTATTTTACTAGCTTGCTTACCAATATCTTTATTTAATGTATAAGAATGCTTTTTTGGGAGGGAATATACTTTGTTAACCTTGTACTAACCTGCTTGTTATACACATTTTAGTGCATGTGAAGGTTTGAAGCTAGTAAACCTCTATTATGTTGGTTGATATTATTTATGGAGTTTGATTTATTTGTTTGGATTGATTGAGTGTTGATTATTTGTTGTTGAACATCACTGATACCCATGATTTAGGAAACACAAGTAAACTTAGAATTATCTTTGTAGAAGTATCTTTAGTTTATTACAACACATTGTAGTCCATTGAGTTTAGCTTCTGGCCATGGTACTTGTAACAACATTATAAAATTATGACTCATATTTCATTATTAGGTATTTATATTAGTTGGATAACTAATTGTGGTGAAACTTGAACTTATTCGATAATTGAACATATTATTCTTTATATGGCTGTTGTAAATGTATCTTATATGTTTATTGATAGTTATCAAATGGTTCATTATGAAGATGGTACCGAAGGTTCATCCTTAGTTGTATCTTTGACATTATTTGATTTCAAATAAACCATGTATCTTATATTATATTATGTCTTGGATTCCCTCACTTAACACTTGGATGTGAGCCTTTTAGGTTAGTTAAATTATAGGGATTGTTAGAAGTTTGACGCTGAATGAGATGGTGACTTTATTGTTTATGTTAGTCATTTATGAATTATATTTTAACTCAAATAAATATATTAGTGCCTATCATTTAAAATCTCCTTGTGGAGGCAAATATGTAGTTGTTATTTAGCTAGTTATAGCTGCAATGTAGCGGAACGAGCTTGTTGAGAAGTATCAAATACTATTAGTTGAGCTAGTTTTAGGCTTGTTGTTGTTTGATGAATAACCAAAGATTTTTCAAATACAAAATTTCAAATGCATTTGACCCATGTTAGTTTCCTAAATATGTAATAATTACATAAACAACTGTGTCACTTGGGCTATTCTATCTTATTGTTTAAAGATTCATGGTATCATCATTTTAGACACCGTGTAGATCATCACCTTAGTGTTAGGTGAATTTTTTTTCCTTTGCATTTGTTTAAGGTATTTTAATTTGTTTCTAAAATTCCTTTATGATTCAAAATACCAATATTGAATTTGAGATAAAATTTATAAATATAAATGACTATTGTACCTTGTATAAGCATGTATAAATGTGCCATTTTTTGTTATGTGTCTTTTATAAGTGAAATTGCCTTAGCAGACCTTGAAATTTCCCTTACATCAATTTATCAATTTATAAATAAATAATAAAATAATTTACACCCATTTTATTGCCTATTATGGAAAGTTACCAATTGCTTGAAAGGTTGGATGTTCTCTTCTATGAAATAATTATCATTTGATAGTTGAAGTGATTTATTGCATACATAGGGAGACTTTTAATAGTCATTGTTAATGATAAGAGGAAAGGAATCATGTATGTGAATTTTTTGATCACCTCTTTCTTAATTAATTATATTATGTCTAAGAAGTCTTTGAATACAAGAACATAAAGTATGCAGCTTCAATTATACAAAAAATATTTTATAAACTATCTTAGGGCATTAATATACTTGTCTTTGTTCACTCATATAAATATGCGAGTGATTTATTTCAAATAATTGTGTTATGAATACTTAAGGAAAAATGATGATATTGTTTGTTCAAAGTGAGGCTGAAATCCTGCCTTATTCTATGGATGAGTCTTGGTTTTAGATTATTGCCTAAATGTAATAAATTCTAAGTAATACACACACATAATTATTTAACTTAGATATATTGCCTTTAATTAATTTATGTTAGAGTTATCATTAGTGATTATGGTAATACGTCTTAGAATCATTTGCATGGTGGAGGAATGTTATGTAAGTAACTATGAAAGTATGAGTTATATGATTCACCTGCTATGACTATAACCCAAAATTAATCATAATTCCTCTTAATATCCAATGGGATTGCCTCATATCAATATATACTAAATGGAAATCATAGAATGGATGATGTTTTGAGGAAGCATGGTGTATATAAATTATCACATAATTTTAGTGTAGCCATTAATAAGTGGGCTAATAGAACTATGATTGTGGTATATAAATGATGCATGACTCAATGTTATCTCATAATTTATACCAAATATACTCTCCTTTTAAGGAAATTCTAAGTTGGTATCTTGGAAATAAAATATAAATATTTGTTTACTTTAGAATTTTTGGAATATTCATATTGGTTTTAATATTTGTCTTAATGTTGGAAATTAGCTATTAAGGGTTTAATTACATTACTTAACATTAGTCATTTAAAAATAAATTCTGAACTATATCTTGTGTTAAGACTTAAGTAAAATAATGTTGACCAAGATGGTAGTGTATGATTGAGTTAGAAAAGTGGAAAGTTGGTCATTGTGGTTTTGATATTAGCCTTTGTAGTGTTGAAACTTATTGTTCTCATTTGGATGGGATCCTTATTTCATGAATAACTAATTATGTAAAGGGTAATGTCAGTGTGTACTCAGTTGTTGGAAGAAATTTAGACTACCAAGATCTTAATGGAAGTAGATGATACCTAAAATTCCTAAGAGATTAAATTATGGGTGTGGGGTAGTCTTTAACAAAGGGAAATTGATAGTTACCTTGTTTGAAAGGCCACCAAATTGGCCCAATCAATTAGACCCTAATATCTTAAATTGAACCTTAAAATCTAGTGATCTCTTATAAATGGAATCTAATCTTAATGCCTTTACTAATAAGTACACATGTGAAATTAATACACGAGCATGATGAAAATTGGTAGATCATGCTATTATCACTACTTGACATGTTTATGTTCTATTGAGATCATTATGATGGATAGGGTTTAATCCTCTTAAAGTTAAATTGATTATTTTAAGACATGTTATATAACCACAAAGACTTCATGTAATTATACCTAAACCACTTCACTTAATAGGTGATTTAATATTATATATATCTATCAAAGTGAAGGGTAATAACCATTACATTTATGAATTTATTACTATAAGTTATTGGAATAGGACTGTCATGAACAAGTTTGGTGTTGGTAAATGTGTATATTGATCTTTAAAAGTGAAAAAACTTATGGGTTATAATAATCGGTTGTTACACTTGATGATGACCAATTAATATACATTACTATATTTTAATAACGTATTCATCAAAATCCTAAAGATATTGAATGGAAAATTGGTACTATTTTAAAAACTAAAAAATCTAAAGATACTAATACATTATTCAAACCCTTATTTGAATCATTGATACCAACATCTAGTGGGCATGAAGATTATGTTTTCAATCCCTTGTTTTTATAAGATCAAACTATTATACCTCTTATGTGACAAATGAATATTTCAAGTCAAATACCAATGGTTATGCCTATATCTACTCAAAACATGTTTTCACACCCTTTGGTGACCTCTCAGGTAAAAAATATTAATCCCAATAGGTCTACTATGAAATCCATTATCCAATTCATTAATGATTTGGAGGTTAAAGTTTCCAATATTGAACATAATGATCTTAAGTTTCTTCATGATATTGATTCTCAAGATGTATTGCATAATACTATTTCACCTAAAATATATTTTCAACCCTTGCCAACAAGGTTCGTGGAACCCAAGTTCACATTTTAAGATGGCAAGGGTGATCCTAAAAAACATCTTCGATCTTTCTTTGTGGCATCCCTTAATTATGCTTCAAATAATAAAATTTTGATCAAATTATTTCCAAGAAGCCTCAAAGACTATGCCTTGAAATGATTCTATGATTTACCTATAAAATTGGTGAAAGCATTCTAACCCATTGTGGGCCTAGCACATTTTTACATCAACACCACTAAAAATATTTTCTATGCTTAAATTGACAAATTCAAACAAGGAACTAATGAAACATTAAATGAATTATCTTGAAATACAAGACAGTGCTTACCAAAATGACCAATCCAATAGTCGATAAAGAGCTCCAAGACTTATTTAAGAAAATATTTATTACACATCTCTAGTAATCAATTTTTAAAAAAAAGTTCAATTCTTTTGATGACTTATGCCATGTTGTTCGAGACTGTGAAATGAAACTCATTGATTTGAACAAATTAAAGTATGTAGTGAATACACTGACTACATATAATACTAAGTTTCATATCAAACCAAGATATAAGTTTAAACCAAATAATCCTATAATAAAACTACTAAAATTATTAATGTAGTAGTACCACATCCAAATAGGCTCATATTATCTAATGCACCTAGGAGATAATTTACATGTTTACCTGAATATCCTTATTTAATCCTTACAATTATTATAGAGTGTGACCTTATAACTCTCCCTCCTCCCATAGAGGTTTATATGAGTAAACCTCTACCTATGGGATATGATGCTAACATCTATTGTGACATTTTCTAAAGCTATGGTATTCCATAAACCAATGTTATACATTGAAACATAATATCTAAGACCTTATCGATACATGGCAGATTAGATTTGACGATCCTTCAAAGGATTCAAGGTCATAACTTGGTGATCATCACAACCAAAATATTTTCAATAATCCAATGAGAATGTATGCACCATGACCTTACTTATGCACTTGCGATATATGCATGATTATTTACATCCTTCTACCAAAGTGGTCAAAGCATTCAATTGCACATCCAAGCATGTTATTAGTGAGGTATACTTACCTCTAAATATTGATCCATCACATGTAACCACTCCTTTTCTAGTTATATTTCACATGAGAGCCTTTGATATGTTACTTGGATGCCCTTGGATACACATGCTCTACACAATACCTTCTATAGTGCATGGGTATATTAAATACACTCATAAAAATGAGGTGATAAAAATTTATATAATACCATACAAATATCCACTTAAATAAGAGAATTTTATTCCTAGATAGCTGACTATTAAACTTACTAAGTTTCACCATCTATGTAAATGTAAGCAATAATCAATCCCCTTTTCTAGGCATCCTATCCTTCAAAGACCATTTCACCATAGATATACACATAATTTTAGGGAATCATCATATACTTATACACAACATACCCAATTGAATAAAAAAACACCAAAAAATTCAAAATGTTTAAAAATACCAAAAACACTCAAATAATCCAAAAAATATAAAAATATTTAATGTTTTCCCCACGTTTATTATTTCCTATACATATGTATTTTGTTCCATGTTAGCTATCACGATATAATTAATTTTATACACATATGTTTCACACATATTTTGAGTGTTATATAGGCATAAACTAGACACACATACAATTCAAGACAATAACAAGCAAGGAAAATACACTAGAGGAAGTGAAAAAGGAAAATACATGAAATATAAGAAACCAACATGAACCTAGCATACTAATACTTTGAAACATGTGTTTGTAAAATTTTTTAGGTAGTATAAAGTATCAATTACATTGTGAAAGTTAGAAGCATGGATATAAACATATATAAGCACTACCATGTAAGATAAAACATGATAATTTAAAATGATCAAAGAGAATGGAACCCAAGTTAATAATCATGATAAAAAATAATTATTCCCTTGATTTACTTATAATGTGAGTAGAGGAAAGTTCCAACATCTATAGGTTCATATATCCTATGTGGAACATTTGAATATGTCCCTTGCTTGCGGCCCTTATGTCTTTATTTATATTTAGACATTTGAATATGTCACTCTATGTTGTATGTGAACATTTGAATATGCCATTATATGTTTTTAGGACATTTGAATAAGTCATGTCCCTTCTATTGTGTGGCATTTGAATATGACTCTTGTAAAATTTATCCTTGGACCATTCTATTTGCATGGATTTTGAGTGCTCTTGTATGTGTGCTTAATTGCTTGTTGTACTTGGACTATTAATCTCTATATATTACCATGATCTACATCATGCATCTTCGGATTTGATGTGATCACATACTTTTTGCTTTAATTCTTTATCTAATTTGACATATTTCTACTAAATGCAACATGATACATACGCAAATTATATAATCATCTTATCCTTTTAAGGTTAGGTGACTTCCAATTTACATCCCCTCACCTTAAAAGGGGGGCATATCAGTTGGGGCATGTTAAAAAGACACATCCTCCATAATTTCATAGTCTACAAATATACTAAATTTTATAGTGGGGGCATGTTATAAAGACACATCCTCCACAACTTTTAAATTCTTAGATTCACCAGATTTCACCAGCTATATGACTCAAATACTTATTTGGGGTAGAATTATATATATTGGCATAAATATTATACAAATTTGGGATAGAGTTTTCAAATTTGTTTGTATTATTATTTTACATAATTTTAGATCAAAGATTACATATTGATAAATACTTCAACTTGAGACATATATGAGGTGAATATGCCATGCAAGGGTACCTAAAATTGAAAAATCAATCAAAATTTACCAAATTACAATTTATTTATACCTAGGATGGATTTTTATGGATTGTTATAGAATGTTATTGATCTTTTTTGCTACAATAATTGGTTCAATTTGATAGGTTATGTTTGTTAATCACAGAACCTCAATAGATTTATAAGTTGGGCTTGATTAAATCATCCAACTTCACTAGATTTTATAGGTAGGACTTGCTTAAATCATCCAAATTCATTAGATATATAAGATACTTGATTAAATCACTCACCCTCACCATATGATGTATATGATTGGGTTACGTGATTGATATGAAATAAACTCAACAATCATGTTGCAACTCATCTTCACACTAATAATTGGAGGCATGATTTCCTCAAATCTATATATATGCACTTGTAGGTTCCATATTTATATTTATCTCATCTCTAGTCATTTATAAGGAAGCGTATTTATAAAATCAAATTTCTAAGAGGAAAAATGACTATATTGACACACAGGTGTACTCATTCCATTATTGTTTTTACTTTATAGAATTTCAATTTATTTCAATTTCATATTTCATACACTAATTATATGTTTTAATGTGATCTTTTTTACAATATAATCACCCAAAAATCCTTCAAATTGGGCTCACACAAAGACAAGGCATGTTTACACACCTATGTATGTCTCTTTCCTTTAATTAGTATTTTCATTTTCATGCATTACTAGCTTAAAGTGGGGGGAATGTAGATACTAAAATTGAATATCTAGCATCTATGTTTTATACATTTTTAAAATATCACTCAGGGATCTATCCTTCATGTTTTATACCTTTGTATTTCTAAAAGGTTCGAATTCACCATCTCACTATGCCTAATTACTTATATCTTAGTCTGATACTTCTTGTTATGATGAGTTGGATCACCTATAGTGTGGAAAATATATTAAACATCCTCTAATGCTAGTTACAAACTTGTACCCTATTTTCTAGCTTCCTAGGCACTACTATCCACCAACTAACACTACCGTCAATGGTAGAGTCTAGTTTTTAATCTAGTGTCCAATCACCAAAAGTCATCTAATTTCAAAAAGTATAGTAATCCATGGTTTGGCCTAAGTGTTTTAGTTTGAGATATTTACAAAATGGATTAATATATACAATATTAACTCTCTATTGGCTTAGTTTTATATTTAGGCCTAACTTTCCATAGGTGTGTGCTGAAGTGATTAAATCCCAATAATCTAGAATGCTGGAATTTCATTCAAGACTTAGAGTTCTCATGCACTCACCTAAAGCATGAAGTGAGAGATTGGTTCTCATTGGTTTTATCACATGAAGGTGGACTTAACATATATCGGCATTCAAACATACACTTTATTTAATGATTAACTAGAAAAATAAATACATAATTGTGGGACTAAATTCAGTTAAATGAAAAAACATGATTAAGATGACCAACACCATTGTTTACAGAATCTACATGATATCATTAAAATAATGAAAATTTTATTCATCATATTCATAATAGGTTCACAATTTATATAAAAAATTCATGGTGCAACTCAGTTATACAACTCAACTATAAACTAGAGTATAATAGCAATATCACAATGGTATCCTTGATTACATCAATGGAATAACAATCAACATCAGTCAATAACATTTAAAAATAATTAGCAACATTCCAAATCTCTAATCAGGGTTATTTATACTTGGCTTTCCTTGACCAAGTAGTTACAATAATAATGACACTCTTAGTGATTATCCAATGATCTTTAGTGGACTAAGAGTCATGGTAGCCAACTACATTATTTCCTTAAGGACCTAGGCCTTTGTGCCCCTATATTCCTACTTCGGTGCTAGATCCTCATCACTGAGCTCCTATCTTATCATGAGAAAGTTATAGATTCATGTGTCAATCTATTTCATCCTTAAGAATCATTCCTTAAGCATCTCCCACTTAATACACATTCCCCAAGTCTTCTTATAGTGTTTTGAGTCCTCTATTATCAGGCTCTCCATTTATTTTACATATTCATTGATTGGGTCTTCCCACACCATGAACTCTTGTGCCATGGTCTTCAATGCCTATGACTCTTTTATTCGATGATTTTTCTATGTTGTGATCCTTCTATGTTGTGTGTCTTAATGAAAAGACTTACCCAAATTTATGGTCGAACATCACCCCACACTATGCCATTAGTCCATCCTAGACTAATCACTAGTTTCAGACTCTACCAAAACTCAAGCCGAACCTACTCAATCTGCTTCTTGACACCTTCCTAATGTGACAAGGTGTCAAGTAACTTCATCATTATTCATTCAATGGTCACTTTTAGCTTCATTGTTTCCTTGAGTTGGTTAGGAACTCACTTACTTTATTGACCAAATGTTCAAGAGATGTGGAGGCATCCTTATGAATGCCCGCAAGCATGGTGACCTTAGTTAAAACCTATCCTTGAAGGGCTGAAAAGTTAGAGTTTATTTCTTACCAATGCATGATTTTTGTCTCTTCCATGGATTCTACATCCTTAAATGCTTTTATGTGCTCAGAGTGGTCTTTTATTAAAAGTACTATATCTGCCAATTACTATCATTAAAGCTTTATAATTGAATCTAATCTTCTAAAATTTTATTGGGTCATGCTAGCTTCTCAAAAACCTCATCTAAAATGGGAATAACATCTTCAAATCTATGCAAGGCATGCTTACACACCTCCATAGCTTCGATAAAATACTCTATATCCCATAATTTTTCATCTTTAGGACTAGGTTGATCATTGCACCATTTTAACAGGAGGTCCACAAGAGTCTCTAGCTTATAAATTACCTCACTAGATAAGGGGACTCTATTTATGATCACTAGGTCCTAGCTTAGAATGGACTTATAAATATTTAATGTTTTTACTTTAGAAACTATCTCTACATTTAACTAGAGCTTCAATTCAAATAACTCTTCTTCTAGTTTTGTTCTAGTGGTGACCTCTTTATTATACAACTCCACCACTTTGGCATGTTTATGTTCAATCTATCGTGCATCAGACTATATAAGGAAACTTTATTATGTGACCTCAGATTCCAATTTCAAGAGTGTCATGCTACTTTATACAAAGGTAAGCTAATGGGGATCTACCTAAAGAGTAGTGGGTAGTGCTACTACTTATGAATCTACAAGACTATTAGAGGGCATCTCAAAATGGCATTATTTGGTTTACATGTTGAGGAAAAATTACATCTCACATCAAGTCTGGTCAGATGCATCCTCCCAAGCAAGATGAGAATATAGATAAATAAACTTTTTAGGGATGCCTTTATGGTATTGGACATGGAGGTTAGTGTTTACAAACTAAAATGTTGGGTTAGTTTTATATTTAGGTACACACTAAAGTGATTAAAGCCAGATGAGTTGGCATGCTGACATTTCATGAAAGACTTAGAGTTATCATGTGCTCACCCAAAACATGTAGAAAGGGACTAATTCCCATTGGTTTTGTCATATGAAGGTATAATTAACATATATCAATGCTCGAACATACACTTTATTCAATGATTAAGTAGAAGAAGAAATACATAGTTGTGGGCCTAAATTCAGTTAAATAAACAAAAACAATTAAGATGACCAACAACATTATTTATAGAATCCACATGATATCATTCAAGTAACTTAGATTGTATTCATCATATTCATAATAGGTTCACAAGTTACATAATAAATGCATGGTGTAACTTAGTTATATAAATCAGCTATAAACTAGAGTACAATAGCAATAGCATAATGGTATCATTGATTAAATTAATGGAATAAAAATTAACATCAATCAACAACATTCAACATTAACATGTTCAATGTATGGTGGCCCATGAGCATGGTCCAATGGGATGACTATGTGCTAGTCATCAATTTCAAAGCTGACGTATCAACTTAAATTAGTGTTATTAGTGTAACACCATGGATGACCCAATAGTGTTGGGAAGTCATCAACCTCAACCAATTCCAGGACTTTAAAGTCTACTTTGAATGTAACACTAAGGATATCCATGATGGCATCTTTAAGGACATCGATTAGAAAAGTGTAGGTCTTGTTTGACATGTATAATACATGGGGTAAAGGTTGGAAAGCTAGGCTATACATATTTTTCCAAGCATCCTTTTTGAGGACATTAACTTCAATACTGGTGTCGACTAAGATGTCCTAGATTACCCATCCATCAATGGTGGAATTCACCAATATTTCTTTGTCCTCTTATAGTCTATAGGAAATGGGAGTATCTTGTCATCGATCATGGTTTAATTAATGATATTTAGTAGGCCTTGGAGTGTGATGATTTATCCATTTACATACCAATGGTACAATATCCTCATCTAATAGGTTCTTACAAAATTCTTGGAAGTCATATCGCACCATGTCATCATGATCTATGTATTTATACACATTGACACATTGAGAAACATCACAATCTTTAAGAAATTGGATATCCCATTGTAATTCCCTTACCAAGTTCATAGTATCCTAAAGCACCTCCTTTTACTACTGAGTGTCAGGATACCTAGTGTCATGAGGCTCTTCACACTATACCTTCTCAATAGGTGGAGTTGATGTGGATTGGGATTGTCCACCATTGCACATTATAATATTAACTTTTTGTCTTATTGGATTGATAGGGCATAATATGTAGTGTGGTTTCTTAATGCGTATCATACCAACACCTTTATCATCTCTTTTCTTTGTAATGGTAGTGTACAAATAAGGACACTCCTCCAGATGGTGCTCATTTTTATAGAAGGCACATGTAGGATATACCAGGTAGTCTCATTGGTAATGATCAAGGGAACCAAACTTATATCAAGTACATGGTGGAAAGAGTCGACCTCAACATCCTTGACCCCAAACTTTCCCATGATAACCACCATTCTCTTAGTTATTTGAAATAAAATCCTAACACATACCATGTGCATGTACCTCATGAATGCCACTAATAAGATGATATTCATTAGTATCATTAATATATGCATCACATATCTTAAAATAAGTGGACACCTTTGACTGAGTGGCAGTTGTAATATAGGATAATCTCAAACATCATGTTCTACCTAGTAGATTTCACATGACTACTTCAATACAATGCATATGTTCTTATAGGGTAATTATTTTTATTATGGCCTTCAAACTCATAATCAACACACCATACGCTAATGAAAGTGTCATGAGCACTGTGTGTAGTCAAATTTTATAATTAACATGCCATTATAGAAATTTGAGCCTCCATAAAGGACTAATTCCCATATCAATATTGACAACAACTTCAGTGTGAAGGAAAACTTCCAAGGCCTTGTACGGGCTGGTAAAAGTTCTCTAAGATAATATCCATCAAAATGCGAGTAATAAATCTCCCATGAATCATTGAGTGTGTTGAGAAACATTGATATCAAATGAGAGATTGGAAATAAGTGTCTTGAATTATGCATCATACTCAAACATGCTTTTAGTTAGCTCTTGTTTGATATCTTTTAGTACAACAAAACTCTATTGCTTGAACTCTGAAATGTCAAATTATTGGAAGAATGTTGCCTTAAGATGATCATAATCAACTAAAACTTGTTGAGGATCATATTTTTGATACCACTTATGTGCTTTTTCTAGAAGGGTGGTTATAAATTGAGTGGCTTTTCACTCAGAAGAGGTTATGTTGTGCACTCTCGAAATAAGTTCACACTTGTAAACATGTTCATTGACATTATCCACACCTCAATATTCTAGAAAATGGATTGCCATTTCATAGTACATGGTGGGTTATTAAGGTGAATTTAATGGTGGCTTATAAAAACTTCCAAGTCCTCTTGGTCTTTGAGGGGGAAGTCCACTACTTCCTCCTACATCTCTTACTAGTCCACCAGCTGAACCACCACCTAGCCCACCTCTTGCACCTCCAACAGTAGAAAAAACAATCAAATATTTAGGCATCGAGGTAGGTTGAGTCACTATATTTGGGATAGTACTTTTCCCACTAATTATGTTGAGACCATTAGGCATGTCAAGTTGGGCCATATAACTATGTTGCAAAGGGAAAAAAGAGTTAATACACTAGTGTCTAAAACTTTCTCATCTAAATTTTATCTTGTAGGGCCAGTCTATGACTAATTGCTATCGGTATCCCAATTGTGTACAATTATTTTGTTTAAATAAAAAACATAGGATTGTACTATGGTTGGGAAATTGGGTTTATTCAACTTAGGTTCTCTAGTCTCCACTTCCTAGCTTGATTTTCCCACATATACTAGAGCCAACATTGGTTGTGGTATAAAAGTTGGAGAGTCCTCTTTATGCTCTTTTTCTTCCCTATAGATCCTTACAACACTTCTTGAGTCCTCCCATCCCATTCCTATGCTGCTTTCACCTATAGTATTTCACTGAGCTTCATCATATTTACACTTTCACAACTCTCATTGATTGGCTACCATACCAAGCCAACAATTCTTCAGAAGTACCCCTACATTCCTCCACCAAGAATGCTACTCATGCAAGGAAGAGTTTATCCTTTCATGGGAAAAGTCTCAAGTCTAGAGTCAATAAAAAATTTCTTCACCTCCAAAGGGATTTGCTTGAAATATTGAACATGTGGTTCTTGGAGAAACTTGAACTTAGCTTCTTTTGGATAAGAATAAGTTGATACAACATACTCTAAAATGTAACTATTTAACATCCCTTTCCACCAAACATAAAAAAATAATGTCCACATCACTCCCAAGTGTGCTAAGGTCATCAACACTCTAATGTCCAAGCTATCTTCAATCCATGATTTCTTGACCAATATTTGGCATAGGCTATGATCTAAGCATGTAAATGAATAGGTACTTACACAAATAAAGTATCATCCAAGGAATTTTATAGATTTTATTCAACCCACACATGCACAAAAACTCCTGATCCAAGAAATGTGACTATAAAATTATCTTCAACATTGGTAATCCATCGTTCAATATTTTCAAGAGATAGTCACTCAAGCATTTTCCACCATCATACGAACAAGTGCTATTGGTACAAACAATAGAATCAAAATTTTGTGTTAGTTTTCTATTTAGGCTTAAATTTACTTACACACATACTAAAGTGATTAAATCCCAATCATCTGGTGTGTTAAAATTTTGCACAAGAACTTGTGTTAGTTTTCTATTTAGGCCTAACTTTACTTACACACATGCTAAAGTGATTAAATCCCAATCATCTAGTGTGCTAAAATTTTACACAATTACTTAGAGTTCTTGTGCACTCACCTGAAACATGTAGTAAGGGACTAGTTCCCATTGGTTTTATCATGAAAATGTGTACTTAACATATATCAACACTCGAAGATTACAATTTATTCAATGATTAACTAGAAAAATGAATACATAGTTGTGGGCCTAAATTTAGCTAAATAAACAAACACAATTAAGATGACCAACACCATTATTTATAGAATCCACATGATATCATTCAAGTAATGTATATTTTATTCATCATATTCATGATAGGTTCACAAGTTATGTAACAAATGCATGGTGAAACTTAGTTATATAACTCAACTATAAATTAGAGTACAATAGCAATATCATAATGGTATCATTGATTACATCAATGGAATAATAATCAACAACAATAAAAAACATTCAACATTATACTTAGTTATCCCTGACCAAGTAGTTACAATAATAATGACACTCTCGGTGACTAGCCAATGATCTTCAGTGAACTAAGAGTCATGGAAGCTAACTACATTGTTTTCCTAAGGACCTAGACCTTTGTGCCCCTATATTATCACTTTGGTGTTATATCCTCATCACTGAGCACCTATCTTATTATGGGTAGGTTATAGATTAATGTATGACTTAATCTTTTTCATCCTTGAGAATCATTCCTTAACTATCTCCTACTTCTCATGCATTCTTCAAGTCTTTCACTAGTGTTCCCAGCCATCCACTCTAGGGTTCTCTATTTATTATGCATATTCTCTGACTAGGTTTTTCTGTACCATGAACTCTAGTGCCATGGTATTCTGCACCTATGACTCTTTTGCATTATGCTTCTTCCATATCATTATCCTTCTATGCCATGCACCTTTACCAAAATACTTAGCCAAAATTGGGGGTTCAATACCATCCTCATTCAAATACATAAAAATCATACAAATAAATAAGCATAATACACCAAGAAGAATTCAATCAACCATTTGATTGAGTCAAATTACCCCATTTTCCCTTGTTTATATACTAGGCATAGGATCAGTCATATAAAAAGTCCAAAGCTTATCAAGAGCATCTCCTGAATGATATTTTCCAAGTTATAAGAAAGATCATTGCATGTTTCTTCATATAGTCTATTTCATCATTGTTATCACACATTCCTGCACCTAAGGGAGAACTACATCAGTTTAAGGCCATCTTTAGAGTATTGGCTATGTAGGCAGTACTCAATGACAAGGGGCCAATGAGGTTAGCTTAACACCATAAGCCCAATAACCCATTTTTGGTCACAATCATTTGAAGGGTGAATAAGGATGAAGAAATAGGGTTTTAGTTAAAAAACCAAGATCAATAGCCTATGTGATGAATCTTAATACACTGAGAAAAGGTGATATAAAACACAAAATGTGAATTTAGTCATATCCACATATAGTTAGTATTCCATAATAGAAACCTATGTTAATGATAGCGTTTAGATTTGATAGAAATGTCGATAGCTATATAAGCATACAATATAGAATTTGATGAGTGATCCACAACAGTGATCCTACACACTTCTTGCTTGTTCTTGCTCAAGCCTACACACACATAGTAAACCAACTGAGTATCATTTGTTTTAATTGATTGCAATATGTTTCAATAGTTGTAATTTACTATTTGTTTCAATCTCAACATTCTAAATTTATAATATTATTTACATGAGTTTTTTTTAATTAATTTGGTTACTATAGATTAGTTTTTTCACCCTTATGTTTAAACCATTTATATATAATATCAACTCTAAATCCTCCCATCTCAAATTTAGGGTTGAACACCCCATTATTCTAGAAATTAGATTTATAGATTAAAGGAGAAAGAGTTAAACCTAAGTGTGTATAACACACTTTATCTTTGAGTTGATACTTCAATTGTTTTAGCAAACCCTACAACAACTCATGAAATAGTCATTTGTGTATTTGAAATATGAAAATATTTAACTTTGGAATTTGAAAAAAATAAAAGAGAGCAAGGAAGGAATGCATTTGTATGTAGGTGAAATTACTTTTATCTGTAACCTATAATTGATGGTGGAAAAATGTGCCCCCTTATTAAAGAACTTTGATAATTTAAAACAATGGTGATTTGATAGTGACCAAGTTATAATTTAAATAACTAATCAATCTCTTAAGATCAAAAGATGTATTATTCCAACTTTCATGTATAGGGAATAGTAGCCAATGTAATAATCCAAATAGTTTGAACCATGTTTCACAATAACTATTGCAAATACCATTAAGTCTCACTAAACTTGAACATACATCATCGTCATAGATTGAAATCACACCCTTGTAGATAAATATTGATCGTATCATACATGATTGAAAGATATCAAAGAATATTCTTATCCCCATCACAAATGAGTATATCATAGAATTATTATTTGAAATGAATATTTTTCCTTTTAAATTTAATATTTTTACTCTTGAAATTGAATATTTTTCTCTTGAATTTTGAAACTTTAGACTTAGAGATTTTGAAAATTTATATTTTCAAACTTTAAAACTTTTGAATAAGCATGAGCACAAATTAGAATCATGCCCCCTGAATTTTTCCAAGTGATATAAAATGATATGCACATGTATCCTTAATTGCAATTGTATTTTCAACATGTAATTTTTATCTTATATATTTTTTTGCATATTCTCATGTATATGCATTCCAGTATGTATATTTTTTTGATTTGAGTTTTTGAATATTGAATGCATGTGGGTATGTGCATGAAGTTGGGGGAAAATTCCATGGACATACCCTATAACGTGTACATGTTATAACAATAATGCATACGTGTTATTGAAACATATAGGAATGCGTATGTGTTATAGGAACACGTACGTATTCCTTTATGTTTTAATAATGTGTACACATTATGTAAACTAAAAAACAAAAAAAAACCCTCATCCCATACATTTTATCCATTTTCATTTTCATAGTTCCCATTCGTGTTTTGGCTGTAAGATCATGTTTTGGCTACAAGATCATGTTTTGGCCTACAAGATTCACATTTTTCCCTCTATTCACCAGATCGATGATGTTGCCATGAAGAAGAGGTATGTTTTTTGTAGATTAAATCATTTTTTTTGTTTTTTTAAAGTTTTTTGAATGTGAATTGCATTTTTTTTAAAATTTTCCTATAACAAGTCAGTATGCTCTACGTAAACCTCCACCTAATACTCCACCTAACCTTCTGTCCAACCCTCCTAACCCTCCTAACCCTCCACCTAACCCTCCTATAGTTCCCATAAATTCCCCAGGCATCCAAGAGGAATTAGTTGCTCATATAGTTGATAAAAAAATTGAATCAAGAAAATAGTTAGGAGAATGAGGGATCCCACTTATAAAAACACCCACCACACCTATTTGGCCAATAACCTAGAGTTAGTATTAGGTCAAGTTGACTCGATAACAAGTCAAATTGATAGATGGAGGTCATATAGGGATAGTTGTAGGGCTTACTATGCTGACAAATTATCAACATTTGAGGTGAAGAACAAAAATATAATAAAAGATGAAATTTGTGCCTTATTTATTGACTTGACCACCAATGCCCCATTTCCCATAACAACCAAACATTTCCTAATCCATCGATGCCAACATGAATTGATTAAGACCAATTGTTGGGAGTGATGGTGGATGGTGTTTGACTATCCCCCTTGTAATAACCATGAGGTCCCTTTATAATTTTTGAGGAAAATCTATTATGAGTTTGTCCTCAATCAAATTCCAAACTACTTTGACTATGGTGAGTTTTAGGGTCGAGGGAAAGGCTTCACATAGAATCAATCATGTGCACGTCATACACCTAATTGGCCTATAAGGATCCCTACCCAAAAGCCACTTCATTTTAAGATTCCCTTTTTGGTGATAGAAGTTATGGAGATAGACACTTTGCATGTGCTTAGTGTGCTTACTGATACACTAATTCATCATAGGATTAGACTTTCAGAAATAGATGCTCAAGATACTCTAGTTAGTGGGCATACCCAACCCCACCAATGCAGATGTTATGGTGTTATATGCATTGGAACTTTAGATGATGATGGTGGAAATTTAGGGGTCTTGGAGGATGTGGTCTTGACTAATGAGTTGTTGGCACACACATTTGGTTCAGATATACTGGGAGTCTCTACACACATGCATGTATCTTTTATATAAATTTAATGTTAAATTTTTAATTTAAAAAGATAAAAACTAATTTACATGTTTGAATTGAATAATAAATATTTATTTTTTTGTTTTCTAGGAGGAGACGTTGCCTTTGACATCACAACTAGGTAGTGTGCCAACCCAAGCTACTACATCTATCTGTGTCAATACGACACCATATACATTTATAGAGGTAAAATTTCAAGTGAATCTTATATACTCTAGATGTAAATTCATACAAATTGATTACATCCTTGGTATATTTTGTGTAAGAATTTATATAAAATACATAATATAATTTTGTTAGACTTTTTACTGTTTGATGTATTAACATGGATTGGTGTAACTTATTAGAAACTCATCCTCAATCTCAACTATGTTTTCAATAACCAAAATAACAAGTTGAACATTTGATTGATATCCTATTATATGTATTTTACATAGTGGGTAAATCCCAATCAATAGGATTGGATGTACACACACACACACACACACACACACACACACACACACACACACAGAATTCATTTGATAAAATTTATTTTGTATAATTTATTTCTATCAATTTGCCAATCGAACATAACATGTCTTCATCAATATGCATACCACTCCTTTATTTTAAATACTAGCCTCATAGCTAGGCACTTGATTCCTTGTTATCCTAATCACATATAGTGGTTCAATCGCCATGATTGATATCCAAAATGGTCATAGCTAGCAATTCGATTCCCATCTTGATTCCATCTAAGCATAATAATTTCATCTCTATCTGTGGAGTTATAAATTTAGATGGCATAGCCTCTTGATCCCATTGTACCTAGTCAATTCCATTGGTTTGTTTGGAGAGTGTCCATTAGATCCCATTATTTTTTTGGGAGAGCATCAACTATAAACTATAGCCTATATGTATATGTTATAGGCCTTGTGATCATATACAAATAGGGGACCTCAACCCCATATAGATAAATGGGATTGAGTAGTTTGTTACCACCACCTACTTAGGTGTCCCAAAGACCTAATATATCTATTTTGGGGAGAGGTTATATATATATCCATTTATGTAGAGATATATCAACTTCAATACCAAATTTTGCCTATATCCATTCCTTTCAAGGTTCTCCTTCATCCATTCATAACTCATTCCCTTAGTCCTTTGGATAATCAAATAACAATGATAATATTAGTTAAATAAATACTTATATCTTCTTATCACTCTCTCTATACATCCTTATTCATGTCACTAACTCAAACTATCTATCTACTTAATCCTCACAGACACCTTTCTAGCTTTACCTTCTACTAACCCTATTTTTTGATAAAGTTCCTTGTTGGAAGCATTTGACAGATATTCACTAGAAATTAATTACATATTTAAGGAACCATTTGGACCATACAACTCACACATTAACCCTCTAACACAACTCTCAAGGAAAATTGTACTTCCTTCTTTAGGCCTCTCACTAATTAACCCTCCATTTGTGCAAACCTCCCTAGTAAGAAACATGTACAAAATTTATCTAGAATCTATTGACCTTTATAGATAGCCATTTAGATATTTCATCTAAATCAATCATTTTTGACCCTATTCTTTAGATAAACTCTCCTATTTCTATACCACCCCTTCTCCCCTAACCCTTCTATAGGCTTATCACTAGATCACAGCCTCATTTACATACTTTACCATACCTGAAAGGACTAAAACAACATAAAATTAGTGATAAGACATCAAATAATGTAAGATTACAAGTTTTTGGAAATTTCAACAGTTAAATCTCATTTTATACACTAAACCCTAGAATCAAGGTTTCTAGGCCATTATGAGGGCTAAAGGGGATACCTTTTATCTTAGTGGGTTTAAAAACCCCAAAGATTTTTAACTGGGTTTTTACTAACTCTATACAACTTTATCATTTAGACATCAAGTTATGAAAGCCCACAATCAATTGCAAACTCAAAATTCTCAGTTTACAACCCTGCCTATGCACATAGGAAAATAGGGTACATGGTTACTTTGCCTTTCCTTCAACTCCCAATATATTCAAAAAATAATATGGGATTATATATACTTTGATTTACTATCTTATACCCCTTAAAATATTAATGGAATCTCAAACTAGTTTTGACATAATATAACTCAGTCCTTTGACTATATGTTGCCCTTTAACAAATAGGGTACTTAGGGATTGTTTTCTCTTTCAATGTCAAAGCACTATAAACCTATATAAAGATGATCTACCATTTTCTATGATCATTAAAATTCCTTATTTAAACTCTTTATAATCCATAACAAGTTACAATACTAAACACAAGGCACATAATTTCTTAGTTTACAAACTATATGTTTTCCAAGAACAAGGATTGTGGATAAATAGGATTTTACCACTTCTTGACCAATTAGATTCATAAAAAGATTATTCTAAACAATATTATGCACATTCCTTAGTTAACCTTCTAAAAAAATTTATACCAAAAGAATAAAATGCTTGGACTATAGTTGAATCTTAGACTGTATAAAAGACTAAGTTTTTTAGAAACTTGTTTAATCAATGAATTACCAACGTTATTAATTATTAGGTTGTTTGTTCAGATGATGACTAGGGTGGACAATCCTCCATCATTATGATTCGATATAGACTTAGGATTTGCTGCTACAATTTCATCTACATAGGCACTCACCAAGGTATGCATATTCAGTTGTAATTTTGAATTGTAATTTAGTACTTTTATTTTAATAATTTTACTATATACTTTGGCAAGTATAAATTATATGCATAAATTTATTATGTATGTAGGGCTGTCATATAAAATTTGATAGTCTGATTTAGATGAATACTACAATATCTCCTCATATTTCTTCATCATTTAACATGCCTGTTCCTATAGCTGAACCTGGCATTAACCCAGTCGAGCATCAACGAAAAATTAAGGAAGACCATGAGATTGTGGTAAGTGCATGTTTAAATCATTTTTTTACTATAGTTTAAAACATGACTTTATTAACTTGGTTTTATGTATAGTTTTTAATTTTATAATATTTTTTATATTTGAACAAGTTCGATTGCAAGCGAGCTATGAGCGTAGTACACATAGTCAAACCTTGGAGATATCTAAGGCATTCAGGATATCTCTATCTACAAGTAGGGCATCCCAAGGAGAGTATTATTTGAAGAAAGAAAAGAGAGGGAGATTATTTGATGATTAGGATGTTATAGATGATGTAATTTTTTGTATGCCTATATGGCAATGTATGTATTTTTGGCATTGTACGTGCATATATGATGTATTCACCTGACATTAGATACTATGTTGTTAGACATGATGTCATTTTTTGTTTGCCTATATGGTAATGCATGTATTATTGACATTATATGCCTATATATGGCATTCATACATGACATTCTTATTTTTTACATGAATATTTAAGAAAACCAATGAAGTAAATCTTGTTTGAATCACTTGTGTTTAGAATATTATAAATGATTGGTTTTGAAGTATTCTTAAGGATTACAATTGTTATGAGTATGCAAATAACTTGTTAGGATAATGTTGTAAATTAGACCCTTATAAGAAATTAAGACCCAAATGACATTTAATTTATATGGTTCTCTATGCTATGATATGGTTTGCTATGCTATGTTTTGTTAGGATAATGTTGCAAATCAAACATTCACTTGCTATGGTTTGGTTTAAATCTTCTTTCATAAGCTAGCTTCTCTTTTGACTATTTGGACTTAATTTAGCTTCTTACACCTAGTAATTATTCCATATACTCTTAATATCACCTCTTTGATGGCATTAATCTCTATCCATACATATTTTACCTCATTCCATTCATGTCTCATTCATATATGTCCTCTCAATCTCTTTCTAGTTTCTTCCTAGGCACCTTCTTTGGGTCTCAAGGACCAAATCTTGGTCTATGTTTCAAGAGCTTAACCTGATATCACATATGGTCATAGATGATCATAACATACTAGGTATAACCCCCTTTAATTACTTAAACAATATCATGCTCTCATTCCACACCTTATGGACACAATGCTCTCTCAAGGCTTGTAACCTTTTTTTACTATATTTTGCCTTCTATGAAAATGTTGTGACTTATCAAGAGATTATAAGGGCATTTATAGGAACACTCTATTATTTTTCATGTTTATGTCAAATTTAATAGCCCAAATCTTCCTCTAACTATCACTTCCTTCATTGGCTTACCCCCATTTAGGCCTAATTAGCCCTATTCCAAACCCTCAGTCCTAGAATCTATACACATTCATACTATCTTAGGTTAAAACCTTTTAATTCACCTTTTATATGTATAGGGGAGTAAGATTACAAGTTTCATTAAATTCCCATGGTTAACTCTCTCAAAAATGCCCAAAGCTTGCTAATCTAGGGTTTTCCATGCCCTGTACATACTCTCCAAAAGACCAATTTAACCTTCACACTAATCTTATTTTGTTGAAAACATATTCATGACATCTAAAACATACCAATTTGACCTTTTCATTGAAGGCCCCAAGTCTTCTTTGTACCAATTTTCCACTTTTGCCTAAGTAGAACTATAAGGCCTACTAGGCCTAATTCATGTTCTTAAAGATTTTTTTTCCCTTGTGACCTTATCACTCACTCTTGACCCCACTCTCACACATATCATACTAACATTTGGCCATATCTCCTCCCATAGACTTACCCCAACCTTCAAACCACCTTCAACACTTGAAGTAGGGAAGCCATACATTTAGTTATCATAATTATCATTGCATTATGTTAAATTTATATGTTGTGTGCAAAGAGGGTTTGTGGGTACAAGTTCAGTGGATTGGCATAATTGATCCATCTTTCTGCTCCTCACCAAAAGTTTTATCATAATATCCTCTACCTCCAACTAGCAAGTTTGCCTCAAAAATTGACATGTGAAAATCCACTACTTTGAGCATGTATATATAGGCAAATTACATGTGTTCCAAGAAAATTGACACCCACTTCCACCCGCAAGTGAATGTTCACTACTATTTCAGAGCACAAAAACACTAACAACAAATGTTGTCAAAGTTAAAGCTACGGTCTGAAAACTCAATTTTTGGTGCTTTTTGGCTAAAAAATGGCACTACCAACACATGCAAATAGATGAATAGCATCTAGGACCAGGTTATTGACCTCCCATCTGGCCTGAATGATAAACCCACCACCCATTTTGGGCTTAAGAATGCCCTTCCCAATATAACAAAGAGGCAGATTTTAAGCCTAAATTTAGGCATGCATAAAAAAAAAATTGTAAGTCATATGGAGGAATCATAAGATCCATCATGTGCATGGGAAAGTCCTCTAATTTCACCCCAAATATATTGTGAAGAACCTCTAAGAGCAATCCATTGCAGAAGTTGCAGTAAAGTGTCCTAAAATGCAAATTTTTGGTAGTGAAGAGACAACTTCTTGACCTTCAAATAACAAATTTGCCTCCAGAACCGGCAAGTGCAAATCCACCACTTCAGACACATCTATATAGGAAAATTATATGTTTTCCAAGAACCTTGACACACACTTCCACCCGTAAGTGAATTTTCACTACTGTTCTGGAGCATGAAAACACTGACAATAAATGTTGTCAAAGTTGAAGCTAAGATTTGAGAACTCAACTTTTGGTGTTTGTTGGCTAAAAATTGGGACTAAAAAAACATTTGAATGGGTGAATAATGTTTAGGACTAGATTTTTGACCTCCCATCTAGTCTGGATGACAAATCCACCACCCATTTCGAGCTCAAGAACGCCCTTCTTAATACAAGGAGGTTGATTTTTAACCTAACTTTAGGCATGCATAAAATAAAAATTGTAAGTCATATGGAGGAAACATAAGATCCATAATGTTCATGTTAAATTCCTATAATTATACTTTAATCTAGTCTAAATCACCTCTAAGATCAATCTGTGCCAGAAGTTGCAGTAAAGGGTCCTAAAATACAATTTTTTGGTAGTGAAGAGACAACTTCTTGACCTCTAACTAGCAACTTTGCCTCCAAGACTGGTAGATGTAAATCCAAAACTTTGAAAAAACCTATATAGGTAAATTACATGTTTTACAAGAACCTTGACACCCACTTCCACCCTTAAGTGAATCTTCACTACTATTCTAGAGCATGGAAACACTGACAACAAATGTTGTCAAAGTTGAAGCTACGGTCTGAGAACTTAATTTTTGGTGCTTATTGGCTGAAAAATGGGCCTGAAAACAAATAAAAAGGTGTGAATAATGTTTAAGAATAGGTTCTTGACCTCCCGTATGGCCCGGATGACAAACCCACCACCTATTCTGGGCTCAAGAACCCCCTTCCCAATACAAGAAAGAGGTTGATTTTTAGCCTAACTTTAGGCATAAATAAAACTAAAGTTGTAAGTTATATATAGGAACCATAAGATCCCTTATGTGTATGGTAAAGTCCTATAATTACACCCCAAATATATTGTGAATCACCTCTAAGATAAATCTGTGTCAAAAGTTATAGTAAAGGGTCTTAAAATGCAATTTTTTGTTAGTGAAGAGACAACTTCTTGACCTCCAACTAGCAAATTTACCTTCGAGACTGGTAGATGCAAATCCATCACTTTGAGCATGTATATATAATAAAATTACATGTTTTATAATAACTTTGACACCCACTTCCACTCTTAAGTGAATTTTCATTACTGTTTTGGAACACAGAAACACTGACAACAAATGTTGTCAAAGTTCAAGCTATGATCCAAAGACTCAATTTTTGGTACTTGTTAGCTAAAAAATGGCACTTAAAATACATTATAAGGGGTGATTAACATATGGGACTAGGCTATTGACCTCACATCTATCCTAAACAATAAACCCACCACCCATTCTAGGCTTAAGAATGCCCTTCCCAATACAAGTAAGAGGCTGATTTTTAGTCTAACTTCAGGCATGCATAAAACTAAAAACGTAAGTCATATGGAGGAACCATAAGATCTATCATGTGCATAGGAAAATACTATAATTTCACCCCAAATATATTTTGAATCACCTATAAATCAATCCATGCTAGAAGTTGCAGTAAAGGGTCCTAAAATGCAAATTTTTGGTAGTCAAGAGACAACTTCTTGACTTCCAACTAGCAACTTTGCCTCTGGGACTGGTAGGTGAAAATCCACCACTTTGAACATGTATATATAATAAAATCACACATGTTACAATATAATTGACACCTACTTCCACCTGCAAGTGAATTTTCACTACTATTCTGAAGCACATAATACTGACAATAAATGTTGTCAAAGTTGAAGCCATAGTCTAAGAACTCAATTTTTGATGCTTGTTGGTTGAAAAATAACACTACCAACATGTCTAAATGGGAGAATAACATATATTATTAGGTTTTTGACCTCCCATCTATCCCATAAGATAAACCCACCACCCATTTCGAATTCAAGAATGCCCTTTTCAATACAAGAAAGAGGTTGATTTTTAGCCTAACTTTAGAAATGCATAAAATCAAAACTGTAAGTCATGGAGGAACAATAAGATCCTTTGTGTGCATAATAAATTCCTATAATTTAAATTTTAATCTAGTCTAAATCACCTATAAGAGAAATCTATAATAGAAGTTGTAGTAAAGGGTCGTAAAATGCAAATTTTTGGTAGTGAAGAGACAACTTCTTGACCTCCAACTAACAACTATGCCTCTAGAATTGACAAGTACAAATAAACCACTTCAAGCACATCTATATAGGCAAATTACATGTGTTCCAATAATTTTGACACCCACTTCCACCTATAAGTGAATTTTCACTACTATTCCAGAGCACAAAAACACTGATGACAAATGTGTTTGGAAGGCTATAAGGATAAATAAACTTGTCATGAGCAATTATTTAGGAGTACAAAAATGCCACGTAATTTTATTAATATTCTCTTAGATTCAATAATATGAAATTATTTACTAACAGTGCCAACCACATGAAGGTGGAAGCTGATTTGGCACCACTAACTTACAAAAAAAATGTTAATAATTAAAGATGAATTTTATACATGTACTACCTATAAAATCAAAATCATTTGGTAAAATTGATTACATCTACATTTTACAAGTCAATAGACCTGCACATTTCAATCCAATGAACCACTTGGATCTTCTCTAATCTTGATAGTATCAAGAATAGCTTTATGGTTTGACTCACAAACTTTCCATAGATTCTTATTTCTTGGCCTCCCATGATATTTTTGCAATTGAATATTCGTTGCAAGAACCAAATTTGAATAGTGTAGAATCTTCCTATGAGTTTCAAAGTCTTTAAACAACCATACATTTGAATTTTTTATAGGATATCATCAAATCTAATTTCTAGTGACTACCATAGACCCAGTGGGATAATCAATGTTTTCTCCATCTACAACTGGGAAAGTCAATTTTTTCTTTCCATCTACACACTGACATAAGTAGTAATATGTTCCCTCTACAATGTCCTCATCTACAATAACTACAAAAACATGGCCTGCATCATAATTTTTTTTTAATGACATTACGAGAATAAATAGTACATAAAGATTAATCTTCTACCTAGGTATACTAGATTAGATATATGGTCAAAGTCATGTGAGGATGTCATACCAGTAAGTAACAATGCTGGTGGAACCTGATATGTGTTAATTAGAATTAGAGGTTTGGAACTCTAGCCATCCACCCACTCTTGTGATTCACATTCATTCCAAACAAATTTCATCCATGTAGAACAAAATCATGCCAAATGTCACGTATGAATAGTCAAAGAACCTGCATTTGAACTACAAAATGAGTGGAGCTCACTTGAACTTGTTAGAGTCATACAATCCTCATAGTTTTCCAAGTCTTTTTCCTCCATTAACTAAAAATGTCTAAGAACAATAGAATTTTCTTGATCATCATGACATATTTTCTCATTACACTAGTTAACCATAGTTTTTACATCAATCAAATTAGAAATATTGTCATATTTTAATTCCTCCCTTACAATGGCTCTTTTACACATGCTCCAACACCATCATACTCCCTTTTTCCATGGCCAGCCTCAATGAAAATACAAATATATTCTACACCAGTGGTAACATACATCCTACTCAACTAATAAAACATCTGTGCATTCTTGAATTGTAATGTGCAATTATTTGACCAAATGTAATGTCATTTGAAATTAATATTCCTCTGAGTCAACTGTCCATAGAACTTATCAAAAAAACTTTGCACCTAATTTGTACAATGTGATTGGTCATCAATAATATAGAAGTAGTACTTCATTAATATTTTTTGATCTTCCTTTGTGCTATCAGGTGCATGCATGAATTCTATATGCACAAATATGACAATTTGTGTTGAGTTGTAATATTGCGATTGAACTTCCATTTGTGGTTTGAATGTGTAATTTTTTGCAAATTTGACTAGTGAAACAATAAAATCAAGCGGGAATGTGTCCTTGATTATCTTGAAATGTTCATCTAACCATTTATCCTGATGTGTGTGCCTTGCATACTCATAAACAATTTTCTCCATGAATTTGACCATAAAAATTGAAACAAGTATCTCTTTTGTAACAATCTCACACCTTTTAGATTCTTTGTCATCATTTAATTGATAATTCATAGATTTGTATTTACTCAAACCAACTAATTCTTGTCCAATTGCACTTGTACACTCCTCATGGATACTTTTTTTCAATTTTGGCAATCCACCGTAAATATTGCAATTTATATCTAAACATGATTTCTTATAAAAGAACTGTCCATCTAATATTTCACAAAAAATATTTGAAATAAATTCTTTGGCTAATTTTGGTGAAAATTCTATGCCACACTCTTGAAAAATGTTAGTAGTATTCAAATTACAATGAATATGGTGAAAAACATTATAGTGCATTGAAAATTCAACATGTTGCCTACAACAACAAGTGGTGCGTGTGTGATTTATTTTTACATAAAAATATTTTGCCATCTCAAAAATTCTTTGACTAATAGTAATTTGTGGATGTTTTTCTAAAAAATCAGAGTACACTTGTGTTTGATTCATATCCAAGAAATGTTTTAGATGTGGTTCATGATTATGAGAACCAACTCTTATTTTCACTACATCTCGTGCATTAGGCAAAACTCTTGTATTATCTTTCTAAAATTGTGTAAATAACTCTTTCAAAGCATCAAATATAGCCTTGTCCTTTCATATAAGTCTACCAGAGAATGAACAAAGATCTTTCGTATTGGGTTCATTAAGTATTTCATGTCTTGCAATTGCTTTCATTAATGTTTTTCTATTTATATCAAGTTTTTGACTTGTTTTTGAAATCAATTATTTTTCCCTTATTTTACCACTTACTACACAAGTTATCATTATATGTCGAGTAGCATTACAATCTTTGTTGCATGATTTTGAGCCTATAATATGATATGCATCATGTAGATTTTCAACAATTTTACATTTTCATCATTTTCATTATCCATGTTAGATGTTCTTAGTCCTAATGTGTATATTATAGGTCTCATCTTAAGCAATTTCATCAATGAAACAAATAATTGACATCTTTGACTATCATACTCCAATTTATGAAAAAAATTATCCCAAATTTCTTGAGCCAATTTTATTGAATGGTGGTTAGACATTTTTTATGCATTGGTTTCAAAATATTTTCATAAACTTCAATTAAGTACTTATCTTTTCTATGCACAATTCTTGGAGGTGTTGTTATTGGTGGAATTCGTTCAGAGGGTGTTTTAAAATCATTATATGTTTCCATGGAATTTTCTTCAAATGTATTTTTTTCTTCATTATGTGTTTCCATGAAATTTTATTCATTGTTAATTTCATCATTATTTGAGTCCATTAAACTTTATTTTCATCATTATTTGAGTTCATTGTTTATGGGTAAAGTATCATGCATAGGCTCTTCATCAACATAATCAAAAACTTTAAACTTTGAATGTGAATTTTCAACATTATCTAATTTTATATTCTCAGTTTCATCATAATTCAATTCATTATTATTAATTTCATCATAATTCAATTCATTATTATAAATTTTATCATTATTTAATTGATTATTGTCAATTGCCTCATTATCTAAGGCATTTGGTTCATTAGGGTTAGTGTTTATACCTTGTATAAAATGAATTGCTTGCATTCATACCTTGTTTTTTCCTCTAAACTCTTCTAATTGATCCAAAGTTTTGTTCTTCAACTTCTTCTTTTTTCATAAATGTGAACCAGAGCCCATAATGATAAAATAAACTAAGCAAGTACTTCAAATATGGGGTCCAAAAAAAAACTACAACCAAGAAAGTACGTAGAGTATGCAAAGAATGTCTACCGGGACAAAAATCTTGATTAGGGATAAAAATAGATGTTGAAAAGTGAGTTTTTATTTTTATTTCAAGGAATGTGTACACATTATAGGAATGCGTATGTGTTCCTTGAAGTATAGGCATATACTATACAAATAAGCAAAAAGGCTCATATTCAACTATTTTTTCCATTATAATACTACAATATGATGAAATAACACTCAATAAAACTATAATATGATGCATAAATACCTAATATGATGCAATAATACTATTATGTCATGCAATAAGGCTCAATATGATGTAATAAGATTATCATACGATGCAATAAGACTATCATGCAATGTAATAAGACTATCATGCGATGCAATAAGACTATCATACACAATAAATCTCCAATATGATGCATTTCGGCTATCATATGATGTAATAAGGCTCAATATGATGTAATTAAGCTATCATATGATGAAATAAGGCTCAATATGATGCATAAATCCCTAATATGATGCATGAATCTCTAATACATGATGTAATAAGACTCTTGATAAGCCTATGAAACAATAAGACTAATGAATGATGCAATAAGGCTCAATATATAATAAAAAATGAGATAATTTTGCCCAAAATCCCATCATAGGTCCTTTCAAAACTAGGTGAATAATGGATTCACAAATGAACACTAATCACATTCATGAATTTATGCATTTGTGATGAAATCGAAGAACTTAGGGCTTGTGTTTATTATAAAATTAGGATTTAAGGTTGGGGGTTTAGTGTAATGGGTTTGTACATGTGTATATGTCATAAAATTAGGGTTTAGGGGAACTATATACATGTTTAAGTGATCAAATTAGGGTTTACATTCAACATGTCACAAAATGTTACCTAATTTAGCCCTTTCAATCACATTGTAGGCTCTAATTTATGTTCAATGGGTTGAAATTGGCCACATTCACATTCGAAAATGCATTTTTGATTAAATTAGGGTCAGTTAAGTTATACATGTTACATCTAGATTATATAATTGATTAGGCCATAAATTTTGTTTAGGGTTTTAATTTTTCCCAAATCACATCCCTAATTGAACCAATTGACTAATTGGTTCAATTCATGATAGATAGAATTTTAACCCAGATCATATATATCATGATCTTATAGTTATGTCAAGAAGGGGTTCAAATTGGCCTCTCCTGCCTCCTTAATTGAATTGCCCCTATAATTGAACCTTATTGTGCCATGTGTGTACCTCATACACCCAAAATTGTGTTAAATCTATTATATATGCATCAAGTCCTACAAGTTTTAGAGTTGATAATGCCCTGAGAGGCCAAATTCAATTACATATCACCATGTGTACCTTGTACATGCTTGAAAGTGTCAACACTGTTAGAGGTATCATGTCCTAAAATCTTTAAAGAGATAGATATTAGATCCCTATGAGGATTGATCCAATTAGATATGTATGCATGTGTGTATCTTGTACACACATATATTTGCATTAGAGATCTAACTGTCACTTGTCCTAGAAGCATCAGATTTGTTAGAGCCTTAGGATGCCTAATCCAATCAAAGATTTACACATACATGTGTAGGTCTATTACACCTGGAGGTCTATTACACCTGGATAAGTGTTAGAGTTCTTAGATATGCACATCTTTTATACTTAGACATGTTCCATCATCGAGCCAACTAATCCAATTAAGGCCTATTCACAAATTTATCATACATACATAGAAGCCAATAATGTTTAAAGATTGACATTAATCTAATCAACTCATGTCTAGTAAATAATTCACACATGTGGTGTGAGCCTCTGAATTGCCATTACTATATGAAAATTGTCATGTAGATCCCTTGAAGGTCCCATCCAAATTTCAAGCAAGCACTGAATGTTATCAATTTTCTACATGTATACATATTTAAATTATTTATATCCCTTTACCTTGAATTACCTCTAGAGATCCCAAAACTTACATTCATATTAAGTCCTACATGCAGGAGAACACAATTCAATAATGGACAAGCCTTAATCTCAAATCCCAAGATGGAGCAAGAATTCTGAGACATGTACTACTTTATTGCAATCCACATCATAAGCTTTAAGCTCATTACAATGAAATATGAACAAGTTGATTGAAGATATATGTACAAAATATATAATCTTGAAACCTTTGGTGAGGGGGTGCACACTGGTATTCAATTTTGATCAACCATATATATGAGGTGAGCAATTCATCATCCACATGAACAATTATTGGGTCTCTCTACTCAACATCATCCTTGAGGGGAAGCAGGTCTCAGATTTAGGGGAGATTATCATAGGTTTAATGTATCTTGAATAAGTTTAATAGAGTTTGAGCTAGGATAACTTATACATATGTCATACTTGGTCAATGTCAGGTCTACACCATCCCTTAATGGTTTCAAAAAAAGTCCTTAGTGCAAATAGATATTTTATAAGCTATACATTCATCACTAGGCACATCATCTTAAAACAACATCTTAATAAATTACCACATCATCACTAATGGATATGTGTGACCATTTCAAGTTTATTGAGCTCAAAACCACATCTTCTACAAAATAAAACACATACCTAACTTGACCAAAATATTTAAGAATTTAACATGTAAATACATTGTAGGTCCATCATCCTACTTTTATATCTTACCATCCCAATTACATAGTAAGGTATCAAACTCTATGGTATTGATAAGCATCAAGTGTTGTCTAGCTTGTTTTTGAGATTGAAATTATTTCATCCATGGCGTGGCTAGGAGTAGTCTCATGTCAAATACACACTCTTCAGATGACGTGGGAATAGATGGAGTGGTTGATGGTTATCCCATGTGTGATGGAGGGGTAAATGATGGATAAGCACATAATGGAGGATTAACCATATTTTCACAAGAGATCTTAATTTTAATTTTTTTTTGAATAATGTATTAGAAGACATTAGGGGAATCAAGTGAATAATTGTAAAAATATAAGACTCTTGTTAGACATTCAATTGGGACCCCAAAATGCACCTATTGAATTAGAAACACTAAGTGATCTTGGAGGAAACTTAAGTGACTTTATTCAACACAATTTAGGAATGTTTTTCAGAAAATCCAATACATGATTCATAGGTATTAGGCTCCATTAGATAGAATTATTGAAATAGATATCAAAGAGATGCACTGTTACACCAAGGGCTCAATTCTTATTTCTACTTACATAATATTATCTATACTGCATAGATCAATTCAACGGGTTTGCCACTTAAATAAATTAGTTCAACATTTATAAATAAAGGGGTTTGGTCAAAGATATCAAAGAAACAACAAAAGGGTAAGATAGGATTTTAGACAAGTAGGATACTATTAATAAGAAACACACAATTTAAGGGCAAGTAAGGTGGTAAGGTATATCCTTTCCCTACTAGGGGAAAGATCCCAATATCTGTGCATGTTCCAATTATCAAACAAGGATTTTGTTAACATGTGTTCTATTGATAAAACATATTGGTGTATATATTTATAAATTAAAGTGCACCAAAATCTGAACATGTAATATCTAATACTTGTTCAACATTTATTCTATAAAATTAAAAGTAACCAATCACATCTTGACAAGTAAGAGTCAAGTATTGATACTCTAATACATAACGATTGGTACACTAAAGGTTAAGTTTTGATCATAGGTTTAAAAGATGCATTTTATGACCTCTTGTAATAAAATTAGTTATATTATCAAATGTATAGTATGTTAGACCTTCAAACCTTATTTACAAGTAGTTAAGATGACATATTGAAATGGGTAATTTTTTTGAAGTCTAATGCAATGTTATGGCACCTTAATTCACTGTCCAAAGCTAATGGGACCTTTCCCCTATAAGAAACATGAAATTTGACATTTCGCTGAGAAGGATGCATGGATAATGGGACCTTTCCCCCATAACAAAAACAAAATTTGTTTTTTTCATTTTATGTCTAAGAAATGCTTACACGTTATTTAAATTTGAGTTTCAAATCGAGCCTTTAGGCTTGGATTTCTGAGCTAAAGGCTTGGGATTGTGCATATACAATCGAGATTGAGAGTTTTAGAAAAAAACCAACAAATTTTAACTTCAATTGACAAATATGCTATGGATTTCAACATTAAAATTTGAAAAATTATTACCGTTATGATGAGCACCTTGTCCTCTTTGTAAATGTATGATTTTTATATTTTTTCGTCTATTTTAAGGTTTCAAACTATATTTATTTATAACAAAACCTTTTTTAGGCCACTACATGCCTCACCCATACATGCCTATTCATGTTTATCTAATTTATTTTTCATTGATCTAAATGCAACAAAAATTATATGCTGAAAAACTAGGCCAAATCTAAACACATTATTTTTTTATTTTATTTTTATTTTTTGAGGTAGTTAGGGTGGGTCACATGGATGGCTATCCATTTGTTTATCAGTTTTTAGGAGATGCTTAATTGTAAAATTAAATAAAAAAAATATTCATAAAAAAAACAAAAAAAAGTCATAACACACTAGAAGAGCTAATCTAAATATTCACCAAAGGGTTTATAACAATATTAAATGATGCTAAAAAAATGGTGGGTCACACAGAATGGTACAATTCAAATTTTCTTAAAAAAATAGGAGGTACTCTTCAAATTTTAGATGTTTGACCTATTTATAATTAACCATTTTTCAAAAAAAAAATAGTTTTTTGGAAACTAGACTCAAAATTCTACAATTCATGTTTTTATACCATCTTTAAATTTTAAGTGTAGCCATATCTAATTATTTACAGAAGTTCATATTTCTGAAATTTTAGAAAAATCATGTCCATGGGTAGGCCCTTTTTTGTCCCCCAAGTTGGTGCATTTACCCATGTGCTAATGTGTTATTTCTGAATTTAATTTAAATCCTTGAAAACCTATACAATTCCATATAATTTAATTTTACATTAATTTGCATCTTTGAAAACCTATACTATGTATGTTGTAAACTAGTACTCTGTATCTTTTAGCCTATATTCTATCCCAAATCTGATTTTTATTTTCTTATGGAGGCTTCAATCTTTAAGATGATGTCATTGTGATTCCCCCATTTTGAGATGATGGATGTAGCCTACAAGTCACTCATATAAAAATAATATTTAACTATACCATGTGATAAAAATAAAATTATGTAGTATAACGTTAACATGTTGGAGAGTATGCCATCATAGAATTTAAATTTTCATTTGAATCATGTATGTAATATATTATATTTGAGGCACACAGTTCTGAGCCTAGATAGATATAATATTTAAACATGTAATAAAGTATTTATAGTAAAAGTGCAAAATATGTATCATGGCATTAGTAATCAATTTTATAAAATGCACAAAAAGAACACATAATAATGTCTTGTAATTCCACACAATAAGGCCAAGGATATTATACAATAAACATGTTCAAATGTTGCATAATAAAATTATTTCACACATAACACCAAGGGTCATAAGCAATGGATATGTTCAAATATCGCACATACTAAGTAATGATTTCATATAGATGCTCAAGAAATCAACACATAAGGGCCAAGTGCCAAGTACCACACACAATAGAAAATAAATTTATAGCCTATCATGTAAGAAAGTAAACAATGTTGAAGGTGAAAAAAAAGTGAAAATTAGTTTATTCCATTCATATGTATCAATGTCGTATTGTTATAACAGTAGCATTTTCGTGTAGCACAATGTAAGATATGAGTGGTTAAGAAGACACATGTAAGAGATGTTTTTCAATATTTCATTTGAGGTCATAAATAGATATAAAATATTATAGTGTAACCTATATAATAAGATGCCCTGGCATAGGCATGGACACTGGGTATAAGGAAGTCTAGCCTTTAAGAATGCATATGCAATGTATGTCTTGCATCATACTCTTATACATCATAAAATGCATGTGTCTATAGAAAAGGAATATGATAACTAAAAAAATATGTGATAAATAACATGTATAATAATTAACTAGAGTCTCATGTTATGCTTGGGTCATGATTTTTGATATTAAAAAAATATTTGTAATGTTTTTATATTTATAACATATATGATTTTTTCTAATTTTTTTTGGAATATATATATTTTTAATTTATTTTAGACTTATTTTAAAAATATTTTTAAGGGAGCTTGTCTATAATCCAATTAATGGAAGGATCATAGTGCATACTTGGATGATATTTTTGAAGCTTAAATATCCATGGATGAGAAATGCTACATGTAGATGTATAGGAATTTAAAAAAGCATCAAGCATTATAACTTTGAGGATTATTATTTATATAATATATTGCCACATGTGTAACTAGAGAAGGTGTAAGACTTGGTGATGGATTTAAGACTTGTAACACATTGGAATTTTCTAGGAGTTGCCTTAGGTCACAATGTAGAATATTTAGTCTTTTTTGAACCTTTCAGAACCCTTTAATATGAATATTGTGGATTAAGAAGGAATATCATTTTTATTTGATCTGATTGTATATAAATATATTTGTATAGGTACCACAATTAAATATAAATTATGCTCTTGAATTGGTGCTCTAATTATCTATGTATTAAAATTTGAATTAGGTGCCTTAATTTCCTTTGTATGTTGCTCCTGAATAGGTGCCACAATAAACTGTGGTGGTGGGGGGAGGTGAGGAGGAGTTACGATTGACTGTAGTGGGTATTCATATGGAATGCCTTGAACTTTGAACACCTGATTTTAGTACATGTACTTGAGGCATTTATCCATTGTAGATGATACAAGTTCAATGTTCAATCTCCAAGGGCATCCTAATAACATATTGAAGACCCATGTGATTGGTAAGACTATAAATGGAGTAACCATTATTTCTAAACCAACTTGGAGAGGTAACATTATATGTCCCAATGTATCTTATATATGCTCAGTGAATGATGTGACTAACCTTGATGTAGCTTATAAATATTTCTCTATGTATCCAAGACAATAAAATGGTATCATTGTAAAAGTTTTTTTATCAATACATTGTCAATCATGACACTATGCATATGTTTATTATTGATTTGTTTTATAGAAAATATTGCATGCTTATCTAAATCATTATTATTTATTTCACTATCATAAAATGTGATCATTTGGTTTTGTACTAATATCCCTATAAATATTCCAATAATTATGTCTATTGGATACCCATATGTCTTAGGAGGAGGATGCAAATTGTATAGATGGTGTACTTATAAATTGTTTGCATTCTCTATTGAACCATGATTTTTAAAAGGATTATTGAATATTTATAATTTTGAATTATCATTTTTTATGGTATTACTTATTATGTGGGTATTTTTACCTTAATAGTATTATCATCAATGAGATCTTGTATTTTATGCCTTAGTCTATAATACTTATTATTGGAATGCCTAATGCATCTACAATAGGCACACTATGTATTAATATCAAAGCCCTAAGGTTGAGGTTTGGTCAATTCATGATTATATGGAGGAGATAGAGATATGATATTGTAATAAATGATATTTTGTAACAAGATCTGAGGGGGTCATGGTAGCCTTGTAAATTCCATCCTTAGTGGAGCTATCGATTGAAGCCTTATTGTTGGTTGTGTTAATACATTAAATTTTAATTTTAATTCATTTTTTTTATTATGTTTGATCTTATAATTTGTCTTATTTTTAAACTTGATATTTTATGTAGACAGCACACTAAGTGCACTTTTTAGTTTATTCAATGCTATGATATTTACTTATATTTCTTTGATCATGTGGCATAGCTCATCAAAAGATTTAAATTTTTCAAACATTAATGATTAATGGAGTGGATATAGCAACCTTTATGTAAAAATATATTACAATTCATTATCTACCATTGAGTTTTTCATCTTTGCAATCATATCCTTGTACTGAAGAACATATTTTCTAATAGATTAATTTAACCCTTAATTGAACTTAGTCATTTGTGTACAAAATAAAATTTCACCAATGTTGATGGAGAAGTGTGCTAGGAATTGATATACTAATGAAGTAAATACTCTAATGAATTAAAGAGGGAGGTCATAGAAACATAATAGATCATAATCATTGAGACTTCTTGGAAATATTGTGGTTGGTAATTTATCATTGTAGTCATAATCCATGAATGTTGCATGGAATAAGCAAAAATGTTTCTTAGTGTCTCTTTACCCTCATAAAGTGGTAATTTTTGGGAGCTATGAAGATTTTTGGAAATGGATAAGAGACTATTTTAGGTGCCAAAGGATTATGCAGTAGAGTATGAGAATCCATTTAATGCATATCTTTGGAAACCCTTAATCCATGAGCCACATTTTTTATGTTACAAGCTAGGTCATTATATGTACTTGATTATCACATATTGCATACTTATGCACCCATGAGCCAATATATAAGGGATAAATACATAAATGTGAGGCCCTCTTTCAAGTATTATATATGTCAGTAGCACCCATTGACAGAGGGGTTCTTGGAATAACTCGACACTGTGTGTTCATTAACCCATTTTTACCACTCACTCCAAAGGCGAGGAAGCTAGGATTGATCATTTGATGAAGAGAGAAAACTTATGCACACAATATGTATACATCATAATAAAGGTGATATAAAACATAAAAATATCTAGTTGGTCGCATCCAAATCCAATTATGACACACAAAAAATAGAAGGGGTTAAAGAAAACATTGTATAAAATGAGTGTAGTTTCTAAGTCTCATCATTAATTCTAAATTAAATGATTGCATATATTTTCATAATAAAAACATCTTCTCAATAGTATAAAAACATGTATAAATTACATATTATTATAAAGTCACAATGAATAATTTTACTAGTCATAGAACTCATCAAGATAAGTCATATTTTCTTTAAATTTTCTCCACCTGGTATGTTAAACTATCAAGTATGATTGGGTATTCCATATCCAATTAGGGATGCTTACTAAAGTAATGCTAAATGAAATATTAGACTAAACAAATATTAATATGTGTCCTTGAAATTTTGGAATAAAAGGTTTCTCTCATGTTTTTAATTTTTAAATTATACACTAAAAAATGTTTGTTCTTATATATAAGAGAAGTGAGATTCCTCCATTTGCATATACACCTTGAAAAGGATTTTCTATTTATTTCATCAGATAAAGATACATAAAGGGAAAGATATTCAAATTGTATATTCATAATATTCAAGGTCGTAGAGATGTTTTTAGTTAAATCCTTGAAGTCATCAATGACTTCTAGGTCTCTCATACTCAATCCTAATCATTAACTATGTAAAATTATATTCCTATTATATAAGCTAGAAATTCTTAATTTATCCTAATTTCATTATATATTTAGGAATATAATTCTCTTGACACAATATCCCCTATATATGGATTTGGATTCCATTTTTTACTATGAACAACTACATATTCATGTCATGAATAAAAAATGTAACAACATATTAATATGTAAGGCCATAAGAGTTTGCTAAAGAGCACATATATTAGGTGAAGTTAGAAGTGGTCCTTGTTTGGTAATCGAGTGAGGTCTATATGATGCCCTTGAATAAATAAGCATGTTAACTTTTGTAAACTAAGTGATGCCTCCATACCCACGTGTGTTTGGATATATGGAACTATATGGGTTGCTATAGGAATGGACATAATATTATTAACTAGAGTATCTAAAATAGAAGTGGAAGTTGAAACTAATTTATTTTCTCATCTCTTGAAATGTATTGGAATGAATCAATATTATGTGGGTCGTAATTAAGACATTCAATAAATTATTTGTCATTAACTTTATCTTATTTATTTGTATTCACATGACCAGTCTCAATAGCCATGATAAGTCCATCATTAGGATGTGGAGTGCACCTTATAACATTATGAGTGTTTAACTAATATTTTCCCTAAGCCATGATATAATCTAAAAAGGTTATCACTAATGTGCTTGTATCTTTCGAGTATTAGTGCAATATGTTAAGTTGTGGAGCTAAAAGCTTCACCAAGATGCTAATCAAGAAGTTGCTGAGTTCAACCAGTAACTGGCATTGGCAGTATTGCCGATGTCAGTCAGGCAGGGACCAGGGATCGGCCAACGTTGGTCAGGAGCAGACCGATAGCAATTGACGTCGCTCACCTATGCGTGTGCATGTGTTTGCATGCGTTTCCAGAATGCGTTTCTAGAATTAGACTCGTCTAATTTTAAGAAGTTTGAGAGTGTTTACATGTTGAAGACTAATTTAAGTCTTGAGTCTGTATTTCTAATTATTGTAATTAGAAGTCTAATTATTGTATGCTTGGGATCCTATTTAAGAGACCCATGAGGCATGTATTGTAATTAAGGCAAGTAAAGCATTGAAGCAAGAAAGCAAGGTCAAAGGAGATATGCAAGGTGCAAGGTCAAGGAGATCAAATGAAGCTATCAAGGAGGGGATAACAACTCAGGTTGTTGAGTTAGTTGTGGTTGAGAAAGAGAGAGAGAACTCTTGAGTGAAATATTGTACACCCAAGAGGTGTGAGGAGGGGAGGAAGATTTCTTTATTGTATTCAAGAAGAGTGCTAATACAGATAGTATTGGTTCTCATATTCTTTGTTGTTTCAAGTTTCTAGTTACTTAATCATTCTGGTTCAATTTCGTGTTTAATTGCTTATAGAAAAGTAATCAATTGTGCTCCACATTCCTGACAAAGTGGTATCAGAGCAAGGTTGCAGGGAGTAGGTTATTGTTTGATTATAGGTCATTCTCAAGGGTTTTTGATTGAGTGGGAGTACAACAATTGCAGAAGAAAGTAAGCTATGAATGGAGAAGTTTAATGGCAAGAATTATCAACTATGGAGGATGCAGATAGAAGATTATCTGTATCAGAAAGATTTTGTACTTATCATTGGGTGGGGTTGCATGCAAGCCCACAGATATGAAGGATGAAGAATGGAATGTTCTTGATCGAAAGGCTCTGGGATCCATAAGGTTGAGCCTTGCATCGTCTGTGATTTCCAACTTATCACAGTGTAAGACAACGGGAGAGTTGATAGAATTTTTGGAAAATTTATATGAAAAGCCCTCAGCTTCAAATAAAGTATTTCTTATGAAGCAGTTATTTACTTTGTAAATGCAGGAAGGTGGATTGGTATATAGTCATCTTAGTGATTTCCATGGTTTGGTAAACCAGTTAGCTTCAGTCAATATTGTTTTTGATGATGAGATAAAAGCTCTCTTAATCTTATGCTCTTTACCTGAAAGTTGGGATAGTTTGGTAATGGCAGTAAGTAATACTGCGTCTGCTTCTAAAATCTTAAAATTTGATGATGTAGTTAGTGTAATCTTGAATGAAGATATTCATAGAAAAAGCATAGGTGAATCATCAGGGAATGCTTTAAGTGCTAAAAGTAGGGGAAGGCAAAGAGAGAAGGTCGAGCAAGGGAAATCAAGGTCAAAGATGGGAAAGAGATGCAAATCCAGAAATGGAGGTATCACCTGCTGGTTTTGTGGAAAGAGAGGACACACAAAGAAATATTATTGGTTGAAGGATAAAGAAAATCAACATGAAGGTAATGAAGAAGCAAAATATGCAGGTATTGTGGCACAGGATGCTCTCATACTTTCTTTGGATAGTCAGCTAGAATCATGGGTTTTAGATTTTGGTGCTTCTTTTCATGCAACCCCAAATAGATGTTTGTTCCATGAGTATATCTAGGGAGACTTTAGAGAGCTTTATTTAGGGGATGGTATGCCTTGTCAAATGGTTGGTAAAGGGAAAGTGCAGTTGGAATTGCAGATGGGCAACACATGGGTGCTGAAGGAGGTTATGCATGTCCCAGTCTTGAAGTAGAGTTTGGTTTCTGTAGGAAGTTGGGTGATGAGGGATGCACAGTAACCCTCACAGCGAATTCTTGGAAGGTTTCCAAGGGTGTACTTGTTTTAGCAAGAGGTAAGAAAGTAGGTACTCTTTATCTATCTACTTGTATTACTGATTTTACTTTTGGTTTATCTACTTCAGCTGTAGATTCGAAGATGTGGCTTAGTAGGCTTGGTCACATGAATAAGAAGGGAATGGACGTTCTTGAATCAAAGGGTATGCGTTCAGATTCAGAGGGCATAAATCGAGTTCATTGCAGGAAAAGGAAATTTGATGCTTTTGACAAGAACAGGGAAGCCTTGGTGTTTATGGAGGAGATGATGGACAAAGATCAGTCACAGGGGCTAAATAATTCTGAGTAGGGTAGTATGGATAGGGTTTTGATCCAAGATGAGCTTGCAAGTAAAGAAGTCATCACTTACAGAAAAACATAGTTACCGACGTCAGTCACATGGAATCGACGTCGATTAGGTAGGTAGCGACGTCGGTCATGTGCAAACCAGTAGAGTCGATAGTGTCGAGCAGGTGGAGCTGATGTCAGTCAGGTAGGAACCAACATCGATAGACATGTCAGTCGCATAGAACCAATGTCGGTCAGGTGTAGACTGAGAGATGGCCGAGATCGATCACTGGAACGGATGTTGGGCAGAAAACAAGCTGTCAAGGAGTCTCAAACGCCCATATGGAGGACTGAAAGGGTAAGTGGACCTCATATTCATTGTTCACCTTCTTTATATTACTAGTTGCTTACTGATGGTCAAGAACCAGGAAGATGTGAAGAGGCAATACAGGGAGAATCTAGGAAATAATGGGAGCATGGCATGAATTCTTTGGAAGAGAACCAAGCAAGATATTTGGTAGAGTTGTCAACCGAGATAAATGCACTGATAGACGAATGGATTCCCAAGTTAGAGAAGAGAGTGGATGGACACGTGAGATGGAAGGCCAAGGTATATGGTCTTGAGTAGGCTACAGGGCAATGGAGGTTTGACAGGGATATGACTAAGCATGGCTTTAGTCAAGGTCAATGTGACCATTGTGTTTTCTTTTACCAGGTTGGATAATATTAGCTACATCATCCTATTACTATAGTGTGTGTATTTGTTGCAGGGTCACACATGCAGGGAGTTTTTGAGCTAAAGTTAAATTTAGTTCAGAGGTATGTCATGAAGAATTTGGGAGCAGTGAAATTCTTTGGCATGAGAGACATGGAAGATCACAGGCTGATTTTGTCTCCAGTGGGAGCTGATGTGAAGAAGGTGTTGGTGGGGTTTAATACGCAGGATGTAGAACCGATAAACACACTAAGGGCTGGAAAGTTCAAGCTGAGCTTAGAATAGTGTTTGAAATCACATGAGGTCTGGTGTAGACCTGAGTTTTCCCAAGCAGTGGGAGTTGTCAGAAAGTTCAGAGCCAATTCGAGAAAGGAGTACTGGAGAGCAATTCAGTGGATTCTCAGGTATTTGAGACGGACCGATAGCAGGTATTTATGCAGGGTCAAACACTTCTCTACATGGTATGTAGGTTCAAATCTACCATGTTATTTGGATGACAGGTGGTGCACCACAGGATGTGTGGTGGTTGGTCTTCAAAATTGAGCTTGAAGGTGGAGGTGCCTGAGATGGTTAGTGGAGGTTGCTGTACAGGTGCAGCTATTTATCTCCAAGTGGGAGATTGTTAAGTTGTGGAGCTAAAAGCTTCACTAGGATGCTAATCAAGAAGTTACTGAGTTCAACCAGTAACTGGCATCAGTAGTATTGCCAACATCGGTTAGGCAGGGACCAGGGATTGGCCAACGTCAGTTAGGAGCAGACTGACAGCAACTGACGTTGGTCACCTGTACGTGTGCATGTGTTTGCATGCGTTTCTAGAATTAGACTCGTCTAATTTTAAGAGGTCCGAGAGTGTTTGCATGTTGAAGACTAATTTAAGTCTTGAGTCTGTGTTTGTCCATCATTAGGATGTGGAGTGCACCTTATAACATTATGAGTGTTTAACTAATATTTTTCCTAAGCCACGATATAATCTAAAAAGGTTATCACTAATGTGCTTGTATCTTACGATTATTAGTGCAATAATGTCAATTGATTAAGGAATGAGATTACACATTAGTTATTTTAGCCTTTCTAACATGTCTTTTGAATTTTTTGGCCAAAAAATAAAGCATTGTTGTAGAATAATGAATCGAAAGGATGAACATAATTAGGGTTTTTTTATTGATAAAAAAATTGATATTTGATAATTAAAAATAAGGTGAAAATATAATAACCCAACTTACTGCTAATAAATAACCAATCATATTAAGGAAAAAGAGAATGAGAAAGGTGTAAAAAGGGGGAAATGGGTGAAACTAGTCAAGGGTGTGTTTTATTTGTAGGTGCTCATATATACTAATCCCAAATGTAAGTAGTAAATATGCTATGAAATCACTAACTGTGAAGGATTACACCATTTATTTATCCATATTATTTTATTTATAGAGTATTTTGAGAGTAATTACTTGAGCTAATCACTTACATGTACACTATAAAAATAAGCAATCGAAGGCTTCCTATTGATTAATAAAAACTATACAAGTTTACAATTAGAACATAAACTAAAATTTGTATGCAATTTTATCTAATGGCTTGATTATTGGGACAATGTCCCTCACACCAAGGCTCAATTAAAACTGAGTACCACTTTACCTAGAAAAGCAACTCATATGGGTATTAAAACTATCAGAACATAGTTTGTAGGAAATTAAAGAAAAAATAAAATAAGGCTCGAAAACAATGGTTCGAGTTCACCAATATGTTTTATCATTTTATCGATTAAAAAATAAAATTTTAATGTGTTCCAACATGTGTAAAACTAGAAATATCAGAATGCTAAAGATATACAATTTTTAACTATTTTAATTTTGAAAGATAACTAAATATAGAAAGTTTATATTTTGGAAAAATACTAAAAATAAATATATTTAGCTTGTAAACTAATTTATGTTGACTAATTTGACTTTATACAAGTGGAAATTAGAATAAGATGTGACTTTACATGCTCAATATCATAATCTATAACATTAAAAAAATTGGATAGGTCCATTGTAACTGGATTACAACATAGTGTGTTCTAGTCTGTTGATTGTAGACTTATCACATTTGATTGTGATAGGCTATTGACATGAATATATAGAGAAAGAAAAAAGGAAATGATAGATCATAGGGAGAAGTAGAATATGTCTATGGACATGAGCACTATAAGTAGGTAGAAACACAGTGAGATTGAGTCCATTGACCACATACTTGTCCCAATTACCTTTACATAAAAACAAATTTTTACAACTTATTCCCTTGTGGATGCTAAGTAATATAATATACCACAAATAGGGTTTTGTTGTGTAAAAATCACTATTTTTTAATGTTTTCTTTGAAACTCTTAGGGAATTTTGATAGCTTAAAAACCTACAAGTAAAATAGGTGAGTGTAATGAGTTTAGCTGACTTCAACGAATTTATAAATGATTGACCACTACATATGTATGCAATACTCCAAGGATGGAAATCAAGCCCATGTAGTTCTTCCACCTAGAGTGAATGTGAAATTATTCTCCTTTTTAATATATGTATGTATCTAGAATATGGATTTGATACATGACAATGATATATTTTGAATTTATTTTAAGGATATTTGCTTGGCTTATGGCTTCTCCTTGTGAGTGATTCATAATTTAGAGAGAATGAGATAAATTATATAAATGTGTAGAAGTGTATATGCCTAATCTAAGTGAATAGGAGTGTCTTGATGAATGACTCTTGACATGTATTTATAGGAAAATATTTTGATATTTTCCTTTAGCCAATCATGTGAAACATAGGGAAAATCCCAAAAAGATGTTTTAAATTTTAGAAACTAGCTATTATTTGGTGTGAATAAAGCCGTTGTAATTTTTAAGGGGCAACATATGCTCTTGTCCACTTAGTGTGAACCTATCTAGAGGGATCAAAGATAATTGCCCTCTTTATTTGATAGTTTGAAGGTAATTTTAGATAGCTTGAGAATTTGACATTAAATGTTATGTATAATACTAATGACAAATAAATGGTCAAACATGCATATAGACAAATGGCTTAGAGGAATGGAGAATAAGTGTCATATATTTGTGCACAAGTCATACTTATAATATTTGTAGTACAAAAAGTATACATATGCAATGAGTATGTCATTTTAGAGAAAGTATTCAAAAATTAAAACCAATAAGTATAGATATTTCAATAGAGAAGACATGAGGTGTGGCATACAAAGGGGAAGATGGAAGTGACACTCACACTCAATCATTTACCACACTTAAAACTACCACACTTGAAGTAGTTCTCTAAGTTGCTCCAATCTAGATCAGTTAAACAAAAATACATATGTAAGCCATGGATTAAATACATTATTTTCGTACAAGTGAAAAATATTATAAGAATATTAGATATAACATACTAACCATAGATTTTTCCTTTGACACCCACCATTTCATGACACCAATAGATGTCTAATGATTTTATAGACACTATTCCCCATTTTTGCATACTTTTTTAATCGATAAAATAGGGTTATGGGGTCGCTCACCCCTTTATATTTATAAAAATAAAAATATTTAAAATAGGATCATAAATAAGCCAAAATGTCAAATAAGTAAACTAAAAAATATAATCATCATCAAAGAACAACTATCAGAAGAAGAAACCCCCAACATCCATAGAAGAAGTAGAAGCTATGGAATAGATCGTCACAACTATAAATAAATGGAGAACAAGAAATATCAAATAACCAAAACATCATCATCCATCAGTAGGTAAGAAATAAATACAAAACTATCTTAAGATATGGCTTATTTAGAGGAAATGTACAAGAACAAATTCTTTTCACAAATCAACCTAGAGTTTTAAAGTGGTTTTTTAAAAATCATCAGGAAAATTAAATCATTTTTTGCATTCTACTTCTTGTCATTTATCAATCTCTTTTGTTATCATTCATCGGGTGCTAAATCCTCTGATCAACAATTGGATACCAAAGCGGATGAAAATGAAACTTTAAACCAATTCCATCAACCCTATAATTTATAAAAATATGAAAATAACAAATCATTCTTGTAAAAGATCCTAAAATATTGATTAGAGAATGGGGCTCCTTCATCTTCAATATAGTAGAAATTAACCCCTACATATTAGAGTAACAATCAAAAACTTTTTAAATATAATCAGGGCCCAAATTCATAAATTATTATGCTATTTCTTGCACAACATGCCTTAATTCTAGTAAAATTAGGGTATTTTTATTTTTAATTTTGGTTTTGCTTGTTACGGTCTAATTGGGTCTCACTTTGTCTGTGTGTAGTTTTTTGCTTTGCCTTATGTGCGGTCATTTTTTAAATATCATATATATGTTTGTGTGTATTTTCAAGTATTTAAACCAATTTTTTTGCATCAGGTGAGTTTATATGATAAATTGTCGAATACACCACTTGGCATGAAAATGGATTGTAAAGAATCTTATGTCTCACTTTGTTAAGTCGAATAAGCTTCCCAATCAAATCTTCAAAGGAGTCATAATTTTTTAATTAAAAACTAAATCTTGAAAGTCCCATTTTTATATCAACCATGTCTATATAATTTATTATTATTTACAATACTTCTCCTAAAAATAAACGATTGAAATTGCTTAATCTATTTTTTTAAATTAACCTAATTCCTAGTCAAAATTTCACAAAATATCTAAAAGTTTTATTGAAAATATCACCATTAAACCTTCTCTATTCTATATAGAGAAAAAACAATAAACTTTCATATTTAACACTTTTTTTCTCAAAAGCTTGATCAACCCGAAATTGGCGCATCACATTTAAACTCTCAAATGAGAGCTACGTGGTCAAATCCCATTAAGGGGTAATTTTCTTGGTTAATGAAGTGGTTAAAACTTTTGAGAAGTGTAGATGTTAAATATGAGTAGGGATGGTAAAGTGCCACTTATGCATAAGTAAGAGGTGGAAAAATGAAAATGGTTTTAATGCCAAAATCAAAATAGTTGACTAATTCAATACAATATAAAACCTACCAACAAAGTGTAAAACGCAGGGATAGTTTAGTGTTGAACATGATGAATGAGAAAAGGAGGTCCAAATGCCTACGATCTAAAACAAATTTGATTTTAATCAGTTTAATTTTAGTTAGCTAATTTTATTTAAAATTAAATCAATTCAATTAGAATTAATTTAATTTATGTATTTAAAATTAATTTTATTTTATTATTTTTTTTTGAGAAAATTAATAATTATTTTTTAAAAAGTGAAAATTTATTGAAACTTGAATTTTTGAGGGTAAATATTAAAATATATTTGAAGATATTCATTTGATCACAACTTACGCTTCAATGATCTTTTTATTATTAATATTATTATTATACATAAGTAGTGTTTAAAAAAAAAACTAAAATGGAACATACAACCAAGGCCTAACCAATGAAGTATTACAATACACTCGACAACAAGAACAAAAGTTGAAAAAAAATAGCCACAAGACAATTAAAAAACAACAAGAAAATGATCTCACATGCCAAGATTCTCAACAAGAACTACTACCCATCCAACAAAATAAAACTAAAACTAAAACAACTAAGAGTCTCCCATAAGATTTTCTTTGTTAGATCTGAGAGACATTATCATGGGTTTCAAACCTTGTTTACTTTTTCCCTTTCTTTCTATAACTTACAGTTTTCCATTCTCCTTCCTCTTTAGGATTTGGCAACATAGGGATGGAGATTTCTAGAAATTCCATTTTATTCTATGTTTGCACTGAGTCAAACAAACCTTGTCCTTCTAAAGGAGTCCGATCTGATGAATCTAGCTTATTGTCAACATTGCTATTAGTCCTCTCTTGTAACACAATAGCACCCACCTCCTTAGTCATTGCCTCAAAACATAGTGCCTCATTTTTTTGGGTTCTGCGCCACTACTTCCAAAGGGGTCTTAGGTATTAGATCTAATCCCTCACTATCGCTTCCACTATCATTCAAAGCTGGAACCTTAAGATGTTCTATTTCTACTTTCTTCCACCATGAAAATGTTTTCTTGAACTTGAAGCTTGGGCAGTCATTGACAAGATGCCTTATTTTGAAACATCTTCAGCACCTAAAAGGGATTATTTCAAAGTTGAGGCATTGAATCCAATTTTTTCCCATACCCTTAGCTCCAATTGAGTAGGTAGATCCTTGAAAAAATCAACATAAACCAGAATATGGGCATATGTGAAATGCACCCTAACATCAGACAATTTATCAGTGGTCCAAAATTTCTCGATGGTATTTCCAATGGCAGTAAACACCAAATCATCCCAAAACTAGTAAGGAAGGATTGGGAGCCTAATCCAAATTGGTTTGAAGTTGAAAATTTTAGTCTGGGCATTAAAATATGGGTGTCAGGGTTTTACCAGAAGATTATGATTATCCCACTCCCACATAGAATCTTTGAAAACAACATCTTCATCTTCTAAAAAATTAACTATCAAAATAAAAAACCCTCTAAAACAAGGGCAAATCTTTATTTTACCTTCAACCAGAGGTTGCCATCAGGTTGAGATCCACTCATGTAGTGCAGACAGAGTCGGCCAAAACCCTTCAAATTTACAAATCAGACCTTAGGATGATAACTATTCTTCCCTCCCAACAATAACTTCAAGATCTTTCTCGTTGAAAAAGACAATAGGGGTATCCTTCACTGGTATCATAGGAGATCTTGTTTTACATCCTCCCATAACTTCTGTAAATGATCTTCCCCCTTGTAAATGCTTTGAATTTGTCTAAACTCTAGCTTTGGGCCATGTCCTAGCCTCCAAAAGCATGGAATCGACCATCCCTTGTCTCCATCCTCCTACTATCTTATTCATAGTTTGATCCATAGAGCCCTGTAGATTTATTAGATTCATGTGGCCCCTACATGTATTTGTAGGTGTGAACTTGGTGTTATTGGTTGGATTTTAGCTAGTGACCCTTTGACCATCAGATCTAGGCTTGCTATCCTTTCCCCTCTACTCTATGATGGATCTACCTCCCCTTATATGATGATCAATAATTTATTGTGTCCCTTTATCTGTATGGACACAACAATCAAAACTTTCATCTCTATTCTCCCCACCATCTATCGACAGAGCCCTCTGCCCAAGCGAAACCCTAGAATCACCCATCTTATCTCTTTATCCTCTCATATAATATCAGTGATCTATTTTTTGATTCTTTGGTGGCATTGGGGATATCATGTTGGTGGTTTTACGATGGTGTAGGTCTTGCAAAGGAAAAATTAAAATCATAAAACTTGTTGCTTTTATGTCTTAATTGCGTCCCTTATAAATTGTCACATTTATTTCAACCCTGCTTATTTTTAGCCAAAATGTGACATTTTATTGCTTTTATTTTTCATGGTCAATTTAGAGAAGACACCCATTAGATATGAGTGTTTTGATAAAATAAAAAACTTGTTAATATCATTTAATATGAAAAGGCATGAAACACATGCAATAAATATATATAATGTAGTGTGTGCAAACACATATTTCTAGTTGTTTTTTCAGCCATATCTTCCAAACCTCTACTCTGTTTCACATGTTTATAGAATTAAATAGTTGGTTCTACCTTCATCACAAAAAATTTAGTATTGAGTTGGATAATCAAAAGACATATAACTTTTCAGTATTCTCATCTCTCACCTTTAATGTGGCTAACTCATAAAAATGTTGAGTGCACTGTTCAAAATGATTTCTCTAGTAACTTAAGGGTTGTCATTAATGTTATTTTACCCTAGTGCCTATAGAAACATATTTCATGTTTAAATCCATCCTTGAGTGGTTTGATCTCCATAGATTATTGACCCAATTTTGGAGGGAAAGTGTCACTTGGTCAGTAGGTTTAATTATTATATAAACCCAACTGATTATTATAAGAGGGGTCGATTCATTTTATTTTCAAGCTAGGGAAGTGGGCCAAACTTTATTTCCTATATTTCCTTGCTTTCTTAGGTATTTTTTCATTTATTGTTGGACCATGATGTTATGCTAGAAAAAATTGTAATCGAATTGATTATGGTAGATTCAAACTTGTGTTTCCTGAATGTTTGGATCAATTAAAGGCTATGAATACTTGTATTCATTTCCTAAGTATGAACTATGGTGATTATGTTATATTTATTTCATTGTTGATTTCCCATTAGACTCTTGCATCATTTTCTTTTATGAATATTGTATGTGGATTAGGCATAAGATTGATTTCGTGGGAGTCATCTAATCAAGCATTTCATATTTTCCTCCATTGAAAAATAGGCTCACTATTTATTATTTACGCTTATCTTTTGTTATATATATATATATTAACTTAACATTAGACTATATCAGAGTGCATTATCCATTTACATGTTTATCTCAATTACAAACCCCTATTTATTATTTTTTACACATTTTTTAATGTATGAAATGAACAAATGTATGCATTTTATTTATTGAATCTAAAACAACTATAATTTTGGGTGTTTATGTGTTTTTATGTCCCCTGATATTCACCTAAATACCATATTGACAAACTATCAAACTCACATTATCCCTCTTGCTTCTTTAAGCTTAGATTTCAAACTAGCCAAGGTTCCTTGAAATGGAACAATTTCACATCGACTACTGAGTTGCCATGCTAACCAAGACTTAGTGATATATAACTTGGGGATATATTTGGTCTCCTTTCATAAGATGTTGGATGGATTCTTGTCCTGTCTAAGTTAATGTGCCAAAAACCAATCAATAGATGGGCGCTAGAAGGAGGGTCAACTTAAATTTTAAAATTGAAATTTCAGCTTTAAACATTTTAGAGGTGCTACCCCAACTGAAGTATTCTGAGTACCAAATGAAAATTTAGGAGAATAATCATAATATCAAAGTCTATCAAGGGTGATTTTGAATTATTTTACCTTACTGAACATAAGAAAAAAGCGCCAAAAAATGAAAATCTAAATTTTCTACACACATCTAGTCAGCTAGTAACTTTCCTACAATTCTCATTCCTTTTGTCAACCTTTTGTTGTCATTATAAACCCAAAAATGGGTATTTATTGGCTTAGTGGAGGTAACTTCCCTATGAATATTGCAAGGATTTCCAATGATCTACCAAAAAACCATGAGAAATTTTTACCTAGGTTTATGCATAATTGAATTCAAACTGTAGAAGAACATATACAAGCATTCAAAGATGTTATAATAATAACCCAAATTGACTAATAGGATGTGGCCTATAGGTTTTTCACATATACATTAGAGATGGCCTATGGCTGGTACCTAGAATTTCCAAATTGATCTATCACTACTTGGAATGCTATCAAAACTATATGTGTTAATGATTTTTGAGTGTCTATTGATCATGTTGTCCTATATCATCAGGTTTATGATACCCATAGAGAACCAAATGAACACCATGATCATGTTTAACACAAGCTTCCATAATTTTTACAAGAGGTTGAAATACCCTTACACTTAGAGGTAATTGGTTGTTATTCAAACCTACTTAAGGGCCTTAGATCTAATGTGAAGGACTCTTGTGATACTCACATTTTTTTATTTCACATAACATGACATTATCACTATTAAGCAAAAAATGATGTTGTAAGGGTATGGTGTTGGTCCATTACCTTTATTGAGGCACTCAAGTGTGTATAAGCAAGATCCAATGATGAATCAACACTCATTCATAACACCCCTCTAACAAACCAAATACCAAGTATAATGTATTCAAATCAAAATCAAAATTACAATCCAATGCCTTTTACATGCATGCATATGATTCCACTTATGCCTCAAAATTATGTGTTTACTAAAGTAAAAAATAAACAAGTTGTTCATGTGTCCTATAATAATGGTGTTGCTACATATAACACAAGTGATTATGCTACTCTAAATAACAATTGACAAATAGTCCCACATTTATAAACAATTAGATAATTACTAACACTATCCATAACCAAATGCAACATGTTCTTATATTTATAAATGTTGTGGCACATGTAGTCAACACAATTCCACAAGTTAGAAGCAATAAAACATCAAACATGAACCTTGAAATTAGAAATTTTGAATAGATGGTTTAGTAATTGACCAATGAGATGATTGATTTACAAAGATAAGTGACTCAACATCACAATCATGCCACAAAAAAATCTCATCATAATATAAATTTTAACTTCCAAAGAACCAATCATTAGTGAAACACTCTACCTAACAATGGAAGTGTACCTAGCCCTCTTGATAACACAAATCAAAACAATAACAATTCTTCAAACTCCATCAACTTGGCTGATTTAACATTACCCACTTGGTGTAGGATGCATAATACATGTGAACATGATGAAAATATTGTTCTAATTTTCTTTTAATTTTAAAAATCTTTCAAAAGTAAATGGAAAATCTATAAATTGTGCCTGCACTTGAGACTAGATTTAATTAAATTTATAGAGATGTATGAGTTCCTATATGAAAGTGATAATGAACCATAAGATAACTTGGATGAGGTTCATGCCTTTAAATAGTTTCAAAGGGAAAATATCTACAAATTGAAGAGTAAATTGTAAAAACTATTGACAACGTCTAATCCAAATAAAACCCATGTTGTGTATAGTGATAAACCTAATAATAATTCATTTATACTTAAAGGTTTGAGCATGTCTTCCCACCAAAATAAAAATGTTGCACCTCCACAAACCAAAAAATGTTTAGAGACAAGTAAACTTGGATATAAAATTATTGATGTGCATATTTTTATTTACAAAGAGTATTCTAAAACTCCTTGTTTCACTCAAATTTTGCTATTATTTAGAAGAAGGTAGTAAAACTAGAAATATGGATTGTGGTAAAAATACATGATAAAAGTGTGTGTATTGAATCAGAAGATTGTGGAGTGCTCCTCTTTGGCTGGGGAGGATGACCTGCATATAAGAAGGCACTAAAGCAAATTTATGGGTTAGATAAGTAACTAGGTGGATTGCCTAGCACTAGCTAGATCTCATAAACAAGAGCTTCCGTAGGGGTTATCAATCCACTATTTTAGAACAATTAAGTTGATAAAATAGAAAGGAAGTATTGCATCAATAATCAAAAGGTAATGAAAATGATAACAAGAATTGTTTGATAAAAAGATGTGCTAGAAGTGATTAAATTAGTGATAAATGAATTAGTGCTAGCGCTAACAAGTTAGGGTATGGTTCATAAACTCTAAAAGGGGTCTATGAGTGGTTAGAAACATAAAAAGTTAGGTTTAATCAAGAAGAGGTAGGTGAAAATAGGTTTCTAGTTTTCTTGCCACAGGTGACCATCGATGATTGGGGTAATCATCGATAGTTATACTTGATCATTGATGGTTAGGTGACCATCAGTAGTTATGCCACACCGTTGATGGTTGGGGTGAAACTATCAGTGGTTAACTATGTCAAATCTAGAATTTGTAAATAGTAAATTAACAGGATTCTAGAATAAATTTTGGGAGTTGGGCAAGGGCTGGATTGGTTGTGAAAGGGAAATAAAGTATGTGAATGGTGATAAACAAGTACTTGACTTACCTAAAGTGGATTAGGTGAGTGATAGGTGTGGTTGATCTATGGGTGGAATCTAGCCTGATTCTGGTAAAATAACGATGCTTGGAGACTTGGTAGAGGGGCGGTAGCAAGTTAGCTCCTAGTAAGATGGTTGATGCTTGATAATGTTGGTTAATGTTGATTGACCTACAAAAAGATATTATAGATACTCAAAGCTCTTGATAATAATTGTAGATGGATCTGCTCTTACAACTCTCCTATTTTTATAGGAAAGGGCCAAAGGTTTAAGAGAAAGTATAACTAGGTGATCTAAATATAATTCATCCGTGCAATGCCTCATGACAATATTTAGACATCTTAAATTTAGAAAAACTAAGGTGGTTGTTGCATGATAATTGCATGTTAAGGTCCTAATCGGTGGAACCTAACCATCAATAGTTGGCCTAAACATCAGTGGTTAGGATTAACCATCGATGATTAACCTTAATCATTAGTGGTTGAGAATGGGTTAAGAAGGGTTAGGTTAAGCTAGTTAGGTCAAAATGGGTTTAGGCAAGTGTGGATGGCTGTGAGGGGTCACAACACTCAGAAATGCATATGCAAAATTCTAGTGTCTACATTTTCCCCCTTTTTGTTATGTTACTCTTGTGAATTAGTGGCAAAACAAAAATAGAGTATCGGTCAAGGGTCTGGTTGCCTCAAGAGTGGGAGGAGGTATTCCCCCTTAAATCAAGAGTTGGTGAGGTACCACTAAAGTGGGTATGGGTTTGATAAAGGGTAAAATGTGGAGTCAGGAGGTTGTGACTCAAATGGAGCATATGAGGTGCAAATATGTACACAAAATGCAATAAAAGGTGTGATAGATAATATCACACAAAGACAAATTACCAATGTTAGTAAAATAAGGTCCATGCAAAAAGATAAGTGACCAATGTATCACATGACTACTTTAGGCATGGTAGTTGGATATACCTGTTAGTTTCCTAAGCAATTTATATGTTTTCGATGGGTATCGAAGGTAGGAAGTGCTCTTAGGGAAAACATAAATGGGTCAAGTGTCATAGTATCCAAGGTAGGAAGTGCTCTTGAAAAGACATAAATGATCTAGTTGGTATGTGTAAGGTGGCACAAAATATAAAAGTTCAACAAGGTAATGTTGTCGCTATGGTAAAAAATATTCTAGGCAAAGTCATCATAATACAAGTGCATAGTTTAGGCAATAATGATCAACATTGAGGTGGATGTATGCAAATGGTTGGATTGGATTGTGGCTAAGCTAACTCTACATGCACTAGGTAAGTGGATGCTACCTACATAGTGAAGGGGATTCAACCTCCCACAAAAACTTCATGCCGAATGTAGTTCTTACTCAAAGGGATAGTGATGTGGTTGATTCTTAAGTGAATAGGTCACTAGGATTGCACACAATAGATGACTAAGTGCTAAAAATGCTTGATGGCAATGGCTAGCATCAAGGGGGACATGGGTAAATGCAGTTGTCAAGGATGAGTGATTTTCTAGAAGGTAAGGGTCTCAAAGTTTGATCCTTTTAAAAGGGATTTGTTTAGGTGTGTTATATGTAGAGAGGTGAATTGGTTATTCTAGGCATGGATAGATAGGACATATTATAGATGGATACATAGTTATGGTTGATATTTTTGGTTAAGTGTGTTTAATAGTGAATACTATGATTGTATGATGTTTTTTTTCTTGGTTTATGGTGTGATGACATATCCAAAAGTTTACACAATCTGGTAGATAGGTGAATGTTTGTGGTTAGTGGCTAGATGCTTACATTATGCTTATGGTAGTTGGATGATGTTGTTTGTTGACATAGTTCATGATGCACGTGCATTTTGGATGATGTTTTTTGTTCATGTTTATAGTCTTACATAGATGAATAACATATATACAAAAGAACATGATGCTCTTTCATTGGGAAATACCTACATGAAACCCAAAAATGGATTGGCTTAGTGAAACTAAGCCTCTCAAATGTTTTACATTTGCCTACCTAGGGTGATAGATATGGATTCTAATAACATTGTGTCAAGTGAGCTCATAGTCTCGTGCATATGATATATGGAGAAAGAATAGATGAAACTGGAACTATTAGTGAGATTAGTACGCCTTTTCTTTAGGTTTCCAAAGAGATGGTATAAACAAGTCCATGTCCATATATAAAGTGTAGATTGATCGATGTGGGAAGTATACTAAGGAAAGTCGATTATAGTTTTCCAAATATCATTATTACATAGGAGACTTGATTGTGACTTTGAGACAAAATTATTGCCTTGTTGATTGATTTTTGACTTTGGCTTGGGGTCAGGGAAGCTGATCAATGAGGAAAGCTTCCAATAAATCACTACTTTGACTAATGCTTTATCCAACCATCCTTCAAGGGAGTGGTCTAGATTCATATGGTTAGCTCAAATGATTTTGATAACTGTCCTTCAAGGGAGCAGTCCACCTTACATTTGTAATTTTAGAATAAGTGTTCAATAGTTGTCCTCCAAGGGAGCAGTCTGTGGATATTTAGAATGACCCATGGTTTTGGTTTTTGATAGCTGATATTGCTTCATTTTGAGTTAATTTTTGCCTGACATAGACTTGTTCATACATTCTTAATGGATTACCTTTATGAAGGCCAAACTAAGCTAACATGGGGTACCAGTAGGTGAAAAGGAGGTATAGGGAACAAAGACCATAAGAACCGATCTCAAAGAGATGAGAAGTACTATGAGAATCATGCCATGGATAGAGCCATGGTGTCCATAGTTCAAAATTAGGATATAGTTGTGATGGATAATCACATGATTTAGTTTTAGTCAGTTGCCCCTAAAAATGAGGGAAGTGAATGTGGTTTCAAGGGATGGTCTTAAGTTAGATAAATGATAATTGTGATCCCTATCTAATAATAAAAGGGACACAGATACAAAGTATTGAGAGGCTCAGGTTCTATTTTGCCTTCAAGAGAGGATAAATGATAAGCCCCTGATCCATACTTATGGGTAATGATGTAGGGTCCAAGCTAATTGAAAGAAAATTTTCCCCTTTTTCTTTTCTCCATATTAGTGACATGTTGGTTTTCTTTGAGGATAAGATCTCCAATGTTGAATTCTTGGACTTTCAAGTATTTTTTATAGGCTTGTTTAATTCATTCTTGAGAGACATGAAGATGGGAAATGGCACCTAAATGATGCTCATCAAGTAGATCCAATTGGACTAAGCATTCTTGATGATAATCATCCTCCAAAATGAGGTTGTGTAATGATATGTAAAGAGAAGGTATTTGGATTTCAAGAGGCAAGACAACCTCAACTCCAAATATGAGAAAAAAGGGTGTAGCACACTAATTAGGGTTCAAATGCTAGTACAATATGCCCATAAGGTGAAGGGGATGTACAAGTGCTAATCTTGCCTTGAGGAATTGACCATTTTGGTAAGCATGTTGTTGAGGGTTTTGTTAGAGGCTTTAGCTTGTCCATTTGCTTGTAGGTGATAAGGTGATGAAAAGCTAAGCTTAATACCAAACATGTCACCAAGGCCCTGAACTTATTTGTTTTTGAAGGATTTTACATTATCAGTGATGATTTTATGGGGAACACCAAAATGGCAAATGATGTGATGGGTGATGAATTTGATAATATTTTCAACTTTCATCGAGATAAGGGGAATGACTTCCACCCATTTGGTAAAATATTTAGTTATGGTAATGATGGAATGATGTCATTGTAAGGGGGTTAGTTTTGCCAATGAGGTCTAGTCCCCAATGTGAAAAGGGCCAAAAATCTATTGTCACACAGAGGCTACTAGTAGGTGCATGATGTAAATTAGCATGTTATTGACACTTGACACACTTTTTCACATAATCGCAATAGTCTTGGTTGAGAGTGGGCTAGTAATAGCCTAGGTAGAGGATACGCTTGGCCATAATGAGACCACTAAATTGATCTCCATAGATACCATCATGTATCTCCTTGATGGCATGAGAGGCTTCTAGGCCATAGAGGCAAAAAAAAAGGAGGTCATCTAAACCTCATTTATAGAGGATTCTATCGATAATGGTATAATAGGAGGTACTTTGAATAAATGCCTGATGGGCATTCCTGGAGAGGTCATAGGGAATTATGCCAAGGTGAAGGTAGTCAAAGGTTTATTGGTATCAAAGATCAGGCAGAACTTCAACCACACTAAAGATGGTTAGAATGTCTGATTTTGTGTAGGAAGGTATGGTGAGGTGATGGATAATGATTGATAGTTTGGAGTCTGAGAGTGCTGACGAGATCTGAGAGACAAGTGAAGCCATGATATCAACAAATTTATTGGTATACTGAGGGGTGGTTTGGATATGGTAGTGTTCGAATGAGGCTAAGGGTTCTATGATGAGTTGTCTATACCACTACATTATTTCATTCTTACATTGGTAAACATCATTGACTTGGTTAACTATAAGCTAGGATTCCTAAAAGATATTGATTATTTTGGCTCCTAGGGCTAGGGTAGTTTAGAGACCTATTACTAGTGATTTGTATTCAACCACATTGTTAGTGCATTCAAATTTGAGTTTAAAGGACAAAAGAAGCAGTTCACTGATAAGGGGAACAAAGATAATACCAGCTCCCCCACCATGCTGACATTTGGAACCATAAAAAAACATGGTTACCTGATGGGTGAAATATACTTGAGATAGGCTTGCGATGGATTCATTTAGAAATACAAGAGGGGGGTTGGTTGTTTGTTAGGGGTGCCTCAGCCAATTGGTCGATGATAACCTTCCCCTTGATCAATTTTTGTTGGAGAAACTCAAGGGTAAATTTGGATACAAGCATAAGCCACTTATATGTTGGTTTTGGTATGGTTTAGAGTGCATGTATTTGAGGGGGTTGGTACTAGTTATGACAAAAGTTTTGTGTTTGAGGAGGTAGTAGCAAAGTTTGGTAGCCACAAATACAAAGGCTAGACATAATTTTTTAGTATGTGTGTACTGAGTCTCATAGTTGACCAATGTATGACTAATATAATACATGACTTGATTTTTGTGTTATTCATCTCGATGGGAAAGCATTGCCCCTAGGGAATAGTCTATGGTAGAGATATAGAGGTAGAAAGGTTGATCATCTTTAGGAGGTATAAGGATAGGTTGGGATAGGAGGTACTCTTTGAGTGCATCAAAGGATTTTTGGCAATCGATGTTCCACATAAAAGAGACATTCTTTTTCAAGAGGTGGTGGAAGGATTGGCATCAATCAGAGAGATATGAGATGAAGTGATGAATGGATTGAAGCTTCCCTTACAAGATGTAGAGTTGTTTAAGATTAGTCAGAGGTAGCATCTTGAGGATGGCTTTAATTTTGGCTGGATTGACTTCAATTCCTTGAAGGGAAATGATGAAGCCAAGAAGTTTTCCTAACAAGACCCTAAAAATGCCTTTCTTGGGATTGAGGTGGACATGATAATGGATACTTAACTCAAAAATAATCTTAAGGATGGCTAGATGGTCTTTACAGAGCTTGGACTTCCTGAGAAGGTCATCCTCATAGTCTTCGATGATTATATGGATAATATATATCATGGTTTACTAATAAGTTGTACCAATATTTTAAAGGCCAAAGGGCATGACCCTATAATAGAAATTCCCAAATGGGGTGATGAAGGTGGTTTTATGTTGGTATTCAAGGGCAATTAGGACTGATTATAACCTAAAAAGTCATCCATGAGTGATAGCATCTCATTGCCTAATGTAAGATTGACAAGTTAGTCAATGCTAGGAAGAGGAAAGTCATCCTTTGGGCAGGTGAGGTTGAGGTCACAAAATTCCACATAGATAAGTAGTCCCCTTATGGATTTACTGATAGGTATGATGTTTGAAACCCATTGGGGATAGCCTATGGGTTGGATGAAGTTAACTAAAAGGAGGCATTGAAGCTCTTCTTTTACAAAGAGGGCTATGCGAGGATGCATTTAGTGAATTTTCTATTTGATAGGCTTGGCATCATAATTGGTGATGATCTTGTGGGTGGAAATGGTAGGGTCAATACCAAGCATATTGGCATATGACTAGGCAAAAGCAATACTATGGTCTTAGAGGAAGGTGGAGAAGTCCTATAGTTCCCCAGGGGTGAGAGTTTGTCCAAGTTTGATGATATGGAGGTTATTTAGAGTGCATATGTTGATGTCCATGATATATTTGCTCAACATGTTTGAGGTTTCTAGAGGTAAAGATTTATGGATGGAGGAATTTCATACACCAAGGTAGGTGAGAATAACATCATCATCATCATGACACTAAATAGTGTTAATGGTAAGAGAGTCATTACCCATGAGTTTAGGGTGGATCAGAGGGATGGATAGATATACCCCTTCATTTTGATAAGTTAGGGGGTTGAGGGTAATCATGTTGATGAAAAAAAATTGGGTGGGATGATGTCTTCATTATCACTCACAAGTGGAGGAGATGATGGTGAGGAAGGGGGTTATTCTTCGACAATGGTAGGGTTAGTTTGTTTGAACTTCTTCTTATTGGGTAGAATGAAGCCAAGGCCATGTTTCTCATAAGGCTTATGGGTCTTGATTGAAGTCAACATGTGTGGGTCATGGTCATACCATCCTAAACTAAATCCCTTCCAGACACACCTATGGAGGTATATTTTGGCAAAGTTGAGTTTGTCTAAGTATGAGAAGCTAGAGGTAAATGGCTAAGGTGAAGGCTGGGTAATGGTAGTGTTGAGTGGCTTGTTGATTCCCCCATAGATAAAATGAGTTTGACAGCTGGGAGGCCCTAAGGGGACAAGTACTCCAATGTTGGGGTCATAACCCAGGTGGTGGTTGAGCTTCCCATATTCTTGGGGAGTAAAGAGGGCATCTAGTGTGAAAAGATGATATTCTCCAAGGGTAAGGCATTGGAAGGTAGATTCCAAAGGATCAATGATGGGTATTTGGTCTGTAGAGATAGATGAATTGGTAGATGCCTCCTTAGGAGGGTAAATAATGGTTTTGGTTTCTATGGGTGGTGGCATTTATGGCATTTTAGATGGAGGTAAGAGAACATAGTTAGGTTGATAAGTCATGTTGCATGCTACAAAAGGGATAGGATTGGCTTGTATGGTAACCACCTGACCTTCATGTTCAAACTTGACACAATAATGGAGGGTAGAAGGTACATAAGCCATGGCATGGATTTAGGGTCTTCCTAGTAAAATATTGTATTAGAATTCACCTTTGAATAAATAAAAGAGTTTAGGGATTGTGTGAAGACCTAGATGAATGTGAAGGACCATGGTGCCTAGGGTGGTGGTCATAGTGTCATTAAAGGATCTAAGGATGGCTAAAGATTTGGACATGACATTATCCAGGAGCTAAATTTGGTTATAGGCACGGGAAGAGATGATGTTGATACAAGCTCCCCCATCTGATCATAACTCATTTGATGTGGGTTTGGTTGATATAGGCAGTGATAAAGAGAGGTAGATCTAGGTCTTCAAGGTGGATGGAAGGTATCTCTAAGTCCTTGAAGGTGACAAGGGTGGAGAGTTGGAAAGTGCTGAAAAAGGCCTCTATAAGTTGGGAGTCTCTTGTTCAGACCTCAATGGCCTACATAGCCTCTATCATGGCCTGGTGATGGTGAGGTGAGGTAGAAATGAGCTCATAGAGGATCATCTTAGCTAGAGTTTGGTGGAGTTGCTTAAGAATGACCTCCCTGATGGATTTAGAAGGATTATTTCTAGAGGTGCCCAAGATGGTTCCTTTGGGTGGAGCTGAGGATGTAGAGGGTTGGATCAAGTTTAGTTTAGGATGAGTGGGTGGGTATGTCCATCGAATGGATGCTTTGGCCTTCCCTTTATCCTTCTGTTATGATCATATGACTACATTAATGGTATGGATAGAGGGGGAAGGTGTGATGGGGGGGGTTGGAAATATTCTCTATCACTCTAAGGTGAGAGTGGGGGATTATGAATGTGTTGGTGGCTAGTTGTTGGTTTCAATGGTGGAGAAATAGATGGAAGGTCATCTACCAAAAGATCATCCTCATCATAGATTTGGTGGATAATGGACTAGATGGATTTAAAATTCTTTGCGTCATGCTCTAAGTGTCTTATGATAGAGGCAAATTTGATGGTCATTGTACCAGGCTAGCTTTGAACTAAAAGGATTGATAGGTCTGATGGGAGGTAGTGTGACGTAGGAGGTCTATACCAACCTTTTAAGAATGGTTGTATATGATTTTGCTATAGGTAAGGGAGGTTTTGGGCTCATAGTTCAGTTGGTAAGATGGGTGTGTGGGTGGTAATAGGTTTAGTGAGAGGTGTTTGGGTGAGATGAGGTTTCTAAGTAATGATTTTGGTTTGGGCTTGCTAGTGGTTGGAGGGTTTGAGGTGGGTAGTTTGGCCACTAGTTGTTTGGAAACAACTGGTGTGTCAGATAATAGTTATGTTGGTGTGATTAGGAGGGGTGGACAACATATGTTAAAAGGAATTTTCTTTTTGGATAGAGTTGATGGGTGAGGACCCAAGATAGAGGGTAGGGCCGAAGAAGGATAAACTCTAAGAATGTGTCTATTCGATGGGTTTTACTCTCTTATTTGGGTTAATTCAGGGTTTGGGTAGAGGTTTAGGTGGGGTCAATTCCAATTTAAGAGATGGGTAGACTAAACTCCATATGGGGAGGGTACCAAGGTTTATATAGGTTTATTTGATGGTTTGCTTATTTGAGGCACCATTGCGTCTATTAGTGGTGAACACGAGGGGTTGGTAGATGTCCTGATTGGTTTGAGAGGTGGTGGAAAGATGATATATTGGTTGGTTAAAGGTGTATTAGAAGGTTCAGGTTTGTTGATGTAAGGGAGGCCTAGATATTTCCAGAAGGTAGCTTGATCCATATCTGGTTTTAGGGCAAACTCCAATTTCTACATTAATGTGGAAAAAGCCTTATATGCCGATTTTACCTCATGGGTAGTGGATGTAGGAGATAGACTTGTGGGGTAGAAATGCTAGTTGGTAGGTTGATTGATTTCCTAAGGTGAGGGAATTAAGGTTGAGATGAATGGCTCATCCATGGGAGGTATCGATAGGAATGTTTCTCCTTTAGGAGCAATATCCATAGGAGTAGTGTTTTGTTGGGTAGCTAGTGAGGGCGGTGAATACATGAACATTTAGTTTTTTAAAGATGTCTTATTGGGGTAGAATGCGATGATTCAAAGGATTCTATGAGCATAACTAGTGAAAAAGGAACCTCCTCAGGCTGAATCTCTAATGGAGAGGAAGCTGACTCTTCCACCTCAAAAATTGAAGTGGGGGAAGAGGGGGTAGATTAGATGGTTGGGTCTTCATGTGTAGGTGTATCATGGACCATGTTGACCATGTGGGAATTATGAGAGAATTCAGCCTATGTGTCATCATATTTTATGGGGGCATGGTTGGGAAAGGGCTTTTCGAAGATGTCTAGGGCTTGATTTTGAGGGGCATAGGGGTTTCCAACATGATTTACCCCTTGTCAATGAGGCTTTGGACCACATTCTTGAAAGTATTGCATCGGCTGATGTCATATCTGACCACTCAATGAAAGGCACAAAGGTCATTTTCATTGTACCAAATAAGTGCTAGAGGAGAAGAGTCAAACTATGGGGGAGATTTGATGGGTGGAAACTATATAAGATTAGATTTTAGTAACTTTTCCAACACTGAGGCATAAGATTCTCCAAGTGGAGTAGATTTTTTTAGGGTGCTTTGGTTTGGGTTCTATGAGCTTTGGTTAGAGGGAGTGAGAAAGTTTTGTTGATTGATAGTAGGTGGTGGGGAAACCTTAATGATGACTGCATTTATATTTCCTTTATTCTTAGCTCCAGAGTTAGCTTGATTACCTACTTTGGAGGAGGAAGTTTCATTGGTCTTGAAGGTAGCATTTTTGTTTTTTAACTTCAATTTACCCTCATATATAGCTTGGTTCTCTAATTTGCATGCCATGGTAAAGGCTTCATCAAAAGTTCTAAAGCTTTGGACACATAACATTTAAGAGATGTGTTTGGCATAAACATGGGAAAAAAGTTTGATTAATTCAAATTGAGGCAAGGGGAATGATAATTGGTTGATCAAGCTTCTCCAATGAGCCATGAAATCAGCTATGGACTCATCCTCAAATTGGTGAATGGAATAAAGATCAGTGATAGATACTTTCTTGGATATATTGATTTAGAAGTGATCCAAGAAGGTTTGAGCTAATTGGTTAAAGGAAAAGATGGAATGTTTGGTAAGGGCACTATACCAGTCCAACACCAGTCCCAAAAGAGACATGAAATGTGCACACAAGTAGGGCATCATCATGGACAATCATGTAACAAGAATGCCTAAATGCTCTTAAGTGTTGCTAGGGGTCTTCCTTACTATTAAAATTGGTGAATTTTGGAAGCTCCCATTGGGTTGGATAAGGTCTGATAGGGACTGAAGGGTGAATGGGTTCATTACAAACTTGGTGATAAGATAAAATGTTATGGGCTCTTGAAAGGGATGACTCAAGGGTTTCCATTTTGTCCATGATTATTTTCATTAAGTCCATTTGAGGTGGTACACCTGAGGGTTTATAAGGCATTTATTGTGGTTGGGGAATACATTGATAATTGACAAGAGGTTGGGAGATGGCTCCATACTGATAAGAAGTTATGGGATGTTAGGTAGACAACATATAAGGATAGGTAGCTATTGGCTATTGGGTAATAGGTATATACCCTTGCAAGTTAGGGGTATAGCCAAAGCTAAATGACATCGGTAATTGTTGGGATGCTGAGGTAGGTTAGGCTATGGTTGGATTGGTAATCAAGGGGGAGGTCATGACCCTTGTGCTAATGAGTGGTGAGGTAGAAGGGATAGGTACCCCTAAGCTTGGTAAAGAGGTGTTAACCGATGGGCTCAGTTTGATAGAAGGGAGGTTGGAAACATTAGTGGTAGGTGTTCTAATTAAAAGTGGGACATGATGGGTTGGCAATTGAGTTATCCCCAAGGAAGAGGAGTTGTTAGTAGGGGTGGAAGGTGTAAGGGTAATGACTAGTGTTCTCAACCACAATGCCAAGGGGGTTATTAGATGAAGATGCTTAGGTGGTCAAAGGTTGGGTGGTGATTTTGGTAATAAGGATACCCTCCATAAGGTGGGATGGCATACCATAGGGAGGATATTGAGGTGGGGTTGAAACTGGGATACAATGAGAAGCAGTGTTAAGATAGTGTTGAATGGCCACTGGATTATTGTCTAAAAAAGTGGTGAATTATGTGTCTCCTTGGGGAAATACTTGAGGGAAAGCAGGGCTCCCCAATAAATGAGGTGAATCTTCCACCTCAGAGACGTACTCCATAAAGGAGGTGGATTTAGGTGATGGGTTTTGTTCTATTAGGTCGCTTTGTTGTTGACGAGTGAGAACCATACAAAAAAGTGGGAGAGAATACAAAAGAGTAGATTAATCACTCAAACATAGAGAAGACCAAGAAAATAGTCAAGGCAATTAAAGAACACACATTTAAGCCTAAATTTAGTTTGAAGATCACTTTTGGCTTATACCTTAGAGAATGTGAAAGAAGTTTGGCTTGTGAACCAGGTACTAAAAGAACAAGTTAAGGATGGTTTTGGGTTTTCTATGGTGCTCAAAATAATTTGTATTAGATTGGGTACATGACCTATTATTGAGGGCTTACTCCCTGTACTTCAAAAACCCAAAGCTAAGTTAGGTCGCTTAGCTAATAGATACCATTTGTCTAGAGTTTATACTCTACTAGAGAATGGAGTGGGTCCTCCCCTTGGTGATAAAATCCAAGTAGAATCATCAAAAAGGGTAAGGTATCCACTAGGTGATGAAATCCCAGTTAGGCCTTGTCTTAGGTAAGTTATGATGTTTGATTGATTATGTGGTTTTGTTGTGTAACATAAGTGTACTATGATTAATCCTGATGCTATTAATTAAGCTAAGTGAGCTAGAAGAAGCAGGCACGTAATGGATGCAGTATATTTTAGACCCAAATGAAATTCAGATTTCAATTATGAGCATAGATAGAGAGAGAAGCATATAGATGCAGATAAAAAGGAAAAACCCAAGTAGAGATGTGGGTCCCATCGGGCATGCCAAAAATGTTTCACTCAAATTTTTCTATTATTTAGAAGAAGGTAGTAAAATTGGAAATATGAATTATGGTATAAATACCTAATAAAAGTGCGTGTATTGAATCAAAAGATTGTGGAGAGCTCCTCTTTGGCTAGGGAGGATGACTTGCATATACGAAGGCACTGAAGCAAATTTATGGGTTAGACAAGTAGCTAGGTGGATTGTCTAGCATTAGCTAGATCCCAGAAGTGAGAGATTCCTTAATGGATATCAATCCACCATTTTAGAACAATTAAGTTGATAAAATAGAAAGGAAATACTTGCATCAATAATCAAAAGGTACTGAAATTGATAACAAGAATTGATTGATAAAGAGATGTAATAGAAATGATCAAATTAGTGATAAACAAATTAGTGCTAGCGCTAATGGGTTGGGGTATGGTTTAAATTTTTTGAAAGGGGTCTGTGAGTGGTTAGAAACATAGAAAGCTAGGTTTAATCAGGGTTAGGTGGGTGAAAATTGGTTATTGGTTTTACTGCCATAGGTGACTATCAACAGTTGGGGTAACCATTAGTGGTTATGACTAACCATCGATGATTGGGTGGCCATTGGTGGTTATGATTGACCATCGATGGTTGGGGTGAAAACATTAGTGGTTAACTATGCCAAATTTGGACTTCGTCAATAGCTTGAAATGAATTATGGGAGTTTGGCAAGGGATAGATTGGTTATGAAAGGGAAATAAAGTATGTGAATGGTGATAAGTACTTGAGTTACCTGAAGTGGATTAGGTGAGTGATAGGCATGGTTGATTTATGGGTAGAATCTGGCCTGATTTTGATAGAGTAACAATACTTAGAGACTTGGTAGAGGGGCAGCAACAAGTTAGTTCCCAGTAAGGTGGCTGATGTTTGATAATGTTGGTTGATGCTGATTGACCTACAAACAAATATTATAGATACACAAAGCTCATGATAATAATTTTAAATGGATCTTCTCTTACAACTCTGCTCTTTTTATAGGTAAGGGCCAAAGGCTTAAGAGAGAGTGTAACTGGGTGATCTAAATCTAATTCATCCTTGCAATGCCTCATGATAGTATTTAAACATCTTAAATTTAGAAAATTTAAGGTAGTTATTGTATTATAGTTGCATGTTAAGGTCTCAGTCGATGGAACCTAACTGCCAGTAGTTAGGCTCAATCATTGATAGTTGGCCTAACCATTGATGGTTAGCCTTAACCATTGGTGGTCAAGGCTAAAAGGTTGAGAATGGGTTAAAAAGGGCTAGGATAATATAGTTAGGTCAAAATGGGTTTAGGCAAGGGTGGATGCTTGTGAGGGGTCACAACACTCAAAAATGCATGTGTATAATTTTAGTGTCTACACTCTTTTTATCTTAACAATTCAATTTTTTTGTAAGAACATACATAATTTTTTGTCATATTTAGCTGATTTAGGAAATATATCATTTTTAATTTATTATAATATGGATTTGACTCCTATTAAATCAAATAAAAAAGGTAGCTCATTTGGATAAATCAAAAGTCAAAGTGGTTGGTGAATTTAATCACAATCACATGCAGATAGATTCAGATCCAAGGGTAAACAAAATTTATCTACATTCAATTGGTAGAAATACCTGATGCATATAACATTCTCCTTGACATATACTAGTCCAAAATGTTAAACACATAGACAATGACTTATTTCTCTCATATGTGGATCCCATGACATGGTATACCCAATCAGATCATGATTGAGAGAGATCCTAAAATTATGACATTTGATAATAGAGTATAAAATTACTAATAGAATCTTGTAAAAATAATCAGAGCTTCTAGTCTATACACTTAAAAACAAGATGAAATATTTTAAGAGCCTAAATATTAACAAGCATGTGTGAGATAAATTATAGAATTTAAGCAATCAGCCCCAGAACAAAATTGAATAACTTAAAAAATTGGATGAGGGGAATACTTTACACACACCTGAAGTTACTTCATACCATATTTATATCTTTATATATGAGAATTTAAAACATCATGATCCACATGCAGAATATGGTTGTATGTGACTCATTTAAGTGTTGGAAGTAGTAGAGGTAGAAATAATCAAACTTGAACCTAGATATATAGGTGAATAAGAAAAGTAATAACATTGTATAGCTAGAAATTATTCCTTTCCAAATATCCCAAAACATATTTCAGCCATCAAGGACCAAACTAAAAGGTCATCAACAAGTGAAGAATAAAGTATTTATGTTTTAGTTGTAAAAAAGGATGGCATTGAAGGTACAATTTTGGAAGCATGCATGCCCCAAAATTAGCCACAAACAGTTGAAGGCAATTTATGGAAATTTAAATTTTATAGTTTAAAATCCAAATAATGTTGTGGAATTGGAGTTGATCTTATTAATCTATCAAGAAAATACTATTTGGCTACGTTTAGGCTGTAATTTGCTTGCACAAAAATGTGATTGAGTATGAAACATTGGTTCATGGACAACATATATATTTTAAGAATAAGGTCAAGTAGCTAAAGGTATTAAGTGATTCAGAACTAGTAGTCAAGTAATTTAGAGGCCAATATGCTTGTAATGTTAAGTTCATGTCAAGGTATCACAACCGAGTGTGAAACTTAATAGAATATTTTTATGTATTCAAAATTTAAATTGTGCCTCGTAGAATAAATCACACAATGGATGTATTAGTAATAGATGTGAGTACATTGGAACCAATTTTTGATTCCATATTGAAGAGGTTTTCAATAGAGTTGGTCTCTATTCCTTCCATTCTAGATAATGTCATCAACTTATATGTGTTCAATGATGATTAGCATATCATTTATTTCATCATAAATGTTGAGGTGTTTCAGTCTATAATCATTAAAGAAGATAATAAGGATGATTTAAATCTAGATGAAAAAGGCGTGATAAAAATAAAAATTAATTACATACCAAAAGGTATGGTCTCACGGGAAATGTTGTTTGAAATGGATTACCAAGGTGAGAAAGATAAAACAACCCCTTTCAAAGGTGTGTTACATGAGCATTACAATTTGTAAAATATTAGTGATTCAAAAAAAAAAAAATTAGGCACAACTTGTACTCAAAATGAGAAACATGGTATTGTGAAATCCTTGAAGTATTTTACAGATGTCATAGCCTAGATTTATGAATACGTGAAGGTATTCAAAACTTCAATCCTCACCCACACCATTCCTATTAAATCACATGGTTAAGTATTTTCATTAGAGACAAAGGCTGGTAAATCCTTTATTGGAACCATTGATGATAAAATACACAAAATTATTATGAACCAATATTATCTTTCCAGTTAGGCACTCGACATGGGTGGAATATCTCATTCTAGTTTAGAATAATAACCTAGAGATACATATATGTGTGGATTTCAAAAACTTGAACCAATAATTAGATAAAGATAATTAGCCATTGCCTTCATTAGATGATTTATTATAGATTATGAATGGATAATAAATGATGTCATTCCTAGATTTATATTATGGTTATAATAAGGTGATGGTGGATTATAAAGACCAAATTATATCCTTCACAACCAACTGGGGGATGTTTACATACAAGATAATGTTATTTGGTCTAAATAATGAAAGCACTACTTTTTAGTGTTCCATGGACATTGCCTTCAAGGGCTTGATTGATAAATACATTATGATCTACATGGATTATATAAAAACATTTTCTAATAACTAAGAAGAACTAGTCAGATATTTTAGGATGTTATTGCAAAGGTGTAGAGAAAATGACATCCTCTTAAATATCAAGAAATGCATATTTGGATTTATAGAAGACAATTTTTTGGGCCATATCATCTCTAAAAATCTATATCAATTTATCTAGATCAAGTGGAAATAATTATAAATATCACATTTCCTTAGAATAGAAAGGAATCAAAATAATTATTTGTCAAGATCAATTTCATGTGCAAGTTCATTTAATGTTTTATTGAAATAATGAGACCATTGAATAACATGTTGAAGAAGGATACCAAGTTTGATTGACCACTAAGGCACAGGACAATTTTTTTATATCAATAATTCCATCATGAACACTGAAGTATTGATACGTCTAGATTATACATAGTCTTTCTATATTTATTCATTCAACTCTAAAAATTTGAGTGCTATTATTATAAATTAGAAATGAGAAGCTAGAGATGAAATACCAATGCCATTAATGATTTATCCTCTAAAAAATGTTGATATTAGGTATTCCACCAATGATAGACAAGCTTTTCCACTGATCAGAGTATTTAAAGTTCAAACATTACATTCTACCCAACAAAGTGTTTGCCGTTATACCTAACCCTATCATAAAGGCAATGCTAATGCAGAATAAGTTAGGCAAATAGAGAGGAAAGTTTATGACCATCATATATGAATTTGACATGTAACTATAACCAATGAATATTGTAAGATGGAAATTATTAAGTAAAAAGATGGTTTACATTTATTCACATATAGTGTGTCAATAATATACAGTGCAATCCGTCATGGAAGATGAATGGTATCAAGATATAGTTCACTACTTGTTGAATAATGAGTGTTTGAACTACCTGAATGCCACTCAAAGATGAGTATTAGGCCTGGAGAGTAGTAACTTCCCGATCAAATCAAGAACCTTGTATCATACTAATCATGAATGTATTTATCTAAGTTGTTTGAATAAATACAAAGCACCTAAAGTACTGAAGGATTTTTATGTAAAGTATGGAACTGGACATGGCCATATCTTTTAGGTGGGTTACTATTGTCCACGTGTCTTCAAGGATGCTCATTCATATGTGAAAATCTGCCATGTTTTTCAAATTGTGGCACACAAAGAGTACAACATTGTTATGTCATTGTAATAAATTATTGAAATTAGACCTTTTGTAAAGTGGGGGATGGACTTCATTGAATCCATCAATGTTAATTCTTCCATGGGACACAAATTCATCTTGAATTAAACTGATTATTGCACCCACTATATTTAGGTTCAAGCATTCAATAATTGTATAATTGATTTTGTGATTAGCTTCCTTGAAGATCACATCATCCCCATGTTTGGAATGTAATTTAATTTGGTGTGTGATAAGGGCCTTACCTTTTCCTCAAAATTTACTAAATGCGTGTATGACAACAAGATCATTCTTAAATTTTCATCTAATTATTATTTGTAAGGTGATGGTCTTGTTGAATCAGCAAATAAAAATTTGTTAGATGTGATTAATAAGATATTGGATAAAAAACTTCAAGATTGACACAACATGCTGAAGTGTTCACTTTGGTTTAATATAAATAGCATTAAGTCATTGTTAGGCACACCCCATACCATCTAGTGTATGAACAAGATCCTATGTTTTCAATAAATATGAGATTCCACACCTTGAAATTCATGATAGATTACCTTGAGATAGATGATAAGATTGAAGCTACACTATTAAATATAATAAAATTAGAGTAAAAATGGGATACAACCCTATTGCACTTTATAAAACATCAGGGATTTATCAAATAATGGTTTTAAAAATGAGGCTATGTAAATTTTTTTATAATTTATGATCTATTCTTCTTTTGGGACAAGGCTCATGAGAAAAAGAGAAATTACGTGTAAAATTATGTGTAATTAAGTTTGATTCCCTTTGGTTAGGTCCCTTCTAGTTTTTTGATATATTGGATGAGAATGCATTCAAGCTAAAGTTTTTCATTGCTGAGGATGTCACATTTCCTATCAATGGTTAGTTCCTCAAGCACTACTTACAGGTATGAGTTGGTCTGGTAAAGGCTTGTACATAGTTTAATTTTGTTTTATTATTTAGATGTTAGTTTCAATTTTGGTTTTCTTAATTTTTATCATCAATTTGTCACTATTTTTTACTTTTTTTTTAGTTTGGTCTTATTTTTTAATCTCGTGGGTACTTAACGATCATATAAAATTAGAAGGGTTTAGTTGTAAAGTAAAATTAGTGGCATTTTGGTGTTTAAGTATTATAAGTAGTTTGTGATGTAATATAATGTTACGAGTTTGGATTTAAAATTTTGGATAGTTGTGTGTGTTTTAAAATTATTTATGTTTTTAGAGTCTGGGTAAATTATTTGACTTTTGAAGATATTATCTCAAAAATATGCACAAAAAAACACTAATGATTTATGGGTTTACTTGTATCAAACTTTTATAATCAATATCTAGAATTAAAAATATATAATTCTACCTCTCAATTTCCATGGTGGTCCTAAACCCAAAATTGAGATGGTAAAAAAAATTATAAAAAAAAAATGATTTAGGTGATTCATGTAAACTCTACCAAGGATATGGATGCAAAAATGGTGGTAGATTAATTCATTGAATAGGATCAGATACATTTTAGTTGGGGCTATGGATGCCTAGCTAACAATGGAGCAATGTCCAAATTATTGTTTCAAGGTAAAATTCACTAGCTCGATGATCAATGTTGTAGTAACTAGTTTTTATAAATTTCATGAAATGGTATGAATGCACATGCACACACTAGTCAATGTGAATATCATATTTCATCGTTCATCTATTCTTATCTTATCATTGCATAAATGTGTTCATGTACCTTGTGTATACACAAATTTTATATTTTATCATTTATTGATGTTTTCTCTCTTGTAGTAACATGTCTAATATCAATCTCTTCAACTTCATGCCTTAAAGGGTGCCATATTAAAGGGGTGGGCATATAATTTTTACTTCATGAGAGACATTATTATTTAATATATCATGCCTATATCCACTACAATTCCCCCATACTTGATCCCCTAATAAATATTCCTCCTTATAGCCACTAACTATACCAAGACTCATATTTTTTAATTATATGAGCCCATATTAATGTAATATTTATTGATTTTCACTAATTTTCAAACTAGGTCAGCCCAGGTTGATGTAATTTGAAAGTTATGATAGAATCTTCGTAGCTAAGTCAGACTTGGATGACCTAGCTCAAGGTTAAATCATCACATTTTTAAATACATCAAAGATAGATGATGACATCATCTAAATATTTAGATGGATATGATCACTCATCACTATAAATAAAAGTATGTGTTTCAATCTAATAGAGATAAACATTCATTTTCATACTGTTATTGCTCATAATTCTACTTAAGTCCACATTTAAAGAAGCCATTACTTATATTTTGTCTTAAAGGGGAATATATTATCTTATGGAGTCTTGGTTACAATAGGAGTCCTTTTATTTTATATTATGATCTAACCATTATGATCCTTATAACCAAAACAATCTCTTAAAAAACACCATTGGCCAAAGGAGAGATTGGGGCTCGACAGGTTTTATTCAAGGTAAGTATTTTATAACCCTAATTTTTTAATTTGATATATAGAATCTACATAATTAATTATTGAATGAATGTATAATTCCTTTTTTGAATGTCCTCTACACATATACTTAGTGTGGTTATAGGGTTTTCAGACTTTTCATTTCCCACCTTAGGTAACCTAGGCCCTCATTTGCCTACCATGTTCTTTATCTTTTTTAGTTTGTTTTAACCACCCCCCTTAATTTTATTGCTAGTTTGACAATACTACATTAGATTAATTCTAATATTAGAGACATAATTAGGGTTATTTCATTATATTGATTACCTATAGGCTTTGGAACCCTCTCAATTAATGTTGTGTCATAAGTGTTCCTCTTGTTAGGTTTAGTAGATCCATTTAGTCATATCCTGATATATTAAGTATCAATGGGATCTATTTGATTTAACTTATTTGACTACATATATCCTATATAGGATAAGTTGTAGGTTAATCCTAGCTCATTGTACACATTCTAGTGAACTTGATATGAACTAACCATTAATTTTTCTCTTTCAGCAAACTATATCAACACACGTCAATATAATTTTACTTTTCTATCTTTTTTTGTAGACTACATTGACTTGGGTCAATCTAGTTTAATCTCTATGTGATTTTTATAGAATACATTGAACCAAGTCACTCTAGTCTAATTTCTCTATGTTTTCTAAGAAATTATATTGATGTCAGTTGATAAAGTGTTAAATCTATATCTTTCAAGTATGTTACATCATCCTAGGTCAATCTATTATTACACTCAGATCTGAATTATTTTCAGTCAGCAAAATATATTAGCTATATCTGATCTAGTTCTATTTAACCAATTATTATCTATCCAATTATATCAACCCTATACAATAGAGTTTTGTTTATTCATTATTCTAATTTTATTAATAATTTAGTTATGTATCTAAATTTTAACATTCTATCAAAATTTATTTTAATTAGACAACTTTATCGAATCTATATGTTATAGTTCTAAATTCATTTTGTCCTTGTCAAACTATATAGATTCTGGCCAATATATATTTTTCTTTATATTTTTTCATAAACATTATCAACCCAGTTTAATTTAGTTTATTCTTCATGTTTTAAGTTCTTTCTACACATATTGTATTGACCAATGTTGATATAATTCTATATTTAGTGAACAACTACATCATCCTGCACTAATATAATTCTACGTGTCTTCCTTTTAGCATAAAAAAGGTAAGTTAACTTTATATTTTAGTAATTAATCAAAAATTTACTTTCAAGTTGACTTCTTATTTATTTTAATTCGCTGAACATTGTTAATTGATTTTCAATATTAATTTTTGAATTTTATTTTATTTTTGTTTGAATTTCCTAAGAAAATGTTTTCTAAAAGTTTTTAAACTACTTAGCTACTATCATGAAGGGCTACATGGTGATCTATTTAAGTCTTAATATATTGTTTATAAACATCATGTCATGATGGGATTTACCCAATATGCATAACCATATGACAGAGTTAAACAAAAAATTTAGTTTCTACATACCTAGTATTGTATTAGAAATGTCTAGGACTCCCCTTTTTTATTTAACCTTAGGAAGCCATCCATCCATCTAATTCTATAGTGCATTGGTCATTAGTTAGTACTAATAATTTATTATCAGCTTAACCTTGAAATAGGTTTAGTGGGCTAAGGAAATGCTACTTCTTTCATAGTCAGTACTCTAAAATATTAGTCCATCACTATTTAACAAACAACCAAGTATCTTTGAGAGCCTAAAAATCAGCCACATCCTTTTAGTACATCTATTTGATCTTTATTTCAGATAAATAGTTATAAAAAAATAGTTAATTTTTAAATTTACTACTTGTTATTGTATTATGTATTATAGACTATATCATCCAGTGTTGATACATTCGTATGATGTGTTGTCCAACTACATCAGCCATCATAAATATAGTTATTTATGTGTGAAAAAACTACATTGACCATGATTGATATAGTTTATTGAGTTATTTTTCTTCCTTATTAATTAGACTATGTTGATTAGGACTGACATAGTTTATTTTTATTACTGTTAAATCTTCCATAGATTTGACTATATTGACTAGGATTGATATTGTTTTATATCTACCTTTTAGTATGTATAACTACATTGAATACGATCGATATAGTGTATTTTTTATCCATGTTTATGCTTTCCCAAGACCTAAATACATCAACCAATATTGATACAGTATGTTTTTTTACATATTTGTCTATACAACTACATCAACCATGGTCGATATAGTAAATTTTTAGATTATTTTTATTTTTATATTATATTTTGATCTACATCGACCCAACTCGATATAACTCATTAGGTGGATAATATATATTTTTTTCTAAACACATATCATATTAGCCAAGCCAATTCTATTTACACCCTCATTTTCCATCATGTAGTATATATTTTTTATATTTATGAATAACAAACACAAAATGATATGATGGATTTAACTAACTCCCATAAAATATCAAAATATCATCTTCCCTATACTTCAGTAAATAATCCAGATCTTAGTAACATTCATGTAGTCATTGGAACTAAATACTATGGGCCACTTCCATTTTTTACCCTTGATCCTCTTCACTATCCCCCACACATACCTTTTATAGAATATGACAGTGATCTTGAGTATACCATTGAAATGAAAATTTTAATAAATTAAAAACCTCAACATAAGGGTAAGGGTCCAAGATGATTACAATCTCATAATGGGACCTCACATAGGATGTCCTTTTTCAACTACTCATATTTTTTCCATAGGACTTGGGGAAAGTCAACAAGTGATTTATTCTATTCCTTATTCCTCTATCATGTTTGCCATTACCACTAACATGGATGATATTTAATTTAGTACCCTTACTCAATTTTCCCATATTAACACTCAAATGCATGCTACTACTAGTCTATCTCAGTTTGTTTCTACTAGCTAATAAACTATCAACACTAACTAAAGCTTATTTCAAGCCATGAATCAGATGGATACCTTTGAAACCAATAATGTTAACCAAATGATGCAAAATCAAAATCAAAATTTTTAATCTCAAAGTCTTCTTCACTCTACACAATGGCTAGTGAAAAATATAAATGTCACCCACCCCCTTAGAGATACACAAGTTAATCTCTTCCTCAACCCCCACTCCTTAATAAATTCATCAAACATATTCAAAATGAGCCATTAATTCCTCAAATTCAAAACATCGACATAGGTGGTATTACTCTTACTATCACTTATAATAGATATACCGATCTTGCATTACATTTGAAACCTTTTGAAAATCTTTATGAAGACTAGATTAAGTTAAATACTTTTTCCACCACCAAACTTCTAGATACAACCTTCTCATGTGATGCTTTAGTTGGTACAATAAACTTAAGTATAATAATATCTGTAGTTTAGAAGACTTAGTGAATGTATTGGTTTAGGAACTTCAAACCAATGATCTACTTGAAAATAATTTAGCCCATTTTATTAATTGTAAACATATAAAATCAGAAATTGCTTAAGTTTTTATTAAAATATGGAAATCCTTATCTAACATAACTAAACACAACATCTCAGAAGATAAAATTTTCCATTTTTTCACTGATGTTATTCATCTCAAAATCCAATATCATGTTAGGAATCCATCTCAAAAATATTTGGATAAATCCCTTGATCAAGCTAAATATTAATACTTCTTAATAAGACAATTCAAGCATTACCAACCTCCAACAAGCACTTGCATGCTTATGAAATATAAAAATTGACATGCTATTAATTATGGTGTCATAGATATGTATGATTCTATATACACCATCCATGTTATTATTTCAATAGGCTCAAATGGTATCACCCATTTTCAACCATTCACAAATACTCCCTTTCAGACTCCTTATTCCACATGTTTCTATGTGAACAATGTGGATGATCACCAACTTATTTCCATGGTGTAAATTCAAAAAAATATTCCTAAACATTCAACACAAGAACTTAACCCTACTCACCATACCAAAAGTTAGTATGATCCACATAAATTTTGTTGGTATCATGGAAGTTGGGGACATTCTCATGAAACTTGTAGGAAACTTAGAAACTTTTCTATTGAATTTATCATTGGTCACAATTTTTATCATGAAACCATGATTAATGCATGTCAACAAGCCTATGTAAAGGCAACTAAATCAAACAATTCCAAAGTCAAGCATGATGCTCTTAATCTATCTAATTCTCACCTTTTTATCTATAATATCCACTTCCAAATCATCAAGCTAATACTACTCAACCTCATACCTTTAATCTCGTGGAAAATTTAGTTGACCCTAATTTTATAATCAATGATGAAAATGTAGTCAACATGAAAAACATGAGGCATGTAGGATCATATATTGATCCTTATCCACACTCTAATTATAATAAATTTCTCACCTTTCATAACATTCATGATACTTATCAATCTCATTTCATGGATATTGGACATACAAAAACACCTCCTAATCTAATTTATATCACTACACACATGACACAATCTTCTCCATTATCATTTACCCAAACTGTATAAAACCAAATGATACACTTTGATAATCACTCTTTTTACATTACTATGACATCTACTAATTAGATACCATCAACATCTCCCTACTCAAAACAAACTGCTTCAAATACCATGAATCAGTTTATGTTTATGCCTACATCTCCACTCATAGAATCAGCTACCTCAAGGGAGTTAGTTTTTAATCAAATTATGCCACAAACAAAATCAACTAGCTCAATGAATTTTGATCCACATGGCCAAACTACATCGGCTAAGTCCACATATAATACTTCATATCATCATAAATTTAAGTGCACTTTTAATCCTCCTCCAATAGAATTGCTTCAACATTATGCACCTTTATCTAATATGATTTTATATAGATATGATGAATGGGATCCTATCACTGAACTTTCTCACTTCCCATCTCAAATTCCTTTTCTATAACTCATGAGGACTTACCCTTATCATTAAAATCATTTAATGCAACTTCCATTTGAAATGAACATTCCTCAACCTCTACCTATGGGTAAATAAGTCACCTTTCCTGGGTTTGAGGATAATGCTCTTGAAAAAAGTGAATAAATGTCTACACATGTTGATGACATATTAAATAATTCACTTTCTCTTAAATTTCCTTATTGCTTCAATGATTCCTAACTAAATATTACTTCATGTGGATGATCCTCTGCTATTAATTAGTGTCCACATTCATGATATAAAATTCAAGCATACTCTAATTGATCGAGGCTATGGAACTTGTGTTACAACCATTGACATCATTAAAACATTTTCATACTCATATTGAAATTTTAGATCTACCCAAAGCACATGTCAAGTTTATGATAGAAGATGAATGCCTCCTCTAGGTTGTGTTTGGATTCCCATCATGGTTCCTCCTATCAAGGTTCATATCAAAGTCATGAGAATTCCATGGATGGGTATCGAGGTGAGGCATCTATCTCTATAAATACTCACCAATCCTCCCAATGTAGAAGCATTGTGCACTATAGAAGCACTCCTTCCATTGGACAAGTGTGAGCTAAGATAAAAAAATCAAGAAAGGAGAAATTATAATTTGACACTCATTTGAACTTGGAGTATGGGTGCCAACAAAGATTTACACAAATGAAGTTGGGTTCAATAAGTAAAACCTTATCAAAAAGTCATTATTAAAATCTTACGTTGGAATGTCAAAGGGTTAAGCATCTCAGACAAGTGCCACCTTGTGAAAATTTTATTGGAGAAATTCAATCCAAATATTATTTTACTTCATGATAAAAATATCAGATAAAATTTAATGGCAAAATAAATAAATAGTATTTGGAAAGGGGGAAGGTTATTGGCAATATATGTTGAAGGATCCATTGGTGCCTTAGCAATCCTTTGGAAAGAAAGTGGATGTGAATGTACTTCAATCTCCTTCTCTTCTAACTACATAAATATGCTTGTAAAATATTGAAAAGGTAATTTTAATTTCCTTGTTTCTAATTTATATATACCTTTGGATGTGAGGCCATAAAAATATTATAAAGATCTTTAAAAATTAAGTAGAATAAGTCAGATTGAATGGACCTTAGAAGGGGATTTTAATGCAATCCTAAAATATTTAGATAAGTTTGGGGGCTCAACCAAATTATCTCAATCTATGGAAGACTTAATGAAATTATAACATGAAGTGAGTCCAATAAATATAGTTCATGCTAGTGAAATTATCACATGGTATAACAAAATAAATGGTGTATATATATTCTTACAAACAGCTAGATTGATTCTTGATTAACTCTAATTTGGTAAGCTCAAAATCAAGATTTTATTTATAAGTTATTTATTTTGTTGGTTATGATAATTGGATGATCTCTTTAGACATCAAACATGATCTAAAACCCAAAGGCATTCCTTTAAAATTTTAATTAATATGTCTTTAGTATCCCTCCTTTAAGAAGAAGTTAAAATTATGGTAGAATGTTCAGGTCAAAGGATCCAAAATTTTCATTCTTACTCAAAAGCTAAAATTAGTAAAATAAAAATTGAGAATTTGGAATAAATACATATTTGGAAATGTATTTGATATTAAATATAGAGTATAAAAATAACTAAAAGGTTTATAGGATGGTCTTTCCCAAGGAGACCTTAACACATACGTAATTGAGTTAGAGAAAATCCTTTTGATGAAAAACCAAAGGATTTTGAGATAAGAAGAAGTCTTCTAGAAAAAAATTCACATGTTAAGTGGTTGAAAGAGAGATATAAATAACAAATAAAAATATTATTTCCATCAACATTTGAATAAACAAGAATAAAATAGATAAAATCATCACCCCTAAAGGCATAGTGCTAGAGGAAAATTTTGACATCTGAGTGGAGGATGAGAAATTTTTTTCTATTTACTAAAATAATATCAAAAGGAATGGTTCCAAGAGGAATAAATTCTATTATAATCTATCTTGAAATTGATTTTAGATCCTATTAATCAAGCCTTGATAGTAGAAATTTCAGAAGAAGAGGTAACAATTATTGTTTTTAGTATGGTGAGACAAATCCCCTGGGCAAGATGGCTTCTAAACTAGGATATTTAAAAAATTTTGGCATATAGTTGGACCTAATGTGGTAAATGTAGTAAAGGAATCAAGGAAAATAAAAATGACAAATAAATAATGGAAAAACACCTTTCTAGATCTTATTCAGGTGTGAAGGAAGAGGGTCATTACTTTAATTCCTATAGACTAATTGCTATATAATTCAATTTATAATATTATCACTAAAGTGATGACCATCAAAATAAAACATGTTTAGGTTCAATAATCTCATAATAAAAATGGATTTTTATATTTGGTTGACAAATTATAGATAAAATCACTATGACATATGAAACTCTGCATTCCTTAACCCACAACAAACAAGAAGGTATGTTGAAGAAGATATGTTGATTAAGCTTTACATTGAAAAAACATATGTTAGGGTCAACTAGGCTTTCCTTGATAAAGTGATGATTTTTTTTGGTTTTTGTCCTTAGTGGAGACAATGGATATGGAGTTGTATTTGTACACCCTCCTTCTCTATCCTTGTGAACAAAATCTTATTGGGTTCATCAAATCTTTGAGATTATTATGGTAGGGGGATCCACAATTTCCATATCTCCACTATTATGGATAAAGCTTAGGAAAAATAATAAAAATAATATTGATCATAAGAAGACAAATGGTTGACTATGAGCACCAATTTGGAGAGCCTAAGAAACTTACAATTTGTTGATGACACCTTTTTGCTTGGAGAGGCTTCAACAAGAGAGGCAATGACTTTAAAAGATATTATGAATGTACATGAGAAAGGAACATTCCAAAATATTAATTCTTATAAATCGAGGACTTATTTCCTCAAGGTTGGCCCCTTAAAATAGTAAAGGTTAAGTAATATTCGTGGGTTTGAATATGGTTCTCTCCCTTACCATTACCTGGGGATACCCTTTTTATTTGTAGTAGTTTTTGGGATCATTATTATCCTTTATTTGATGATTTTCGAAAAGTAAGTGGATTTCCTTTCCTGGGAGAATCTAGCTAATAAAATCCACACTCCATGTACTACTAACCTACTTGTTGTCTTTGTTCAAAACCCAAAGAAAAGTGGTAGATGGTATAACAAGACTCCAAAGTAACTTTTTATGGTGCAATGAAGTAGGAAAATGGAAGGGAGGTTGGAGCTAAGGAAAGTTGACAAAAAAAATATGACACTTCTCATGAATTTGTGTTGGCATATTTACAAAGAAAAGGATAGATTATGGAGTATAATTTATCAATATAAGTATTTGGATACCCAAAATGTGCTTAGATTATTCCCCAATATATTCTCCTAATTGGTTCCACAATTTAGAACTTCATAAAGGTTTAAAGAGATAATATTATCCCCCTCATCAGATGGAAATTAGGTGATGGTCAGAGCATTTAATATTGGAAATATTCATGGCTAAGGTAGGATCCATTGACAAACAAAACATATTTGGAGGAGGTCATGGCTCTATCTCTAGTGTAAAGGGGATATATGGTTAGTGATTACATTAAGATAGTGGGGGATGGGCAAATTTGGAAAGAGTTACATTAGCCAAAAATTGTAGTTCATGTTTTAAAAAAAAAAATTATATAGAAGTTAACTATCCTCTCACCTCTTTTACTAATCTATATGAATTGATCTATGAAGGTATCACCTCATGGGAAGTCATGGTTTTCAAGTGTTATATTTGGATTTTATCTACTAAAGGCATAGGTGTCTAAACCTTCATAGAAAACTAGAATTAGAATAGAAATAACGTTCCCAAAGTGAATGCCTTAATTTTGGATGTGATTCATAATAAAATCCTAACGTATGATCGAATTAGAAAGAGATTTTTATGGACTTTATATGTGTTTTTTGTGTAGGGAACAAGAGGAATCAATGAATCACATTTTGTTTCATTGTAATTTCTCTTGGAAATTTTAGGGTTGATTATTTTATAACTTTTAGATTAACTGAGTGTCTCCTTTATCTCTAAATAATTTCCTATCTGAGTGTAAAATTCGTTAAAAATCAAAAGGGCTAACACGATTATGGGATATAAGCTTCTTGATCTTATGCTAGAATATCTAGTTATAAAGAAATACAAGAATTTTCCAATTACCTATAAATCAAAGGACTAATACGATTGTGGGATATAAGCTTCTCTATATTATTCTGAAATATATAGTTAGAAAGAAACATGATAATTTTCTAGGGCCAACGTTTGTTTGAGGAGGAAGTACAGAAAAAAAAATTGGCCCCCATTTATGAATTGTTAATTCTTTTCTCTTCTTTGACATTAGAATGGATTCATTGTGAATTTTAGGTTGTTTTAAATTGGAGAGATGTTACTTTCCATATTAAAATGGTTGAGTAAGTGTGAAGCCTTGAGAGTATTCTTTTTTGGCACGTTTTGGAGATGGGATGGATGAAATTTAATTTTGATGATGTTGCAAAGGCAATTTTGGCTCAACTGGTGGGGTAGGCAGGGTAGTTTTTTTTTGAAATGAATGGGCATAACCCATTTTAATTTTTTCCCAATATCTTGATAAAGACACTAATAACATGGCTGAAGCAAAAGCACTACTATTTGATATTCAAATTGCTACTATAAAAGGTTGATATTCTCTAAAGGTTAAAGGAGATTCTTAGGTGATCATTAAAGCAACTTTAGGGAAAGGTATGAACTCTTGAAAAATTGAAATGGTAATTGAGGAGACAATATGGTTAAGTAAGAAATTTCAAAGAGTTAAATGGACTTGCATAAAATATGATGGAAAGCAAGTGACAAATTAGGCTACTAATCAAGGGATTCAACTTCAAGACTTGACTAAACTGATTGAAAAGGTGTGGACTTCTCCCTTCTTTTATGCCTTACAAAGGCTTGTTTTTTAATACTTGGGTAAAGCTTCCTCAATTCTAAGATTTTTGTTCATCTAATTTTTTTCAAATGGATTTTCCTACTTGTTATCTAGACGAGGGGGGAAATTGTCATAGGGAGGAGTGCTAAGTGAATCTAAACCATGGTGTTATCATTATTGTTGACAAGGAGGAAAAGGATGCAAAATGATCATCATCATGAAATGATAAGTGAAGATTTATGGGTGAAATGGTTGGATGGTGGTCTCCATGGTTTGCTAGGTCTTACTTTTTCTTACTATCTTTTATATGCCTTGCTAGGTCTTACTTTTTCTTGCTATCTTTTCTATGCCTTGCTAAGTCTTTTTTTTTTCTTGATATATTTTCTATCATTTAATTGATCCCCAAACTTAGGTCTTACTTTTTCTTATTATCTTTTCTATGCCTTGCTAGGTCTTTCTTTATTTTTTCTATCTTTTCTATCATCTTGATTGATCCCCAAACTTAAGTTAGCACCTCATTAATTTAAATCGAATATGAATATCTTTCTTAATTTTTTAATTTTCTTTTATTTCATAATGGATTTGGCTCCCAACAAGTTGTTCATTTTATTTTTTGTTCTAAAATAATAATTTTTGCTATATTTTTTATCATCTGATTGATCCCTAGACTTATGTTAGGTTAGGACCTCATTAATCTAAATCAAATATGAAAATTTTCTTTATTTTCTTATTTTCTTTTGTCCCATAGTGGGTTTGACTCACAAGGGCCACTTCATTTCATTTTTTTACTTTGAAATAATAATTTCTAATTACCAGTAACCCCATATATATATATATATATATATATATATATATATATATATATATATATATATCATAATTTTAAAATAAAATTGTATGTTTTTGGATTTTAATTTTTTTTAAATGTTATATTATTTTTAAAAATTTTAAAATAAAATTATATGTTTTTAGATGTTAGATTTTTTTAAAGTGTTAACTTTTTTTTTTAAATTTCATTTATTTGTAATAAGTTTTGATTTTTTTAACCAATTTCATTGTTTTGAAATAAAATTCTATGTTTTTGGAGACTTTTACCAATAAGTTTTTGAAAAAATTCTGAAAAGTGAAGTGTTAAACTTGTTAACAAACAAATATTTTAAAGTTTTATTAGTTGACTACTCCTCCTTTAACAAATTCTTAAAAAAGTGAAATATTAAACTTGAGTTTTAGAATTTTAGCAATTGTTTTGAAATAAAATTCTATATTTTTGAAGACATTAAGGAATAAATTTTTGAAAAAATTCTAAAAAATGAAATGTTAAACTTGTTCACAAATGAATATTTTAAAATTTTATTATTTTACCACTCCTTAACAATTTTAAAAAAAAAAGAATTATTTAAAAAAAAAACTTAAAAAAGTAAATGTTAAACTTGTTAATGAATGAATATTTTAAAGTTTTGTTATTTTACTATTCCCTTAACAAATTTAAAGAAAAGGAAATATTAAACTGTGTGTAGAGCTCGAGAATTTTAGCATTTTACTGCTCCTTCCTTAAATAATTTGTAAAATTGATTAGTAATTCATTTTATAATCATAATTAATTTAATTTAATAAATAAAAATTAATTTTTTAAAATTTCACCTATTAAAAAACCTAAAATGATAATAAAATAATTTAAAATTGTAATAAAATAAATACTTTGTAAATATAAAATTTGAATAACCAATGATTAAATAATTTATTTCCTATAACAACAAATAAAATGAATTGAATCTAAAAATAATTTATTAGTGATTTTATAGCTCACAAAATTTGGTTTGGAACTGACATAAACTTTAAAGTTTGGACCCATGTTGCGTGAGCAAGACATGCCACAACATTATTCAACGTTGCATACCTGGGGAGTCCACTTAGAAGCCCACTTTATTTTTAATTACTGGTTTCAATTTGTCTTTCTAGAGCTAGAAAAGATTGCTCTTAAGTAAAAAGATGGTTAGTCAATGCATGCAGATTAGACAATAGTCATTGAAATGGATTTCTGCATGTTTAAATTTCTCTACACTATGTAACTAAATGGATTACTATTAAATGGATTTGCCCAATCTAATATATAGTCTAGTTTTGAATGGGGTGAATTTAGATACAATTAAATTATTTTAATTAATTAAATTATTTTAATATTATATATATAAATAATCATAATAATGAAATTGTAAAAAAATTAATTTATAGATAACATATATAAATTTTATCTAATAATAATAATAATAATAAAATTGTAAAAATAATTTTATAAATAATATAAGATTTTATCTTATGATATTTATAAATAATTATAACAATAAAATTGTAAAAATAATTAATTTAAAGGCAACATACATAAATTTTACATCACATTATAAATTATCATATCATAACAATGAATTATTAAAAAAAAATATCATAAAAAAATATTACCATTAAATAATATACAGATAATTAATTAATTTATCATTAAAAAAATATCACCACATGATAATAAACAAAAAATATCTAAATAATTATAATTAATTTATATTAATATATATTTTACCACATCATATTTATAATCATAATTAATTTATAAATAATATATAGATTTCAATTAATATATTTATAAATAATCATAATAATAATTTTTTTAAATTATACAAATAATCATAATTAATTTATTTATCATAAAAAATATCACCACATAATAATAAATAAATAATCAATAATTAATGGATAATTAATATATATATTTTATCACATCATATTTATAATAGATAATCATAATTAATTTATAAATAATATATAAATTTTACTTAATATATTTATAAATAATCATAATAATAAAATTTTAAAAATAAATTATTATAAAAAATATCACTACATAATAATAAATAAATAATATATAGATAATCATAATTAATTTATAAGTAATAGATAGATTTTATGATATCATACTTATAAATAATCATAACAATAAAATTATAGAAATAAATTATCATATAAAATATTACCACATCATAATATAACTAATTTATAAGTAATATATAGATTTTACTACATCATATTTATAAATAATCATAACAATAAAATTATAAAAATAAATTATCATTAAAAAATATTACATTATAATATATAAATATATATAGATAATTATAATCAATTTATAGTTAATATATAGATTTTACGACAACATATTTATAAATATTTGAAAAATAAATTATTATAAAAATATTATCATAAAATATTGACACATGATAATAAATAAATTATATATATATATATATAATCACATCATATTTTTAATAAATAATCATAATTAATTTTTATGTTATATATATATATATATATATATATATATATATATATATATATATATATTACTACAACATATTTATAAATAATCATAACAATAAAATTTTAAAAATAAATTATCATAAAAAATATTACAAATGACAATAAATAAATAATATATAAATAATCCTAATTAATTCATAGTTAATATATATATTATAACCATAATTAATTTACAAGTATAATATAAATTTTGCTTAATATATTTATAAACAATCATAACAATGAAATTTAAAAAATAAACTATCATAAAAAATATCACCACATAATAATTAATTAATAATTAATAATTAATAATTAATAAATAATATAATTAATTTATAAGTAATATATAGATTTTATGACATTAAATTTATAAATAATCATTACAAATAAATTATTATATAAAGTATTATCACATCATAATAGATAATCACAATTTATATAGATTTTACTATATCATATTTATGAATAATCATAACAATGAAATTATAAAAATAAATTATCATAAAAATTATTGCATTATAATATATAAATAATTATAATCAATTTATAAATAATATATAGATTTTACCATATCATAATTATAAATAATTATAACAACAAAATTATAAAAATAAATTATCATAAAAAATATTATATTATAATACATAAATATATATAGATAATTATAATCAATTTATAGGTAATATATAGATTTTACTGTAACATATTTATAGATATTTGAAAAATAAATTATCATAAAAAATATTACCACATGATAATAAATAAATAATATATAGCTCCTAGGGTTATATCTCAATGGCATTTCCTTGCAACGGTGATCATTAGGTTACGGGTTTGAATCTTAATTAAACTACAAACGTGAGGTGGGGCCTTAGTGTGAACTCCAGGGATTGGTCATTGGACTTGCCTTGTGATCACATGCCTAAGAGTGTACATTAATATATATATATATATTTTATCACATCATATTTATAATAGATAATCATAATTAATTTATAAGTAATATATAGATTTTACTTAATAAATTTATTAATAATCATAATAATGAAATTTTAAAAATAAATTATCATAAAAATGTTATGACCTCGTTCCTGTTATACTTTTACATAACTGCTTAAACATTGATATATCATATGTATAGCTAATTGCTGCACTTCCTTACCTAGAGGGATTATGTCATTGGATTCTGATACTATGATATTTGACTGCAGGGTGACATATATATAATGTTTTAAATTTCACATTTGATGATGTATGAATTACTTGATGTAATAGATATTTGATTATTATTTATTACTGCTTTATCATTTTATCAATTTTTGATTAGATACTGCTGATGTATATATTCGATGGTTGAAAGTATTGATTATGAGCTAGACTCCATGCTAGCACTAGTATTAGGGGAATTGAAGTGGTTCTAAGCAATCATATAAGTTCTGATAGGTATCCTTGTATTCTTATTTAGTATCGTGCCATTAAATAGTTTTGTTGATCATTGGTATCGTCTCATTTTAATTCATGCTTATTGCTTTTGATTTTGATATCCTATCATTTTCTGATCGTTTCTACATGTTTGCTTAGTGTTGAAACCATCCACTTGGCCTTCTTCCTTTCTCTCTCCTTTGCATACTCCTTGCCACCTTGACTCTACTTCACTCGCCCTTTTTGAGACTTAGACTCCCTAAGAGACTTACATAAACCTACCCCCAATGACACCCCTTCCCATGTGATTTATTACTTTGGTGACTTGATAATTGTTGGTGGCCTGATTAATTGATAATTATGGTATTTAAACATTTAATTGAATTTTAAAAAATATCTATTTTTATTATTTTAATTGTTATTATTTTATTTCTTATTGAAGTTTTCGAGAGAGGTCATTAATGACTATTGCTTTATGTTTTTTTGGTGAAGGGAATGCCTTGGGGGAGGGGTCGACAGATTTGGGAGAGATTTTATTTTTCCACATTGAATGGGGAATTGAATAGGGGGTATGGTGAGTTGGAAGGGGAGGAAGGAAAGTCAGATAGAGTGGATGGATGGGGTGCGGTTGGGAGAAGAGAATAATGGGAGAGAAGGGGAAGAAAAGGAGGTAGAGAGTTTATGGTTTTAGGATTCTTGTATTTTTACTTGTGTGTGGATTTGATTATCCATGGTTGATTTAGGCTTATGGAAAAAAAGTAATTGCTGACCTGGCAATCTCAAACCTGATGGTATTCTTTAAGTTTTCTCTTCCCTACGTTGACTATGTAAGTCTTTTTTTGATTGTAAGTTGGTTATTTTTCCTGGAATGAATAATGAGTGCTTTTGAGGAAAATATAAATTTGATATTACTCTTTTGCATATAAACTTGCAAAAGGAAGATCGATTATGCTATCTAGGTTTCACACATATTGATTTGATTATACTCTCAGCCTAGGAATGCCTTATTGTTTGATGCGCCGTGTGTTATTTTTAATTTTATTATGTATATGCCATGACCTCATGTTATTGAACCTATTGCTACATATATTTGACTATGTGTATGTGAATCGTTGAACCTTCTCTTTCTGTGGAATGCTCTGGGCATTTAGATTGGCTGTATTTGCTTATTTTTTGTTGCTATTAAATAATGGAATTGATTTCTATAAACCCTATGCCTTGACCTCAATGATTTTAGACTGTGATGTTCTTTGTCTAGTTTATGCAATCTAAGTTTATCCTTGTGGGTCATCGTACCCTGTTCTTATTGACTGCATACATGAAGAAGTTGATCCCTGAATTAAATCTAGAAAAGTGACTTGGGTTTATATTAAACCTTTAAAGCAGATTGTTCATTGTTAATATAATTTTTAGAGTTAAATTAAATCAATTTGGGTCTTAAAATCCTAAAGGCATATATTTTTTGTTATTATATTCTTCAAAATTATGGAAAATCGATTTGGGTTTTAAATTTTTAAAGAAGATGATTTTGTTATGAGATTTATGGGTTTTGGATTGTCATTATATTTTTTGGAAGTGAATTAAAAATTGAATTGGGTTTTTAAAGTTTAAAAGCTTTGAGTTTGTTTGTGAATAATGGTATGGGGATTGTATTATTTTTGCATAGGATTTTATTTTGAACTAGCTATGTAAGTGTATGGAATGGTAACATTTGGCCATATGGACGTGTTGCATTTTGGGAAGAATTCCTGTATATTTTATTTAATGTTAAATCAATTGGTACATATATGAAGTGTTAAACCAATTCCCTTCTTTTTAACAAACTCGTTATTTAGATTTCCCTTAAATAAGTTTGATTTTGTTACGAATATATGAAGGTGGTTTTGAGTAGAGTTTTACTATGTGTTATTTGAAAAGCTTGAATATGTTATGGATTTATTAAAGATTTTTGTGTGCTTTGTGTATGGATGAATAGTGGGGGATAAGGGCGAAGCCCTACTAGAATCATCATTTTATAATGAGGGTTTTTTATTTTTAATTAAAAACCATTTGAAAGGTCTGTTATTCTGTTAACTCATGTTAACCCAATTTTAATTTTTGGGGATCATATGAGATAGTGAGACCTCATGATGATCCCTCAAATCTCTTATATCGATTATTGGTTTAAAATTAATTTATTATTTTGAATGTTAGTTGGAATCACTGTTGCCATTTATGGAAATTTATTGGTATTATTGGAGATATTGATGAATGCGTTGACTGGATTTTAAATTATTGAGTTGATTCCAGATTTATAACTGATTAATCTTTTGAATGATTGATAGAATCATTAATTGTTGATTTGGGAATTTAGCATGGTTGAATCAAATGAATAGATTGACTGGTTATATGTTTGTTTGGTTTTATTATGGAATTGTGGTTCGATTGTGTATAAATATTGAGTTATATGTTATACTCTCCATTCTATTTTATGATTGCATGAAATGTATCCTTGTTGGATCACCATTCTCAGACTAGGCCTAAATACCTATACATTAGTTGGTATGTTGGTGTGTTTGGGCTAGAAATTTGTAACCTAGATAATATAGGCTGAGTATACACTTGGACGGATTCCAAGTTGAGTTTTTTGAAAGCTGTGGAAATGGAACTAGTTGTTAAATCTATTACCATATCTTTCAAGCATCCTGTAGTTGGTTATCCCCATTTTTGATTTATATCAACACCAGGTTGGTTATTTTTGCATCAACTCATAATGGTGTTTGTTTGTCTTTTATTTGTGTTTTTTGTTGTGTTGAAGTGTTCAATGATTTGGAATCCAACTTGATTAGGATTCCCTTTTTGACCCTGGTTGTTAGAACCACCATCTAACTGATGGTTAGGGTGGTAAGGGCCACTGATGGTTGGGCTCATAGGATTGGTTGGGAGGATTTATTTTATTCAATTTTTTGTTGTTCCATTCTTGGATGACCTCATGGATAGGTGTGATGTAATTAGAAATATTTTATTATATGTTATTTATTCCTTTATTAGCATAGATGTTATAATGCTTTCATATAGCATGATTAGTTGATGTAGTTATAAATCTAATTTTATTTGAATATTGATTTGGTTACACTTGGAATTTTGGCATGCTAACCTTGTAATTAGATAGGGATCAGTAAAGGCTTATAATGCTATTTATGTGGAAATATGTAGAAGTTTACTTTCAATTTTTAAATTTAATTATCTATATACACTTGGTTTTTAATCCTTAGATTAATAGTGGATTAACATTACTAATGCTATATTAGTGTATTGCCTTGTTATCATCATTATAGAATGTATGGCAAATGATGTTATGCACGCTTAATATAGCATTTACTTCTTACGTAAGTCTTATGGAACTCATATATGTTCTCTTGATATGAACAATCATGATAATTTGGGGAAGAGATTTGCTTAGGCAAAGAGTTTACTTATTTTATTGTTTAGCCATACTTGAGTATGTTGACTTGGATTACTAGCAATTTAGAATCTTAATTTGAATAATAGATGTAGAGAAGTTATCTAACTAATTTCTTGGATAAATATTTGTATGCTTATGGCTCTTTTATGCATATTTTAATCAACTCTTATGATAGCATGAGTATATATAACTATTCCTTAGTTGGTTTTCAACTTGTGTATGGAATATAGAGACCTTCAGATGTTTCACCTTGTATATAATATATATGGACAAGTTCAAATAAGTTGGTTGCCATGCATATATGGGTAGCATAAATAAAATCCTGCTTGCATGCTTGGGACTTGTGAGACTACATACACAAGTATGTATGTTGTTATTAATCAATTCTTTTGTTGATTGGTTCTCATCTCTTAAAGTTCAATTAATCACATTGCTGAAATAAGTAGAATTTCAAGTTTGATTTCTTATTGAAGGATGCCTATTATGAGGATAAGTTGAATTAAGTGATGGAATAAATTTTTAGCTTAGGGAAGAAGAAAGTAACCCTTAACTATTCGTAATGTGAAATAGTATTGTTGAGGGGTGCATTCTCTTTTGATAGAAGCTTATATACATGAATATGGTTGAATGTTACATGTTGAATATCACTCTTTTGAGTTATGTATGCATAATGTTTATTCTCTTGTTGGCTGTAATTGAACACAAGATATTGTGTCATGGCATGATAAATAGTTATTTTGTAAGAGTTCCTTAAAAGGAACATTTTATTTGGATTCCACTCAATTGAAACTTTGCTCAAATTTTATCTTTGAGTAAGGCATTGCTGATGGAGTGAGTTTGTTATGTGTATTTAGTTCATGTGGAACCTTGATGCTTATGCTTTTATAATTGGTTCATGCTAAAACATGTAGTATGTTTGAATGAAAACTATACTTGTATATAGGAGAAACATGTTACTCCTTCATGTTGGAACATACCTGGAATGATATTGTAGGAACTTGAATTACTCCATTAATTAATTCCTTGAGTATAGGAGAGGTTAATGTCTTAAATGTTAATCAATCATAAGAAAATTTTAATTACATGTGTGGCTGGAAATGCTAAAGTAATTTTGAAAGTTGACTTGGCTAAATATGTTTTCTTTACTTAAGATAATAGTTGATTGAATAAATTATGTTATGGGAATATACATTTGGTTGAAAAGTGATTTGGTTGTATTTATTTTTCTCCTTTATTTTATAGTATCACATTGGCTATTTGGTAATATAAAATCATTTACATTGATTAAATGATTGGTTTCCACAATTACTTATCTATTAGATAATGAATTTGATCGTAGATCGTATCATCATTCATTATGTAGATAGTGGCATTTATGATGATTTATTGAATGATAGGTGAACTTAAGCTAGTATGCTGGCAATGGTGTAGTAACCCTAAGCCATGAGGAATTGATAGTCTCGACTCATAACACCTTAATAATTATCTGTGATGCTTTGTTTTTATTCCATTCTGGCTTGTGCTCTCTTTTATTCAAATAATATTTTTCGCTGTATGCTTAAGGGAACTTAGCATAATCTGCCTTTGTTCAACTTGATACAGGTTGATATATATGATTAGCATGTTTGATATTTACCTTATTGTTAATTAGGATAATGTTATATCTATTTCCATATCATGGACTTGTTGTGACCCAATGATGACATAGGGTGTTTTAAGGATAACCTTATCAGTTAGTCTAGAATGACCTTTTAACCACCCGTGGATGAAATCAAAACCCACTAAGGGGAGTAAGATAATTAACGAGGGATAATGACCTATAAATGGTCTTATGTGGAAGAATGAGTACCACATATGGTGCTCAGAACCTATCCATATATGAGTACATCAATATGCCCCAAACCCCATAAACACCCTTTAGGCAACTTGCTTCCCACAACATATTTTATGGGTAATTATTTTTGACTAATTATTCTGTTCACCTCTTTTAGTTCCCATTACGTGTACGTGAGTACATTGAGTGAACATCGCTTGCTTCAACAAGTGAGGTTTGGATTTGACACACATCCTAAAACATACTCTAATATGCAATTCTATTTTTTTGAGGGGTTGAATCATTTGGTATTAGAGTAATATTTCTACTCTAGGGAACTATGAGACTTGTAGAGTTGCTACATGCTGACCAATGAGTTGTTCTAATCAGACAAAATTATGAAGTAATTCACCAGGCACTTAGTCTTTTAGGCTGAATGTTAAGGTGTGATGTTGTCTTTACTTGCTGCTATAAAAGTTTTGTACATCTCTCAGAAGAAATGATTTCAAGGAATCATAATTTATCTATGTAAGTTGATATATCCCCATAGCCTTGGTTGGGGTTAACCCTTCCTGATCTAATTATGTTAAGGCAAGTCTCACCTGTCAACCATTGACTTATATGGGTGAGTCTATGGGAGTTAGGTGATGTAAGATTCACTCTTAGAAATAGAGGAATACTATCTAGTATCTATGGCCGACTTGTATGGGTGAGCCTTCCCTAGATGCTTGGAACATTATGACTTAGGGAAGATTGAGGGTTCAACCTAAACTTTAAAGGATTGATAGGGTGTGAAAGGAGTTGAATATCCTGTGTTATTTTGGTTAAAAGAACTCAAATTCTATTTTTTTTAGATTTAGTATGATAGTGTGAGGTAGGTGGCTTTAGTGTATTGAAATTGTCTATATGGGGTGAGTTGCTTGCAAACAACAAGGCTGTCCTACCTCTTTTTTTATTATAACTAGATTGTTATCCAGAAGTTTCATGCAATGACTTATGGAACAAATGTGGTAAACAATCATAGACTATTACTTAGTCTAGGTGTCATTATATGTGATGAGTGGTAGAGTTACAATAATTTTATTATGATGACAATGCCTGGGAGGCATTGGCTCCTCCAATATATTAGACTTTTAGGTAAATCAAGAAGTTTTGTTGTCTAAGTTGTCTGCTGATTGGATGAATTACAATTTTTATGAACCCTAAAAATAGGTAAGCTTAGGTAGTGCTAAAAACTTACGCATTTTAGTTAAGTTAGACTTGACCTTATTAGTCTCTTTGAGTTAAATTGGTGAAGCAAGTCACTTCATAACTCCAAAAAGGAGGTTGAAGTTAACTAGTTTTGACATGTTTATTTGATCATAGATATGTTTTATGTCTATGATGTATATTTTAATCATGGATATGCAGGATTCCATAGGGACATTTATTACAAGTTTTGATTGAACTTGTTGATGTTAAGAGATTGTAATTCCCACAATAGTGATGTCATATTCACCTTGAGCCTTATCTAAGCTCACCCTTTCCCAAATCTATGTTATGTGAAAGAAAGCATCACCATTCGATCTTTGACATGTTGGATTAAGTCAATCAATTGAATTATGATATAAGCTTATTTTTTGAATTTTAAATCAATTCCTTGATGTCCATTGGTTTCTTGCATAAGTAAGCCATCAGATGAGGCTGAGGTATGAGATTTTAGGAGTACCAAGTGTACGGATCAAGTTTGGAGGGCCTCGTGGGTGAGTTTGATTAACTTGTTTGGAAAAATTAAGAGTCTTGGGGATTTATTAGTGTTATCAAGTAGCGTGAGCCATCTATCCATGAAGCATGAACATTATTGGTAAAATTTTAGAAACTCATGGATATAGATAAGCCTTATTGGAATACAACTTTCCTTGGGTAAAGGTAATCATAATCTAAGATCCTTGGGACTAATCATGTGATGGATATCTCATGTCTTTTACATGGCATCTAAATATCATGTTGATTGATGGAAATTCATTGACCCTTGTGATTCACTAGCTTGTGTGTTTGACTGTTATAATGGGGAAAATAACTTGGCATAGTTACCTGCACCTGAATGTGTACTTATATTACACAACTCCTTCATTTATGTACATTGTTTCATATTGTATAAGCCTTGTGAGGTGTGAAAGTGCTTAGCCACGTGAAACACGTGAACTTTTTGTGCTAACAAGATGGTTGTCTAGGTGTTCTAGTTATGTTATATATATGTGATCTTATGTTTTTAAACCATAAATTGTGAATCTAAGCACTTGTGTTCTATAAATCCCTTTTTAGAAGTCAAATCTTTTTTTTAAGCTGCCAAAGTATAGTGTCGTGATGAATTTTTTAACCCTGCATCATTGCTTTAGCTATGAACATCGATGCAAGTATGAGGTTGAGGGTAAAGAAACACTTTTTACTTAATGGTTTAGACTAGGTATAGGTTAGGGAGTGGAGTCTATCATAGGTTGAAAACCCACTCTTCTCCTTTGCATGAGATAGTCACCTAATTCATTTAGAGTGTGCACCATGAGAGCCACATATTAACCATGAAACCCTCATGTATAATGGTCACCTTATGGTTAAGTGTTCCATTTAGCTACCTCTCAAAAGTTGTTGTTAAACAACTTGTGTAAAATTTTATTGTATAACCTTGTGAAACACTAAATGGTCTTACAATGTAGATGATTATGCAAATCAAGAAGGAGGTACTTGCTAAAATAATTACATGTGTTGACACATGCATGTAAACATGCTATGATTGAGGTATTACCTATATATATATATATATATATATATATATATATATATATATATATATATATATATATATATATATATATATGTATGTATGTATGTATGTATGTATGTATGTATGTATGTATGTATGTATGTATGTATATGTGTGTGTGTGTGTGTGTGTGTGTGTATACACACACACACACATATACACACACACACACATACATACATACATACATACACATACATATTCTAGAATGAATATATTTCTAAATTTTTTTATGCATGATTTAAAAGTATGCCAGTTTTATGTTTGGAATGAATATTATAAGTCATGATCAGATAGATTTTGAAAATTTGGGTATCTTTTTTCTATTTGATGCCATGAGATAAGTATAGTAAGATGGTGAGATTACGATTCTTGTATCCATCATGTGAGCTCACGAAGTTGGTGGAGAGCATGTGATAAACCTTTGGGTTACATGTAAAGGCTTGAGATGGATTTTATATTTGTTCATTGTGGATTGTGTGGGACACTGCACTATCAAATGAATGATAATTATTAGTTTGGAAGTAACCATTAAAAATGATTTACTACCCTGTGGTAGCATTTTGTGATGATTGTTATCTAAATTATGCAAAATGCATAATGTGTGTTAGTAAAGATAGTATTTCAGGTTCATAAATATATTTTAAAACCCTGATAAGATTGTATAATTTGTAACTATTGTTATAAAAATTGTATTTTTCTATGAAATGTTCTCCTCTCAATAAAAGTGATATCTAACTGGTAACTAGTTCTCTATCTAATTTTTGATTTAAATAGTCAAAATTGTTAAATTTGCATATCTTATGAAAGCTAAAAACTATAAAAATGTGTGATTGGAAAGTAACCAAATATTTCTATTGGCATTTAAATTGAGACGTGAAAAATCTATTTCAATGGCTGGTAATGTTGTTTTGCCTTAAAGACTTAAAAAGTCAAGCCTATATGGGTGGATGAATTTTAATAATCTCTATATAACTAAGTTAAAATGGTGGTATACCATTGGTTTATGCTAAATAAGGATAGATGTGGGGTTATTAGACACTTTTTACCAACAATGTAAATATCTAATTTAGCTATAATTATGATTGATGATGGGAATAACAAATGTATCTTATCTAGATGATGTATTACATCCTCTTGCTTTACTGTTATGTAAGCTATTAGTTTTTGTAATAAGTTTTATGATTAAGTTGTGCAAGTGCATAAAAGACTTAATGTTACTCAGATAGATTTTGATAATATATCGAGGGTAGCCACCCTTGTTAAAAGCTTATCCACTGATGGTTGAGTAGTGAAACTTTTATAAAGAGAGTGATTAAATCCCAATGGACAGCCAAGTCCTCATTTGTTTATATAATTATTGGGATGGTTCCTCTCTAAGAGGAGGAAGATGTTACGAACCCCACCCCCATTATACTTTAACATGACTACTTAAACACTGATGTATCATATTTATAGTTTATTGATGCACTTTCTTAATTAGCTAGACTATGTTATTGGATTCTGATACTATGATACTTGATTATAGGTTGACGTATATATCATGTTTTAAATTTTACACTTGATGATGTATGGATTAATTGATATTTAACTACAGTTCATTATTACTTTATCATTTTATCAATTTTTGATTATATATATATATATATATATATATATATATATATATATATATATATATATATATATATATATATATATATATATATATATATATATATATCCGATGGTTTCAGGTACTAATTATGAGTTAGGCTAGATGCTAGCATTGATATTAAAAGAATTAGAGTGGTTTTGAGTAGTCGAATGAGTTATAATAGGTATCTTTGTATTCTTAATTAGTATCATATAATTAGACAATTTTATTGATCATTAGTGTCATCACATTTTCATTCTCACTTATCACTTTTGCTTTTGGTATCCTATCATTTTTTTGGTCATTTTCTACATGTTTTCTTGGTGTTAAAACCATTCACTCAACTTTATTACTTTCTCTATCCTCTATGTACTCCTTACCACTCCATATCTACTTCACTCACCCTTTCCAAGACTCAGACTCCCTAAGAGATTTACCCCATGACACCCCTCCCACATGATTTATTACACTGGTGACTTGATAATTGTTGGTTGCCTAGTTAATTGGTCATTTTATCATTTAAAAATTTAATAAAATTTTAAATAATATATATTTTTATTATTTTAATTGTTATTATTTACTTTTATTATTTTTTTCTTATTAGCTCAAGTTTTCAAGAGAGGTCATTAATGACCATTGCTTTATGTTTTTTTTTTTTGGCAAGGGGAATGCCTTGTGGGGGATCAATGGATTTGGGAGAGATTTTATCTCTCCATATTAAATGAGGAATTGTATAGGGGGTATGACAAGTTGTAAGCGGAGGAATAAAATTCAGATGGGGTGGATAGATGGGACGTGGCTAGGAGGAAAGAAGAATGGAAGAGAAGGGGAAGGAAAGGAGGCAGAGAGTTTCTAGTTTTGAGCTTCTTGGATTTTTACCTGGGTGTGGATTTGGTTATCTTTAGCTATCCATGGTTGATTTATGCTACTAGAAAAAAGAGGTATTTGCTAACTTGGTAATCTCAAACATGCTGGCATTCTTTAAGTTTTCTCTTCCTTGCATTGGATGGGTAAGTCTTTTTCTAATTATAAGCTGGTTATTTTTCTTGGAATGAATAATGAGTGCTTTTGAGGCCAATATAATTTTGATACTTCTATTTTGCATATAAACTTGCAAAAGGAGGATCGATTATGCTACTGGGTTTCACACATATTGATTTGGTTATACTCTTAGCTTGGGAATGCCTTATTGTTTGATGAGATGTGTATTATTTTTAATTATATTATGTATATGCCACAACCTCATGTTTTCGAGCTGGCTGCTACGTACATTTGACTGTGTGTATGTGAATCACTAAACCTTCTCTTTCTATGAAATGCCATGGGCATGGGCGTATATATATATATAAAATAATGGAATTAATTTCTATAAACCCTACGCCTTGACCTCAATGATTTCAGACTATTGTGTTCTTTGTCTAGTTTATGTAATCTAGGTTTATCCATGTGGGTCACCGTACCCTATTTTTATTGGTTGTAACCTAAAAAAAGTCAATTTTTGAATTAAATCTGGAAAAGCGACTTGGGTTTTTATTAAAATTTTAAGGCAAATTATTCATTGTTAATATAATTTTTAAAATTAAATTAAATTGATTTTGGTCTTCAAATCTTAAAGGTAGATCTTTTTGGTTATTATTATATTCTTCATAATTGTGGAAAATCGATTTGGTACTTAAATTTTTAAAGGAGCTAAGTTTGTTATTAGATTTGTGGGTTTTGGATTGTCATTATATTTTTTAGAAGTGAATTAAAAATTGAATTGGGTCTTTAAATTTTAAAAGAGCTGAGTTTGTTTGTGAATAATGGTCTGGGGATTGTATTATTTTTATCTGGGATTTTATTTTGAACTAGCTGTGTAAGTGTATGGAATGACATGATTTGGTCATATAGACATGGTACATTTTAGGAAGAATACCTATATATTTTATTTAATGTTAAATCAGTTGGTATATAAATGAAGTGTCAAACTAGTTCTTTCCTTTTTAACAAACTCACTATTTACGTTTCCCTTAAATAAGTTTGATTTTGTTACAAATATATGAAGGTGCTTTTGAGTAGAGACCAGCTATGTGTTATTTGAAAAGTATGACTATGTTATGTCTTAATTAAAGACTTTTGTGGGATTTGTGTATGGTTGAACTGGGGGGGATAAGGGTGAAGCTCTACTGGAATTGTCATTTTATAATGAGGATTTTCTAATTTTTAATTAAAAATTATTTGAAAGGTCTATTGTTCTATTAACTCATGTTGACCAGATTTTAATATTTGAGAATCATATGAGGTTATGAGACCTCATGATGATCCCATGAATCTCCTATATCTATTATTTGTTTGAAATTAATTTATTTTTTTGAATCTTAGTTGGAATCATTGTTGTTATTTATATAAATTTCTTGATGTTATTAGAGATATTGATGAATGCATTGACTGGGTTTTATATATTGACTGTTTTGAATTATTGGATTGATTCTGGATTTATAATTGATTAGTGTTTTGAATGATTGATGGAATCATTAACTATTGATTTGGGAATTTGGCATGGATAAGTCAAATGAATAAATTGACTGGTTATATGTTTGTTTGGTTTTATTATGGGACTATGGTTCGGTTATGTATAACTATTGAGTTATATGTTATAATTTATATTCTATTTTATGATTGCATGAAGTGTATCTTTATTGGATCACCATTCTTAGACTAGGCCTAAATACCTATGCATTAGTTAGTATGTTGGTATACCTAGGTTATAAATTTATAGTCAGGATAATATAGGTTGATCATACACTTGGAGGGATTCCAAGTTGGTTTTTATAGAAGCTATGGAAATTGATTTAGTTTTTAAATCCATTACCATATCCTTCGAGCAACCTGTAATTGGTTATCCCCACTTTCAATTTATATCGACATTAGGTTGGTTAGTTATACCTTACTTCAGAATGGTGTTTATTTTTTTTGTTTATGTTATGCTATTATATTAAGGTGTCCAATGGTTCAAAATCCAACTTATTTAAGACTCCCTTCTCGACCTTGGTTGTTGGAACCACCATATAGTTAATGGTTGGGTTGGTAAAGGCCACTGATGGTTGGGTTCATAGGTCTAGTTGAGAGGGTTTTTTTGATTCAATTTTTCACTGCTCCATTCTTGGATGACCTTGTAGATATGTGTGATGTAATTGGTAATGTTTTATTATATGTTGTTTATTCCTTTCTTAGCATAGATGTTATAATACTTTCATATAACATAATTAGTTGATGCAGTTATAAATCTAATTTTATTTGGATACCAATTTGGTTGCATTTAGAATTTTGGCATGCTAACCTTGTAATTGGATAGGGATCCTTATGAAATAATGAGTAAAGGCTTGTAATGCTGATTATGTGTTAAGATGTGGAAGTTTACATTCAATTTAGGAGTTTAATCATCTATATATACTTGGGTTTTATCCTTGAATTGATAGTGGATTATAATTACTAAATCTATATTAGTGTATTACCTTTTTATCATCATTATGGAATGTATGACAAATTATATTATGCATGCTTAGTGTAGAATTTATTTCTTACAAAATTCTTATGGAACCCATATATGTTCTCTTGATATGGATAACCATGATAATTTGGGGTAGAGATTTGCTTAGGGAAAGAGTTTACTTATTTTGGTGTTTAGGCATACTTGAGTATGTTGGCTTGGATTCCTAGCAAGTTAGAATCTTAACTTGAATAATAGTTGTAGAGAAGTTATCTAACTAATTCTTTATGGCTCTTTTATATACGTTGAAATTAACTTTTATGATAGCATGAGGATATAGAACTATTCCTTATTTGGTTTTCAACTTTTATATAGAATATAGAGACCTTTAGATGTTTAAGCTTGTATATAATATAAATGGACAAGTTCAGACAAGTTGGCTACCATGCATATATGGATAACATAATTAAAATTTTGCTTGCATATGTGGGACTTGTAAGATTGCATACATAGGTATGTATGTTGTTATTAATCAATTATTTTGTTGATTGGTTCTCATGTCTTAAAGTTTAGTTAATCACATTGTTGAAATAATTAGAATTATGAGTTTAATTTCATATTGAAGGCTGCCTATTATGAGAATAAGCTGAATTAAGCGTTGGAACAAATTGTGAGCTTAGGGAAGAAGAAATTAACCCTTAAATATTTTTAATGTGAAATAGTATTATTGAGAGGTGCTTTCTCTTTTGCTAGAAGCTTATATACATGAATATGGCTGAATGTTACATGTTGGATATCATTCTTTTGAACTATGCATATTTTTTATTCTCTTGTTGGCTGGAATTAAACACAAGATGTTGTGTCATGGCATGTTAAATAATTATTTTGTAACAGTTCCTTAAAAAGAATATTTTATTTAGGTTCCACTTAATTAGAACTTGACTAAAAGTTACTTGTTGAGTAAGGCATAGATGATGGTGTGAGTTTGTTATATGTGTTTAGTTCATGTGGAAACTTGATGCTTATGCTTTTATAACTGGTTCATGTTTAAACCTATAGTATGCTTGAATAAACTATGCTTGTATATAGGAGAAACATGTTACTCCTTCATGTTGAAATATACTTGAAATGATACTTTATGAAGTTGAATTACTCCATTAATTAATTCCTTGAGTATATGAGAGGTTAATGTCCTCAATGTTAATCAACCATAATAAATTTATGATTACATGTATGGCTGAAAATGCTAAAGTAAGTGTGAATGTTGATTTAGCTAAATATGCTTCCTTTACTTAAACAATGGCTGTTGAATAAATTATGTTATGGGAATACACATTTGGCTACAAATTAATTTGGTTGTATTGATTTCTCTCATTTATTTTATTTTATTTTACTGTATTGTCTATTTACCAATATAGAATCATTTACATCGATTCAATGATTGGCTTCCATCATATTTTATTTGTTAGATAATGACGTTGATCGTAGATTGTATCATCATTCATTATGTAGATAGTGGCATTCATGATGATTTTTTAAATGATGAGTGAACCTAAGCTAGTATGATGACAATGGTGCAATGATCCTAAGCCATGAGGAATTGATAACCTCAGCTTATAACACCTTAGTAATTGCCTGCAGTGCTTTGTTTTCATTCTATTCTATCTTGTGCTCTCTTTTATTTAAATAATATTTATTGATGTATGATTAAGGGAACTTATCATAATCTTCCTGTGTTCAACTTGATATGGGTTATTATATATGATTAGCATGTTTGATATTTACCTAGTTGTTAACTAGGATAATGTTATATCTATTTTCATATTGTGGACTTGTTGTGACCCAACGATGACATAGGGTGTTTTTAGGATAACCTTGTTAGTTAGTTTGGAATGACCTTTTAACCACCTATGGATGAAATCAAAACCTATTGAGGGGAGTAATATACTTGGCAAGGGCTAAGGACCTATAAATGGTCCTATATGGAAGAATGAGTGCCACATATGGTGCTCAGGACCTATCCATTTATGAGCACATGAATACGCCCCAAACCCCATAAACACCCCTTAGACAACCTACTTCTCCACAACATCTCTTATGGGTAATTACCCCTGACTAATTATTTTGTTCACCTCCTTTAGTTTTGATTATGCGTACGTGAGTACACTAAGTGAACATTGCTTGCTTTTTTAAATGAGGTTTGAGTCTGACACACATCCTAAAGTGTACTCAGATATGCAATTTTAAATTTTTTGGGTTGTTTCAAAAAAATATCATCACCTAATAATTAATAAATAAATAATATATAGATAATCATAACTAATTTATAAGTAATATATAAATTTTATGACATGATATTTATAAATAATCATAACAATAAAATTGTAAAATAAATTATCATATAAAATATTACCACATCATAAAAGATAATCATAACTAATTTATAGGTAATATATATTTTATCACATCATATTTAGAAATAATCATAACAATAAATTTGTAAAACTAAATTATCATAAAAAAATATTACATTATAATATATAAATATATATAATAATTATAATCAATTTATAGATAATATGTAGATTTTAAGGTAACATATTTATAAATATTTGAAAAATAAATTATCATAAAACTATTACCATGATAAATAAATAGATAATATATAAATAATCATAATTAATTTATAGATAATATATAGATTTTACCACATCATATTTATAAATAATCATAATAATAAAATTGTAAAAATAAATTATTATAAAAAATATTACATTATAATATATATAAATAATTATAATCAATTTATAGGTAATATATAAATTTTAATGTAACATATTTATAAACATTTGAAAAATAAATTATCATAAAAATATTATCCCATGATAATAAATAAATAGATAATATAATTAATTTATAGGTAATATATATAATTTATCACATCATATTTATAATGAATAATCACAATTAATTTATAGATAATATATACATTTTACTACAACATATTTATAAATAATCATAACAATAAAATTTAAAAAAAAATTATCATAAAAAAATATCACCACATATAAAATATAAATAATCATAATTAATTCATAGTTAACATATATATTTTACCACATCATATTATAATAGATAATCATAATTAATTTATAAATAAGGAATATATAAATTTTACTTAATATATTTATAAATAATCATGACAATTTTAAAAATAAATTATCATAAAAAAAATCACTATAATAAAATTATCATAACAATAAAATATCATATCATATTTATTATATTCATAAATAATCATAACAATGAAATTGTAAAAATAAATGAATGCATTATTATTTATATATAATAATATAAAAATAAATTATCATAAAAAATATTATCAAATGATAATAAATAATATATAAATAATTATAATTAATATATATTTTACATATTACTTTAAACATTCTAAAAGAGAGATGAAAGTATTAGTTTGAACATGAGTTTATGAATATATATATATATATATATATATATATATATATATATATATATAATCATAAACTCATGTTCAAACTAATACTTTTATATATATATATATAAATAAATAAAATAAGATTGTATATAAAATTTCGTATATAAGTATAATGTAGAGATGATGAAACTTTGAATGCACACTTTACCATATAAAATGTAGGTGAAGTTTAATACTGGAGGCAAGGAGATATGGATTTTTTCTTTTCAAAAATTAATTATTTTTTACATAATAATTATTAGTATTTTTTTTAATAATTTAATTTAAATAATTTTTTTTTCTCTCAAATATATTGATTCAGTAAATTATTTTTAAAATAATAAATAAAATTATTTTAATAATAATATAAAAACTGTAAAAATTATTAAACTTATAAATAATGTAAAAAAACTCTAATAATAAATAAATAAAAATATATTAATAATAAATCAAAAAGCTTTAATGAAAAAAAAAACTTTAAAATAAATAAATAAAAACATATTAACAATAGTTCAAAATACTTTAATGAAACCAAAAAAACTCTAAAATAAATAAATAAAAACATATTAACAATAGTTCAAAAAGTTTTAACAAATAAAGAAAAAGTGTTTTTTATGTATTAAGAAAAAAATAAAATAAATAAACATCCTAACTTGGAGATGAAAGTACTAGTTTAAGCAACGTAAGTTAGGGTTTCAAGTGGCAGTCAACATAAATAAGTATAATACAGAGGTGAAGAAATACTGAATATTTATTATACCATGCAAGCGTTGAAGGCAGGCAGATCCATATGGATTCGATTGTTTGTAAGAAAGTTTGTGGGGAAGAGCGGTGCATGATAGCGGGCCTTCCTGATGAAATTGCAACTCTGTATATTGCGAGAGTCTCTTACCTCTATCACTCTCGTTTGCGCTGCGTTAGTTTACGATCGCCATTCCCCTTCCAACCTTCCCTATCCTCCCGAGTGTTGTTAGCAAGCTCTCATTCGTCCCAAATTCTATGGATTCAAGGACACTCTTGTCACCATCGAACACATAAAAGGCCTCATAAATGACGATGAGACTTACTCTCTCGAAATTAAAAAAGAGGGCACTGGTATTGTGAGGGTTGCTATGGTATGCCCTTATAGATGGCTTATAACCGTACTCAGTGTTTAAATTTTTTTTTCATGTTATTCAGAAGTTATTTATACTAGTGATGTCATGGAGATTATACAAATGTTAAATGTCATTTTATCAGTCCCTACTGCGGAGGTAACTATAAGGATCGCAATTATTTTTGTATATCCTTTACTCTGAATATTAGGAGTATAATGTTTAAAAAAAATCAAAAATAATTTTAATTTATATGATTTTGATTGGATGAAGTCATTAGGTATGAATCGAAAAAATATATATATATTTTTACAATGAATCATTTCTAATGTTAAATTGTGTTGTTCATTGTGACCATTGAATGCAAGGCATTTATTGAATCTTAATAAATGGGAGACCATTTGAATCTTAATATATGTAGGTGATCAATGTCATCTAGCACAATGAGGAACCACAGAGAGTTCCCTCTTTTCATTCAGATTCTAAATATTAGATTTATCATTTTTTCATTACTACTCTGAACTTCATCGATACTCTGAAATTTGGGATGATTCTGATGGGACTGGTCATTGAGAGGCTTACTTTGCAAAGAAGTAATTTATTTGTGGGAGCTGCTTCTCTCACATCAGACAGGACCAGAGTTTCAGAACCCCACATTCCCAAGATAATAACAATTTTTTTTAATCCTCTCTCCTTTGATTGTCCGATTTCCTTTCAAAATCCTCTACAAGTTTGTCAAGTCCTACCGAACGTTTTCCAACATCCGAATATTTAATGTTTTCTACCTTTCCCATATCAAGTCCCCCTGAATGTCTTGCACTATGTGAAGATTTAGTGATTTCTAGATCCTTCTTCATCACAGCTGACACTACCTTTTCACACATATCATTGTAATCTCTGGATTTAAAAGGGGAATAAGAATCTGATCAGGAAAAATTTCAACTAAACTAAAATCAATCAGCTCTGCGGCAAAATATATTTTGAAACCATAATAGAGCATCAATAATTTTATAGACAATCCAAAAACATTCACCGATTATTCTTGTTGAATTCATAGCCATTGATGAATGAAACCCTATGAAGTGCTTGTTTCCAGTTCTCAAGCTTGTCTAAATGTTTTCCCTTCTGTTTGTATCCAACAAATGCAGTCCCATACACTCCTTCCTTGCCATATCGGAGGTCACGAGGCTACATACCGTAAAACACGGGAATAATTTTGGAACCAGTCTCTAACATAAGAACTACACCAGCACCATTTCTACACAATAGTGCACTGTTTCTCCCTGAATAAGTATAATGCTTCTACATATTGAATGTCTCAAATAATTTAACAGTCACAAAGAAGATAATCGTTTAAGGAAGGATATGCATACATTGAGCATAGTAAATTGCAGGGTTCAATCCGCTGTGGTCTTCAAAGCCACTTGAGCTGATACATCAAGCTGCTCTTCATTCAATGTTGTTGCCTTCCAATGGATTAGACATTATTTACATTGTATATTAAATTTTGAATTGTTTTTACTTCTTGTTGTTTGTTCTTGCCGTGCAATTTGTTGATGTTTGGTGTTTTTATCCAGTCATGGAGTATAGACTGTAGTCTGTCCGATCACGTTATTATACAATTTTTTGTATTATATTTTAATATAATAGGAAAAGTTTTAATTATAAATGTTGTTATTTATTTATCAAAATTAAATAAATATCAAATATCAGAATTTTATAAGAGAAAGAAATATACAGTTACAAAACAACTCCCAAAAATAATATAATGAAACCAAAATATTGAAACCCATTAACAAGGTTCTCTCTTCAAAATCAACTGTTCAAAACGTTAAAACTCTGAATCAACAAGGTTGTCTCTTCAGAATCAAAATTTGAATTTCTGCAATAGTTCAAAGGAGAAATCCACAGCATAATATATACCCACTTTTAAAAAATTGGCAGAAAATAAGAATTAGAAATGCCTCTAATTGTTTTATTGAAAATCAGTATGACATCGTGAAAGAGGTGGAAAGAGTAAACGTTAATGATGAACATCGATGTCACATTGTAATGGTGACAACGTTAATGATCGACGGCAGTGCAGTGTTCCGCGTGGGCTTCCTTTTCCAGCACCACCATGCTTTCTCTAGCTAGAAAGTTTTAAAAAAAAAAAAAAAAAAACATCCAAAAGTAGTCTGCTGGAGTTAATTTCACTGACAACACTATTTTCTAGTTTTTGTATTTCTATTTTGGGTTAGTATGCCTAGCAGATAACGGGGATCACACAGTTTACATTAATATTTCAATTACAAAGTCAAAAGACTATTTGTTGTACATTTTTTCTATAAACATTCCATCCGCATCGAGGGAGTCTTTTTAAAACGATGCTTGGGTATTTTTGCGTTAAGATAACATAGGGCTACAATAAAATTGTTTGAACAAACATTACATTATCAACGTCCGTTGATTTGCGAGTGTGAACAGGTGTTACTATGGAAGATATCCACTAGCATCAGCAAATGCACTCTGTAATATAGATAACAAAAAAATTAGATTGAATGCATTAAAAATTACGTTGTTTAAAAGCATTCAACAAATTGTCAAAGAAGATGTGCACACAACAAAACTACAAAACATGAAATAATTTATCATATGCTATGAATGCACATGCACACACTAGTCAATTCCAATAAAATGGTATGAATGCACATGCACACACTTGTCAATTCCAATAAAATGGTATGAATGCACATGCACACACTTGTCAATTCCAATCAAATGGTATGAAGATACATGCACACACTAGTTCATGTAAATATCATATTTCATCATTCATCATTCTTATCTTATTGTTTCATATATGTGTTCATACACTTTATAGATATATAATATTTTTAAACTTTATCATTTATTAATGTTTTTTTTTTTTTTTTTTTTTTAAAGCAACATTTCTAGTATCAATCTCTTTGAGTTCATATTTTAAAGGGTGCATTGGTAAAGGGGTGGGCATACAATTGGTACTTCACGAAAGACGTTGTTTAATATATCATGTCTATATCTACTACAATTCTCCCATAATTGATCCCCTAATAAATATACCTCCTTGTAGCCCTAATTATACCAAGACCAATATTTTCTTAACTATATCAGCCCAACTTGATGTAATATTTCTTGCTTTCCACTAGTTTTCAAACTAAGTCAGCTCAGGGCGATGTAATTCAAAAATTACGACATACTTTTCATATTTAAGTTAGACTTCATAGACCTAGTTTGAGGTTAAACTGTCACATTTTCAATTACATCAAGGCTAACTGATGGTGTCAGCAAAACATTTAGGAAGGGTTAGGATCATTCACCACTATAAATGCAAGTATCCATTTCAATATAATAGAGACAAAAATTCATTTTTGCACTGTTAATTTTTTTTCTTTCAACAAACTATATCAGTGTGGGTCAATATAGTTTTAAAATTCTATCTTTTTCTGTACACTACATCGACTTGGGTCAATCCAGTTTAATCTCTTTATGTTTTTTATAGACTACATTAACCCAAGTCATTCTAGTCTAATTTCTATGTGTTTTCCAAGAAACTACATCAACATAGTTGATAAATAAATCTATGTTTTTCAAGTGTGTTACATCATTCCAAGTCAATCCAATATTACACTCAGATCTGCATTATTTTTAGTCAACAAAATATATTAGCCATATATGATCTAGTTCTATTTAACCAGTTATTCTCTACCCAATTATATTGACCCTATTTAATATAATTTTTTTATTCATTGTTTCAGTTTTATTAATAATTTAATTATGTATCTAGATTTTTACATTTTGTCAAAATTTATTTTAATTAGATAACTTTATCAAACCTATCTCCTTGTCAAACTATATAGACCCTAGATGATATATATTTGTATTTTTATTTTCATAAAATTTATCAACCCAGTGTAATTTAGTTTAGTTTAAACATATTGTATTGACCAACATCGATACAATTATGTATTGAGTGAACAACTACATCAGCTTGTGTTGATATAATTCTACGTGTCTTCATTTTTAGCATAAACAAGGCAAATTAACTTTATATTTCAGTAATTAGTCAAACATTTACTTTTAAATTGACTTCATATTTAATTTTAATGTTTTATTCTTTAGTTGTTAGTTTTGGTTTTTGTTTTCTTAATTTTTATCATTAGTTTGTCCTATTTTTTGCCTTTTTAAAACTAATCATGTGGGTACCTAATGATCATATAAAATGAGAAGGGTCCACTATTTTTTGCCTTTTTAAAACTAATCATGTGGGTACCTAATGATCATATAAAATGAGAAGGGTTTTGTCATAAAGTAACATCAGTGGTGTTTTGGTGCTTAAGTATTATAAGTAGCTTGTGATGTAATATTATGTTTACAAGTTTGGCTTCAAAATTTTGGATAGTTGTGTGTGTTCTGAATTTATTCGTATTCTTGGAGTCTAGATAAATTACTTGACTTCTGAATATATTATCTCAAAAATATTCACAAAAATACACTAATGATTTATGTGTTTACTTGAATAAAATTTTTACAATCAATATCTAGACTTAAAAATATATAATTCTACCTCTCGGTTTCCATGGTGGTCCTAAACCCAAAATTGAGATGTAAAAAAAATTATCAAAAAGATCTAATTTTTAGGTGATTCATGTAATCTTTACCAAGGCTATGGATGCCAAAATGGTAGTAGACCAATTCCTTGAATAGGATCAGATACATTTTAGTTGGAATTATATATGCCTAGCTAGCAATGGAACAATGTCCAAATGATTGTTTCAAGGTACAATTTAGTAACTTGATAATCAATGTTGTAGTAACTAGTTTCTATAAATTATATGAAATGGTATGAATGCACATACACACACTAGTCAATGTGAATATCATATTTAATCATTCAGCCATTCTTATCTTATCATTGTATAAATGTGTTCATCTACCTTGTATATACATAATATTTTTAAACTTTATCATTTATTGATGTTTTCTCTCTTATAGTAACATGTCTAGTATCAATCTCTCTAAGTTTATGTCTTAAAGGGTGCACTAGTAAAGGGGTGGGCATATAATTGGTAATTAATGAGAGACATTATTGTTTAATATATCATGCCTGTATCTACAATAATTTCCCCATATTTGATCCTCTAATAAATCTTCCTCCTTGTAGCTCCTAACTATATCGAGACCCATATTTTTTGACTATATCAACCCAACTTGATGTAATATTTCTTTCTTTCCAGTAATTTTCAAACTAGGTCAACCTAGGTTGATGTAGCTCAAAAGTCATGATAGACTCTTCATAGCTAAGTCAAACTTGGTTGACCTAGTTTGAGGTTAAACCGTCTAATTTTTAACTACATCAAGGCTAGCCGATGGTGCCAGCTAAAACTTTAGGAAGGGTTAGGATCAATTCACCACTATAAATATAAGTATCCATTTCAATATAATAGAGACAAACATTTATTTTCACACTGTTATTGCTCATAATTTTACTTAAGTCCACATTTGGAGAAGCCATTACTTAGTTTTTGTCTTAAAAGGAAAAATATTATCTTATAGAGTCTTGGATGCAATAGGAGTCCTTTTAGTTTAGAGTATGATCCAACCATTGTGATCCTTACAACCACAACAATCTCTTGAAAAACAACATTGGCCAAGGGAGAGATTGAGGCTCAACATGTTTTATCCAAGGTAAGTATTTAATAAACCTAGTTATTTCATTTGATAGATTTAATTTACATAATTACTATCTTGAATGAATGCATAAATATTTGTTTGAATATCCTCTATACATATACTTAGTGTGGCTATAGGGTTTTTTAAAATTTCCATTTTCCACCTTAGGTAACCTAGGCCCTCATTTACCTACCATGTTCTTTATCTTTTTTAGTTTGTTTTAACCATCTCACTTATTTTTATTGCTAGTTTGACAATACTAGATTAGATTAATTCTAATATTAGAGACATAATTAGGGTTATTTCATTATATTGATTACCTGGAGGCTTTGAAACCCTCTTTATTGATATTATGTCATAAGTGTTCCTCCTACTAGGTTTAACAGATCCATTCGGTCATATCTTGATATATTAAGTATCAATGGGATCTATTTAATTTAACTTATTTTTTTAGGTCTCCTATATAGGATAAGTTATAGGTCAATCCTAGCTCATTTCACATAACATGGTGAACCTGACATGAACTAACCATTAATTTGTCTCTTTCAAAAAACTATATCAGCACAAGTCAATATAGTTTTACTTTTATATCTTTTTCTATAGACTACATCAATTTGGATCAATCTAGTTTAATATTTGTGTGTTTTTTATAGACTACATTGACCCAAGTCACTCTAGTCTAATTTCTATGTGTTTTATAAGAAACTACATCGACATAGATTGATAAAGTGTCAAATCTATGTTTTTCAAGTGTGGTACATCATCCTAGGTCAATCTGGTACTACACTCAAATCTATTTTATTTTCAAGCAACAAAATATATCAGCCATGTATGATCTAGTTTTATTTAACCGATTATTCTCTGCCTAATTATATTGACCCTATCCATATAATTTTGTTTATTAATTATTTTAGTTTTATTAATAATTTAGTTATGTATCTAAATTTTTACATTGTGTCAAAATTTATTTTAATTAGAAAACTTTATCAAACCTATCTGATATAGTTCTAAATTCATTTTAGCTCGTTGTCAAACTATATAAACCCTGGACAATATATATTTTTCTTTATATTTTTTCATAAAATTTATCAACCCAATTTAATTTAGTTTATTCTTGACATTTTTCATTATCTTTAAACATATTGTATTGACCAACATTGATACGATTGTGTATTGAGGGAATAACTACATTATCCTACGTTGATATAATTCTGTGTGTCTTCATTTTTAGCATAAACAAGGCAAGTTAACTTTATATTTTAGTAATTAATCAAATAATTAATTTCAAGTTGACTTCCTATTTATTTTAATTCACTTAATGATATTAATTTTTAAATTCTATTTTTTTTGTTTTGATTTCCTAAGAAAATGTGTTATGGAAGGTTTTAAATTACTTATCTACTATCATGAAGGGCTACACGGTGATCTATATAAGTCTTAATTTATTGTTTATAAACATCCTGTTGTGATAGGCTTTTCCTAATATGTATAGCCATATTATCAAATTAAACATAAATTTTAGTTTCTACATACCTAGTAGTATATTAAAAATATCTAAGGCTCCCTTTTTTTTATTGAACCTTAAGAAGCCATCCATCCATATAATTCTATAGTGCATTTGTTATTAGTTAGTGATAAGAAGTTTTTGTCATCTTACCCTTGAAATAGGTTTATTAGGTTAGGGGAATGCTACTTTCTCCATAGTTAGTACTCTAAAATATTGGGCCAACAGTAACTAATAGACAACCAAGTATCTTTGAGATCTTAAAAATTAGCCACATCCTTTGAGTACTTCTGCTTGATCTTTATTTCTAATAAATAGATAGATTTTTAATTTTTTACTTGTTATTGTATTATGTATTATAGACTATATCTTCCAGTGTTGATATATTTATATGATGCATTTTCCAACTACATCAGTGATCACTAATATAGTTATTTGTGTGTGAAAAAACTACATCAACCATGCTTGATATAGTTTATTGAGGTTTCTTTCTACTCCTATTTATCAAGCTATATCGATCAGGGCTAACATCATTTATTTTTATTACTGTTAAATTACTGATTTGACTATATTGACTAGGCTTGATATTGTTTTATCTTTACCTTTCATTATGTATAACTACATTGACTGTGATCGATATAGTGTATTTTTTATCCTTGTTTTTTCTTTTCCAAGACTTAACTACATCAACCAAGATCGATACAGTATATTTTTTACATCTTTTTCTATGTAGATACATAAACCATAGTTGATATAGTAAAGTTTTAGATTATTTTTATTGATATCTTGTATTTTGAGCTACATCAACCCAAATTGATATAGTTCATTAGGTGGATAATATAGTTGATTTTTCTAAACACATATAATCTTGGCTAAGACAATTCTATTTACACCCTCATTTTCCATCATGTAGTATATTTTTTATAATTCTAGACAATAAATGCAGAATGATATGATGGATTTAACTAATTCCCATAAAATCTCAAAATATCATCTTCCCTATACTTTAGTAGATAATCTAGATCTTAGTAACATTTATGTCGCCACTAGAACTAAAAACTATGGGCTACCTCCATATTTTACCCTTGATCCTCTTAACTATCCTTTACACATACCTATTATAGAATATGACAGTAATCTTGAGTATACCATTTAAATAAAAAATTTAATCAATTAAAACCCTCAACACAAGGGTAGGGTCCCAGATGATTTACAATATCATAATGGGACCTCACATAGGATGTCCTTTTTCAACTACTCATATTTTTTTCCACAGGATTTGGGGCAAGTCAACAAGTGACTTCTTCTATTCCTTATTCATCCACCATGTCTTCCATTACCACTAACATGGTTAACATTTCCTTTAGTATCCCTACTCAAGTTACCCATATTAACACTCAAATGCATGTTACTGCTAGTGTATCTTAGTCTATTTCTACTAGCCAATAAAATATCAACACTAACCAAATCTTAATGCAAGACATGAATCAAATGGATACCTTTCAAACCAATAATGTTAACCAAATGATGCAAATTCAAAATCAAAAATTTCAATTGTAAAGTTGCCCTCACTCTACATAATGGATAGTGCAAAATATAAATGTCCCCCCACTCCCCTTAGAGACACACAAGCTAATCTCCTTATTAAAGTCATCAAACATATTCAAAATGAACCATTAATTCCTCAAATTCAAAACATCGACATAGGTGGTATTACTCCTACTATCACTTACAATGGATATACTGATCCTGCATTACATTTGAAAGATTTTGGAAACTTTTATAAAGACTAGATTAAACTAAATACCTATTCCACAACCAAATTTCTAGATAAAACCTTCTCATGTGATGCTTTAGTTGGTACCATAAACTTAAGTATAATACTATCTGTAGTTTAGAATACTTATTCAATGTATTAGTTTAGGAACATTAAACCAATGATCTATTTGAAAATATTTTAGCCCATTTTATTAATTATAAAAGACATAATCTAAAATTACTCAAGTTTTTATTAAAAAATGGAAATCCTTATCTAACATTACTAAACACAACATGTCACAAGATAACATTTTCCATTTTTTTACTAATGATCTTCATCTCAAATTCCAATATCATGTTAGGACTCTATCTCAAAAATCTTTGAAATAATCCATTGATAAAACTAAATATTAATACTTATTAATAAGACAATTAAACCTTCCTATCCTCCATTAGGCACTTGCATGCTTATGAAATATATAAACTAACATGATATTAATTATGGTGTCATAGATAAATATGATTTTATATACGCCATCCATGTTATTATTTCAAAAGGCTTCAATGATGCCACCCTTTTTCAACCATTCATGAATATTCCCTTCCAAACTCCTTATTCCACAAATTAGATACTAACTAGATACCATCAACCTCTCCCTAATCAAAACAAATTGCTTCAAATACCATGAATTAGTCTGCATCTATGCCTACATCTCTACTCATAGCATCAACTACCTCAAGGGAGTTAGTTCTTAATCAAATTATGCCACAAATAGAATCAACCAACTCTATGCATTTTGATCCATATGGCCAACCTAAATTGGCCAAAATTCCACATATAATACTTCCTATCATCATAAATTTAAGTGTAATTTTAGTCCTCCTTCAAAAAACTTGCTTCAACATTATACACCTTTATCTAATATAGTTTTATCTATATATGACGAATGGGATCTTATCACTGAATTTTCTCACTTCCCATCCTAAATTCCTTTTATAGAACTCATGAGGACTTCTCCTCATCATCAAAATCATTGAATACAACTTCTATTTGAAATAAACATTCTTCAACCTCTACATATGGGTAAATAAGCTACCTTGTGTTACATCCTAATTTATCACTAAGCAAAACATATGACTATTCATAGATATTTATAGTGGACATATATGATATTGGCTATATTTATGACTAAACTTAAGATTTATACTATTATGGGATAGTAGAATATTTCTTAGATACATGATGATATATAATTATTTATTGTGAGTTAGTTAATGTATGGATTTATATTTTGAGCATATTAATGTATTATTTTAGTTATATTTATTGCTATATATTTATCATTTGATATGATCTAATTCCATGCATATTGTGAGGTGGATGTAGGAGAACTCATCCCTTAGAGTGTGAAAGAGGGAGAGCATCATCGGATAGGGTGATGTAGATGGAGATATCAAAAGTTTACATAGAGCTGATGAAAATCTGCACATACCTCAATAGATAGTACATAGTAAAAATGCATTAAAAATAATTATTTATGGTGTGTTTATTTCTTGCTTGGAATATTGTTTTCTATGATTTTATAGTATAGGTAAATGTTATAATGAATTCTTTTATGTATGTGACATGTCTTTTCATTAATGATGGTAGGAACAACTTTGACAAAAGTAAATTTAAAATATAGATTATTTATAAATTTGTCATTTAAATTGTTATAATATATTTAGATGCTAATTTAATTTAATAAAATTATGGAATTTGAGCATTCAGTATTCAAATATATTATAAAATATAAATTATCTTAGAAAAGGAAAAAATGAAAAAAAATAAAGAAATTAAATAAAATAAAAACTAGAGACTAAAAATAGAAAATCTAAAAAAAAGAATTAAATATTTTAAAATAAAAAAATAAGAAAACAAAACCAAAAAATAAAAAAATCTTGAAAGTAGAGATGCACCTATTTTTACATAGGAAATTTGGAGGAACTTATGATCTTGATGCTTTGGAGAAGAAAAAACCAAGGAAAGAGGCAAGGTATGCAACATTGAAAGAGAGCTCAAAAAATATGTAACAAATTTGACAAGTAGGTGTTGTATTTTAAACTTATAATTAATTATATCTTGGTAAATTATTTGTATGTAGAGCATTTATATATTTTATTTTTAACACTTATAGGCCATGAATTGTCTATGAATTTCTCTCATGGAATGCAAAAACTTGTAGTATGTAATAGATATAAAATAATATATAAATCGTGGATGTGTTGAGCCATACGACTGTCTATAGGGACTATTAAAATAAACATAGGACTTGATTTATATAGGAAGAGCAAGTACTATTTTAAAAACTAAAAAATAAATCTGACGTTGGCATCAATATGGGAGTATTTAAGCCAGACCCAATTGGAAAAGAAAGATCTATATTACTGAAAATCATCAATGTCACCTATTTTGGTAGCTATCATACTTTTAAAGGTTTTTGGCTAGTTGAGTTATGATTAATAAAAAATCACCTTATTTTCCTTTGTTTCAGCCTATTAATATTTATAGAATGTTAAAATTAGCATGAATGGAAAACAAAATAGGCAAATGTTATATTTTGGGGTTATTGTTTTAACAAAGGCATCAATTTAAATATATAGTATTAAAAATAAAGACTTCAAGGGGCATCAATTTAATACTTAATGTCAGCTAGTATGTTTTATGACAAATCGCTACTATGTATTCTAGCCTGTTCAAGTCAATAACCCAATTATATTGGTGATTTATTGTGTCAAAACTTATTGTAAATCTATTAAAACTTGTCACCAATGCATATATTAAAATCATTATACCATAATTATTAGAGCTTTAACTCTCTTTTGAGTCATTGTCCCTTCTCCAACCAACCATAAAAGATTTAATTCCTTTGTAGATTATTTTTGGATTTTGTTGTAGAAGTATTAAATCATTGTGTTTTAGTTTTTTATTTAAAATCATTGTTATTATCTTTTTGAAAAATATAGTAGCATACATGCTAGCATTGCTAGGTAATAATTTAGTAGCTAAACAAATTATTTAAGAGGTTGCTTGTGTTGAAAAACCTATATAAACTCAATAAGGGAGTTCACTAGGTTATAGTTTCAAATATATTATACACATACTTTGGAAAACTCAAACCTTGAGTATCATATTAAAAAACATGTAATATGCTAATATAGTTAATATTACAAAGGCATTGACTTGGGGGGTATTTGGCCAAACTAGTATGCAGAACAATGACTGTAGACATATGGGACATCATTATATATCGAAGAAACTAACTTCCAACCTCATAATCATGTTTTTCAAGTTCTTTTTATTTATAAAATTGATTCAAAACTTAATGGAAAGGGTGAGTCATCGTATTTATTACCGATAAATATTAAAATATTTAGTGGATCATTGTCTCTAAGAAAGGCACAACCGTACCCTTTTAAACCCCTCCCTAAATTTATATTGAGTTAGCTAATAGAAACTTAGTTGTATATGGTTAATATCATAGTTAATCAACTTATCCATGATTTATAGTAGGAGAGTTTATTAGCTGGGCATTGCAATAGTTATGGCATCGCTATTTATAGCTAAAGCTTTTCCTTGGTCAAAGGTTGTATATTTCCATCTGAATAAAACCATAACATAGTCATGTTAATAAAAAAGGAGATTATATTTATTAAATAATATAAATATTACATCATGGATGTAATGGATTAAACACTTAGTCTATGTATGAGAAGAATGTTTTGTTTTAAACTCAAAATTGCCAATGGATATGAAAGGATATATTGTAATACTGAGAGTATATCATGTTAATCTTGTAGATAGGCATGAGTTGTTTATTAAAGTGTTATAATTTATTTAATTAATATGAAAAATTCCTTGTAAACCTTTAGTATTTAAAACAAGCTTTTTGTTATGACATGTATTTGAGAGACCGTATAAAACATAAATGATATGCATGAAATAGTAGTTAAATTGCTCCTCATGTGATGTCATAAAGGGTTGGGTTATAGTTAATTAGAAATATAGAACCCTATGTCCTTAGAAATAATATATGTTTCATTATAAACATGCTTATTTGGATGAAGTAGTGCCTTAATTGATTTTAAAAATTCAAATATCATGAGATAATTGTATGGTGTATTAAGACCACTTGTTGTATGAAATAAAATATAAAAATTGATGTTATACCAATTTATTAATTCATGATTTTCAACAAGAGTGCTTGTTAGAAAATGAGTTTAAATATGCCTATTAGTATATATTAATACCTTGGGGTTGTGTACTTGGCTTATAAACTATATTAAATAAATATACATTTTAGAGCTTTACTAGGGTATGTGAATAGGTCTATGAGAATATAAAAATATGTTTTTTATGAATGAATAAATTAATTTTTTATACCCAATTGGTTGAATAAAAGCTTAGGTTTCCATGAAATTGTGACTACTTAATTTGACTAGTTATGGATTTTAGTATTTATGCATATAAAAATTGGAATATGGTAATATGGGTTATCATAAGGTGTAGTTAAATTGGAAAGAAATTTTATTATTTCAAATTTTGTAATTAATTATGTATTTACTTAGGGGTATAATTATATTCATTATTTCTAGTATGAGATAAAAAAAATGTAAAATTAATGCATATGTTTTGATAGAATAAATGTATATTGTAGTTAATCTTATGTATAACATGCCATGTGATGTAGTTGTTAATAGGATGTAAATTAATGTGAATATTGTAGTTGAATTATATTTGATCAATCTACATTGATAAATCAGACTAAGGAGTGAGATGGACTTCACTGGCTTACTAGCATTACAATGCCAGATGAAGGCAGTCCAATCAAGTGGTGTGTATGAATTTGATTGATCTATAGATTTATTCTATATTACTATTCTTAAAAACTTTGGCCAAAGTATGTTTAGTGAGACATTATTATTTCATGAGTATATTTGTAAATGTCTGCATCATATCTTATAATAGATCAAGTTTTCTATGATACACTACTTGTTTAGTTTAGTTAAAAATCATACAACACATAGGTACTTACTTGTCTCTCTAGATTCTCGTATCATCACTATCTACTCATATGTGAAAGGAGGGTCATTTATTGATGGGATCAGTGTTGGGGATCATTGGTCCATGATTGGTGTGGATAAGTGTTTGGATGATGTTCTCCCTCCCCACAATAATACTAGTTATCGAGATGACACTTGAGATTTCCATAGATACTTGAAGTTTGAGAACTATGCTTTAGGGAAACCATATATCTTATTTATATTGTATTGTAGTGTACTTATTAAAATATTGTCATGAATAATTGTAATTACTTGTTATTTCACATTGAAAGTGGTGACTATATATTTGTATCATCCATGGTTGAGTTATTATTATTACTTTCTATATTTATAAGTATTTTGACATACTCTCATGATGTTAGCGATCTGTGATTTATTATTATTATTATTATTATTATTATTATTATTATTATTATTATTATTATTATTATTATTATAACACATGTGTACTTTATATGATCTCTATTAGACTCTTGGGATGTAATCTATTTTGGTATATGTGTTTATTTTAAGAAGAACATTTCATGCATTTTTAGGTAGACCTCAGTAGGGATGTTACATGTGGTATCATAGTTATGGCTCAATATTTAAGACTTAAGGAGTCTACTAACATTTTTAAATCCTTCTGTTGACATAAAGAAGGATGGTGAAAGTGATATTTTTTGGAGAGGGTCCTTTGAATGCTAATGATAAAAATACTCCATTTGATCCTAGCCGATTTTCCATTGAGAAGTTAGTAAAGATGGACCAGATTATTACAATTATGAATGAAACTAATGATCAGATTATAGCTCTAGAGTAGGTGGTTCATGGCCATGAGGATGAGTAAAAATAGGATGAACTTGAAGATCATACAAATGAGTAGTAAAATCCTTAGGATGTTAGAGCATAGGTTGCTATGGAGTTGGCCAGAGACATGAAGAAGGTGAATCCACCTAAGTTTGATGGGACTATTCTAGGTGATGGAACTAAGACATGATTGATAGAGATGGATAATTATTTCAAAATTTAAAACTAATTTGAGGTCACCAAGGTAGTTTGTGAAGCATACCAATTGGTTGGTGATGTAGCTACATGGTGGGCCAACAAAAGGTTAGAAATGAATCTAAATTCAACCACCACCACTTAGGATCAGTTTGTAGAATTTATTCAGATCATAGTGGCTCCCACAACTTTATTTTGATTAGAATCTCATAAAATTTTAGAATTTGAAATAGAGTATACATCAATGAATGAGTACTAGGAGTAGTTCACTAAACTATTGAAGTTCTTATCTCATTATCAGGGAGATGAGTGGTTTAGGATCATAAAATTTATCATGGTTTTGAGGCCCTAGATTGGTGGATAGGTCGATGTTTATGAACCTTATACCATGGACCAAGTATTTGAGAAGGCTATCAAATAGGAGTAGAAGTTGAGGTCTCTTTCACAGGCCAAAGATAAGTTCAAGAAAAGGTTTGGGAAATCTAAGTTATAATTTCAAGAATAATAATTGGAAACAAAGGAGTGAAGACTCCAAGAAATAGTTTAAAAAATAAAATACCAAGTTCAATAATGGTTCAGGAAACAAGAAATATGACAATGAATCCAAAGATGGTTTCAAGGGAAACCAATAGAATGTCAAAAAAGGACCACCAAGATAATATTTCATTTGTAGAGAGGATCATTATGCTCGTGATTATCTACATGATAAGCCAAAGGGAAAAGGCCCTAATCCTTAGTAGGGTAGTTTTCAATAGTAGATTCATGTAACAATTGATAACTGATAGATTGAATATCAAGCATTACCTATTGAGGTATCAAGTACTTTGTTTGACCATCCAGTTTCCATTTTCATAGATACAGGAGACATTGAAGGTTTTATAGCTCTTAGATGCTTAGTAATTTTACTAGAAGAGATGGTGAAATGGAAAATGCATAGTCATTACAATATAGGAATGATGTAAAAGTCATGGTTGATAGGTGTCTAATTGAAGCAAATATTAGGTTATCTAAATTCACAATAGTTGTAGATTTGTATGTAATACCTCTAGGATCATATGATATGATCTTAAGATTCAACTAGTTTACAAAATATAAAGTCAAGGTTGACTGTTAATTGAAGAAAGTTGAGTGTCTTGATGATTTTAGGTTTTAGACACAAATTCAAGGTGAGAAGAGAGAGAGTTTAAGCTAGGACATATTTCAGCTATGCAACTTAAGCAGGCTTAGAGAAAAGGGTGTCAATCATTTATCATCAAGATAAATGAAATAGAGGAACCTAAGGAGCCATCTCTTGAATATTACCTATTTATTAGAGATTTTGATGATGTGTTTATAGAAGAGTTACTGGGTTTACCTCCTAGATGTGAATTCAATTTTTTTATCGACATCATACTTGGTTCAAAACCAAAGTCAAAGGCACCGTGCAAGATGAAAACTACTAAGTTGGTTGAACTGAAGGCTCAACTTTAGGAATTGTTGGATAAGGGGTTGATCACACCAAGTGTGTCACCATGGGCTACATTGGTTATATTTTTTAAGTATAAATATTGTACCCTTTGACTATGAATTGATTATAGAATGTTGAGCAAGGAAACCATCAAAAATAGGTATCCTCTACCTCATATAGATGATTTTTTTAATCAAATGTGAAGAACAAATATATTTTCTAAGATTGGTCTTTGAGAAGGATACCATCAGTTGAGGATTTGGGATGAGGACATTTTGAAAACAATGTTCAAAACTTGGTACAGGCAATATGAGTTTACAGTGTTACCATTTGGATTGACTAATGCTCCAACAACATTCATGAATCTCATGAACAACATATTCAAAGATTACTTTGACCACTTTTTTCTAGTTTTTCTAGATGACATTCTTATCTATTCAAAGAATGAATAAGAGCACCTACCACAATTAGAATTAGTTCTAAAATGGTTGTAAAAGCATAAACTATATGGAAATTTATCCAAGTGTGAGTTATTCTAGGAAATAATCTAGTATTTAGAACACATTATCTCTACATATGGTATCTCAATAGATCTAGGAAATATTAGAGCCATTATAGAATGGATGGTACCAAAGAATGTGCATGAGGTTAGGAGATTCATGGGGTTATCAATATACTATAAGAATTTCATTGAAAACTTTTACAAGATAGAAAATATAATTACTTCCTTGCAACCAAAGAACCACTAATTTTGTTTGGTTAGATAAGTACAAAATAGATTTCCAAAAGTTGAAGAGAGGGCTTACATCAGCACTAGTGTTGAGGGTTCCAAACCCTAATGTTCAATTTTTAATGGTCATCGATGTATCAGGCAATGGACTAGGTGGAGTCTTGATGTAGGATGGTGTATTAGTGGCTTATGAGTCACAAAAGTTAAATCCACATGAGGTGAGTTATGTCCCTCATGATTTTGAGCTTGCAGTGATTGTTCATGCTTTATAAGTGTGGTGGTATTACTTGTTGGGAAAACTTTTTGAGCTCAATATGAATAAATTAGGACTCAAGTATATTTTAACCTAACCTAATTTGAATGATTTTTAGAGGTGTTGGCTTGAGTTTTTATCTAATTAATATTTATTGATATTAGTTATATCAAAGGCAAAGAGAATAGAGTAGTTGATGCCCTCAATCATAAAAGGTACATAGAAGCAATAGTTACTATCATGACTACCTTCAGGGATTGAGTGATTAAGTTCTCTCTAGGAGACAAATTTTATGATCAAGTCAGAAAAGCATTGTCAGAGAATACTTAGAATCTTTGGTATAAGGGGTTTAGTTGGAGAGTGATGGTCTATTATGTTACAACAGATGGATGTATGTGCCAGATCGAGAGAATCTAAAAATCACAGTGCTAGAGGAATCGCATAATGCCCCTTATTCAATACATCTAGGTGTAACCAAGTTCATGATAAAGCTTAGACCATTATCTTTATAGAAAGGAATCAAGAAAGATTTAGTTGATTATGTGTCATGTTCTCTATAGTGTCAGTGAGTGAAAGTTGAGCCTGTGCATCTGGCTAGATTATTATATCCACATGATATCTTGGATTAGAAATGGTAGGTGATAAGCATGGAATTTATCCAAAGGTTACCGATGTCATGAAATAGGCATGATATGATCTTAGTGTTTGTTGATAAACTAACCAAGGTGGCTCACTTCATACTAGATAATTTGACAGATAATGCACCTACCCTTAAGAAGAGATTCATAAAGGAAGTGTATAGGTTGCATGGTTTTCCAAAGAAGATCATTTTGGTTCATAATATAAATATGAATTTGAGTTTTTGGATGACTCTAGATTAAAATTTGGGTATGTAACTAATTTTAGTAAAACTTGCCACCCAGAGATTGATAGACAGACTCAGTGAGTTAATCAAGTGCTTGAGGATATTCTCTGAATGTCTTGCATGGACCAATAGTATAAGTGGGAAGATCATATTTTATTAGTTGAGTTTGCATACAAAAAATCATAGCCCAATCAATGTTGAAGATGTCACTATTTGAGGCACTTTACGGGAGGAGATGTAGGACAACCATTGATTGGGATAATTTAAAAGACAGGGTAGTCTTCAGACCCAAGATGTTCTCAGAGATGGAAGAGCAAGTGAGATTAATCAGGTAGAGATTGGCCAAGGCCAATGATAGATAGAAGAGTTATATAGATCTGAAGAGGTTAGAAATACACTTTATAGTTGGTGCTAAAGTGTTTTAATGGGTAAAGCCACAAAAGAGCTTGATTAAATTTGATAAATCTAAAAAATTGTCACTGAGATATGTGGGACCCTTAGAGGTGTTAGAAGTGGTCAATATTGTTGCGTATAAGCTTATATTTCCACCAGACTTAGATCTTTTATGTAATATCTTTCATATTTCATATCTTAAGAAATATATAGCTGATCCTACACATGTGTTGGATTGGAATGATTTACAAGTTCTAGATTGCATGGTGGCCATAGTAGAACCAATCAAGGTAATTGACACATGTAAACTTTATTTAGGTAACAGAGTGATGTCAAAATTCAAGATCTAATGGGACCAATACTTTGATAATAGTGCGATATGGGAGGACTATGATGGATTCTTCAAGAGTTTTTCATAATTATTTGCTTGATTAGATACTATTAGACTATGTTATTTTCAGTTGAACAATATTTATATTTTAAAATATATGTTTGAATAAAATTCATCCAAGATGATGACTAGCTTTAAGGGAGAAGGATGTTCCATCCCAATTCCTCGCTAAAAAAAAAAATTGACTATTCATGAATATTTATAGTGGACACATATGATATTAGTTATATTTATGACTAAGCTTGAGATTTATGCTATTATAAGATAGTAGAATATTACATAAACACATGATAACACATTATTTCTTATTATGAGTTGGCTAATGTATGCATTTACATTTAAAGTATACTAATGCATTATTTCAGTTATATTTATTATTATATGTTTATTATGTTATATAATCTAATTACTTACATGTTATAATGTGGACACATGAGAACTCATCGCTCAGAGCATGTTGGAGGGAGAGCATCATGGAGAGGGTGATGTAGATAGAGACATTGAAGGTCTATAGAGAGCTGGTGAAACCTTGCACACACCATAGTAGATAGTACATAATAGAAATGCATTAAAAATAATTGCTTATGGTGTGTTTATTTCTTGCTTGGGATATTGTTTTATATGGTTTACTAGTATAGGTAAATGTTTTAATAATTTTTTTTGTGTATGTGACATGTCTTATCATTAATGATGGTAGAAATAATTTTGGCAAAGGTAAATTTAAAATACAGGTTATTTGTAAATTTTGAAATTTGACATTTAAATTGCTATAATATATTTAGATGTTAATTTAATTTCTCTCATGGAATGCATAAACCTGTAGTATGTTATAGATATAAAATAATATATAAATCATGAATGTGTTGAGCTATACATCTATCTATAGGGACTGTTAAAATAATCATAAACATTGATTTATATAGGAAGAGTAGGTACTATTTTAAAAACTAAAAATTAAATCTAACTTTGGCATTGACCTAGGAGTATTTAAGCTACACTCAATTAGGAAACAAAGATCTATATTGTTGAAGATTATCAGCATCACTTATTTTGGTAGCTATCATAATTTTAAAGGTTGATGGCTGGTCGAGTTATGATTAATAAGAAATCACCTTATTGTCCTATGTTCCAGCCTGTTAATATTTATGGAATGTTTAAATCAACATGAATGGAAAAAAAATAGGTATGTATTATATTTTGGGGTCATTTTTTTAACATAGGCATCGATTTAAATATACAGTGTTAAAACTAAATACTTCAAGGGGGAATCAATTTAATACTTAATGTCAGCTAGTATGTTTTATGAGAAATCACTGATATGTATTCTAGCCTGTTCAAGTTAATGACATCATTCTATTGGTGATTCATTGTGTCAAAACTTGTTGTAAATCTATTATAACTTACCGCTAATGCATATATTGAAGTCATTATACCATAATTGACAGAGTTTTACCTCTCTTTTGAGTTATTGTCCCTTCTCTAGCTGGCCACAAAAGATTTAAGTCACTGTAGATATATATTTTTTACTTTGATTAATAAGTATTAAATCATTGTGTTTTATTTTTTGATGTGAAATAACTATTGTTCTCTTTTTAAAAATTGCATTAGTAGACATGTTGGCATCACTAGTTAATAATTTAGTAGCTAAACAAATTATTTAAGAGGTTTGTGTTGAAAAACTTGTATAAACCAATAAATGAGGTCATTGGGTTGTAGTTTCAAATATATTATACATATACTTTGGCAGACTTGAACCTTGAGTGTCACAATCACAAACCTACAATATGCTAATATAGTTAATATTATAAAGGCATCGACCTTGGGGGATTTGGTGAAACTGGTATACAAAATAGAGATTGTAGACATATGAGACATCATTGTATACCAAATAAAGTAACTTCCAAAAGCATAATCATGCTTATCAAGTTATTTTTATTTAGAAAATTGATTCATATCTTTTTGGAAAGGGTGAGTCACCATATTTATTACCGAGAAATATTAAAATCTTTAGTGGATCCCTATCTCTAGGAAAGACATCATTGTACACTTTTAAACCCCCACCTGAATTTATATTAAGTTAGATAAAAAAAACTTAGTTCTATACAATTAATAACATAGTTAATCGACTTATCCATGGTTTATAAGAGGAGAGTTTATTAGCTGGTCATTGAAATAGTTATGGCATCACAATTTATAGCTAAAGCTTTTCCTTGGTTAAAGGTTGTATATTCCCATCCAAATAAAAACATAGCATATTCATGTTAAGAAAAAGGGAGATTATGTTTAATAAATAATATAAATATTACATCATGAGTGTAATGGATTAAACACTTAGTCTATATATGATTGCAATGTTTTGTTTTAAATTCAAAACCACCAAGATGTGAAAAGACATATTGTTATATCAAGAGTATATCATGCTAATATTGTAAATGGGAATGAGTTGTTTATTAAAGCATCATAATTTATTTACTTAATATGGAAAATGCCTTGTAAAACATAAGTATTTAAAAAATCTTTTTGTTATGACATGTATTTGAGACACTGTATAAAACATAAATGAAATGCATGAAACCATAGTTGAATTGCTCCTCATGTGATGTCATAAATGGCTGGGTTATAGTTAATTCGAAATATAGAACCCTATTTCTTTGGAAATAATATATGTTTCATTATAAACATGTTTATTTGGATTAAGTAGTGCCTTTAGTGAATTTAAAAATTTAGATATCATGAGATAACCATGTGGTGTATTGAGATCACTTGTTGTATGAACATTCATGGTTATTAACAAGAGTGATTGTCAGAAAATGTGTGTAAATATGCCTTTTAGTATATACTAGTACCTCGGAGTTGTGTACTTGGCTTATAAACTATGTTAAATAAATATACATATTAGAGCTTTACAAAGGTATGTAAATAGGACTCTAAGAATATAAAAATGTGTATTTTATGTTTTGTATTAATGAAAAACATTCTTATTTATTATAGGTTGATTGAATAAAAGCTTAGGTTTCCATGAAATTATGACTACTTAATTTTATTGGTTATAATTTTTAATAGTTATGCATATAAACACTAGACTATGATAATATGGGTTATTATCAGGTATAGTTAAATTGGAAATAAATTGTATTATTTGAAATCTATAGTTAATTATGTTTTTTTACATGGGTAGTATAGTTGTAGTCATTATTTCTAGTATGGGATAGAAAATAATGTAAGATTCATGCATATATTTGATGAAATAAATGTATATTACAGTTACTCTTATGTATAACATGCCATGTGATATAATTTCTAGTAAGATGTAAATTATGTGAATCTTGTGGTTGAATTATATATGGCCAATATACATTGCTAATGCAGAGTAAGGACTGAGATGGACTTCACTAGCTTACTAGCATTACAATCCCAGATGAAGGCAGTCTAATCAAGTGATGTGTATGAATTTGATTTATCTATAGATCACTTTTATATTACTATTCTTAAAGCTTTGGCTAAATTATGTTTAGTAAGAAATTATAATTTCATGATTATGGTTCACATGTATGCGAGATATCTTGTAATAGATTGAGTTTTCTATGATACACTGCATATTTAATTTAGATAAAAATCATACAACACACATGTACTTACTTATCTCTTTGGATTCCTACACAATCACTATCTACTCATCCATGAAGGAAGGGCCATTTCCTAATGGGATTAGTGTAGGGAATCATTGGTCCATGGTTGGTGTAGAAAAACATTTAGATTATGTTCTCCTTCCCCACAATAGTATTACTTACAGAGATGACACTTGAGATTACCATAGATACTTTAAGTTTAGGAACTATGCTCTAGAGAATCCATGTATCTTATTTGTACATTGTATTATATTATACTTATTATTTAAAATTATCATAAAGAATTATAATTATTTGTTATTGCACATTGACAATGGTGATTATATATTTGTATCAGCTATGGCTAAGTTATTATAATTACTTTCTATATTTGCATTTTGACATACTCTCATGATGTTAGAGATCCATGCTTTATGATGTAATATGATTGTTTCTAATATCATGCATGTGTTATTTATATGATATTTGTTAGATTCTAAGGATGTAATCTATTTTAGTATATGTGTTTATTTTAAGAAAAAAATTCATGCATTTCTAGGTAGATGATAGTGGGGATGTTACACCTTGTTTGGGTTTGACGATAATATTATTGAACAAAGTGAATAAATGTATACACACGTTGATGAAATATTAAATAATTCACTCTCACTCAAATTTCTTATTGCTTCAATGATTCCTAACTAAATATTATTTCCTATGGATGATCCTCTAATATTCATTAGTGTCCTTGTTGGTGATATCCAAGTCAAACATACTTTGATTGATGAAATCTATGTAACTTGTGATGAAACTATTTAAATCATTAGAACACTTTCATACTCATAATGAAATCTTAAACCTACCTAAATCACATGTCAAGTTTATGATAGAAGATGAATTCCTCCTTTAGGTTGTGTTTGGCTTCCCATCAATATTTTTCTTATCAAGGTTCATATCAAAGTCATGATAATTCCATGTATGGGTATTGATGTGAGGAGTCTATCTCTCTAGATACTCACCAATCCTTCTAGCTTAGAAGCATTGTGCAATATAGAATCACTCCTTCCATTGGACAAATGTGAGCTGAGATTAGAAATCAAGAAAGGAGAAATTGTAATTTGACACTTGGTTGAACTTGGAGTATGGGTCCCAATAAATATTTACAAAAATGAATTTGGGTTCAATAATTAAAACCTTGTCACAAATTCATTATTAAAATCTTAATTTGGAATGTCAAAAGGTTCGGTATCTCATACAAGTGCCACCTTGTGAAAATGTTAGTGGAGAAATTCAATCCAAATATTATTTTACTTCATGAGAAAAAGATCAGCCAAAATTTTATGGAAAAATAAATAAAATAGTATTTGGAAAGGGGCGAAATTCTTGGTAGTTGATGTTAAAGGATCCATTGGTGCCTTAGCAATCCTTCAAAAACAAAGTGGATGTGAATGCACTTGAATATCCTTCTCTTATAAATACATAAATGTTTTTTTAAAATAATGAAAAGGTAATTTTAATTTCCTTCTTTCTAATTTATATAGGCCTTTGGATGTGAGGCCCAAAAACCTATTGGAAATATATTAAAAAATTAAGTACACTAAGTCAAATCGAATGAATCTTATAAGGGGATTTTAATTCAATCCTAAAATCTTTAGATAAGTTTGGGGGCTCAACCAAATTATCTCAATCTATGGAAGACTTAATTAACTTCTACCATGAAGTGAGTCTATTAGACATAAAGCAATGAAATTATCACTTGGTCAAACTGAATAAATGTTGGATATATATTTGTACAAATGGTTGGATTGATTCTCAATTAACTATGCTTTGGTAAGCTCAAACTCAAGATTTTATTTATAAGTCCTTTATTTTGTTGGTTATGATAATTGGATGATCTCTTTAGACATCATATAGGATCTAAAACCCAAAGGCATCCCTTTTTAATTTTAATCAATGTGGCTTTAGGATCCTTCCTTTAAGGAGAAGTTAAAATTATGGTGGAATGTTCAAGTCAAAGGATCCAAAAATTTCATTCTTACTCAAAAGCTAAAATTAGTAAAATCAAAATTGAGAATTTGGAATAAAAATAGATTTGGAAATGTATTTGATAGGAAAGATAGAGTGTAAAAATAACTAAAAGGTTTACAAGATGGTCTTTCCCAAGGAAACCTTAACATATACATAATTGAGTTAGAGAAAAGCCTTTTTATGAAAAATCAAAGGATTTTGAGATAAGAAGAAGTATTCTAGAAAAAAATCACATGTTAAGCGGTTGAAATGGAGATCAAAACACAAAAAAAAAATCATCTTTCCATCAACATTTGAATAAACAAGGATAGAATAGATAAAATCATCACCCATAAAGGCATAATGCTAGAGGAAAATTTTGACATCTAAGTAGAGGATGAGAACTTTTTCTATTTACTAATATAATATCAAAAGGAATGTTTCTAAGAGAAATAAATACTCTTAAAATCTATCTTGAAATTGATTTTAGATCATATGAATTAAGCCTTTATGACACGTATTTCAGAAGAAGAGGTATCATTTGTTGTTTTTCATATGGGAAGACAAATCCCCTATGCCAGATGGCTTCTAAACTGGGCTCTTTAAAAAAAAATCATATAGTTGGACCAGTGCGGTGAATGTAGTGGAATAATCGACGAAAATGAAAATGACGAATAAATAATGGAACAATACTTTTCTAGGTCTTATTCAAGTGTAAAGGAAGAGTGACATTACTTTGATTCCTATAGACTAATTACTCTATGTAATTTAGTTTATAATATTATCACTAAAGTGATGACCATTGGACTAAAACATGTTTAGGTTAAATACTCTCATGAGAACAAGGGATTTTTGTAGTTGGTTGACTAATTCTAGACAGAATCACTATGACACATGAAACTCTGCATTCCTTATCCCACAACAAATAAGAAGGTATGTTGATTAAGCTTTACATTGAAAAATCACATGATAGGGCCAACTAGGTTTTCTTTTATAAAGTAATGTTTTCTTTGGTTTTGGTCCTTAGTGGAGACAATGGGTATCAAATCATTTTTATACACCCTCCTGCATCCTTGTGAACTAAAATCTTGTTGGGTTCTTCAAATATTTGAGAGGATTGTGGCAAGAGGATCCATGGTCTCTATATCTCTTCACTATTATGGCTAAATCTTAGGCTAAATAGTAAAATCAAAATTTATCATAAGAAGACAAATGGCTGATTATAAGTACTAATTTGGAGAGCCTAAGAAACTTACAGTTTGTTGATGACACCTTTTTTCTTGGAGAGGCTTCAGAAAGAGAGGCAATGACTTTCAAAGATATTCTAAATGTATATGAGAAAGGAACATGACAAAATATTAATTCTTATAAATCAATAATCTATTTACTCAATGTTGAACCCTTAAAATATCAAAGGATAAGTAATATTCTTGAGTTTGATTATGGTTTTCTCCCTTACCATTACCTAGGGATGCCCTTTTTATTGGTAGTAGTATTTGGGATCACTCGTAACCTTTATTTGATGATTTTAGACTAAAATCTCCTCTTGGAAAAGTAAGTGGATTTCCTTCCTGGGAGAATCTAGTTAATAAAATCCACACTCCAAACGATGCCAAGTTACCCGTTGTCTTTGTTTAAATCCCCCCAAAAAGTGGTATATGGTATAACGAGACTCCAAAGTAAATTTTTATGGTGCAATTAAGTAGGAAAATTGAAGGGGCATTGGAGCTAAGGAAAGTTGACAAGAAAAACATGGCACTTGTCATGAATTTGTGTTGCCATATTTATAAAGAAAAGGATAGATTGTGGAGTAAAATTTATCAACATAAGTATATGGATACCCAAAATTTGCTTAGATTATTCACCCAATATATTCTCCCAGTTGGTTTTTCAAAGTAGAACTTCATAAAGGTTTAAAGAGATAATATTCTTCCCCTCATCAGATGGAAATTAGGTTGCAGTTAGAGCATTTCATCTTGGAAAGATTCATGGCTAACATAGGATCCATTGATAAACAAAAAATATTTAGAAGATGTCATAGCTCTAGATCTAGTGCAAAGGGGATTTATGGTTAGTGATTACATTACAATAGTGGGGGATGGGTGAATTTGGAAAGAGTTACATTAGCCAAAAATTGTAGATCATGTTTTGAAAAAAAAAATTATCCTACAATTAACTATCCTCTCACCTCCTTTGCTAGTCTATAGGAATTTTTCTAGGAAGGTAGCACCTCAATGAAAGTCATGGTTTTCTAGTGTTATATTTGAATTTTATCTGCTGAAGGCATAGTGTTTAAACCTTCATATAAAAATAGATTTGAAATAGAAATAGCTTTACAAAAGTGAATGCCTTACTTTGGGATGAGGCTCATATTAAAATCCTAATGTATGATCAACTTAGAAAGAGAGGTTTATATGGACCTTATATGTTTTTTATGTGTAGGGAACAAGAGGAATCAATGAATCACATTTTTCTTCACTGTAAATTCTCTTTGAAATTTTAGGACTGATTATTTTCTAATTTTTAGATTGATTGAGTGTCTCCTTTGTCTCTGAATCATTCCTTGTTTGGATGGAAAATTCCTTAAAAATTAGAAGGACTAATACGATTATGGGACATAAGCTTCTGAGTCTTATGTTGGAATATCTAGTTAGAAATAAACATGAGAATTTTCCATTTACCTATAAATCAATGGAGTAATACAATTGTAGGATATAAGCTTCTTTATCTTATGCTGAAATATCTAGTTAAAAATAAATATGAGAATTTTCTAGGGCCAATGTCTCTTTGAGGAGGAAGTATGGAAAAAAAAATTCTACCAAATTGTTGGCTCTTTGCTCTTCTTTGAACTTGGAATGGATTCCTTGTAAATTTTAGGTGGTTCTAAATTAGAGGGACATTACTTTCCTATTAAAGGGGTTGATCAAGTGTTAAGGCATGAGACTATTCTTTGTTGGAATCCTGTGGAGATGGAATGGATGAAATTTAATTTTGATAATGTTGTAAAGGCAATTTTGGCCCAACTAGTGGGGCAAGTGTTTTTTTTGATATGAATGGGGACAACCCATCCTAATTTTTTCCAAATATCTTGATAAAGACACTAATAACATGGTTGAAGTGAAAGCACTACTATTTGGTATTCATATCGCTACTATAAAAGTGTCAACTTAAAGAAAAGGTATGAACTCTTGAAAAATTGGAATGGTAATTGAGGAGATAATATGGTTAAGTAAGAAATTTCAAAGTGTTAAATAGACTCACATAAAATGTGATGGAAACCAAGTGATAAATTGGGCTACTAATCAAGGGATTCAACTTTAAGACTTGAATGAATTGATTGACAAGGTGTGGACTTCTCCCTTATTTTATGCCTTATTGTTGTTCAATACTTGGATAAGGATTCCTCTACTCAATTCCAAGATTTTCTTTATCTAATTTTTGTCGAATGGCTTTTCCTACTTGATATTTGGATGAGGAGGGAAATGCTCATAGGGAGGAGTGATAGGTGAATCTAAGCCATGGTGTTACCGCTATTATTAACAAGGAGGAAAAGGATGTAAAAAGCATCATCATCTTGGAATGATAAGTGAATATCTATGGGTGAGATGGTTGGATGGTGGTCTCCATGCCTTGCTAGGTCTTCTTTTTTCTTGGTATCTTTTTTATGCCTTGTTAGGTTGTCCTTTTTATTTCTATATTTGGTCCCTAGTCTTAAGTTAACACTTCATTGATTAGAGTCAAGTATGGATATTTCTATTTATTTTCTTATTTTCATTTTCATTTTTTACTAATAAGCATATATATATATATATATATATATATATATATATATATATATATATATATATATATATATATATATATATATATTTATTAGTAAAAAATGAAAATGAAAATAAGAAAATAAATAGAAATATCCATACTTGACTCTGATCAATGAAGTCCCATTTATTTGTACTACATTTTCATTTTTTAAATCAATATAAGAATTTTAAAATAAAATTCTATGTTTTTGGGTCTTATATCTTTTTTAAAGTGTTAAATATTTTTCAAAGTCCCATTTATTTGTAATAAGTTTTGATTTTTTAATCAATATCATTATTTTAAAATAAAATTCTATATTTTTGAAGACTTTACTAGTAACTTTGTGAAAAGTTCTTAAAATAGTGAAGTGTTAAACTTGTCAATAAATAAATACTTTGAGTTTTAGAGGTTTACCACTCCCTGACTAATTTGTAAAATTGATTAGTTATTCATTTTGTACCGATAATTTAATTTAATAAATAAGTGTTGACTTTTTTATCTAACCTATGAAAACAACCAAAAATTGTAATCAAATAAATACCTTCTAAATCTAAAATTTAAACTAATTTTTAAATGGATTAAAATTAGTGAACCAATGATTAAATAATTTGTTTCTTATAACAACAAATAAAATAGATTGAATTTGAAAATAATTTATTAGTGATTTTATAGCTCACAAAATTTGGTTTGGAACTGACACAATCCTTAACATTTGTCAAAAGTGTGAAAAATGGGACCATGTTGCATGAGCAAGACATGCCCCAACATTATTCAATGTTGCAACAGGACCACCGCTTCGGGCATAGCTGGCGACACCATCTCCAATCCATCATAGTCCCTTTTTGGCAAACACTTGAATCCCATTTTATTTTTAATTATTGGTTTTAATTTATCTTCCTGTAACTAGAAAAGTAGAGGTCCTTTCTTGGTAACTAAGAATTGCTTCTAAGTAAAAATATGGTTAGTCAATTGCTACAGACAATGCATGCAGATTAGACAATAGTTATTGAAATGGCTTTCTGCATGCTTAAATTTGTCACACTAAGTATGATTTATCATTAAATGGAAACTTTCCCTGCTAAAAAGAAGCCATCACTACAACATTAATACTTCACCCATTTTTTATTTTAGGTATGATACCTAGTAAATTATTTTAAACCTTGACCTTAGATTTACATATTCTAATACACAATCCATTGAATATTTATATTGCAAAGGTGGATTCTATGGCCGTAAATATGAATGAAAACTAGACAACCAAATAAAATTGTTTAAAAATAACCTCAAACAACCACCTAAACATTATCTCATTCTAAATCCTAAACAATACACCAAAACAATATAAAAAGCTTCAAATATGCTCCTAAATCCTAACTATAAATATGAATCCATGCCTCAAACAAACACACAACCTGCATCTAAAATCTTACAATAAATCCAAATCAAAGCAACATCTAATTGCCCTGTAAACCCTACATCCTAAATCATACGCATTACATTTAAAATAAAATAACCTCAAAAAGAGAGTCTAAAACTCCAAGTAAAATAACCATAAGCAAGCCCTTAAACACTAAGCCCTAAATCATACCTCATATAGGTTCATTAGCCCTATATCTTACATCATAAATCCTTGGGCATTGTATTGAATAGAAAATATGTAGAAAATGTTATTCAAATACAATGATTTTTTCTATTTTCTCACCAGTTAATGCTAGAATTTTTATAAATAATAAAACTAAACTAAATAACCTCAAACAACCACCTCAACAAAATAAAACTCAGGACATTGTGGTCGTGGACATGAAGCAGAACCTGTGTTAGTGACTGTAAAACTTAGGAAATTTGGTTCTGGAACACATAATTACTGACCATGGGTCCTGCCAAAGAAGATAAAAAAGAGGTTGAGGAGGAGGAAAATATCGCTAGAACCCCCGACAGTTGTGTACATGTATAAGCCTTATGAATACAATGTTTTCAGTGACGAGAATCCTAATGCCTACACCATCTATTGAATTCATATGTAGGATATGTGCCCTAAGCGATGGTGCTCATGTAAGGGGATTATAACACTGTCAACTATGAACTAAGTGGTGGTGCTCGTGTAAGTGAGATGGTATTGTCACCCAGTTAGGGTAGTGACTTTGCATAAAAATCCAAATGGCTTGTGGATCTAGAAAATAATAAGCAAGTGTTCTGCATAAGTAATCTCATCTAAATCCTGATTCATGATGGTGGATCGGCCTCCTAAAATTAACTACAAATAATATTCTCTATGCAGGAAAAACATATTTTTATACAATTGTTCTGAATTTTAATTCAAAAAAAATTAAACATAAAGCTGAAAGTCACATGTAGGTGATGGTGATAACAATGACATACAACTGTCTTTACTATCTGAAGGAAACTGACAAGTGTCATTCGGTAAGAGCAAACACTTGCCCAAAATAGACTTTCAAAACTTTGCAAAATGTTCTTATTAATCTTTGGCATTGGTCTGCTTAAATGTTTATATTTATGTGTAATCAAAATGATACTATCAATGATAATAATGGCTTTTGGTCAATCAAAATATTAATAAAATTATTTTTGAAATTATAAATTGAGAAAAAATATTATTGATAGATATTTTTAAAGAAAGTTATGAACTAGTTTGAGATATAAATTGGAGGCTCAAATCTTTCAATCATTACAATAATTATTAATGGTCATATAAATATTATGAATTCTACCGATATAAACATTTCCATCAACCACAACCAAACTATTTTAATTAATTCAACCACTCTAACATCATATTTATAAATAATCATATCATAACAATGAACTATTAAAAAATCATATATAGATTTTACTTAATATATTTATAAATAATCATAATAATAAAATTTTAAAACTAAATTATCATAAAAAATATCATCACATAATAATTGATTAATAAATAATATATGAATAATCATAACTAATTTATAAGTAATATTATATATAAATTTTATGAATTGTAGAAATAAATTATCATATAAAATATTACCACATGATAATAATATCATAATAAATAATCATAATTAATTTATATAATGTATAAATTATAAAACTAAATATAAATATTTTTAAAATAAATTATCATAAAAAATATCACCACATATAATAAATAAACAATATATAAATAATCATAATTAATATATATTTTACCACATCATATTTATAATAGATAATCACAATTAATTTATAAGTAATATATATATTTTACCACAAAATATTTATAAATAATCATAAATTTTTTAAAATAAATTATTATAAAAATATCTATCATGATAATAAATAAATAATATATAGATAATCATAACTACTTTATAAGTAATATATAGATTTTATGATATCATATTTTTAAATAATCATTAAAAATAAATAATTATAATAACGAAATTTTAAAAATAAATTATCATAAAAAATTTCACCACATGATAATTAATAAATAATATAAATATAATCATAACTAGTAATATATAGATTTTACTGCATTATATTTATAAATAATAAATTATCATAAAAAAATATTACTACATCATAATAAATAAATAATAACTAAATTAACATATTTATAAATATAATCATAACTACTAATATTTATATTTTATTGTATTATATTTATAAATGATTATAACAATGAAATTATAGAAATAAATTACCATTAAAAATAATATACAGATAATCATAATTAATTTATAGGTAATATATAAATTTTACACATACATCATAATAAATAATTATTTTTTCCCATTTTAAAATTGAATTTATTGGTAATATATAGATTTTACACATACATCATATTAAATAAATGTCCTTTCCCATTTTAAAATTGTATTAAATATTTATATTAAGCATTTTTTTTTATGAAGAATAAATATTTATCATTACTTTCGGCACTACATGATACTACTAGCATATATATTTTAAATAATAAATTATCATAAAAAATATTATCACATTATAAGAAATAAATAAATAATATAAAGATAATCATAACTAATTTATAGGTAATATATAAATTTTACACATACATTATAATAAATAAATATCATGTTGTTCTCCATTTCATATTTTAAAATTGCATTAAATATTTATATTAAATATTTTTTTATAAATAATAAATATTTATTTTTATTTTATGAGTGGTAAGATGTTACTAAAATACATATTTGAAATAAATTTATATTAAATATATATATTTTTCACAATAAATCATTTCTAATGTTAGTTCATTGTGACCATTGATTGAATCTTAATAAATCTTTCAATATTAATGTTGTGGGAGACCATTTGAATCTTAATATATCTAGGTGATCAATGTCATCTAGCACAATGAGGAACCAAAGAGAGCTCCCTATTTTCATACAGATTCTAAATATTAGATTTATCATTTTTTCATTCCTGCTCTGAACTTCATCGATACTCTGGAATTTGGGATGATTCTGATGGAACTGGTCATTGAGAAGCTTACTTTGCAGAGAAGTAATTTATTTGTGGCAGCTGCTTCTCTCATATCAAACAAGACAAGAGTTATCTTTACAGAACTCCATATTCCCAAGATACATATTTTTTTTATCCTCTCTCCTTTGATTATCCGATTTTCTTTGAAAATCTTCTACAAATTTGTCAAGTCCTGGACCTACCGAATGTTTTGCAACATCCGAATATTTAATGTTTTCTACCTTTCCCATATCAAGTCCCCCTGAATTTCTTGGACCGTGTGAAGATTTAGTGATTTCTAGATCTACTTCTATCACAACTGACACTACCTTTTCACACATATCATTGTAATCTCTGGATTTAACAGGGGAATAAGAATCTGATCAAGAAAAATTTCAACTAAACTAAAATCAATCAGCTCTGCGGCAAAATATATTTTGAAAAAATAATAGAGCATCAATAATTTTATAGACAATCCAAAAACATTCTCACTGATTATTCTTGTTGAGTTCATAACCATTGATGAATGAAATCCTATGAAGTGCTTGTTTCCAGTTCTCAAGCTTGTCTAAATGCCTCCCCTTGCATTTGTATCCAACAAATGCAACCCGATACACTCCTTCCTTGCTATATCGGGGGTCATGAGGCTACACACCGTAAAACACGGGAATAATTTTGGAACCAGTCTCTAACATAAGAACTACACCAGCACCATTTCTACACAATAGTGCACTGTTTTTACCTGAATAAGTATAATGCTTCTATATATTGAATGTCTCAAATAATTTAATGCTTTAAGAAAGGATACATACATTGGGCATAGTAAATTGCAGGGTTCAATCCGCTGTGGTCTTCAAAGCCACTTGAGCTGATACATCAAGCAGCTCTTCATTCAACGTTGTTGCCTTGCAATGGATAAACATTATTTACATTTACATTGTAGATTAAATTTTGAATTGTTTTTACCTGTTATTGTCATGCTCTGTCCAGAAATTCGTTGATTTTTAAATCGGTATTTTTTCCTTCCATGAAGTATGAGCCGTGATCTGTTCGACTAGATTACTATGTAACTTTTTAGATTATATTTTATTTTTTTAATATAATACAAAGCATTTCAATAATAAATATTATTATTTATTAATCACATATAATAATAGAAGATTAAATAAATATAAAATATCAAAATTTAATAAGAAAAAAAAATACACAATTACAAAACAAAAAAAAATGAAATAAATAAAGAAACCAAAACATTGAAGCTCTAAATTAACAAGATTCTCTCCTCAAAATCAAATATTCCAAACTTTAAAACTCTGAATCAACAAGGTTCTCTCTTCATGATCAAATTTTGAATTGTTGTAATAGTTCAAAGGAGAAATCCACAGCATAATATATACCCACTTTTTAAAATTTGGCAGAAAATTAGAATTAGAAACGCCTCTCTTTAATTGTTTTATTGGAAATCAGTATGACATCGTGAAAGAGGTGGAAAAAGTAAACGTTGATGATGAACATCGATGTAACATTGTAATGGTGACAACGTTAATGATAGACGGCGGTGCAGTGTTCCGCGTGGGCTTCCTTTTACTCCAGCTTGTAAGTTTTTTCTGTTTAAAAAAAAAAAAAAAAACACATCCAAAAGTAGTCTGCTGGAATTAATTTAACTGACAACACTATTTTCTAGTTTTTATATTTCTATTTTGGGTTAGTATGCCTCGCAGATAACAGGGATCGCACAGTTTACTTTAATATTTCAATTACAAAGTTAAAAGACCATTTGTTGTACATTTTTTCTATAAACATTCCATCCGCGTAGAGGGAGTTTTTTCTAAACAATGTTGGGAGTATTTTTGCGTTAAGATAACATTGGGCGACGATAAAATTGTTTGAACAAACTTTATATCATGAATCCGTTGATTGTGAGTGTGAACAGGTGGTACTGTGGAAGAAATCTAAAAAAAATTTAGATTGAATGTATTAAAAATTCCGTTGTTTAAAAGCATTCAACAAATTGTCAAAGAAGATGTGCAGAGTTATGAAACTACAAAACATGAAATAAGTTATTTACCTTTGTTAAAAAAATGTCTCTAATGTCCAGTTGTACTTGTGAGTTACTAAAAACAGTGCATTTATTTAGGTTACAGGCTTTGTAATCAAACTAAAACCGTGCATATACGGTACATGTCATACAGACTAAGAATAAATATATTTAACTTGTGCACTAATTTTTGTTGACTATTTTGACTTCTTGTAAGTGGTAATTAAAAGAAGTGAAGGGGCTTGCTCAACATTAAAATTAGGGAAAAAATGGAATTTAGATAGGTTCATTGTAAGTGGATAGTAATGTTATGAGTTTTAATTTGTTAAGTGTAAATTTGTTTCAGTTAATTGTGATAAAGTGTCAACAAGGAAAGATTGAGAATCCAGAAATTTGGAAAAGACATATCACAAGCAGGGGTAGAACATGTTTATGGACATGAGTGTTGTAAGTGGATGATGATGTAGTGCACCCAAGTCCATTGACCACAAACTTGTCTTGGTTCATTATGTGTAAAACTTGATCATCGTGTTTTTTGTGCTTGTAGGTGTTAAGTAATCTTATATATTTCAACTAAATTTTTGCTACACACAAATCATTTTTATCTTCTCTTGTCTTTGAAACTCTTATGTCACTTTGATAGCTTGAAAAATTGAAAGAAAAAGAGGGGAGCTTAATGGACCAAGCTAATCTCAATCACCTCCTTGATGATTAACCATTGCCTATGTGTTCAATACTCAAAACAAAACACCTAGTAATCATTGATTATCCATGAAGTCTCGAGTCAAAATTATGTTTTGAATAAAATATTATTTCATCAATTAATGCTCATGTGGAGGTTTGGATTGATCAATACAAATGTTACATACTATGGAAAAAGAGTAACATGTATATCATTATCCAAATCAGAGATTTTTTAATGCAATGTAAAATATCCATTATTACCATCATAGTCAATATAATTATGTAAGTGGGACAGATATAAAATTACACTCTGATAACTTTTGTAACATATTTTGAGGAGGTTCTTGATAATTGTTTAAATTTTATTTGTTGAAGAGTTGAAAAGATAAGGCTATTAGTAGGGTATGAACCTACATTTACCATCATTTAACACAAAAGAAGGTGATCAAGCAAAAAAACACAATAAACTACATACGATAAACTATATCAAAGCTAACCTATGATGTCATCAAGTGGATGTTATTCATTTATAAATCATGTATTTTATATGCCATAATCATCAACATCCACTAATTTAGATACGCCATTTCAATCAACTTATACATTTATAAGAAGATATGTATAAATGATCATATTATATTTATGAATTGGTTTATTAGATTTTATTGGATCCTAATTATCAACATCACTATCATGTATTTGGTTAGGTTTTATCTATTGAGATATGTTTGTATTTCATGTGGGATGCTCCTCTTTATTTTTTAGGTGCTTCATCTTGGTAAATTTTGATAAGTTCACCTTGGAATCCAATAAAATGTGATGAGAGACATTGAGTGGTGCATGCATTGTATTTAATCAAGGGGTTCTTAGTATTAAATATACGTAAGAAACATGGGGTCAACATAAAATAAAGAAAGAATAGTCTTGGAACCAAGAGATATAGGAAACTAAGTGTACCTCATTGTGAATTTCTCATGTAAATAACTCTAAGTCAAATGTTTAAAGTCCTCTCCAAAGAATCTAAGAAGATAAATACTACATGTATTAACTTGAGCCTTATCATCAATCATGGCGTTCTTCCTTTGCTTTTACTTTATGTAAAGGCTAATGAGTAAAGGGTATATAAATGAAGTGGAAGATTGGTTGCCACCTTAGAAACCATGTTTGTAACATTAGTCTTCGTAGGTATGTATTGTTTATGGATTTATTTTTTAAGTGCTTCTTTTTTATGTAAGTCTTCTGATGTAGAAAAAATAGGCTAAATTTTGAAGGCCATAACTTTTGATTCGTAGTTCTGTTTGAGCTCTTCTATTAGTCAAAACGACCATCTCAAAAAAATTGTTAACATCTTAAGTGGATCTTTCAACTTATGGGTGTTTTAGATATTTTTAGAGGCCAAACGAGACCATTTAAAGGTCTAAAATTATAGTTTAGTAATTTTTTGAGGGTTTTTATATTTTAAAAAAATGTATATTTTTAGGACCGGACATGGACTTTACTTGAAATTCATCGGATAGGTTAATTTTATAATTTAGAATATTTTAGGAGATTTTTAGAGCTACACTCACATGTGAAACTTACTATAAATAACAATGGCTAAAAATAGAAAAAAAAAAATTAGATTTTTTTTTTCAAATTTTTGCATGTCAACTCTAATTCTGAGTTGAGGCTTACTTATGCATGGTCTTGTAATTAATTTTGAGAGAATCAATACAAATCAATTTTGGTTATTATTCAGAATTTTTTTTGCCTATTGGTAATTTTATTGTCTTGATAGTTTTTAGTTTTATTATATGATATCAGAACAAGGTTAAATCTTGGAGGAGTAAGAAATGGCAAGAGGATGAGGAGGTATTGCACAGATGAACTAGACTATACAATAACTATAGAGGCAAGTGAAATAATTAATAGAGGTTATCACTAATAAGAGAAGAAGATAAGGTGGTGATGAAGCTGAGGAAAACATAGATCATGATGAAGAAATTTAACAAGAAGAAGAATAGCAAGATCAGCCACCATAGATGAAAGAGAGGATGGTTTGGGCTTTAGAAGGAAAAAATTAAGGAATTAAGGTTAATGTTCCAGATTATGAAGACAATTTAAACCCAGAGAAGTTGATAGATTAGATGAATAGCATGGAGAAGTTCTTCGAATGGAAGACTATGAGAGAAAATAAGAAGGTAAAGTTTGCATACATGAAATTGAAAGGTCATGCAATGATTTGGTGGGACCACCTATAGAAATAAAGATAAAGAAAAGGTAAAGAGAAGATTAATTCATGAAAAATGATGAAAAAGAAGAGGGATAAATTTCATCTTATGGATTATGCACAAACCCTATATAAAAGATTCTAGAATTTGAGGTAAAAAGATCATAGTATACAAGAGTATATAGATGAGTTTTATAAGCTTTTCATACGAGTGAATCATGATAAAATAGAAGAGAAAATGGATGCAAGGTATGTAAATGGTTTAAAATTTATTATTCAAGATGAATTAAGCATGCACAAAATACTTAGCATAGAGGAAGCTTATCAATTAGCTTTGAAGGTAGAAAAAAAACAAACTAGACAAAATTTTAGAACATCTCTTAGCCCAAAAAGAGGTAGATCCCCTCTATTAAGGGGAGGAGGTGGGTTTAATACCACCAAAGGTGGATTTAATTCCAATAAAGGTGAATCATCATGTGGTGCAAAAAGGCAAGATGACAATAAGCAAGGGTTTCAATACCAACAAAGAGGAAAAGGGTTTCAAAGAGGATGAGGTTATGGTGGTGCTAGAGGTTGGTTTCTGAATCAACAAAGATATTATGTTTTTTATAGATGTGGAGGATAAGGGCATAGAGCATTTGAGTGTTTACATTATCAATATCAAGAAAGGAGGCAAGAGGATCACCCAAGGGTGCATTTAGTTGAGGTTGAGATAGAAGAGTGGAATATTGAAGTTGCACCAGCATATGTTGGAGAGAATCTCATGATGAGAAGAATAATGATCACTCCAAGAAAGGGACAAGTGCAAAATAAAGAAGGTGATGATACATGGCTATGATCAAATATTTTTTAAACAATATGTACTTCAGGTGGAAAGGTATGCAAAGTAATTATAGATAGTGGTAGTTGTGAAAATATGGTTTCTAAAGAAATGATAGAGAAACTAAATTTTTAATGTAAAAAGCATCCTAATCCTTATCAAATTTTATGATTTAAGAAAGGGAATGAGATTACAGTAGATAAAAGGTGCTTAATCAAGTTTTCTATAGGAAAAACTTATAATGATGAAATATGGTGTGATGTTATTTTGATGGATGCATGTCATATGTTATCGGGGAGGTTGTGGCAATTTGATATAAAAGTAATTCATGATGGAGCAAAGAACACATACATTTTTTGGAAAGGTGGTACAAAGGTAGTTTTGTTACCTCTTAAAGAGATAGAGAAGGCAGAAAACATGCTCTCTACTAAATAATTTATCCAAGATATGAGGGTGGCAGGTGGTTGTTATATATTAGTAGCAAAGAATGAAGACACAAAAATGGTTTAAATATCAATAGAAGTAGTAAGAGTGTTGAAACAATATGCTGATGTTATGCCAGATGAGTTACTGGATGGTTTACCACCAAAGAGAGATATTCAACACCACATTGATTTGATTTCAAGATCATCGCTATCCAATCAAGTAGATTATAGGATGAGTCCAATAGAACATGCAAAATTAAATAAATAGATTACTGAATTGTTAAGAAATAAGTTGATAAGAGAGTATGAGTCTTTATGCCACACCAGTATTACTAACTCCAAAGAAAGATGAAGGATGGAGAATGTGTATGGATAGTAGGAAAATTAATAAAATTACAATTAAGTATAGGTTTTCTATACCTCATTTAGATGATATGATGGATGTGCTTGTAGGAACAAAATATTTTACCAAGATTGATTTAAGGAGTGGTTATTATCATATTCAAATTTGTGAATGAGATGAGTGGAAGATTGCAATCAAGACTAAGGATGGCTTACATGAGTGCATGGTGATGTCATTTGGATTATGAATGCAATGCTATGAGAATATATTGGTAAGTTTTTGGTTATTTATTTTGATATTCAGTAAGAATAAATAAGAACACTTACAATATTTGAGAATGGTACTAGATTTGTTAAGAAAGGAGAAGTTACATGTAAATTGAAGAAGTGTAGGTTTATGTAGAATATTTTGGTATTTTTGAGATTTTTAGTTAATAGATAGTGTGAAAATGGATGAATAAAATATAAATTCAATTATTGAGTGGCCTATTCTAAAAAACATTACAGAGGTAAGAAGTTTCCATGGTTTAGCAACTTTTTATGAAAAAATTTATTAAAAATTTTAGTAGTATTGTGGCACCAATAACAAATTGCATGAGAGGGAAGGAATTTATAGGGACTAGAGTAGCCATAGAAAGCTTTGAATGTTTGAAGAAGAAGATTATAAAAATACTAATATATGCATTACTGGATTTTAACAAAGTGTTTGAGGTTGATTGTGATACGTTATTTGTGAGAATTGGCATTGTTTTGAGTCAAGAAGGAAAGCTAATGACATAATTTAGTGAGAAATTGAATGAGGTAAGAACAAAGTATTCTACCTATGATCTTGAATTTTATGCAATTGTACAAGAATTAAGGCATTGGAGGCATAACCTAGTGCCTAAGGAGTTTATCCTATTTATATATCATGAGGCTTTGAAGTACGTGAATACACAAAAGAAGCTAAATAGCAGGCATACAAAGTGGGTATCTTTCTTGTAGGGGTATACTTTTGCGTTGAAACATAAATCAAGAAAACAAAATCAGGTAGTTGATGCATTGAGTAGGAGAGAAACATTATCAACTACCATGGTGAGTGAAGTAGTTGGATTTGAAGCTATTAAATAATTATATGATATTGATCCATATATTGGAAAGACAGTTGAGTAGTGTTGGAATCCATCATTAGGTAGGGCATATACTATTCATGGTGAGTATCTTATATAATAAGTTTATCTCTTCAAAGGAAAAAAATTATGCATTCTAGTTGGGTCTCTACAAGACAATATAATAAGATAATTACATAGTGTAGGTTTAGCTAGAGATTTTGGTAAGATGAAGGCAATAGTTTTGGTGGAGGAAAAGTATTTTTGGCCAAAAATGAAAAGAGATGTGACAAGGTATGTTTCTAGGTGTAGGATATGTCAAGTGGCGAAAGGACATGCACAAAATAATGGACTAGACATGCCATTTTTAGTTTCAAGAGAACCATGGACAGATTTGAGTATAGATTTTATGTTGGGATTACCAAATACACATAGAGATAATGATTCAATTTTTGTTGTTGTAAATAGATTTTCTAAAATGGTTCATTTCATTACATGTAAGAAAACCAACGATGCCACTAGAGTTGCAAAATTATTTTTTAAGGATATTGTGAGATTGCATGGTGTTCCAAAACTATTACTTCAGATAGGGACAAAATTTATAAGTCATTTTTGGAAGACTTTATGGAATAATATGGGTACTAAGCTACAATTTAGTAGTGCATATCACCCATAAACAAATAAAAGTTGTGAATAGGAGCTTGGAAAATTTATTGAGATGTATAGTGGGAGAGAAGCCCAAGCAATAGGACTTGGCTTTACCACAATCTAAGTTTGCATGTAACATTTCATTGAATAGATCAACAAGAAAAACACTATTTCAAAATTTTTATGGGAGAAATCATATGGTTATTTTAGGTTTGGTACAATTACCAATTGTAGATCGAATTAATGATGATGTAGAAGCACTTGTAGAGCATATGCAGTAGTTGTAAGGAGTAAGAAGAAATTTGCATGAAAGTAATGATAAATATAAAGCATCAACAAATATTAGAAGAAGATCCAAGGTATTTGAATAATGAGAGTTAGTAATGGTTTATTTGAGGAAATAAATATTTTCAAAAGGCATGTAAAGTTGAAGTATAAGAAAATTGGTCCATGAAGAATTGTGAAGAAAATCAATGACAATGCTTATGAGGTGAGTTTATCATAGAATTTTGATATCTATCTAGTACTTAATGTTCTAGATTTATATAAATTCCATGGATAAGATGGTGAAGGTGACAAATATGAAGAAGGAAATTGGCAGCAACAGGTTCTAAAGAAGAAGAAAGAAAAGATAGTGTAGAATTAGAATTTGAAGATAGTGAGCACAAGACAAAAGAATTATAACACATATTTGGTTCAGTGGGAAGGATTGAAGTAAGAAGAAAACACTTAGATTATAGAATGGGAGCTAAATAAGATTGAAAAATAAAAATTGTAGTTGTACAATCAGGGCAACTCATAGGAGCTAAGTTGTTTTCAACTAGAGGAGAATGATGTAGAAAAAATATGCCAACTTTCAGAGGCCATAACTTTTGTTCCGTAGCTCCATTTGAGCTCTTCCAAATGTCAAAATGACCATCTCAAAATTTTTGTTACTACCCTAAGTGGATATTTCCACTTAGGGGTGTTTTCAAAAAAAATTGGAGGTCAAACGAGACCCTTTGAGGGTCTGAAATTACAATTTAGTAATTTTTTTGAGATTTTTGTATTCATAAAAAATGGTATATTTTTGGGACCAGATGTGAACTTCAGTTGAAATTAGTTTTATAGGCTAATTTTATCATTTAGTATATTTCAAAAGATTTTTAGCGCTACAATCACTTTCATGCAAAACTTACTATAAATATCAGCTGCTAAAAATATAAGTTTTTTTTAGATTTTAGTCTTTTTCGAATTTTTACATGTCAACTCTAATTATGAGTTGAGGCTTATTTATGCATGGTCTTGTAATTAATTTTGGAGGAATATATATGAATATATTATGTTTATTTTTAAGATTTTCTTTTCCTATTAGTAATTTTATTGTCTTGATAGTTTTTGGTTTCATTATCTTATTTAAGTAACTTTTATTTTAGTAGTTCTACCTTGGGAGATGGTTCAATGGAAGTGGAGTGGGTTGATAAATATTGGAAGGTGTGTTTGTGTCTTATGGTCTTTTAAAAGGGGTATATAATGTAATATCATCACTATCAATAAGATTATGTATTCTATGTTTCAAATCATGACACTTATCCATGGAATGTGCATGGAATCTAGGATTAAAAAATAGTACCTAGATTTTTTCATAGTATGAGTGGGAGGTAATATGAATAATTTTATTTGAATAATGTTCCTAAGAATTTCACTTGGTAAGTATTAATCTTATGCTCATTTCATGATTCATTAGTCATAGATAATTTTTGTTTCATAATCCATGTTTGAGATGAAATATTTTTAGACACATAGGTTTTATAAATATTTTTTATTTCATAATTCATAGTAGCATGCTCATGATTTGGGCATGTGAAAGTTTATCTTCAATCGACTTGAACTTTAGAGACAAGGTTTGTATTTTTATTTTTTAACTTATATATGGAATGCATCATATTAAGCATTTTATGTGTAGGAATGGTGGTACTTTGAATAGGTTCATTCAAGGGTTGAGTCCTATCATTGATAGTAGATTTATGTACACTAGTTCTCATAGGTTGGATAGATATGGATCTATAACATTACACCCTTGAAATTTTAGATTTGATGTTCATGTAATATGTATTACTAAGGGAAAATAATAATTATTCGTATATAGTAACATCCATAGGAGAATATATTTTTGAATTATATTAATAATTTGAAATTTTGATATATTTAATTTATGATCCAACAATGACAAAGCATTTACACTCGTTTTATTAATTTAAATCATGATTTAAATAAAACAATTCCAATATTAAAAAAACCTAAGGTGTTAAGATTAAAATAATCCCTAATATTAGAAGAAAATATGAAAATAGAATTAAAAAAAGAGAAGAAAACCCTCAGGGAATGAGATTGTAAGTCTTAGGGTGCATGTATACAAAAGGTTGATTTGACAAGGTAAAAAAATCGCTCAATATTGTAGGAAAATCAATTGTAAGTCCTAGGGTGCATGTATGCTAAAGGTTGATTTGTCAAGGTAAAAAAATAACTAAATATTTTGGGAAAACCATGACAAATTATGGAAATAAAAAGATGATTTTGATAAATATCAATAGATAAACAAAACCCAAATTTTGATATATATGTGTGTGTATACATACATACATATACATGTGTGTGTATGTGTCCTTTGCTTGTTAGATTAATTTTAGTGAAAACGTAGAAACCCCAATTTAGGAAAATCTATTATGATTTTAGGGAATAAAAATAACTTTTTAGTTAAATTAGTGTGACTATGAAAAAATAATAAGTTTTTTGAAAATAGATTTTTAATCAATCAAATATCAACATGAAATGTATGAAAATAAGCAATAAACCCAATAGGAGAACCCCTATTTGGAGAATAAGTATGAAACCCCAAGGAAAATGTTAAAACCTGGATTTTCTCACACAATAAGGGGAAATCATTAGTTAAACCTCAAATTACAACCTTCATAGAGGATGAATTTGTAACCCTGAGAAAATCATAATATCTAAGGTAGATGAAACATGGAGCTACATCATGGTGGCAGATATATACTCATTTGTAAAATATAATTGCTTTACTCAAGCACCACATCATGGTGTCTAAAGGCCACGCTATTAGAGGGGTGCAATTTCACACTAACTACATTGGCTAAAGGTCAGAGACAAAGCTTCCAAAGACTTTTTCAAGTCCCTCAGGGCTAAGTAAGATCATGACTAGATCAAGTCCATTAAGTCAGCCTAAAATAGGCTCACCTCCCTCCTAGACATCTTGTCAACTTTATTGAATCACAATAAGCTAGTGTTCCAAGCCTAAGAGGAAATGTAAGAAATATCTTGAGCCTTGAAGGAATGACTCAATGTGGTTCCTCACAAATTAAAATTTACTAACCAATGGCTCTATGACTCATCGTTGACCCTCCAAGAAATCACAGAGGCTCTCCAATACATGAACAATGACAAAGCCCTTGGCTTTGATGATTATTCATGTGCATTATGTAAAGCTACATGGGAGTCTTTTGGGTCAGACTTAATTTAGGTCTATAATAATCCCTACAAAACAATTCTTTAAAATATTTTATTAATCAAGATAATATCAAGTTTATACTCAAAACTAGAGATCCAGAACACATTACTAGCTAACGGCCTATCACCTTGTTAAATGTCTCCTACAAAATCCTTGTCAAAGCTATTGCCAATCGGATCCACCTCATTATTCATACAATTTTTAGCTGAGATTAAACCAACTTTATTAGAGGTTGGTATATAATTGATTATCTTATTGTTATCTAGGAAGGCATGAAATGGGCTAGAGTTTGTCTTTAGAGAAACATTTTTCTCAAATTAGACTTTAAAAAATCCTATGATAAAATTGAATGCCATTTTATCTTATCTATGTTAAAGTCTCTTGGTTCTGGTCAATAATTTGTTTTGATAGTCCAAACATTACTTACATATGCCTTAGCCTACCTCACTATTAATGGATTAAAATCTAATAACACATGCCTTTAGTAATCCATTCATCAAGGTTACCCTCTTTATAAAACATTATATATCCTCTCCATAGAAGTTTTAGGATATCTTCTTGCCTCTAGAGCTCAGTGGGGTCTAGTTTGAGGTATTTTTCTACCTAACCACTCATCCCAACTCATTAATGGGAAATTTGTGAATGACACCTTCCTTAAACTCAAAAATCAATAAAGAACCTTTTCAAAAGAAATGAAATGTCTTGATATATATATTTTTATCCTTTAGGTCTAGTTTTTAATGGATCAAGACATAGTGTTTCAGATAAAGCATGATGTCTATACCCGAGTGGCTTTTCTAGTTTAAAAGGAAATGGATTGCATGAGGAAAACAATTCAAATTTCTTAGCATTCCTTTTTCATTTGAAATTTATCCTACTGAGTTGTGGTAATATGTCATCAATAAAGAGGAGAATAAGGTTGAGTATTATGTCATGAAGTAATTATATTTAGTAGGAAAATTCCAAATTTACTCCAAAATCCTAGCAACTACTCATGTTTATTACTCCTCCTATTGGGCTCTTTAGTAAAATTACAAGCAGAAGAGGGGATTCCATCATTTTTATTGGGATATTTTTTCCCTCCTTTTGGATATGGGAGGTATGGGAATTGTTGACCTCTAGAGGCAAAGCACAACCTTGTGTGTCAAATTAATGAACCTGAAAACTATCAAGACAAATAAATTACTAAAAGGCCAAGATTTTGAAACAAAACTCAAAATTGATTATTATTGAATCAATTAAAATAATTAAAAAACCAAAACATGCTTAAATAAGTCTCAATTTTTAATTTAGAGTTGACATGCAAAAATGCAAAAAACTAAAATCTAAAAAAAATGTCTATTTTTAGCAACTACTATTTATAGTAAGTTTTGCATGTAAGTGCATGAAGCTCTAAAAATATTTTAAAATAATCTAAAAACTATAATTAGCCTATGGGATGAAATAAAATTATGTTGACATCTAGTTCTAAAAATATACAATTTTTAAAAATAGAAAAATTCTCAAAAAAAATCATTAAACGTTAATTTTGGACCCTTAGATGTTCATGTATGGCCTTTAAAAAATATCAAAATAAACTCTAAGTGGATAGAGTGTCTTAGGATAGCATAAATTTTTTTGATACGATAATTTTGGCACATGAAAGATCTCAAATGGGGCTATGGGTCAAAATTTATGGCCTCCAAAAAGTTGGCCTATTTTTCTACATCATTCTCCTCTGGCTGAAAAAAACTCAGCTCCTGCAAGTTGCCTTGATTGTACTGCTGCCATTTTTATTTATCAGTCTTCTTCAACTCCCATTATATAATCTAAGTGTTATCTTTTTGTTGCAATATTTTCCACTATACCAAATACCTATTATAATTCCCTTACCTTGTGCTCATTGTCTTCATATCCAAAACTTGCATTATTTTATCCTTCTTTTTCTTTGGAACCTTTTTCTCTTAATTTAATTTTTCATCTTAATCACCTTCACCATATTCTCCATAAAATTCATATGAATTTTAAACATTAAATACTAGTTATATATCAAAATTTTGTGGTAAACTCACCTCATAAGCATTATCATTGATTTTAATCACAATTCTGCATGGTCTAATTTTCTTGTATTTCAACTTGTTATATGTGCTTTTTGGAAATATTTATTTCCTCAAGTAAACCATTACCAAATCTCCTTATTCAAATACCTTTGATTTTATTCTAGCATCTAATATTTCTTTATATTTCTCCTTACTTTCTTGCAACTTTCTTCTTACTCATTCTTGTAACTGTTGCATATGCTGTACAAACGCTTATGCATTATCATTTCTTCAATCTACAATCGATAATTATACCAAATATAAAATACCCATAATATTTATCTCATAATTTTTTTAAAAAGGTGACTTTCCTATTGATCTATACACTAAATTATTATATACAAACTTAGCTTGTGTTAAATACAAGTCCCATTGCTTGGGCTTCTCTCCCATTATGCATCTCAACAAATTTTCCAAGATCCTATTCACAACTTATGTTTGTCCATCTATTTGTGGGTGATATGCACTAATGAATTTTAGCTTATTACCCATCTTATTCCAAAAATTCCTCCAAAAATGACTTAGAAATTTCATGTCCCTATCTGAAGGTAATAGTTTTTGGAACACTATGCAATCTCACAATATCATTAAAAAATAATTCTACAACTCTAATAGCATCGTTAGTTTTCCTACATATAATTAATTAAACCATTTTAGAAAATTTGTCTACAATAAAAAAATTTAATCATTACCTCTCTGTGTATTTTTTAATCCCAACAAAAAATCCATACTCAAATTTGTCTATGGTCCTCTTGGAACTGGTAATGGCATATATAATCTAGTATTTTGTGCATGTCCTTTAGCCACATACCCTACACCTTGAAACATACCTTGTCACATCTCTCTTCATCCTTGGCCAAAATTACTTTTCCTCCACCAAATATATTGTCTTCGTCTTACCAAAATGTCTAGCCAAACTGCCACTATGTAATTCTCTTATTATATTGTCTCGCAAAGACCCAATTGGAATGCATAATTGTTTCCCTTTGAAGAGATAACCTTAATGTATAAGATACTCATCATGAATAGTATTTGTCCCAACTATTAATGGATTCCTTCACTACTCAACAATCAGGGCAACTTGTAGGAGCTAAGTTGTTTTCAACCAGAAGAGAATGATGCAAAAAAAATAGGCTAACCTTTTAAAGGCCATAACCTTTGACTCATATCTCTGTTTGAGCTCTTCCACATGCCAAAACAACCATCTCAAAAGTTTCCATGCTATCATATGCCACTCTATTCACTTAGATTTTATTTCAATATTTTTTGGAGGCTATACGTGATCATTTGAGGGTCTAAAATTAACGTTTAATAATTTTTTCAATAATTTTCTATTTTTAGAAATTGTATATTTTTAGAACCAGATGTCAACTTCAGTTAAATTTTTTCCCATAGGCTAATTATAGTGTTTAGATTATTTTGAGAGATTTTTAGAGCCTTGCATGCTTGCATGCGAAAGTTACTACAAATAGCACCTACTAAAAATAAATGTTTTTTTTAGATTTTAGTTTTTTTTTTTTTGCATGTCAACTCTAAATTCTGAGTTGATGCTTATTTAACCATGGTTTGGGTTTGTAATTATTTCAATTCATTTAATACGAATCAAATCTGAGTTTTGTTTCAAGATCTTGGTCTTTTGGTAATTTATTTATCTTGATAGTTTTTGGGTTCATTATCAAAAATATCAAAATCAACTCTAAGCAAATAAAGATTCTTATGATAGCATTAAACTTTTTGAGATGGTTGTTTTGACATATGAAAGAGCTCAAATGGTGTTACGGGTCCAAAATTATGGCCTTAGAAAGGTTGGCCTATTTTTTCTACATCACAAATGGGTGGTTTGAGTCATTGAAGGCAATGAGTCATGGAAAATCCTGCTAAGGAATTGTACTTCCTCTGGGTCACCTTATGGTAAACCCAATTAGAAGAATATAGGCTTCCACTCCCTTTTCATCACTATGTCTCCTATCAAAATTAAAGGCTCTTTTGTTTCCAAAAGTATATGGATGGAATTTGGAGTTGTCAAGCCTCACATGAAATGAATTAGTGATGGCTTTCATATATGATTATCTTTTAATGACCATAATATATGGTGGTATCCTATTATGATAGGTACTAATGTTTTGTTGGATAAATTACCTAGAATCAAAGCCCTCAAGCTCTTTTAAATATGTATCCATACCATTCATGATTTAATTTCTAGTAAGGATCGGATACCTTGGCCAAATTTAAAATAAAAATATAAATTAAATGATGTAGACTTTCCTTATGTTCTTCCCATTCAAGAAATTTTACCTGATGTTATGCTACATAATTTGGGTTTGCAATCACCCCAAGCATGGTGGAAGGACTAGAGGTGGAATTGTGACACCCAATTTAAAAATTATTCTCTAAGCCATCTTTATCAAGTCATTAGTCCATTCTCCCCTACTCTTTACAATCTCAATAGGCATTAGGGTTTTAAATCCTCTGCTAGAACTTGGCTTGCCAGACTTGATAGAATTTGGAAAGTTGGCATGGAACCCATGCTAGCCCACTTCATGAGGCTATTAATATACAAAGCCTCCCACTTGGGGAGTGGCTCTCTCATATGAGAATTGTTGCACCAAAGTGTCTTTCCTGTAAGCATCTTACATCTTTCAAACATATTTTTTGATTTACCCACAAGCCCAATTAGCATGAAAATAAATCCATAGTTTATTATAGCCTTATCACCTTGAGCCCTTCTCATGACATCTTTCTTTGCTTGGGGACTCGACCAATTGGATGGCTACTATTGTTTTTTATGGAATTTTTTAGAGATGTTATTATTTTCCAATTATGAAAGGCCATAAACAATGTTATATTCAATAATAGTGAATGTTCCTACCTTTTTTCCATTAATGACAAGGTTTCTATTATATCTTTAGCCTGCATGGAGATAAAAACCCAAAAAAAAAAGGGTACAATAAAAGTTTGCCATCTATATGAGCTAGTACATTAATAAAGGAATTCCCCTTGCACTATGATCCATGTGTTACCATATGGACTAGCCCAGGAGCTACCTCTGCCTCCTCTTAGGAGGCATAGAAATTAGTCATGCAATCATGGCCACTTCTCCCCTGGATTTCATTTAGGGGGTGGGGTTCGTCACCACTGTGTGGTAAAAATGAATCAAAATTGGATAGGTCACGAGGCATGCAATGGAGGAATAGGGTTTTTTTAGGGGCATTTTGATGAATTTGGGCACAATCATTAGCCACCAAAAAGCCTATACTTTTTACTCGAGTATCATCGAAAGAAAATCACAAGGTTTCTAAATTGAAATATAATGGAGGTAGGGACTGCATTTGATAGAGCTTAATTTTGTTTGTCATGATTTTTTTAATAAAGATTATTTATTTAACATTTTTTTAAAATATTAATATTATTTATAATAAAAAAATATTAATATATATTATAATATTTTATAGTTTTGTCGGTTTGTCTAAAATTTTACTTTACATCTTATATAATCAATTTCCATGACTCTCTATTAAAATGCAATATACATTGTTTTATATTTATTGGATGAAACTACAATGTTTCAATACTCCAATTGTTCCATCTCCTTCAAAATCACTGCATCATTTTCATATAATGCTGAATTCCATGAACAAACTATTAATAAAGAGAAAAATTCCTTAAAACACATATTATAATAAAACAAATAATCATTTGTGTAATCTCCATGATAACTATCAATGAATCCTTAGACACAGTAAACATGTTCTTGTCCTTGCAAGTATAAATAACTTCACTTTTAGAGTAACATGCACAAATTCAAACATTAAGTATGGCTATAAGCCATCTATATGACAATTCTACATGATATAAGGTGAAGTGACAATTCTTTATAATAAAAATTAGCTATTATAATAAATACTAATATATGACAACTCAAAAAGACAAATAATCACCCCTGTAATCCCCATGATATGTATTAGCCAATCATGACACTTACCAAATGTGACATTGCTAGTATAAATAATTTTAGAGTAAGATACACAAATTCAAACATTGAGTATGCTTATAATCCATCTATAAGGGCATATCATAACAAACCTCACAATATTAGTACCCTCTTTTTTAATTTTCAAAGAGAAAGTCTCATCATCATTTTAGATGTCTTCTATGTGCTTGATGGTCACAATAGTGTCCTTTAGTATGTAGAATTTAGGACAAATGAGAGCTTCATAAAAACACTTATGGGGATAGAGATGGTTGGAAGGGGAGTGGTGATCATAAAATGAAAGCACATGCTCCCACTTAATCAAAATTTTATAATCATACTTAGTCATCTCTTTCAAATTGGTAGTCAAAGCCATTGAAGATATTTGTGAATGATCATTGAAGACTATTTGCGAAGGAAGATCTCTGACAGAGTTTAGTTTATTTTTCACAGAAATAAGTTTCTCATGAAGTATGGTAGGTGTAAACATCAACAATGTTACTCAACTCCAAATTACACAAGTCAATGGAAATAATTATGATTATTGAAGCATCAAGATTAAGACTTTATTTTTTTTGTAAGACTTATGGGACTTGGTGGAGAATGGTTTCTTAGAACCCATAAACCAAACAAATTTAAATGCCCTAATGAAAACACAAAGGGATATTTTCAAGGTGAATAAGAATAAGGACGTGAAGGCATTATTTTTTAAGAATAAGAATAAGAAATGGAAGAGTCAATTTTTCCTAGAGTTGTAGCAACAACAAAGTCAAACTAGGCACAGGATAATTTATGAAATTCATATCAAGGTACTAGCAAAGTCAAACTAGTAAGATTACAAATGCTTTGAAGAGATTTTGAAAATATGCAAATGACAAACTTTGAGTTTATAAATGAATTATCTACTCATGCATTGAACATTTTAAATCAAATAAAGTCTCATGGAGACACATCACATTATCAAAATGTTTTTGAAAATATTTTGAGGAGTTTGCCTATAAGATTTGATCAAAACTATGGTAACTATTGAATAATCAAAATATTCAGATCACAAGTTTCAAATGATGATCTTATGGGGTCTTTAAAATCTCATGAGAAAAGATTAAATATATTAGCTAGTTCCCCTATGGAAAATGCATTCAAAGATAGTCTTAGTAGAGACACAAGAGGGGGAATAACTAGTTACAAAGGTGGAAGATTTTCTAGAGGCAAGACTAGTAACCATGATGGAGGAACTAGATTTGGAAAACTCTTATGAAGTTAGAACAAATTCAAACTTATTTTCAAGTAGAGGAGGTATAGGTTGTAGACATAGAATCATGATTTCCATGCACATAGTCAAATGTATGACAATCTCAAATTTAATACCATTATTGTAATAAATTTGGTCATTATGTAAATGAATGTAGAAAGAATCGATTTGACATGAATATGTAGAATGCACACTTTTCAAGATAAAATCAACCTAAAAATGAGAACAGTGATTCAATGATCATTCCCTTCAATGTTTCACAAAAAAGTTCAAAATAAGTGTGGTTTATAGATAGTGATTTCAATAATTACATGAGTGGAAACAAGGACATGTTTACAAACATAGATGAATCTGTTCAATCATAAGTGAAATTGGGGGATGATAAGAAGGTATTTTTAATGGTTAAAGGGAGCATAAAAATTAAAACTAAGAAAGAAGAGAAAAGGCATGTGTGATTTTAGATAAAAATGGAATGTTGATTGAAAATTTCCAAATGACACAAAATAAGATGTTTTCCTTAAGTTTTCAAAGTGGTTTCTTTGTAGCATTCAAAATTGTCATAAAAGATTGGTCATAGTTATGGCATTTGAGCTTTGGCCATATAAGTTTTAGTGACCTAAATTTTTTGTATAGAAATAACATGGTGAATGGATTGCCTTCTATTGATCAACCTAAAAAAAAAAATTCAAGGTTGTATTCTTGGTAAGAAATACAAAGAATCATTTCCTATTGGAAAGTCATATAGAGCAAGAAATCCACTAAATATTGTGCATTCAAATTTATGTGGGCCTATGCAGACACCTTCAATGGGTAATAGTTTGTACTACATGACTTTTATAGATGATTATACCATGAAAATATGTGTATATTTTCTAAAACACAAATTAGAATCTTTTGGAATATTTCAGTAGTATAAATATTTGGTTGATAAGAAAAGCACATGCTACATAAAGGTATTGAGAATAGACTAAGATGGTGAATATGTATCCAATGATTTTATAAATTTTAAATCAAAACAAATGCATTCAATACAAGATATACACCACAAAAAAATGATATTTTAGAAGGGAAGATTAGAACAATAATGGAGATGGAAAGAAGCATGATGAAGACTAAACATTTACCAAATGAGTATTGGGATTAATTTTTAGCTTGTGCAATGTACATTTTAAACTATTCCCCCATAATGAGTGTAAAATACTAGGTAATAAAATAAGCATGGAGTAATAAAAATATAGTCTTTCTCATTTGAGAGTGTTTGGGTGCATTGCATATGCACATGTTCCTGATGAAGAGAGGAAGAAATTAGATGACAAAGGAGAATAATGTATTTTTATGAGATACAGTAAGTAGTCAAAAGCTTACAAATTATACAATCTGATCGCAAAGAAGATTGTAATCATTATAGATGTTGAGTTTATTAAAGATGAAGCATGGATTAGGAATGGAAATATATAAAAAAAATAATAGCTTGAGATTATAGAGTTTCATGAAAGTTCCTTTACATCAAGTACTCCAAAAGGTCCTGATCTAGTGTTACTCCATTCAATATTTCTAGTTTGCATGGAGCAACTTCACCAATAACACCTAGATATCACTCTAGTGACAGTTCAAGAATATGTGAGACTCTAAATTAGACAAGGAGCTTGAGGGAAATATATGAGGTAACTCAAGGTAGTTAGCATGATAATTTTATTTTATATTTATTATTATTTTCAATTGGTGATCCTATATCCTTTGAAGAGGCAATTGAAAATGAGAATTGCCAAAAATCTAGGGATGACAAAATTGAGACAATAGAGAAAAATCACACCTAAATATTTTGAAGCATAAATAAAGTTTGGTTGCAAAGGATTTTTTCACATTGAATTATGGACTAATATAATGACACCCTTACTCCAGTAGCTAGACTAGAGACAATGAGATCTATGTTAGCAATAACAGCTCAATATAAATGGAAATTTTATCAAATGGATGTCAATTTAAATTTTTTAAATGGGATATTAGAGGAAGAAGTATATGTGCAACAACCATTAGGTATCATATTATGGTTCATGAACATAAAGTTTACATATTGAAGAAATCTTTGTATAATATCAAACAAGCTCCAAGATCTTGGTACAAATTTAGTAGAGAACTGGCCCTTTACATAAAGATGAATGGTCAAGGTGAGATCTTAATTGTTTGATAATATGTTGATGATTTGATATTCCCAAGGAATTTATTAGTTGAATTGTTCAAATTAGAAATGAAGAAAGAATTTGAGATGACATATTTGGGCTTAATAAAATATTATCTAGGAATTAAAGTAAGCCAAACAAGTGATGGAATTTTCATTTGTCAAAAAAAATATGCAAATTATGTTTTTAAGAAGTTTAGGATATTGAATTATAAACCAACATCTACATCTGTGGCAATAGGATTGAAATTGATCAAAGAAGATAAGGGCACAAATGTAGATCGAACATTGTATAAGAGGCTAGTGGGTAGCTTAATGTATTTAACATCTACTAGGCATGACATTATGTATGTCGTGATTTTGATTTCAAGGTTCATGAATATGTACCTAAAGAATCATATTGGCAAAGAAGGAAAATAATTTTGAGATAGGTTAGTGGAACAAAATATTTTGGGATTTTCTATTGCATCATAAGATTTCAAATTTGTTGGTTACACAGTTAGTGATTTTGTAGGCAACATTGATGACAAAAAGAGTACATTTACATATATTTTTCACCTTAGTTCAGGTTTACTATCATGGGCTTCCCAAAAAATAGTTGATTTTTACTCTTTTAATAGTAGAAGCAAAGTATGTAGTAGCTACATCAACAACATGTCAAGTCGTATGGATGAGAATAATGTTGTCAAATTTGAAGCAAGAGCACAAAGAGGCAACACAAATATATAGTGACACCAGTTTAGAAATTGAACTATAAAAAAACCATGTTTTTCACATAAAGAATAAACCCATTGATATGAGGTATAATTTCATAAGAGAACTCGTCAACATGGTAAAATTTACTTGAAATTTTAAAAGTTTGAAGATCAATATATAAACATCTTCATGAAGTCATTATCAAAAGAGGTTTTTGAAAATCTGAGAAAAAATTAGGCATCACCAATTTGGCATAGCTAATAAGTTAAGCTTAAGAGGGAGTGTTGGAAGATAAGCTTGAATCTAACATGTTTTTTCTATAGTTTTAGCATAGTTGGCAGTTTCATCTTTATTTTATTTTATTAAATTTTCTTTTTTTTTAATTTAAAAATTTAAAACTCATTACATGATTAGAATATTTTTTTATCTTCTCTCTAATATTATATATTAATATAAATAGTGTGTAATTATTTATTATTGATTGAGAAACAATAATAAAACTTTTGGGCGAAGCCGCAACTTTCTTTTTTACTTATACTTTTTTAATATTCTATTTTTGTTGTACATGTAAGAATTGTAGCTCTATTTTAGATTGTGTTGTTAGCATATTAGTTTGTATTCAGAAGTTGAAAGTATCTATCATCTCCTTCATGCTTTAACCTCTAAACTTTTGCTTCCCCAATGAGCATCACTTCCCTATCCATAGTAATGCATGCCACACAATAGGATACACATGTGCATGAAAATTATATATTTCTTTTATTATCATTATCATTATAAAATTTTCTAGTAATGTCATCAATGTCTAAATCTACTTACCAACAATAAATATTATTGGAGTATAGCTTGGGCATAATGAGAAGACAATTACTTGTGAAGACCAATTCCTTTATGAGAGAAAGATAGGAAGGACTACCTAACAACAACAAATATTGTTGGAGTATAACCTAGGCATGATGAAAATATAATTACTTGGGAAGACCAATTCCTTTCTAGAGAAAGAAAGGAAGGATTACCTACCAATAACAAATATTGTTGGAGTATAACCTGGGAACAATGAAAAGATAATTACTTGTGAATCCCAATTCCTTTCTAAGAGAAAGAAATGACTATCTACCAAATTCCTCCACTGTAAAATCATGCAACATAAATGAGAGTGATAGAGGTGAGGGACTCTCATAATATAGAGAGTTGAAATTTCCTCAAGAAGCCTTGTTATCATGCAGTGTTGTTCCACATAAATATTAGTTATCAAATCCATATTTTCTTGAATCCACCACTAAACTTTACCTACACTTGTATGGAAAAATAAATATTCAGTGTTTCATCATCTCTATATTATACTTATATGGCAAAATGTTGTTTTTTTTCTATATATTTCTATTGATTGAAACTTGATTTTTACATGGATAAGTGTACAAAATACTACTTTGATCTTTATATGAGGATGTTTAAACTAGTAATTTCATCTCTATATTAAAATGTTCAAGCTATAAAAAACATGTTTACTTTATTTTCTAAATATTTTTGTATTATTATTAATATGATTTTATTTATTGTTACAATTTTTCTCGCATTATCATTACTATAATTTTATTAATTTTTTAGGGAGTAATTTATCTGTACATGTATCAATAAAGTGGAGGATAACAAATATTGTGCTATAAATAATTTTGAATATTCACTATTTTCCAATAACCAATAATAAATGAATATGGGCTCTTACCCCTAAGATTACAATATTATTTGCATTATAAATAAAAACCAAAAATTATGTGAATGAAAAGGAGATAAGAACAAAGGAAATAACATCAAACAATAAGAAAACTAAAAAATCCAAAAAGCCACCAACCACAAAGAAAACTATAGGAAAAAAGTGGTGAAATATTAAAAGATAACCACACAAACACCGTAAACCTCATATTTATGCATTAAAAAGTGCATAAATAAATACTTTTTGGAATGAATTCCTGAAGCAATCTGCATCAACTTACTACTATTTTGACAAATACTAAGATCAATTATGTACATTTTAATTGGGATAAAAGTGTTATGAAGGTGTAGTCCTTCCAACATTAATTTATTCATAATTTCCCACTTGAAATTTGGGGTATTGAACAAAATTTTCATCTTTACATCAACTTCAAATAAAGGGTCAAAGAGGTGAGTAGCTCCTTTGTCTTTTCTAAGCACCAAATTTGGATAGTTTTCATTAGGGCTTAAAATTTTATGCCATTGTTCTATATCAAAAATATTCTTTCACAAAGCTCTATCTACATTGTGAAGATCACTTTTTAATATACCAAGAGTGATGGGGAATCTGGGTAAAGGAAGAGAACTAAAAGGAGAGTTTACATTCCAAGAACGATCACTAAGAGGTAATTTTAGAGCATGCAAAATTGTGTCAAGATTTTTTTTAAAAGTATGAAAAAAGGATAAAAAATACCCGAATAGAGAAAAGAGTTGAGATTTTGTTGTATGTTTTTTCCATAATGTAGGGAATAAAATTAGGTAGTTAGGTCAAGATTTAAGGTATCTAAAGCCTTTTTGAGAGGCAACTTAAGAAAATCTGGGTTCCAAATTCTTCCTTCGTCACCAAGTTGGATTTCACCAATACATAACTTGATATAATTTAATATAAACAAAGAAGAATGGTTGAAAATATTCAAAATTGTGTTATCCTTTATTGGAACTAAGAAGGACATTGAATCTAGATTTATTTTGAGGTTTCCCAATCTTGTTACATGAAGATTAAATTTTCCCAACAAATATAGGAATAGATCTTTGATATATTTTACCACAAAAACCTCTTGATAATAATGAAATACAATACTATGAACATAGGAAAGAATAATGGCAAAACCAATGAAAAGAGGAATAAAAAAAATTAATCAAAATCAAAAGTACATGCCTCAAAAATAACTCTTCCCACATGCCGCTTCACACAAATGCCACGATGAACTGAAGAGGGATAAATCCACTAAATGGGTGTCCACATAAAACAATGATGAAAAAAAATTGTTCAGTACCCAAAGGCTATCTATGGTGAATGATACATTTAGAAGTGAGAGCCAAAAAGCTATCCCACAACACCTCCCTTCCCACACCCCCACCCCCTTCACAATTCCAATCCTTTTGGGGACTCGGGTGTAGAGTCCCAAAGGTTGATAAAAAAATTGGTGTGTTTATTTCATGATAGACATGGGAGAAAGAGATTTTATTAAAGAATGGGATATATTGACATATGTATTGAATAGATTCTTTAAGTTTCCAATGAATTATGCCACTTGATTTCACTGAGTTGATGATTAGTATGGAATCACCTTCTCCTATGAGATTTTTGTAATTAACAACAATATCTAGTCTCAAACTTCTAAGAAGAGTTTATGATTCTAAAAGTTGTTTGTTTCCTAGGGGATATTACAAGCATAATAATACAAAACATGATCTAAATTATATATGAAAATACCACCAACTCTAGAAAGACCTAGGTTTCCTTTAGAAGCCCCATCAAAGTTAAACTTTGAAAAAAAATTACTTTGGAGATTTGAACTAGCTAGCCTCCTTTAATTTCTAGGTAGAGGAAGATTGAAGCTATTTTTTAATAAGTTTTGATTCAAAATGATGTGGTGATTTTCTCCAATAATCTTCTTTTTTGGGGTTGAACCTTTGCCTTAAACATTTCTTGAAATAGGGACTCAAATTTGAGGGGAAGAGGATTTTAAGAGAGAGACAAGTCTCTAAAAAATACATTATTTATTTCTTTACAAATGCTCTAAATGATTAATAATAGGACCATAGCCAAAATTATACTGACCCTATCTCCATCCTCCTTGGGCCAATTAATCATCACCTCTTTAATGGATCCTACAATCACCCATTGTCTATTCATCTTTTGAAATAATTGTCTCAATTCTCCATGAAAAATTAAAATGGAGAAGGGCATGGTTTGGGGTTTAAAAGTTTTATTTATAGTGGGGGAAAATATAAGGACCTTGAAATCCACTCTTCTACAACCTGTCCCAAAAAAAACATATTTTTTCTTCATGATAAACCATAAGTATACATTTTATTTTTAAAGACCTTTAAAAATCCAAACTTTTTCCACTAGTAAAGATAGAACTAATAGCTGAGAAGTAAACTTGTTATATATTTGTTTTACCATCTAATTACCAGAAGGATCACCATCACATTTAATGTTGTATTTTTTCATTAAGCCATTAAGGTGGAAGAAGCCCAATAAATTACTAAAAGAAAGTAGAATCTCAAAAGAAAATGTAGCAACTATTAGAAGTGGAATCTTCAAAAACCTTCAATTGTTCTAAATCTATTATACTTCATTCCAATAATAATTAACTTGAGAGTCCCAAATATTAGTAAAATATTATTATCAAAAAATCTCGAGGATAACTGCAAAGAGGCCCTACACTAGACTAAGAATGTTTCCAAAAGTTAATTAAACTTCCAAATTTAATATCCCAAAAAAGAGAATTCAGAATCACGGGCCTACACTTTCCTAATAAGTTACAAACATGATACCCATACAATCAATGATCAGTTTTTAAGATATGGGATAGGTCCTCAATATTATCAAGATATTTTATGCATAAGAGATTACTCCAAATGTTGTCCTTCCTTGAATAGATTCTCCAAATAAGTTTGGCTCTTGACCTTTATTCATTAAAAAAAATGATACTAGTTTCCCTTTTGAATTTGGAAAACACATATTCTCTCATTTTATTAATGTTATTTTCTGAGAGTCACTAGGACCATTCCATAGTATGTTTTTCACAACCTTAGTAATTCTAGTATTTATACTAACTGGAACTTTGATTATGAAGATCATATAAAATAAAATAGCTTGAATTGCAACCTAAATGATTTGGATTTTCCCTTCCCAAGAAAGCTACTTACCTCTCCATGTGGCCAATTTTTAAAAAAAATTAGTAATCATGTTTTCAAAAAAAAAAAATTTGGAGTGTCTACCAAAGAGGATAACTCCCAAGTATTTAATAGGGAGTGTACCATTGGTGAATTATAATATTTCCTTTCTCTTATTTTATATAGAGAAAGGATTTTGAAAGAAAAACATATTGGATATGAGAAGGTTAAAAACTTGTTTTGAAGCTCGTTGATACTAGACAAGGGTTTTATTCAACATTATTGCTTCCTAGAGATGAGATACATTTCCCTAAATTTTATCATCCATAAATTTCCCACGTGTAAATTTTAATTTCTTAGTAATACTAATTCCACTTATGAAATTTAGGGACTTACCCTTAAATAAAGTCCTAACCAAGGCCTCTACCATGATGATGAAGAGATAAGGGGATAACGAGTCTCCCTAATGGAGACCTCTTAAGGAAATGAAGAAATAAGTAAGGACTCCACTAACAAGCACAAAAAACATTGGAGTGGAGACACAAGCTTTGATCAAATCACACCAAGTGTTATAGAAGCCAAACATTTTCAAGATTTTGTATAGAAATCTCCAATTAACCCTATCATAGGAATTGTTAATATCAAGTTTGATGATCATACATGCTTCCTTATTAAAATTTTCTCTATTGATGAATTCATCAACAATAAAAACACCATCTAAGATTTTCCAGTTTACAACAAATCCACCCTTATGTTATGAAATCAAGATTGTTAGTAGAAACTGATTTTCATAGCTTTGGGAAAAAAAATATAAATTGTATTACACAAGGCTATGGCTCTAAAGTTGTCCATAGCATATGCATCTTCCTTATTAGAAATCAAAACAAGGAATGTATAATTAAAATATTTCAAAACTTTCCTAGATGATTTAGATTCATTAACTGCCCTTAGAATGTCATTTTTATTGATATCCCAAAAATGCTTAAAAAACCTAGGAGGGAAATCATAAGGGCATGGGGATTTATTATTCTCCATGACTATTTAGATTTATTCCTTAGAAAATGGCTCCATTAGATCAACATTTTGATTATTATCTTTGATTTTTGGGATAAGATTATCAAATTCATGTCATTCTTGAATAAAGTCAAGAGGATAATCCTTGGGGATTTAAATAAAAAAAAAACCCTCTCTTCTAATTTCTTCCGAACCTTATGTGATTATTCCATTACCAATATTCAATTTTGTGATTCTATTGTAATTGTGGGTTTTTAGAGTAGATTGTGGGAATAATTTAGTATTATAATCTTCTTCCTTCAATTAGCATTCTTTAGAATTTAGTTTCTAAAATATCTCCTCTTTAATCAGAATTGATTTTAGTCGAACACTTAATTCCTTTTCTGAGAGAAGGGAATCTTTTTCATGTCCTACCCTTTGAACTTAAACACGGAGATCTTAATGTTTGATTCAATGATGGCCATTTCCCTTAAAATGTTCTGAAATATTTTTTTATTTCAGATACATAGTTGTTATTTAAAAAATTTCAATTTTTGGCACACCATAGACAACACTATACTTCCTCTTGGATCCTTATCCTTACATCATTATTTCATTAGATGATTAAGTTTGGATCCTTGAGTTACAATATTTCAAATTTGAATCGTGTTCTGGTCAGGGATGCATCAAATTTGATTGGAGGGGTGATTAACATGTGATCAGATCCAGATACTTTCAGGATATCAGACTTTAAAATCCAATTTTGGTTTAACCATTGATTAAAGGCTAGAATATATGAATGCACTTTTTCATATTAATAAATCATGCCCTTTGATTTTACCAAGTAAAAAATACAAGCTTTGGTTCTAAGTCATAAAGATTGTTCTCACTAAAAAAATTGATGAAGTCAAGTTGGGATTGAGTATTTCTTTGGATACCTCCTCTCTTTTCATTATCTCTAAGGAAGTGGTCCCATGGAAGGGGGGCTCCTAAATTTTCTTAGCGGCTAGTGTAGAGGGAATTTAGGAACATATATAGAAAGAGTGGTCTCATGGAATAAAAATTATGAGTGTATGCTGCTATTTTATAAGAGATAATATTTAAAATTATTATATTTCTAATTATAATTAAAGTTTACATAAATTTTGTCCAATCATATATTTACAACTCGTAGAATATCTTTCTACAAAATAGAAGCACATATGGAGAACTCCCAGTGCCCACCCTTTTTTTCATCCCCTCAAACTTTCTCCCTAAAAATAGTCAACTCCTTGTTTTTAGGAAAAGATTCTAAAATTTCCTTATACCATGAATTTCATTTTTCATGGGGCCAACGTTCATTAAAAATAGGAAACACAACCCCCTCCATGGGACCCCTGCCTAAGAATGCATTGAAAATCACTTGCTTTTAAAACCCTTGAAATATTTCTCCATAATAAAACCTTAACAACTAGATTGGAAGGAGTGTAAACATTAAATATAAAAAAGGACAAGTTTTCTTTTAGTCCAATTATTTTAAGGAAAATCCAATTCTTCCTAGAATCCATAGTTGAGCAAGTGACTGAAATATTTTTTGTAAAATGCTAGCAGCCCACTTGAAGGCCCCTTACATATTTGTGGTTTTCCCATACAATATATGTTGGCTTTAATATCAAATTCCCTTATTTTTGTTCAATGGAAGTGCAACTATTCGATTCTCAACACCATACATTAAAGATAAATAATTGAAGTATCATTTCATGGTTTTGGATATAATATTATGGAATTTGAAGTAATAATATTAGGCATTAAATATGTTCATAGAATTTTAATGATTGAATAATCATTGATTAGATGTTTATAATTTAATATTAATATGTGGTACTTATCTTAACATCAAGATGTAATAATTTGCATTTTTTCTTTCAAAGATTGTAATAATATGCATTTTGAATCATTTTATCCTCTCACAAGATTGAAAGGCAAAGTTAAAATAACTTTAATGTGGCATTCTTGTGTTGTAGCTTATTATAAGTTTTCCCTTAATTCACTTTTCAAATAACATTTTGGTGCCATTATAGACTTTGTTCATGTATACTTTGTACACAAATAATTCAATCACTAGTTCATCCCAAGAAAGCACACTTCAATGATAAATTAAGATTAAAATTACATAAAAATAGTACTCATGTTATATAGAGTTTGTAACAACAATTATAGTTTCAAATTGTAACTATGTATTTTTTGAAGATCAATTGAGATTTTTTTAATACTCATAACACGTGGTTTCACATGTACTATTTTTTAAATAGTTGAATCTATAATTAACTTGAATACTATCAAGGCAAAAAAATCAATAGGCATAATATGTAAAACTTATGAAAACATAATCTGTATTGATTCATATTGAATGAATAAAATAATTACATACAATTTCATAAAATAAAATTCAACTCAGAATTGGAGTTGACATGCAAAATTCAAAAAAAAAAAAAAATTCACCCTATTATTTTTAGCAACTACTATTTTTAGTAAATTTCACATGTAAGCTCAAACAACCCTAAAAATCACCACACATATTATAAACACTAAAGTTAATATAAAAACTAAATTTGAACTGAAGTTCAAGTCTGGTTATAAAAATATACTAACTTTAAAAATAGAAAAAAAAATTAAAAAATAGTTTCAGACCCTCAGATGGTCATGTATGGCCTTTGCAGAGTTTCCAAAATGTTTTTAACTAGATAGATCAGGTTATGGCTGCATCAAACCTTTTGACATGGTCATTTTGGCACAAATGAGAGCTCAAACAAGTTATGAATCAAAACTTATGGCCTCCTAAAGTTTGGACTCTACATTAATCCATATCTGACTATTTGCAACATTGTAGCTTTACGTATACTTATATGGTAAAAACAATTCTTGTACTTACTTTTTTTGTTCCTTAATTTATATTGACTGCCACTTTCAACTATTTTGTAGGATTTTTAAACTATTATTTAATATAAATAAAACAAGTTAACTTTCTTGGAGCTCCTACTGATGGTGGACTAAAAGCTCGTCGTGTAGTCCTAGGCCCATCTCTCCTTGGCTTCACCTAGGGGGATGGAGGTAACCACCACGATGTGTTAAATTAGATACCACTCCCTCCCAGAGATGTTCTCCTATTGGAACTATTTTTAAAACTTATCCTGCTAATTGTTGGGCAATTGATATTACAATAGACCCCCTGGATCACTAGGTGGCATCAAATCCTCCTACTATAGAGCCTTTCATTTATACTACTCTACCACCCAAGCCCGATCCCCCAACTCCTCCCATATTTGTTGTAGCTTATACTTAACTCCTCTTTTGTCATTTTGTTAATGTAATGTGACTTTTTTTTTTTGGCCTTGTTTTCTATTTCTCATTTTAGGTGTCATGTTTTGAGCTGGTATTTGTCCTCCAAAAAGGAGTGCAAGCCATGACTATCAACAAGTTTCTTTGCTATGTAACCTTTATGTATTATATTATTTTTGTATAATAAATTTACCTTGAACACTTTAAATTTATTTTCACAAGTTTTTTTTCAAAATATTTGTTAATTTTTTAATCAATTTTCATAATTACAAAAGAGAAACATATGAGGGATCATGACTTCGAATCTGAAACATCGATAAAATAATCAAAATAGTTTTTTTCAAAACACTTACCTAAATACTTAGACTATGAAACTATAAAATATCTAACATTTACTTGTCTTCTACAACTTTTATACTATGATTAGGTTTTTTTTTGTTAACTGGGGTATTTGGGGAACCTAGCGACCTAGCGCAACACAACCAACATGCTAAGTTTTATTTGTTATTATGCTATTCTTCCACTATTATTAATAAAATTTTATTTTTATTAAAATTTATTCTTATTTTTTATTTGATAAGGTGAATAATTAGGTTTTATAGGGACCTTAGAACCATGAAGCTCAACAAGAACACAAAATGGACAAATATAGAAACCAAAGAGAAACGGGCCAAACATGCCAACCAAACAGCCAAAACTTCCACTAGTTTTTCACTACAATAAAAACAAAAAAGAGCCTAAAAGGAGAATACATTCTAAATTTCCTCAAAAGGCTCGATGGATCCTCCCCATTTCTTAGACATTGTGGGGTCCATCTTGTTTCTTCTTTCTTTTGGCTTACTACTGCCAATTTTGCCTCTTATTCAAACACCAAAGCCTTCTACCATTTTTCCTTTCTGCTCATTCATTCCCTTGGCCTTCTTGAGGTTCCTAGTCATCTCCTTAATTTTAGTGCTTCCTTGGGAGGTCACCTTGGAAGGGATTATCCTTATAATTTCCCTAGCATCTTCTAGCCTCAAGCTGATACCTTCAACTATCTTTGGGTTGCTCTAAGTCTCCTTCACCTTGTCAAATTCTAGCTTAATGGTGTTCCACTCCTCCATGAGAGTAACTAGCTATTAACCTAGGCTCTGTAGATTCTTATGGAAGTCATGTAGTTTCACCCTGAACCAATTAGGGTGATCCTCCCACACTCTGCTTACTTTATGCTTCTTGATTTCCAGAGCCTTCAGCTTCTAAATTTCAAATTTGGGGTTATCTATTCCCAGGGGGTCACTCGAGCTTCTACTTCCTTTCTTGGGGATTTTCCTCACTAAGGGGGGATCCTTGGATTTTCATTTTTCCATTCATGTCTTAGACTTGAGATGGTTTCTAACTCCCAAGGGGTGATTTCAATAAAGGGTGTGAGGAAGGGTTATCCTTGCTATCTTTTACAGAGTTTTCAAATCCCTCCCTTGTTTCTTTTTCATTGCTACTTTCAACAGGGGTGATTTCAATACCCCTCTAAGCCTTCCCTTTTTTTATAGAAGAAAAATTAGGCGTTGATGGATAATGTTAGAGTGGGAATCCCTTTTCTCAATCTAAAATAAAGAGTTAGACTTGAATAAATGAGTTCTTACTTCTTCCTCTTGTCTTTGTAGGCCTTGGTCCCCTCACACGACATTCATGTGACTTCATTGACTAATTCTTCTATAATATTGATCATGAGATCCCTAAATGTCACTTTCCTTTTCTTCCATCCCATGGAAAATTATTTTTATATTAGTTCATCATGGCCTTCAATGCACAACATGAACTCTATAAGACCACCTTTTTAGAGTTTCCACTAGACCTTTCTGTTGGTTTAGATTTTGGTGTAGGAGATTAGCTCAAGCCTATCCCTATCTCCCCCCATAGATTCCTTTCTCTTCCTATTTAGGTGATGTTAAGATACATAGGGGTTAGAGAGGAACATAGAGATATTATAAACTTCATTAAACCTGAATTTATTTATGTGACAACAAGCATGGTGACATTGACTAGCCCAACATTTGAAATGAGTGCCTCCATCATGGAACGTGATGTGAGATAGCCCAAGATTAAAATTTAACCCCATTTACATGTTTTTTTCATCCATTGAGGAATCATTGTTAATTAAAAGGTTGACATGGTGTGGAAAAGGCTTGTGGTCCCATGTTATGTAGTAAAATCCATGCTAGAGACAGTTATGTTGGCGAGGCCATTCATGGCCACGTTATCTTCCTGATAGATGTGTGTAATGGAGAATTCATGAAGGGATTGGAGGATGCCAATGTATTAAATTATGAGGTGGTAGATGGTATGTGAAGGGTTAGTTTTTTCAAAGAGTGCCTTGAGAATGTTTAATGAATCCCCTTCAATGACAAGTTTAGAGATTTTGAGGTGGAGTGTTAGTTGTATACCCCAAAAGGTTTCCTTAGCCTCCATAACATGGTTTTTCTATAGGACCCTTGGGTATACCTAAGTAGCTAAGACTATCCTGAATTAATCTCTAATGAGTCCTCCACCCTTCACCTACTTTGGGTTCCCTTGGCAGTTCCACCAAAATTTAGCTTCACACAACCATGAAGGGGGAAAGACCACTTCATTAGGCTTCTAGCCAAGTTTTTTGGGGGAAGTGGGAAAGGTTCCACTTTCTAAGTATGTCATGTTAATCCTCCAAGGCAACCATTTTTTAATTAGAGATAGCCACTTTCCATTTTTCAACAAAGGTTGCACACAACCGATGGAACAAACTTTTGGGGTTGTTCTTCTTATTTTCAAATAGGTGGGCATTCCTAATTAACCAAATTTTCTAGAAGAAATGAGGGAGGACCAAAAACTACATTTTATTCATATTATTAATATAATTTTAATTTATTATTTAGGAAATAATTTAGTGAAAATTAATAGACCATATGTTATGAATACATTCAAACTTCTTTTATTATTATTATTATTATTATTATTATTATTATTATTATTATTATTATTATTATTATTATTATTATTATTATTGTATTTTATTTTGTTATATAATTGAAAAATACTTAAAAGTGAATGCAACTCTTTCTATGGGTTCTCCTCATGTTCATGGTTTAAGATTTTTTTTTTTTGAAACCATCAAATCCATATCTTCATACATGTGCATGCACTATTGTATTGTAGCTTTATTATACCAATAGGCATTCACCTACCAAAATTATCCCTTCATTATTTAATTAATTGACAATCAACATTTGAAGTTGAAAGATGAATAGTATTATGTTTTCTTGTGGTTGATGCATGGCATGGATTGATTGGTTTGCACAATAGGGATGAAAGTCTATCATCAGGGATGCGTTAGCCCACCAACAACAAAATGACATATACAAAAAATATGAGTGGTAAATAATTAAAATAAATGGTGTGGGTACCTTTTTCCACACTTACAATTCTAGTTTGTGGATATTTATTTGTTATGTTTGATGCCATTTCTTTTTTTATGTTAAATTTTAATGCATATGTAAGGATGTAAAAGTTTATTTAATGTTTTATTAACCCAAAAAAATGTTTCCATTAATGACATCTTAAAAAAATATAATCTATATATGAGATCATCATCTATGAGAGCAAGTTTGATAATTCATTTTGACAACATGACGTGAATAGGGTAGAGATTATGCATGTAGTGGCTGTAAAGCTAGTTAAGCTAAAATTAGTGTCTCTAGATGAATGTGATGAACATATTTTATTTTTATCAATTTTTTTATAACACTAATGTCAATTTTTTTTAATCAATATGTTTCTTTGTACCATAAAATTAAGTATAATTCTACAAGGTCATCATTTAGTTGTTTTCAATGCCAAGTTTAGTGACTATAAGGTGGTTAGAGTTAATATCAGATCAAGTTAAGATTTGTCCTCTGAATATCATGAAGAATTGTAAATATCTTCATTATTTCTATATTTTTATGTTTTTTTACAATATGGAATCATTGGCTTCTTTTAAATAGAGTTCTATGAATGGTTTGTTATTGTTCTTAGGGTTTGTCTGAAAATAAGTGGTGAGTTTGAAACATTGTATTATTTTGATAGCTCAACATGTATAGACCAAAGAAAGGCATGCATTCAATGTCAGGTAAGTTAAGCTCAAATCAATGCCAAGTTGTGTGAATGTAGTAAGATTATTTTTTTTGTCATAGTTTTATTTCTAACATTGACAGTGATTTTTTTAATTAATATGTTTCTTCTTGTCATAAATTTTTGTACGAGTCTATAGAGTCACGATTTTGTTCTTGCCAAAGCCCTATTTTATCATTATAAAGTAAGATCTATCCTCTAAATGACACAAATAATTGAATGTAATTTGATTTTTTTATAGTTCTATGTTATTGGACAACATGTAATCATACACTTCTTATAAACAAAATTATGTAAATGGTTTATGGATCATCTTAGGTTTCATGTAAAAATAGGTTGTGGGTTTGAAATATTGTATTGTTTTTATTGCTTGACACATATAATTCATTTTTTAAAATAAGTTTCTTCTCATAAAAAATTGTATAGGTATGTAGAGTTATGATTTCATTCTTTCCAAAACCCTCTTTTGTCATTACAAGGTAAGATTTGTCCTCTAAATAACATAGAAGATTGGTTGTGTCTTTATTTTTGTATATACTATGTTGTTTTATGACATAAAATCATTGTATTCTTGTAAATAGAGCTCTATGAATAGTTTATGACTCATCTTAGGGTTTATGTAAAAATAGATTGTGGGTCTGAAATATTATGTTCTTTTGATAGTTCAATGTGTATAGACTTGAGATTGGGAATGCAACCATTGTCAATTGATTTAAGATTGAATTAGTGTCTCTATGTGAATGTAAAGAGAATTTTTTATTTTGTCTCATTTTGTTGTTGACATAGATGTCATTTTTTATTTATATGTTATTTTTCTCATAAATTTTTGTATATATCTAAAAGGTTGTGATTTCATTCTTTCCAAATTCTTTTTTTAATCATAAGGGATTTCCTTTGCAAATATACGGACAAATTATGGTCAGAGTTATCATAAAATCATTGTAAGATATCATATGAATAACATAAAAAATTAGCCATTTTTCCATTATTTTTTTAATAGTATTATATTTTTTGAAAGCATAGAATTATTAGCTTCTTGTAAAAAGATATTTGTTAATATTCTTTTGTGTTGCCTTGATTAAAAATGATTGAACAATAATATATAATATAATATTATTACATTATAATTAAATATATTGCTGTATAATATTATATTAAATTAGATAAGTATTATATTAATATATAGTTATATAAGGTTAATATTATTCACTCACTCACTCACATACACACATTTAATACTATAATTTATATAATTATATATTAATAATTATAATATTGATATGTTCTCTTTTGATTTTTTAACTTGAAGTGCATACCAATGACATAGGCATTCTATTAATGTGTTATTAACACATAAATAACCTTTTCATATGTGCCATAAAAAAAGTGTCAAATAAACATAATATTATGTAATGTAATGTTGTTATTTTGAGTTATATATATATATATATATATATATATATATATATATATATATATATATATATATATATATATAAAGAAGATATTTAATATTGATTTGAATATGTTATTATTTTGAGTTATATTTGTATAAATTAAATTACAAGAAGATACTTAATATTGATTTGAATATGTTGTTATATATATATATATATATATATATATATATATATATATATATATATATATATATATATATCAAATCAATATTAAGATCTTCTTGTAATATATATATAAATAAATTATAAGATGATACTTAACATGAATTTGAATACCTTTTTGTGCCCATAGTAGGATCATGTACAAGTGTTCATGTAGCAAAATTAGTTTTATAAAATGATTTTTTACTTAAAGAATGTATTTTTTATTTTTTATTTTTTATTTTTTTTAAATTTTAATGTCTATTTAATTGATAAATTTATCACTTTAAATGTATTTTTTATTTGAAGCATAGTTTGTTTTACATTATGATTTCTTTTATTATAATTAAGAAGTGAAGACCTTAAAAGTAATGATTTTTTTTAGTTTTAATAAAATTTGGTATGGAATCATTTCTCTAAATTGAAATATGGGAACACATGTATTTATTGAAGCAAGTAATTAGTCTGTGTTGATAGATTTATTTTCAAGATGAAACTTCAACAATACATCTCAAACTATATGGTAGATGATGCTAAAAATATATTTTTTAAAGTTTCTTAATAAAAATATTACACTTTTAAGATTGAATATTAGGAATATTTAACAACATTTGATTTGATTTATTAAATATGAAAGATTGATTTCATCTCAAACAATATTTTATTAATTTATTTCTTTAAAAAATTATTTTATATAACTATAATATTTTATGAAATTTAAAAATAATATTATATTAAGTATTTTTTTCCATTAATCAAATAGAATAATTTATTTAAAATATAATATGTATGTTCATATCACCTCTTATTCATAAAAACAAACTATTTACTTGATGGATTTTTTTCCCTTTATTTGATAGATATCAATGACAATTATTCTAAATATTTAAGCATTATTTTTTTTTTAAACTCTTGAAAACCTTTTTTTTTTTGCTAGTTAAAGGTATAATGTTTTCTATAGGGAGTGGTAAATCTTATATAATTAGTTTTGATTCCTCAAATTTATTTATATATTTATATTTAATTTTAATCATTTTAATTATTTTGTTATTTTTTAATTTAATAATGCATGATTATTTTTTTCAATGATAATGTAAAATTATGCTTTTTGAACTAAAATTAATTTGTGATGGTAAAATAAATGCATAGTGATGTATTTCTTTCGAGACAAAAATAATATATAATGATGCAGAAAAAATAGGCCAACCTTCTGGAGGCCATAACTTTTGATCCGTAGTTTTGTTTGAGCTCTTCAATGCACCAAAATGATTGTCTCAAAAATTTTGTTGCTATCCTAAGCTACCCTATCTAATTAGAGTTGATTTCAATATGTTTTGGAGGCCATAAGTAATCATCTAAGGGTCCAAAATTACCGTTTAATGATTTTTCTAGGAATTTCCTATTTTTAAAAATGATATATTTTTTAAGACCGAACGTCAAATTCAGTTGAATTTCATTTGATAGGCTAATTTTAGATTTTAGGATATTTAAAGAGATTTTTAGAGCTATACACGCTTGCATGTGAAACTTACTATAAATGGCAGCTGCTAAAAATAGAAATTCTTTTATTTTAGTTTTTTTGAATTTTTACATGTCAACTCTAATTTTTGAGTTGAGGCTTATTTAAGCATGGTTTGGATTTGTAATTATTTCAATTCATTCAATGCGAATCAATTCTTAGTATTGTTTCAAGATCTTGGCCTATTAGTAATCTTTTTGTCTTGATAATTTTTGGGTTTATTATTTGGTATCAGAGCAAGTTCAAATCTTGGAGTAAGACATGGCAAGAGGATGAGGATTTATTGCACAGATGAACTAGAATATAAAAGAGCTATAGAGGCAAGTGGAACAATTAACAAAAGTTATCACTAATCAGAGAATAAGACAAGGTGGTGATGAATCCAAAGAAGACATAGATCGTGATGAAGAAATTTAGAAAGAAGAAGAATAATAAAAACAATCACCATTGATAGAAGAGATGATGATTCTAGTTTTAGAAGGAAGAAATGAAGGAATAAAGGTTGATGTTCTAATTATGGAGGTAGATTAAAACAGAGATTTGATAGATTAGATGAATAACATGGAGAAGTTCTTCAAGTGAAAGACTATGAGAGAAGACAAGAAGGTAAAGTTTACATGCATGAAATTGAAAGGTCATGCAATTATTTAGTGGGATCACCTAAAAAAAGAGAGATAGAGGAAATGTAAAGAGAAGATTAATTCATGGAAAAAGATAGAGAAAAAGCTGAGGGAAATTTTTTTCCTATGGATTATGCACAAACCTTATATAAAAAATTCCATAATTCGAGGCAAAAAGATCATAGTATACAAGAGTATATAGATGAGTTTGATAATATTTCCATACGAGTGGACCATGATCAAACAAAAGAGAATATGGATACAAGGTATGTAAATGGTTTGAAATTTTATATTCAAAATGAATTATGTATGTATAAAATACTTTGCATAGAGGAGGCTTATCAATTAGCTTTGAAGATAGAAGAAAAACAAAATAGATAGAATTTTAGAAGAACATCTATTGGTCCAAGAAGAGGTAGATTCCCTCCAATAAGGGGGTGAGGTGGCTTTAATACCACCAATTGTGGTTTTAATGCCAATAAAGGTGAATCATCACATGATGTAGAAAGGTAAGATGATAATAAGAAAGACTTTCAATACCAACAAAGACGAAGAGGATTTTAGAGAGGGCAAGGTCAGGGTGTTGCTAGAGGATGGTTTATGAATCAACGTAGATATTATGTTTGTTATATATGTGGATAAGAAGGGCATAGAGCATTTGAGTGTTCACACTATCAAATCAAGAAAGGAGGCAATAAGATCACCCAAGAGTGAATCTAGTTGAGGCTGAGATAGAAGATCAAAATACTAAAGTTACACCAGTAGATGTTGGAGAGAATCTCATGATGATAAGAACAATGATCACTCCAAGGAAGTAATAAGTATAGAATAAAGAAGGTGATGATGCATGGATGCAATTAAATATTTTTTGAACAAGATGTACTTTGAGTGGAAAGGTATACAAAGTAATTATAGATGGTTGTAGTTGTGAAAATAGTGTTTCTAAATAAATGATAGAGATACTAAATTTACAATGTAAAAAGCATCCTAATCCTTATCAAATTTCATGGTTTAAGAAAGGGAATGAGGTTACAGTAGATAAAAGGTGCTTAATCAATTTTTTTATTAAAAAAAATTATAATGATGAAATATGGTGTGATGTTATTTTGATGAATGCATGTCATTTGTTATTGTGAAGACTATGGCAGTTTGATAGAAAAGTAATTCATGATGAAACAAAGAACACGTATGATTTTTGAAAAGGTGGTACAAAGGTATTTTTGTTACCTCTTAAAGAGGAAGAGAAGATATAAAGCATTCTCTCTACTAAATAATTTATCTAAGATATGAAGGTAGCAGGTTGTTTTTATGCATTAGTAGTAAAGAACGAAGACATGAAAATGGTGCAAATACCAAAAAAAATAGCAAGAGTGTTGAAATAATATGCAGATGTTATGCCTAAAGAGTTACCAGATGGTTTACCACCAAAGAGAGATATACAACATCACATTGATTTGATTCTAAGATCAGCTCTACCCAATCAAGTAGCTTATAGGATGAGTCCAATAGAACATGCAAAATTAAATAAACATGTTACCGAATTGCTAAGAAAGAAGATAATAAGGGAGAGTATGAGTCCATGTGAAACACAAACATTGTTAATTACAAAGAAATATGCAAGATGGAGAATGTGTGTGGATATTAGGAAAATTAATAAAATTACAATCAAGTATAAATTTTTTATATCTCATTTAGATGATATGATGAATGTGCTTGTAGGAGAAAAATATTTTACCAAGATTGATCTAAGGAATGGTTATTATTAGATTCGAATTCATGAAGGAGATGAGTGGAAAACTAAATTCAAGACTAGGGATGGCTTATATGAGTGGGTGGTGATGCCATTCAGATTATCTAATACACTTATCGTATTTATAAGGGTGATGAATATAGTTCTACAAGAACATATTGGTAATTTTTTGGTTGTTTATTTTGATGATATTTTGATATTTAGTAAGACTAAAGAAGAACACTTATAACATTTGAGAATGGTACTGGATTTGTTAAGAAATGATAAATTGTATGTAAATTTGAATAAGTACAAGTTTATGCAAAATAGTTTGGTATTTTTGGGATTTGTAGTTTTCAGTAGATGGTGTGAGAATGGATAAAAAAAAGATAAAGACAAATGTTGATTGGCCTATTACAAAAAGCATTATAGAGGTAAGAAGTTTCCATGGTTCAACAACTTTTTTAAAAAAAATATTTAAAAAAATAGTAGTATTATGGAACCAATAATAGATTGCATGAGAGGGAAGGAATTTGCATGGACTAGAGTAGCCATAGAAAGCTTTGAATCTTTTAAAAAGAAGATTACAAATAGACCAATTTTAGCATTACCAGATTTTAACAAAGTGTTTGAGGTTGATTGTGATGCTTCATTTGTGAGAATTGGTGTTGTGTTATGGGAATTGGTGCTGGATTTAATACCATCAGAGGTGGCTTTAATGCCAATAAAATTGAATCATCACATGGTTCAGAAAGGTAAGGGTTTCAATACCAACAAATAGGATGAATATTTTAGAGAGGGTGATGTTACAATGTGCTAAAGGATGGTTTCTGAATCAGTTCAGATATTATGTTTGTTATAGATGTGGAGAAGAAGGGCATAAAGTATTTGAGTGTCCATAGTACCAAGATCAAGAAAGGAGGTAAGAACATTGCCCAAGAGTGAATATAGTTGAGGCTAAGATATAAGAGAAATACAATTAAGTTGCATCAGTAGATTGTTGTAGAAAATCTCATGATAAAAAGAATAATGATCACTCCAAGGAGGGAACAAGTGGAGAATAAATAAGGTGGTGATACATGGCTTCAATCAAATATTTTTTGAACAAGATGTACTTTAGATGAAAAGGTATACAAAGTAATTATAGATGGTGGTAGTTGTGAAAATATGGTTTCTAAAGAAATGATAGAGAAACTAAATTTGCAATGTGAAAAGCATCTTAATCCTTATTGGATTTCATGGTTTAAGAAAGGGAATGAGGTTACAATAGATAAAAGGTGATTAATTAAGTTTTCTATAGGAAAAACTTATAATGATAAAATATAGTGTGAGGTTATTCTGATGGATGGATGTCATTTGTTATTAGGGATCCCATGGTAGTTTGATAGGAAATTAATTTATAATATAGAAAAGAACATGTACACTTTTTAGAAAGGTGGTACAAAGGTAGTTTTGTTACCTCTTAGAAAGGAAGAGAAGACAGAAAGCATGATCTCTACTAAAGAATTTATCCAAGATATGAAGGTATCTGGTTGTTGTTATGCATTATTAGTAAATAATGAAGACATAAAAATAGTGTAAATACCAATAGAAGTAGAAAGATTGTTGAAAGAATACATATATGATATGCCTGAAGATTTACCAAATGGTTTACCACCAAAGAGAGATATACAACATCACATTGATTTGATTATAGGATCAGCTCTACCCAATCAAGTAGCTTATAGGATGAGTCCAATAGAACATGTAAAGTTAAATAAATAGGTTACTGAATTGTTAAGAAAGAAGGTAACAACGGAGAGTATGAGTCCATGTGAAACACTAGTGTTACTAACTCCAAATAAAGATGGAAGATGAAAAATGCATGTATATAGTAGGGAAATTAATAAAATTATAATCAAGTATAGGCTTTTTATCCCTCATTTAGATGATATGATGGATGTGCTTATAGGATAAAAATATTTTATCAAGATTGATCTAGGGAGTGGTTATTATTAGATTTGAATTCATGAAGGAGATGAGTGGAAAACTACATTCAAGACTAGGGATGGCTTATATGAGTGGATGGTGATGCCATTTGGATTATCTAATGTACCTAGCATATTTATGAGGGTGATAAATACAATGTTATGAGAATATATTGGTAAGCTTTTGGTTATTTATTTTGATGATATTTTGATATTTAGTAAGACTAAAGAAGAACAATTACAACATTTGAGAATTGTAATGGATTTGTTAAGAAATGAGAAGTTGTATGTAAATTTGAATAAATGCAGGTGTATGCAAAATAGTTTGGTATTTTTAGGATTTGTAGTTTCAGTAGATGATGTGAGAATGGATGAAGAAAAGATAAAGACAATTGTTGAGTGGCCTATTCCAAAAAGTATTACAGAGGTAAGAATTTTCCATGGTTTAGCAACTTTTTATAGAAAATTTATTTAAAAAATTAGTAGTATTATGGCACCAATAAAAGATTGCATGAGAGGGAAAGAATTTGCATGGACTAGAGCAACCATAGAAAGATTTGAATTTTTGAAGAAGAAGATTATAAAAAGACCAATTTTAGCATTATCGGATTATAAAAAAGTGTTTGACCTTGATTATGATGCTTTATTTATAGGAATTAGTGTTGTGTTGAGTCAAGAAGGAAAGATAATAGCATATTTTAGTGATAAATTGAATGAGGTAAGAACAAATTATTATAATTATAATGTTGAACTTTATGTAATTGTACAAGTATTAAGACATTGGAGGCATTACCTGGTGCCTAAGGAGTTTATCCTATTTACAAATCATGAAGATTTGAAGTATGTGAATACACAAAAGAAGTTAAATAGTAAGAATGTAAAGTGGGTTTATTTCTTGCAAGGGTATACTTTTGAGTTGAAGCATGAATCAGGAAAATAGAATCAGGTAGCTGATGCATTAAGTGGGAGGGTAGAATTATTAACTACTATGGTGAGTGAAGTAGTTGTATTTGAATCTATCAAAGAATTATATGATATTGATCCATAATTTAGCAAGGTAGTTGAGAAATGCAAGAATCCATTAACAGGTGGGACATATATTATTCACGATGAGTATCTTATACAAGAATGTTATTTCTTCAAGGGAAAATTATTGTGCTTTCCAGTTGGGTCTCTATGAAACAATATAATAAGAGAATTACATAGTGGTAGTTTGGTGAGACATTTTGGTAAAATGAAGATAATAAATTTAGTGGAGGAAACATATTTTTGGCCAAAGATGAAGAGAGATGTGACAAGGTATGTTTCAAGGTGTGGGATTTTTGGCTAAAGGGCAAGGACAAAATACTGGACTATACATGCCATTACTAGTTTCAAGAGGACCATGGATAGATTTGAGTATGGACTTTGTGTTTGGATTACCAAACACACAGAGAGGTAATGATTCAATTTTTTTATTGTAGACAACTTTTCTAGAATGGTTCATTTCATTACATGTAATAAAACTAATGGTGCCACTAGAGTTGTAGAATTATTTTTTAAAGATATTGTGAGATTGCATGGTGTTCCAAAAACTATTACTTTAGATAGGAAAAAAAAAATTCTAAGTCATTTTGTGAGGACTTTATAGAAGAAGGTGGGTACTAAGCTACAATTTAGTAGTGCATATCACCCACAAATAGATAGACAAATAGAAGTTATGAATAGGATCTTAAGAAATTTATTGAGATGCATTGTGGGAGAGAATCCCAAGCAATGGGACTTGACTTTACCACAAGATGAGTTTGTAGATAATAGTTCAGTGAATAGATCAAGAGTAAAATCACCATTTTAGATTATTTATGGGAGAAATCTTATGGGTGTTTTAGATTTGGTATAATTGTTGATTGCAGATCAAATTAGTGATGATGTAGAATTATTTATAGAGCATATGTAGCAGTTGCAAGGAGTAAGAAGAAATTTGTAAGAAAGTAATGAGAAATATAAGTAAACAAAAAATGTCAGAAGAAGATTCAAGGTATTTATATAAGGAGAGTTTGTAATGGTTTACTAGCTAAATGAAATATTTCCAAAATGCACATATAATAAGTTGAAGTACAATAAAATTAGGCCATGCATAATTGTGAAGAAAATCAATGATAATGCTTATGAGGTGAGTTTTCCATAGAAGTTTGATATCTCTCTAATATTCAATGTTTTATATTTATATGAATTTCATGGATAATATGTTGAAGGTGACGAATATGAAGAAGTAAATTGGGAGCAGCAGGTTTTCAAGAAGAAGGAAAAAATATTGCAGGTTTTAGATATGAAGACAGTGAGCACAAGACAAGGGAATTATAACAGGTATTTGGTGCAGTGGGAAGGATTGCATCAAAAATACAACACTTGGATTATAAAATATAAGCTGAAGAAGATTGATAAAGAAAAATGGCAATAGTATAATTAGGCCAACTCGTAGGAGCTGAGTTATTTTTAACTAGAGGAGAATGATGCAGAAAAAATAGGCCAACCTTTTAGAGGCCATACATGCTAAAACGACCATATCAAAATGTTTGTTGTTATCCTAATCTACCTTATCTACTTAGAGTTTATTTTGATATTTTTCAATGGCCATACGTGATCATTTGAAGGTTTGAAATTACTATTTAATGATTTTTTGAGAATTTCTTATTTTTAAAAATTATATATTTTTAGGACTAGATATTCACTTCAGTTAAATTTTATTTGACATTTAAGATATTTTAAGATATTTTTATATCTACACGTGCTTGCATTCAAAACATATTATAAATAGCAGCTACTAAAAATAGACATTTTTTTTAGATTTTAGTTTTTTTGAATTTTTGCATGTCAATTATAATTTATAAGTTGAGGCTTATTTAAGCATGGTTTGGGTTTGTAATTATTTCAAGTCAGTCATATGAATCAATTTTGAGTATTGTTTCAAGATTTTGGCTTATTAACGATTTTTTTTATCTTGATAGTTTTTGGGTTCATTATCTAGTATTAGAGTAAGTTCAAATCTTGAAAGAGTAAGACATGGCAAGAGGATGAGGAGGTATTACACAAATGAACCAGACTGTACAATATATATAGAGGTAAGTGGAATAATTAATAGAGGTTATCACCAATGAGAGAATAAGACAAAGTGGTGACAAAGCCAAGGAAGACACTGATCATGATGAATAAATTCAACAAGAAGAAGAACAATAAGAACAACCACCATCGATGGAAGAGAGGATGGTTCAAGCTTTAGAAGGAAGAAACGAATGAATCAAGGTTGATATTATAGATTATTGAGGCAATTTAAAATCAGAGGATTTGATAGATTGGATTAATAACATGGAGAATTTCTTTGAGTGGAAGATTATGAGAGAAGACAAGAAGGTAAAGTTTGCATGCACAAAATTGAAAGGTCATGCGATGATTTGGTGAATCAAATGAAAAAAGAGAGATAGAGGAAAGGTAAAGACAATATTAATTCATGGAAAATAATGGAGAAGAAACTGAGGGAGAAATTTCTTCCTATAGAATATGCACAAACCCTATACAAAAGATTCCAAAATTTGAGGCAAAAGGATCATAGTATACAAGAGTATATAGATGAGTTTTATAATATTTCCATATGAGTGGAGCATGATGAAATACAAGAATAGATAGATGCAAGTTATGTAAATGGTTATAAATTTTATATTCAAGATGAATTAAGCATGAATAAAATACTTTGCATAAAGGAGGCTTATCAATTATCTTTGAAGGCAGAAGAAAAATAAAATAGACATAATTTTATTAGAACATCTCTTAGTCTAAGAAGAGGTAGATCCCCTCCAATAAGTGGATGAGGTGGATTTAATACCACCAAAGGTGGTTGTAATGACAATAAAGGTGAATCATCACATGGTGTAGAAAGGCAAGATAACAATAGGTAAGAGTTTTAATACCAATAAAGAGGAAGAGGATTTCAGAGAGGGCGAGGTTATGGTGGTGTTAGAGGATGGTTTCCAAATCAGTGTAGATCTTCTATTTTTTATAGATGTGGAGAAGAAGGGAAAAAAGTATTTAAGTGTCCACACTATCAAGATCAAGAAAGGAGGTAAGAAGATCACCCAAGAGTGAATCTAGTTGAGGTTGAGATAGAAGAGCAAAATACTGAAGTTGCACTAGTAGATGTTGAAGAGAATCTCATGATGAGAAGAATAATGATAGATCTAAGGAAGGAAAAATTACAAAATATATGTCAGGGGATCTAGCTCTACCAATTAGAGCACATATGATTACTTCTCGTATTAGCAATTAAACATGAAATTATACCAGAATGATAAAGTAGCTAGAAACTTGAGACAACAAAGAATTTGAGAGACAATACACACTCTTGTATTAAATATTACTAGAAGAAAATACAATAAGGAAGATGCCACTTATTCCTCCACCTCAAAGGCTTGCCACACCTCAAGACCTTCTTCCCTCTCTCTCTCTTGCTCAACACAACAACTCTACAACCTGAGTTGCTATCCCTCCTTGAATGCTTCAGCTAATCTCCTTGACCTTGCTAGCTTCAATGCTTTTACTTGCCTTCTTGATAATTACAATACATGCCTTATGGGTCTTTAAATAGGATCCCATGCTTACAAAAATAGAACTCTAGTTACAATAATTAGACACGCAGTTCATGACTATAATTAGTCAATTGACATGCAAACACTCGCTTCACTTAACTGACTGTTTGTCAACAGCAGTTTTGGAAATACACAGGCGACCGACACCGGTCACTGCTGGTCTGGTGCTGTCGACGTCGGCCGACTCCCTGTCGTCGCCGGTCTCCTTCTCCACTGCATCTAACCGACGTCAGTCATACTGCTGACGCCGGTGGCTCTGGTTCTTCAGCATCCTTCCTTGTGTCTGCAAATAGTTGAAGCTTTTAGCTCCACACCATAACAATCTCCCACTTGGAGATAAATAGTTGCAACTTGTACCTGTACCTATACACCATCTATTTTGTTCCTTAGGCTCTATATCCCTCTTCAACGTCACTCTTGAAGACCAACCACCACGCAAACATGTGATGCAATACCTGTATCTTATGCCACAAGAATTTTGCTGCTCCCAAATTCTTCATGACATACTTCTGAACCAACTCTACCTTTAGCTCAGAAAACTCTCTGTATATGAAACCCTGCAACAAGTAACACAATATAGTAACAGGATAATGTAGCTAATATTATCCAACCTGGTAAAGATAAAATACAATGGTCAAACCTCCATTGTTCTGCAGCGTAATCAAGACCATATACCATAGCCTTTTGTCTCATGTGTCCATCCACTCTCTTCTCTAAAATGGGAATCCATTCCTCTATCTAGTGCTTTCTTCCAGCTGACAACACTACCAACAAATACATGTTTGGTTCTCCAAGGACTCACACTCCTCATCCATGCCAAGCTCCCACTGTTTCTAGATTCTACCTGCATTGCTTCTTCCATCTTCCTAGTTCATAACTATCAATAAGCAATATAACGAAGGTGAACAAAGAATATGAGGTTCACATACCTTTCCTGACCTCCACATGGGTGTTTGATACTTATAGATCCACCCAACATCCGTTCCAGTGATCGATATCGGCCATCTCCCAGTCTGCTCCCGACCGATGTCAGTTCCCTGCACTGACCCTGACTGCCGACGTCATTTCCTTGGCCGACGCCGACGTCCCTCCTGCCGACGTTGGTCCTTATGACTGATGTCAGACTTCTCCTGCCCGACCTATCGACCCTGCTGGTCTGCACATGACCGATGTCGGTATCTGGATGACTGACGTCGGTGCCAAGCTACCGACATCGGTGTTTGTGTGTTCCTGTAAGTGATGAAATTTTTATCCGTGAGCTCTTCTTGGATCATACCTCTGTCCATGTTGCCCTGCTCAGATTTATTCAGCCCCTGTGACTGATCTCTGTCCTTCATCTCCTCCATAAACACCAAGGCTTCTTTGTTCCTGTCAAAAGCATCAAATTTCCTCTTTTTGCAATGAACTGTATCTGTGCTTTCCAAATTTGAACACATACCTTTTAGATCAAGAACTTCCATTCCCTTCATATTCATGTGACCAAGCCTATTAGGCCACATCTTTGAATCTACACCAGAAGTAGAATCAGTAATACAAGTAGACAGATAAAGAGTGTCTACTTTCTTACCTCTTGCTAGAATAAGTGCTCCCTTGGTAACCTTCCAAGAATCTACTGTGAGGGTTATTGTGCATCCCTCATCACCCAACCTTCCTACAGAAATCAGACTCTGCTTCAAAATTAGAACATGCATGACCTCTTTCAACACCCACGTGTTGTCAATCTGCAATCTCAGCTGCACTTTCCCTTTGCCAACTATCTGACAAGGCGTACCATCCCCTAAATAGAGCACTCCAAAATCTCCCTGTTCATACTCATAGAACAAATCTTTGTTTGGGGATGCATGAAAAGATGAACCAGAATCTAAAATCCATGATCCTACCTAACTATCCAAATAAAGTATGAGAGCATCGTGCATCACAATATTTTCATCCTTTGCTTCTTCCATACTTGCATGTTGATTCTCTTTATCTCTCAACCAACACTCCTTCTTTGTATGTCCTTTATTTCCAAAAAACTAGTAGGTAATACCTTTGGACTCGGATCTCCTTCTCGACCTTGATTTCCCTTGCTCAACCTTCTCCCTTTGCCTTCCCCTACTTTCTGCACTTAAAGCATTCCCTAATGATTCACCTGTGCTTCTCCTACGTATTTCCTCATTCAAGATCACACTCACAACATCATCAACTTTTAAGATTTTAGAAGTAGATGCAGAATTACTTACTGCCATAACCAAACCATCCCAACTTTCAGGCAAAGAACATAAAATCAAGAGAGCCTTTACCTCATCATCAAAAACAATATTGACTGAAGCTAGTTGGTTTACCAAACCATGGAAATCACTGAGATGAGTATGTACCGATCCACCTTCCTGCATTTGCAAAGTAAATAGCTGCTTCATAAGATATACCTTATTAGAAGCCGAGGGCTTTTCGTATAAATTCTCCAAGGACTTTATCAACTCTTCCGTTGTCTTACACTGTGATAAGCTGGATATCACAGATGATGCAAGGCTCAACCTTATGGAACCGAGAGCCTTCCGATCAAGAACGTTCCATCCTTCATCCTTCATATCTGTGGGCTTGCATGCAACCCCACCCAATGGTAAGTACAAATCCTTCTGATACAGATAGTCCTCAATCTGCATCCTCCAATGTTGATAATTCTTGCCGTTAAACTTCTCCATTCGTAGCCTACTTTCTTCTACCATTGCTGAACTCCCACTCAATCAGAAAACCCTGTGAATGACTTGTAATCAAAAACAATACCCTGCTTCCTGCAAATCGTAGCTCTGATACCACTTGTCAGGGGATCTAGCTCTACCAATTAGAGCACATATGATTACTTCTCGTATTAGCAATTAAACACAAAATTATACCAGAATGATAAAGTAGCTAGAAAGACAACAAAGAATTTGAAAGACAATACACACTCTTGTATTAAATATTACTAGAAGAAAATACAATAAGGAAGATGCCACTTCTTCCTCCACCTCAAAGGCTTGCCACACCTCAAGACCTTCTTCCCTCTCTCTCTCTTGCTCAACACAACAACTCTACAACCTGAGTTGCTATCCCTCCTTGAATGCTTCAGCTAATCTCCTTGACCTTGCTAGCTTCAATGCTTTTACTTGCCTTCTTGATAATTACAATACATGCCTTATGGGTCTTTAAATAGGATCCCATGCTTACAAAAATAGAACTCTAGTTACAATAATTAGACACGCAGCTCGTGACTATAATTAGTCAATTGACATGCAAACACTCGCTTCACTTAACTGACTGTTCATCAACAGCAGTTTTGAAAATACACAGGCGATCGACGCCGGTCACTGTTGGTCTGGTGCTGCCAACGTCGGCCGACTCCCTGCCGTCGCCGGTCTCCTTCTCCACTGCATCTGACCGACATCGGTCATACTTCTGACGCCGGTGGCTCTGGTTCTTCAGCATCCTTCCTTGTGTCTGCAAATAGTTGAAGCTTTTAGCTCCACACCATAACAATAAAGAAGGTGATGCATGGCTATGATCAAATTTTTTTTAAATTACAAAATAAAGAAGGTGATGCATGGCTATGATCAAATATTTTTTAAATAATATGTACTTTGGTTGAAAAGGTATACAAAGTAATTATAGATAGTGGTAGTTGTGACAATATGGTTTCTAAAGAAATGATAGAGAAACTAAATTTACAATGTGAAAAGCATCCTAATCTTTATCAGATTTCATGGTTTCATAAAAGTAATGAGGTTATATTAGATAAAAGGTGTTTAATCAAGTTTTCTATAGGAAAAACTTATAATGATGAAATATGGTGTGATGTTATTCTGATGGATGCATGCCATTTGCTATTGGGGAGACTGTGGTAGTTTGATAGGAAAGTAATTAGTGATGGAGAAAAGAACATGTACACTTTTTGGAAAGGTGGTACAAAGTTAGTTTTGTTAGCTCTTAAAGAGGAAGAGAAGACAAAAATCATGCTCTCTACTAAATAATTTATCCAAGATATGAAGGTAGCAGGTTGTTTTTATGCATTAGTAGCAAAGAATGAAGACATAGAAATAGTGAAAATACTAATAAAAGCAACAAGACTGTTGAAAGAATATGTAGATGTTATGCCTGAAGAGTTACCAGATGATTACCACTAAAGAGAGATATACAACATCACATTGATTTGATTTTAAGATCAGCTCTACCAATCAAGTAGCTTATATGATGAGTCTAACAAAACATATAGAATTAAATAAATAGGTTATTGAATTGCCAAGAAAGAAGGTAATAAGGGAGAGTATGAGTCCATATGCAACACTAGTGTTGCTAACTCCAAATAAAGATAGATGATAGATAATGTGTGTGGATAGTAGGTAATTTAATAAAATTACAATCAAGTATAGGTGTCTTATACCTCATTTAGATGATATGATGGATGTGGTTGTAGGAGAAAAATATTTTACCAAGATTGATCTAAGGAGTGGTTATTATCAGATTCAAATTCATGAATGAGATGAGTGGAAAACTACATTCAAGACTATAGATGGCTTATATGAGTGGATGATGATGCCATTCATATTATCTAATGCACCTAGCACATTTATGAGTGTGATGAATATAATGCTATGCGAATATATTGGTAATTTTTTGTTGTTTATTTTGATGATATTTTGATATTCAGTAAGACTAAAGAAGAACACTTACAACATTTGAGAATGGTACTGGATTTGTTAAGAAATGAGAAGTTGTATGTAAATTTAAAGAAGTGCAGGTTTATGTAGAACAGTTTGGTATTTTTTGGATTTATAGTTTCAATAATGGTGTGAGAATAGATGAAAAAAAGATAAAGGCAATTTTTGAGTGGCCTACTCTAAAAAATATTACAGAGGTAAGAAATGTCCATGGTTTAGCAACTTTTTACTAAAAATTTGTTAAAAATTTTGGTAGTATTATGGCACAAATAGTAGATTGCATGAGAGGGAAAGAATTTGCATGTACTAGAGAAACCATAGAAAACTTTGCATTTTTGAAGATATTACAAAAAAAACCAATTTTATCATTATCAGATTTTAATGAAGTGTTTGAGGTTGATTGTGATGCTTTATTTATGATAATTGGTGTTGTGTCGTGTCAAGAAGGAAAGCCAATAACATATTTTAGTGAGAAATTGAATGAGTTAAGAACCAATTATTCTAATTATGATATTAAAATTTATGTAATTGTATAAGCATTAAAACATTAGAGGCATTACCTGTGCCTAAAGAGTTTATCCTATTTATAGATCATGAGGCTTTAAAGTATGTGAATACACAAAAGAAGTTGAATAGTAGGCATGTAAAGTGGGTTTATTTCTTGCAAGGGTATACTTTTTTGTTGAATAATAAATAAGAAAATAGAATCAAGTAGCTAATGCATTGAGTAGGAGGGTAGCATTATTAACTACTATGGTGAGTAAAGTAGTTGGATTTGAAGCTATCAAAGAATTATATGATATTGATCCATATTTTGGCAAGGTATTTGAGTAGTGTATAAATCCATTAATAGGTAGGATAGATACTATTCAAGATGATTATATTATACAAGAAGGTTATCTCTTCAAGGGAAAATAATTATGCATTCCAGTTGGGTCTATAATAAGAGAATTACATAGTGGCAATTTGGCTGGACAATTTGATAAGATGAAGATGATAGTTTTGGTGGAGGAAAAGTATTTTTAGCCAAAGATGAAGAGAGATGTGACAAGGTATGTTTCAAGTTACATGATATGTCAGGTGGATAAAGGGCAAGCATAAAATACTAGACTATACATGCCATTACCAGTTCCAAGAGCACCATGGATAGATTTGAGTATGGATTTTGTGTCTGGATTACCAAATAGATAGAGAGGTAATGATTTAAATTTTATAATTGTAGATATATTTTCTAAAAAATTTCATTTCATTACATGTATGAAAACCAATGATGCCATTAGAGTTACAAAATTATTTTTAAAGGATATTGTGAGATTGTATGGTGTTACAAAAACTATTATTTCAGATAGGGACACAAAATTTCTAAGTCATTTTTGGAGGAACTTATGGAAGGAGGTGGGTACTAAGCTACAATTCAATAGTGTGTATCACCCATAAATAGATGGACAAATAGAAGTTGTGAATAGAATCTTGGGAAATTTATTGAGATGCATAGTGGGATAGAAGCCCAAGAGATGGAACTTAGATTTACCACAATCTAAGTTTGCATATAATAGTTTAGTGAATAGATCAATAGAAAAATCACCATTTTAGATAGTTTATGGGATAAGTCTTGTGGGTTTTTTAGATTTGGTACAATTACCGATTGTAAATCAAATTGGTGATGATGCAGAAGTGTTTACAAAGCATATGTAGCAGTTTCAAGGAGTAAAAAGAAATTTGTAGGAAAGTAATGAGAAATATAAGGTAAAAATAGATGTCAAAAGAAGATCCAAGGTATTTTAAAGAGATTTGGTAATGGTTTACTTGAGGAAATAATTTTTTTAAAAAGGCACATATAACAAGTTGAAGTACAATAAAATTAGGCCATACAGAATTGTGAAGAAAATCAATGATAATGCTTATGAGGTGAGTTTACCATAGAATTTTGATATCTCTCCAATATTCAATGTTTCAGATTAATATGAATTCTATGAATAAAATGTGTTTAAGGTGATTAATATGAAGAAGTAAATTGGGAGTAATAGGTTCTAAAGAACAAGGAAAAAATAGTGCAGGTTTTGGATATGAAGAAAATGAACACAAGCCAAGGGAATTATAATAGGTATTTGGAGCAGTGAGAAGGATTTTAAAAAGAATATAACACTTGCATTACAAAATGGGAGCTGAAAAAGATAGATAAATAAAAATGGCATCAGTGTAATCAGTCCAACTTACAAGAGTTGAGTTATCTTCAACCAAAGGAGAATGATGCAAAAAAAATAGGCCAACCTTCAGAGGCCATAATTTTTGACCCGTAGCTCCATTTGAGCTCTTTCACATGCCAAAACAACCATCTAAAATATTATTTTTATGTCTTAAGCCACCCTACCCTCTTAGAGTTGATTTAGATATTTTTTGGAGGCCATACATGATCATCTTTTGGTCTAAAATTACAATTTAATAATATTTTAGAGAATTTCCTATTTTTAGAAATTGTATATTTTTAGGAATGGACATCAAATTCAGTTGAATTTCATTTAATATTATAATTTTATCATTTAATATATTTTTGGATATTTTTAGAGCTATGTGTGATTACATGTGAAACTTACTATAAATAGCAGCTACTAAAAATAGATATTTTTTTTAGATTTTAGTTTTTTTGAATTTTTGCATGTTAACTCTAATTTCTAAGTTGAGGCTTCTTTAAGCATGATTTGGGTTTTTAATTATTTCATGTCATGAAATATGAATCAATTTTAATTATTTTTCCAAGATTTTGGCCTATTGGTAAATTTTTTATCCTGATAGTTTTCAAGTTCATTATCTAGTATCAGAGCAAGTTCGAATCTTGGAGTAATACATGGTGAGATGATAAGGAGGTATTACAAAGATGAACCAGACTATAAAAGGGATGCAGAGGCAAGTAGAACAATTAACAAAGGTTATCATGAATCAAAAAACAAGACAAGGGGGTGACGAAGCCGAGCAAGACATAGATCATGATGAAGAAATTCAACAAAAAGAAGAATAATAAGAATAGCCACCATCAATAGAAGAGAGTATGGTTCAAGTTTTAGAAGGAAGAAATGAAAGAATAAAGGTTGATGTTCCACATCAAAGAGGAATTTTAAAACTAGAGGATTTGATAGATTAGATGAAAAACATGGAGAAGTTTTTCGAATGAAAAACTACAAGAGAAGACAAGAACGTAAAGATTGCATGCATGAAATTGAAAGGTCATGCAATGATTTGGTGGGATCACCTACACAGAGAGAGATAGAGGAAATGTAAAATAAGATTAATTCATAGAAAAATATGGAGAATAAGCTAAGAGCTAAATTTATTCTAGTGGATTATGTATAAACCCTATACAAAAGATTCTAGAATTTGAGGCAAAAGGATCACAATATACAAGAGTATACAATTGAGTTTTATAATATTTCCATATGAGGGGAGCATGATGAAACATAAGAGTAGATGGATTCAAGGTATTTAAATGGTTTGCAATTCTCTATTCAATATGAATTAATCATGCATAAGATACTTTGCATCGAGGAGGCTTATCAATTATCTTTGAAGGCAAAAGAAAATAAAAATAGACAAAATTTTAGAAGAATATCTCTTTGTCTAAGAAGAGGTAGATCCCCTTCAATAAGGGGATGAGGTGGATTAAATACCACTAGAGGTGTCTTTAATGCCAATAAAGGTGAATCATCATGTGGTGTAGAAAGATAAGATGACAATAGGCAAAGGTTTCAATGCCAATAAAAAGGAAGAGGATTTCAAAGAGGGTGAGGTTACAATCGTGCTAGTGGATGGTTTCCAAATCAACATAGATATTATGTTTGTTATAGATGTGGAGAATAATGTAATAGATTATTTGAGTGTCCACACTATCAAGATCAAGAAAGGAGGTAAGAAGATCACCCAAGAGTGAATCTAGTTGAGGCTGAGATAGAAGAACAAAATACTGAAGTTGCACCAATAGATGTTGGAGAGAATCTCATGATGAGAAGAATAATGATTGCTTCAAGGAAGGAAAAAGTGAAAAATAAATAAGGTGGTGATGCATGGATGTGACCAAATATTTTTTGAATAAGATTTACTTCAGATGAAAATGTATACAAAGTTATAGATGGCGGTAGTTGTGAAAGTATGGTTTCTAAAAAAATGATAGAGAAACTAAATTTGTAATGTGAAAATCATCCTAATCCTTATCATATTTCATAGTTTAAGAAAGTTAATGAGGTTACAATAGATAAAAGGTGCTTAATCAATTTCCTATAGGAAAAAAATTATAATGATGAAATATGGTGTGATGTTATTTTGATGGATGCATGCCATTTGTTATTGGGAAGACTGTAGTAGATTAACAAGAAAGTAATTCATGATGGAGCAAAGAACACGTATACTTTTTACAAATGTGGTACAAAGGTAGGTTTTTTACCTCTTAAAGAGGAAGAGAAGACAAAAATCATGCTCTCTACTAGATAATTTATCCAAGATATGAAGGTAACATGTTGTTATTATGCATTAGTAGTAAAGAATGAAGACACTGAAATAGCACAAATGCCAATATAAGTAGGAAGAGTGTTGAAAGAATATGTAGATGTTATTCCTAAAGAGTTACCATATGGTTTACCACCAAAGAGAGATATAGAACATCACATTGATTTGATTCTAAGATCAGCTCTACCTAATCAAGTAGCTTATAGGATGAGTCCAACAAAACATGCAAAATTAAATAAATATGTTACCGAATTGCTAAGAAAGAAGGTAATAAGGGAGAGTATGAGTCCATGTACAACACCAACATTGTTAACTCCAAATAAATATGGAGAATGTGTGTGTATAGTAGGGTAATTAATAAAATGAAATTCAAGTATAGGTTTCCTATACCTCATTTAGATGATATGATGGATGTGCTTATAGGAGCAAAATATTTTTTCAAGATTGATCTAAAGAGTGGTTATTATAAAATTCAAATTCATGAAGGAGATGAGTGGAAAACTACATTCAAGACTAGGGATAGCTTATATGACTGGATGGTGATGTCATTTGAATTATCTAATGCACCTAGCACATTTATTAGGGTGATGAATATAATGTTACAAGAATATATTGGTAAGTTTGTGGTTATCTATTTTGATGATATTTTAATATTGATTAAGACTAAATAAAAACACTTACAATATTTGAGAATGGTACTAAATTTGTTAAGGAAAATTTGTTTGTAAATTTGAATAAATGCAGGTTTATGCATAATAGTTTGGTAATTTTGGGATTTGTAGTTTCAGTAGATGGTGTGAGAATGGATGAAGAAAAGATAAAGGTAATTATTGGGTGGATTATTCCAAAAATCATTACAAAGGTAAGAATTTTTCATGATTTAGAAACTTTTTACAAAAAATTTAGTAGTATTGTGGTACGAATAATAGATTGCATGAGAGGGAGGGAATTTGCATGGACTAGAGCAACCATAGAAAGCTTTGAATTTATGGAGAAGAAGATTATAAAAAGACCAAGTTTAGCATTACCATATTTTAATAAAGTGTTTGAGGTTGACTTTGATGCTTCATTTGTGGGAATTGGTGTTATGTTGAATCAAGAAGGAAAGCCAATAACATATTTTAGTGTGAAATTGAATGAGGTAAAAATAAAGTATTCTACTTATGATGTTGAAATTTATGCAATTGTACAAGCATTAAGACATTGGAGGCATTACTTGAGAAAATAAATATTTCTAAAAGGTACGTACAATAAGTTAAAGTACAAGAAAATTGGGCCATGCATAATTATGAAGAAAATCAATGATAATGCTTATGAGGTGAGTTTACCATAGAATTTTCATATCTCTCCAATATTCAATGTTTTAGACTTATATGAATTCCATGGAGAAGATGTTAAAGGTGACCAAGATGAAGAAGTAAATTAGGAGCAATAGGTTCCAAAAAAAGAAGAAAGAAAAAATAGTGCAAGTTTTGGATATGAAGACAGTGAGCACAAGGCAAGGGAATTATAATAGGTATTTGGTGCAGTGGAAAGGATCATAGCAAAAAGACAACACTTGGATCAAATAATGAGAACTAAATAAGATTGATAAAGAAAAATAATAGTAGTATAATTAAGTCAACTCGTAGGAGTTGAGTTGTTTTCAACCAGAGGATAATGATGTAGAAAAAATAGGCCAACCTTTCGAAGGCCATAACTTTTGACCCGTAGCTCTATTTGAGCTCTTCCATGCACTAAAATGACCATCTCAAAATGTTTATTTTTTACTAAGCCACCCTATCTTCTTAGAGTTGATTTATATATTTTTCATAGGCCATACATGATCATTTGAGGGTCCAAAATTATTGTTTAATGATTTTTTAAGAATTTTTTATTTTTAGAAATTGTATATTTTTAGGACCGGATGTCAACTTAAGTTGAATTTCATATGATAGGATAATTTTAAAATTTAGGATATTTTTAGATCTACGTGTACTTGCATACAAAACTTACTATAAATAGCAACTGCTAAAAATATATATATATTTTTTTAAAAAAATCATTTTTTCATATTTTTGCATATCAACTCTAATTTATAAGTTGAAAATTATTTAAGCATGGTTTAGGTTTGTAATTATTTAAATGAATTCAATACGAATCAATTATAAGTATTGTTTCAAGATCTTGGCCTATTGATAATTTTTTTGTCTTGATAGTTTTCAAGTTCATTATTTGGTATCAGAACAAGTTTGAATCTTAAAGGAGTAAGACATGGAGAGAGAGGATGAGGAGGTATTACATAGATGAACTAGAATATACAAGAGATTTATAGATAAGTGGAATAATTAAAAAAAATTATCACCATCCAAAGAATAAGACAAGGTGGTGATGAAGCTGAAGAAGACATAGATCGTGATGAAGAAATTCAGCAAGAAGAAGAATAGTAAGAACAACCACCAATGATGGATGAGAGGATTTTTGGGACTTAAAAGGAAGAAATAAAGGAATCAAGGTTGATGTTCTAGATTATGGAGGTAGTTTAAAATAAGAGGATTTGATAGATTGGATGAATAACGTGGATAAGTTATTCGAGTGGAAGACTATGATAGAAGATAAGAAGGCAAAGTTTGCATGCACAAAATTGAAAGGTCATGCAATGATTTGGTGGGATCACCTATAGAAAGAGAGATAGATAAAAGGTAAAGAAAATATTAATTCATGAAAAAATATGGAGAAGAAGTTGAGGGAGAAATTTCTTCTTGTGGATTATGCATAAACCCTATACAGAGGATTCTAGAATTTGAGGCAAAAGGATCACAATATACAAGAGTATACAAACAAGTTTTATAAGCTTTCCATATGAGTGGAACATTATAAAACAAAAGAGAATATGGTTGAAATTTATGTAAATGGTTTGAAATTTTCTATTCAAGATAAATTAAGCATGCATAGAATGTTTTACATAGAGGAGGCTTATCAATTAGTTTTGAAGGCAAAAGAAAAACAAAATAGACAAAATTTCAGAAGAACATCTTTTGGTCCAAGAAGAGGTGAATCCCCTCCAATAAGGGGATGAGGTGGGTTTAATAACAATAGAGGTGGATTTATGCCAATAAATTTGAATCATCATGTGGTGTAGAAAGGCAAGTTGAGAATAGGTAAGGGTTTCAATACCAATAAATAGGAAGAGGATTTCAGAGAGGGCAAAGTTACGGTGGAGCTAGAGGATGGTTTTCAAATCAGCAAAGATATTATGTTTTTTATATATGTGGAGAATAAGGGTATAGAGCATTTGAGTGTTCACACTATCAATATCAAGAAAGGAGGCAAGAAGATCACCCAAGAGTAAATCTAGTTGAGGCTAAGATAGAAGAGCAACATACTAAAGTTGCACTAGTAGATGTTGGAGAGAATCTCATGATGAGAAGAACAATGATTGCTCCAAAGAAGGAACAAGTGTAGAATAAATAAGATGGTGATGTATGGCTACAATCAAATATTTTTTGAATAAGATGTACTTTGGGTGGAAAAGTATACAAAGTAGTTATAAATGGTAGTAGTTGTGAAAATATTGTTTCTAAATAAATGATAGAGAAACTAAATTTGGAATGTGAAAAGCATCGTAATCCTTATTGGATTTCATGGTTTAAGAAATGGAATGAGGTTATAGTAGATAAAAGGTGCTTAATCAAGTTTTGTATAGCAAAAACTTATAATGATGGAATATGGTGTGATGTTATTCTAATGGATGCATGCAATTTGTCATTGCAGAGACCATGGTAGTTGTATAGGAAAGTAATTCATGATCCAGTAAAGAACACGTACATTTTTTGGAAAGGTGGTATAAAGGTAGTTTTGTTACCTCTTAAATATGAAGAAAAGATAGAAATCATTCTCTCTACTAAAGAATTTATCCAAGATATCAAGGTAGGAGGTTGTTTTTATGCATTAGTAGTAAAGAATAAAGACACATAAATGATGCAAATACTAACAAAAGTAGCAAGAGTGTTGAAAGAATATGCAGATGTTATTACTAAAGAGTTATTAGATGGTTTACCACTAAAGAAAGATATACATCATCACATTGACTTGATTCCAGGATCAAATCTACCCAATCAAGTAGCTTATAGGATGAGTCCAATAAAACATGCAAAATTAAATAAACATGTTATTTCATTGCTAATAAAGGTAGTAATAAGGGAGAGTATGAGTCTATATGCAACACTGGTATTGTTAACTCCAAAGAAATATGGAGGATGGATAATGTGTGTGGATAGTAGGAAAATTAATAAAATTACAATCAAGGATATGTTTTTTATACCTCATTTAGATGATATGATGGATGTGCCTGTAGGAGAAATATATTTTACCAAGATTGATCTAAGGAGTGATTATTATTAGATTCAAATTCATAAATGAGATGAATGGAAAATTGCATTCAAGACTATAGATGGCTTATATGAGTGGATGGTGATGTCATTTGGATTATCTAATGCACCTAACATATTTATGATGGTGATGAATACAGTGCTATGAGAATATATTGGTAAGTCTTTAGTTGCTTATTTTGATCATATTTTGATATTCATTAAGGCTAAAGAAGAACGCTTACAACATTTGAGAATGGTATTGGATTTTTTAAGAAAGGAGAAGTTGTATGTAAATTTAAAGAAGTGCAGATTTATGCTAAATAGTTTGGTATTTTTGGGATTTGTAGTTTCAACAGATGGTGTGACAATGGATGAAAAAAATATAAAGGCAATTATTGAGTGGCCTATTACAAAAATTATTACACAAGTAAGAAGTTTACATGGTTTATCAACTTTTTACAGAAAAATTATTAAAAAATTTAGTAGTATTGTAGCATCAATAATAGATTGCATGAGAGGGAAGGAATGTGGATGGAATATAGCAACCACATAAAGCTTTGAATTTTTGAAGAAGAAGATTACAGAAAGATCAATTTTAGCAATTCTAGATTTTAATAAAGTGTTTAAGGTTGATTATTTTGCTTCATTTGTGGGAATTGGTATTGTGTTGAGTTAAGAAGAAAAGCCAATAACATACTTTAGTGAGAAATTGAATGAGATAAGAACAAAGTATTCTACTTATGGTGTTGATTTTATGCAATTGTAAAAGCATTCAAATATTGGAGGCATTACCTGGTGCCTAAGGAGTTTATCATATTTATAGATCATGAGGCTTTAAAGTATGTGAATACACAAAAGAAGTTGAATAGTAGGCATACAAAGTGAGTTTCTTTCTTGTAGGGGTATACTTTTGTGTTGAAACATAAATCAAGAAAATAGAATCAAGTATTTGATGTATTGACTAGGAGGGTAGCATTATTAACTACTATGGTGAGTGAAGTAGTTGGATTTGAAGCTATCAAAAAATTATATGATACTGATCCATATTTTGGCAAGGTATTTGAGCAGTGCAAAAATATATTAACAGGTGGGATAGATACTATTCATGATGAGTATAACATGTAAGAAGGTTATCTCTTCAAGGGGAACTAATTATGCATTCTAGTTGGGTCTCTATGAGATAATAAAATAATAAAATTACAATAATGGTGGTTTGGCTGGATATTTTGGTAAGATGAAGATAATAGTTGTGGTGGAGGAAAAATATTTTTTGGCCAAAGATGAAGAGAGATGTGACAAGGTATGTTTCAAGGTAAAGGATATGTCAGGTGGCTGAAGGGAAACTGCAAAATACTAGACTATACATGCCATTACCAGTTCCAAGAGGACCATGGACAGATTTGAGTATAGATTTTGTGTTGAGATTACCAAACACACATAGAGGTAATGATTTAATTTTTTTTGTTGTAGATAGATTTTATAAAATAGTTCATTTCATTGCATGTAAGAAAACCAATGATGCCACTAGAGTTACAAAATTATTTTTTAAGGATATTGTGAGATTGCATGGTATTCCAGAAACTATTACTTTAGATAGGGACACAAAATTTCTAAGTTAATTTTAGAAGACTTTGTGAAAGAAGGTGGGTACTAGGCTACAATTCAATAGTGTGTATCACCCACAAATAGATGGATAGATGAAATTTGTGAATAGGAGCTTGGAAAATTTATTGAGATGCATAGTGGGAAAGAATCCCAATCAATGGGATTTGGCTCTACCACAAGTTGATTTTGTATATAATAGTTCATCGAATAGATCAATAAGAAAATCACCATTTCATTTTTTTATGGTTGAAAATCCTATGGGTGTTTTATATTTGGTATAATTACTAATTGCATATCAAATTAGTGATGATGTAGAAGCATTTACAGAACATATGCAGTAGTTGCAAGGAGTAAGAAGAAATTTGTAGGAAAGTAATGAAAAATATAAGGTAGTAGTAGATGTCAGAAGAAAATCCAAGGTATTTGAAGAAAATGAGTTGGTAATGGTTTACTTGAGGGAAGAAATATTTCCAGAAGGTGTGTACAACAATTTGAAGTACAAGAAAATTAGGCCAGGTAGAATTGTGAAGAAAAAATTAATGATAATTCTTATGAGGTGAGTTTATCACATAATTTTGATATCTCTCCAATATTCAATGTTTTCTATTTATATGAATTCCATGGAGAATATATTAAAGGTGATGAATATGAATAAGTAAGTTGGGAGTAGTAAGTTCCAAAGAAGAAGAAGCAAAAAATAGTGTATGTTTTGGTTATGAAGATAGTGAGCACAAGGCAAGGGAATTATAATAGGTATTTAGTGTAGTAGAAATGATTGCAGCAAGAAGACAAAATTTGGATTAAATAATGGGTGTTAAAGAAGATTGATAAAAAAATGGTAGCAGTATAATCAGGGAAACTTGGAGGAGCTGAGTTGTTTTCAACCAAAGGAGAATGATTCAGGAAAAATAAGCTGACCTTATGGAGGCAATAAATTTTGACTTGTAGCTTTGTTTGAGCTCTTGCACATGCCAAAATGACCATTTCAAAATGTTCATTACTTTTATAAGCCACCCTATCCACTTAGAGTTAATTTTGATATATTTTAGAGGCCATACGCGATCATCTCAGGGTCCAAAATTACCATTTAATAATTTTTTTAGGAATTTTTTATTTTTATAAATTATATATTTTTAGGACCGAATGTCAACTTCAATTGAATTTCATCTTATAGGATAATTTTAACATTTATTATATTTTGGGATATTTTTAGTTTTGTGTGCGCTTGCATGCAAAACTTACTATAAATAATAGCTACTAAAAATAGATGATTTTTTTTAGATTTTAGTTTATTTGAATTTTTACATGTCAACTCTAATTTTTTAGTTGAGGCTTGTTTAAGCATGTTTTAGATTTGTAATTATGTTAAGTCATTTAATATAAATAAATTTTTAGTATTGTTTGAATATATTGGCCTATTGGTAATTTTTTTGTCTTGATAGTTTTCAGGGTCATTATCTATTATCAAAGCAAGTTCGAATCTTGGAGGAGTAAGACATGGTGGGAGTATGAGGAGGTATTGCATAGATGAAATGGAATATATAAGATATTTAGAGGCAAGTGGAATAATTAACAAAGGTTGTCACCAATTAGAGAACAAGATAAGGTGGTGATGAAGCTGAGGAAGACAGATCATGATGAAAAAATTCAAAAAGAAGAACAACTGCCATCAATGGAAAAGAGGATGGTTAGGGATTTAGAAAGAAGAAATGAAGGAATCAAGGTTGATATTCTAGATTATAGAAGTAGTTTAAAAATAGAGGAGTTGATGGATTGGATGAATAGCATTAAGAAGTTATTCAAGTAGAAGACTATGAGAGACAACAATAAGGTAAAGTTTGCATGCATGAAATTGAAAGGTCATGCAATGATTTGGTGGGATCACTTGCAGAAAGAGAGATAGAGGAAAGGTAAAGAGAAGATTAATTCATGTAAAAATATGGAGAAGAAGTTGAGGAAAAAAATTATTCCTGTAGATTATTCACAAACCCTATACAAAAGATTCTAGAATTTGAGGAAAAAAGATCACAATATACAAGAGTATACAGATGATTTTTATAAGATTTCCATATGAGTGGAGCACGATGAAACAAAAGAGTAGATGGATGAAAGGTATGTAAATTGTTTAAAATTTTCTATTCAAGATTAATTAAGCATGCATATAATAATTTTCGTAGAGGAGGCTTATCAATTAGCTTTGAAGGTAGAAGAAAAACAAATAGATAAAATTTTAGAATAACATCTCTTGGTCCAAGAAGAGTTAGATCCCCTCTAATAAGGGGACGAGGTGGATTTAATACCATCAAAGGTGGATTAAATATGAATAAAGGTGAATTGTCATGTGGTGTAGAAAGGAAAGATGACTAAAGGCAAGGGTTTTAATACCAATAAAGAGGAAAATGATTTCACAGAGGTGAGGTTACGGTGGTGCTAGAGGATGCTTTTTGAATCATCACAGATTTTATGTTTGTTATATATGTGGAGAAGAAGAACACAAAGCATTTTAGTATACACACTATCAAGATTAATAAAGAAGGAAAAAATATCGCCAAAGAGTGAATCTAGTTGAGGTTGAGATAGAAGAGCAAAATACTGAAGTTGTACCAGCAAATGTTGGAGAGAATCTCATGATAAGAAGAACAATGATCACTCCAAGAAAGGAAAAAGTGTTAAATAAAGAAGGTGGTGATGCATGGTTTCAATCAAATATTTCTTGTACTTCGAGTGTTAAGGTATACAAAGTAATTATATATGGTGGTAGTTGTGAAAATATGGTTTCTAAAGAAATTATAGAGAAACTAAATTTTCAATGTGAAAAGCATCCTAACCCTTATCATATTTCATGGTTTAAGAAAGGGAATGAGGTTACAATAGATAAAAGGTGCTTAATCAAGTTTTCTATAAGAAAAACCTATAATGATGGAATATGGTGTGATGTTATTTTGATGGATGCATGCCATTTGTTCTTGGGGAGACCATGGCAATTTGATAGGAAAGTAATTCATGATGGAGTAGAGAACATGTACACTTTTTGGAAAGGTGGTACAAAGGTAGTTTTGTTACCTCTTAAAGAAGAAGAGAAGATAGAAATCATGCTTTCTACTAAAGAATTTATCCAAGATATGAAGGTATTAGGTTATTGTTATGGATTATTAGCAAAGAATGAAGACATGAAAATGGTACAAATACCAATAGAAACATCAAGAGTGTTGAAAGAATATGCAGATGTTATGCCTGAAGAGTTACCAATTGGTTTACCACTAAAGATAGATAAACATCACATTGATTTGATTCTAGGATCAGATCTACCTAATCAAGTAGATTATAGGATGAGTCTAATAGAATTAAATAAATAGGTTATTGAATTGCTAAGAAAGAAGGTAATAATGGAGACTATGAGTCCATGTGCAACACCAGCGTTGATAACTCTAAATAAAGATGGAAGATGGAGAATGTGTGTGGATAATAGGGTTATTAATAAAATTACAATCAAGTATAGATTTTTTATACCTCCTTTAGATGGTTTGATGGATGTGCTTGCAGGAGAAAAATATTTTACCAAGATTGATCTAAGGAGATGAGTAGAAAATTGCATCCAATACTAGGGATGGCTTATATGAGTGGATGGTGTTGACATTCGGATTATATAATGAACCTAACATATTTATGAGGGTGATGAATACATTCTTACGAGAATATATTGGTAAGTTTGTGATTATTTATTTTGATGATTTTTTAATATTTAGTAAAATTAAAGAACACTTACAACTTTTTAGAATGGTATTGGATTTGTTAAGAAAGGAGAATAGTTTGGTATTTTTAGGATTTGTAGCTTCAATAAATGGTGTGAGAATGGATGAATAAAATATAAAGGCAGTTGTTGAGTGGCCTATTCCAAAAAGAATTACAAAGGTAAGAAGTTTCCATCATTTAGCAAATTTTTATAGAAAATTTATTAAAAAAATTAGTAGTATTGTGGCACTAATAACAAATTGCATGAGAGGGAAAGAATTTGCATGGACTAGAGTAGCCACATAAAGCTTTGAATTTTTAAATAAGATTATAGAAAGACCAATTTTAGAATTATTGTATTTTAACAAAGTGTTTGAGGTTGATTTTGATGCTTCATTTATAAGAATTAGTGATGTGTTAAGTCAAGAAGGAAAGCCAATAGCATATTTTGGTGAAAAATTGAATGAGATAAGAACTAATTATTCTACTTATGATGTTAAATTTTATGCAATTGTACATGCATTAAGACATTGGAGGCATTACCTAGTGCCTAAGGAGTTTATCTTATTTATAGATCATGAGGCTTTGAAGTATGTGAATACACAAAAGAAGTTGAATAGTAGGCATGCAAAGTGGGTTTCTTCTTGCAGGGGTATACTTTTGTGTTGAACCATAAATATAAAGGCAATTTTTGAGTGGACTATTCCAAAATGCATTACATGAGTAAGAAGTTTCCATGGTTTAGCAACTTTTTATAGAAAATTTATAAAAAAAATTAGTAGTATTGTGGCACCAATAACAGATTGCATGAAAGGGAAGGAATTTGCATGGACTAAAGTAGCCACATAAAGATTTGAATTTTTGAAGAAGAATATTATAGAAAGACCAATTTTAGAATTACCATATTTTAACAAAGTGTTTGAGTTTGATTGTGATGTTTCATTTATGGGAATTGGTACTGTGTTGAGTCAAGAAGGAAAGTCAATAGCATATTTTGATGAGAAATTAAATGAGGTAAGAATAAAGTATTTGAATTACGATGTTGAAATTTATGCAATTATATAAGTATTAAGACATTGGAGGCATTACTTGGTGCCTAAGGAGTTTATCTTATTTATAGATCATGAGGCTTTGAAGGATGTGAATACACAAAAGAAGTTGAATAATAGCCATGCAAAGTGGGTTTCTTTCTTGCAAGGGTATACTTTTGTGTTAAAGCATAAATAAGGAAAATAGAATTAGGTAGCTGATGCATTAAGTAGGAGGGTAACATTATTAACTACTATGGTAAGTGAAGTAGTTGAATTTGAAGCTATCAAATAATTATATGATACTGATCCATATTTTGGCAAGGTAGTTGAGTAGTGCAGGAATCCATTAACAGGTGGGATAGATACTATTCATGATGAGTATCTTATACAAGAAAGTTATCTCTTCAAGGAGAAATAATTATGCATTCCGATTGGGTCTCTACAAGGCAATATAATAAGAAAATTACATAGTAGTAGTTTGGCTGGACATTTTCGTAAGATAAAGACTATAGCTTTCATGGAGGAAAAGTATTTTTGACCAAAGATGAAGAGAGATGTGACAAGGTATATTTCAAGGTGAAAGATATGTTAGGTAACTAAAGGGCAAGTACAAAATATTGGACTATACATGCCATTGCCAATTCTAAAAGGACCATGGATAGATTTGAGTATGGATTTTGTGTTGGGATTACCAAACACACAGAGAGGTAATAATTCAATTTTTGTTGTTGTAGACAGATTTTATAAAATAGTTCATTTAATTGCACGTAAAAAAACCAATGATGCCACTAGAGTTACAGAATTATTTTTTAAGGATATTTTGAGATTAAATGGTGTTCCAAAAACTATTACTTCATATAGGGACACAAAATTTCTATGTCAATTTTGGAATACTTTGTGGAAGAAGGTGGGTAATAAGCTACAATTCACTAGTGCATATCACCCATAAATAGATGGATAGATAAAAGTTGTGAATAAGAGCTTTGAAAATTTATTGAGATGCATAGTGGGAGAGAAGCCCAAGTAATGGGACTTGGCTTTACCACAAGATGAGTTTGAATTTAAAAGTTAAGTGAATAGGTCAATAGTAAAATCACCATTTCAAATTGTTTATGGAAGAAATCCTATGGGTGTTTTAGATTTGGTATAATTATCGATTGTAGATCAAATTAGTGATGATGCAGAAGCATTTGCAGAGCATATGCAATAGTTGCAAGGAGTAAGAAAAAAGTTGTAAGAAAGTAATGAGAAATATAAAGTAGAAGCAGATGTTAGAAGAAGATCTAATGTATTTGAAGAAGGAGAGTTGGTAATGGTTTACTTGAGGAAAGAAATATTTCTAAAAGGCACGTACAACAAGTTGAAGTATAAGAAAATTATGCCATGCAAAATTGTGAAGAAAATCAATGATAATGCTTATAAGGTGAGTTTACCACAAAATTTTTATATCTCTCCAATATTAAATGTTTTAAATTTATATGAATTCCATGGAGAAGATGTTGAATGTGACAAAGATGAAGAAGTAAATTGGGAGCAGTAGGTTCCAAAGAAGAAGGAAAAAATAGTGTAGGTTTTAGATATGTAGATAGTGAGCATAAAGCAAGGGAATAATAACAAGTATTTGGTGCAGTGGGAAGGATTATAGCAAGAATACAACACTTGGATTATAGAATGGGAGATGAAGAAGATTTATAATAAAAATGTCAATATTATAATTAGGGCAACTCATAGGAGCTGAGTTGTTTTCAACTAGAGGAGAATGATGTAGAAAAAATAGGCCATAATTTTTGACCTGTAGCTCTGTTTGAGCTTTTTCACATGCCAACATGATTGTCTCAAAAAAATTATTGATTTCCTAAGCCTCCCTATTTGCTTAAAGTTAATTTTGCTATTTTTTGGAGGCCATACCTGATCATCTGAGGGTCCAAAATTATTGTTTAATGATTTTTTTAAAAATTTCTATAAAATATATATTTTTAGGACTGGATGTCAACTTTAGTTAAATTTATTTGGATAAGATAATTTTAGTATTTAAGATATTTTAGGATATTTTTAGAGCTTTGCATGCTTGTATGCGAAAATCACTATAAATAGCAGCGGCTAAAAATAGATGTTTTTTTTAGATTTTAGTTTTTTCAAATTTTTTCATGTCAACTCTAATTCTTAGTTGAGGCTTATTTAAGCATAGTTTTGGTTTGTAATTATTTTAATTCATTCAATACAAATCAATTTTGAGTATTGTTTCAAGATCTTGGCCTATTGGTAATTTTTATGTCTTGATAGTTTTCGGGTTCATTATACAATAATTTTATTATATGTAATGCAATGAAGTTTAAGTGAATGGTTATGTCATACATATTATGTGTTTTAATTAATTATTGGGTTTGTTATTTTATCAAACACCTATAACTTTCATTAAATTAAATAATATATATTATAGTTATCTAAACAACTAATGTGAATAAGTAAGAAGTTGAAAATAGTGAGTTTATTTGAAATTAAATAAATTGTTATTAGTATTGCTCTATTCACCATAGATTGAAATGTTATATTTAAATAAACTAAAAATTTATGTGAGATCTAATGATTGTAAGTCTATTTTACTTGATATTTACATATTTGTTGTTGCATGTAAAAAAATTAAAAAATGAAAACACGTGTAACAACAAATAAATTCATATATGAGATAACATTGAAAACACTATTCTTTTTTAGAGATGACAAATTTAACAGATCATATTTTTTAATAAACATTTTGCATTGTAGACAACCAAGGCTCCCATCATCGCAGATAAAAGTTGATGAAAGATTGGTGAAAGTTTTTGAAATGATGTCAAATTTTTTAGATGTTGGACCTATATTTAGAGAGTTTGGTCTTATTTATGATATTGTCCATTATATTATAAAATATGAATTTGGGTGTAAATTGGAAAAATGGGAATCATAATTTGAATATTAAGGCAATAAAATATTTTCCTCATCGTGCACATAAAATTTTGAGAGAAAATAAATATTTTTTAAAATGGAAAAAATAAATATTGGTTGTATATTTTTAGAATATACATAGCATATAGTTTGTATATATATTTTTTTAATTTTAAAAATAAAAATATATCATTGTAAAATGTATATAATTAATGGACTATGGATAATGTTAATTATGTATCTAAGTGAATGTTCAATTTCTTGAGATGATACAATTTTTTTTGTTGTATCATCTTTGGTTCTCCTTATTAATGATAGCCTTCTTGATATGTATTATTTTTGGGCATTGTTTTATTTTTAAACATTTTTTTCTCTCTAAGGTAACATACTCCTTTAAATATTTTTCAATTTCATAAAAGGAAAAAAATATTTTTTGTAAATTAGAGTTAAAAAATCTTTTATTTTAAAGTTGTGTGTGTGTGTGTGTGTGTGTGTGTGTGTGTGTAGAGTGTTTAGCTTAAGATAATTCATGTTAGGATGTGAATTATTGATATTGGCATAATTTTATGTATTTAATTGAAAATATCATTTATTGTTTGCTTAAGGTAGACATTGAAATGATTTTTTTTTTTTTTTAAATATTAGAGATATGTCCTATCCACTCATTTTAAAGTGTAGATATAAATGGCATCATGTTTTCCTTTCTAATGAATTTAATTTTCAATCATGCCTTTTAGAATGAAATTTAGTGCTCATGTTGCATTTAAAGAGCTTCAATAAGGATATATTGTGCATCTCATTAAATTTCAATGTAGAAAGGTCAAAGATGAAAAGTAATTTTATTCTTGTTTTTATTATTTTATACAATTGACACCTTGTAATTTATTTTTTCCCATAATAATAATTTAATTTATTTTCAATCATGGCTATTGTGAAATTCTATTAGGTGTGAACATAATAAAATTGCAAAATATTTTTAAATTGATGATCATGTGTAACTTGTATATCTTGCATCTCAACCACTCAATTATACCATAATAATCAAGTGTCAAATATGTGTATATATACCTATAACATAGATAGATTTAAATGAGAGACAAAGATTAAATAATTTTTTGTTTGTTTTAATTTTCCATGTTTTAACAATTTTAATATTTTTCTATAGGAATGTGATCACATAAAGAGAAAGCTAGAGGATGGCATAAAGAATAAAAAATGAGAGCTCATTCAAATAGGAAATAAGCAAAGGGGTGAAAGCAAGAATAATTAATAGGATGATAATTCCAAATAACTTATAATTTCTCTCAAAATTTAGTGCATTCTAAGTAGGTGGTCTCAATATGTACATGTTATTAGCATTGGAAAGTCCACATACATTTTTAGAATAAGATCATTAAAAAATAATGGAAAAGGGCCAATGCAATAAAAATAAGCAACATAAAACAAGGAGCTATAATAAATTCAATTTAAAATAAGGAAAGAACATTGATTTGAAATATTTAAAAAACACAAGGCAAAGAGCAAATCAAGGGAAGAAGGAAATGAATAGTTATGATGAAGCATGATGCACCAAAAAATTTAAGTATGCCACTACAAGAAATAAAATGGAAGCAAAAACACATAGAGGAAAACACATTAAGAAACTATGTATGGTATCTTAAATGTCATTAAATTATATAAGATAGTCCAATAAAACTAACCAAAAATCATACCTAAGTGTCTAAAAATAGAATACCATGAATTTGGGGAGTCAAATTTGTCACTATAAGTATCATTAATACAATTGTGAGATATATAGTAACTTGAATCATCATCAAAAATAAATTCATCTTGATGATGAGCTAGAAGAGCTTCCTGGATTACTTGCAAATAAGCACATGTATTAGTTTGAATATTCCACTATGTAGTTTAAATCTTTGAATGTTCTTTAAAATGATTATATGTAAGAGTTGGTAGGATAATTTTGTGATGTAGATGAGTAGGTATTATAACTCTATGTAATGGAATTATAAGATTTTTAACTCAAGGAACTATATCTCTGTATGTATAATTTTTGGAATCAATCTTGTTAGTGTAACTCTAGCAGTTATAAGTTGATGTTATATGTTTTTTAGTTTAGAAATAAATTTAGGTAATATCTCATGTTATCTCCAATTTTGGATAGGTAATTCATAAGGTTACATTTAATATTAACTATATTCTTATCATGCAAAAACTTATGACATTAGTGTAATGTGAAAGGGATAGCTCTCATTTAATTTAGTCATAAATGTCCAAGTAATAGATCATGTTGGAAAATTAGGCCAATTATTATTTATAATATAGTTTTTAGAATAACAAGTTTTCATATATATAGTTTTAAAATATTAAACTTATTATAAATTATTAGTAGATGTTTTTAGGAGGTTTACAAGAGGTTGTTAGAACACCCATAGATAAACAAGTGTGAGATTGAAGAACTAGTACTAGATGATACAAGCATCTTAAATTTTAAGATATGTAATTTTTATATATGTGTGTGTTAATGCTAGTATTAAATCAATCTTGATAGGACCATATTAAAACTATCTTGGTATTAAATAAATTGCTTAGAGGCCTATATTTAATTTTTAGTTATTGGGTTAGGGTGAAAAATTATTTTGTATTGTTCAATTTATTGGGAGGGTAATTGAAAAAATCATCATAGTTTAGAATATGTGAATTACAAATAAATAATGCCAATGTGTGGGAGAAGACAAAGGCGTGGATAATATGTTTGGTGCATTTTTTTTTTCCAGTTCATAGTTTCAATCCTAAAAATGGATTAGATGTGTCAAATTTATAATATAAGATTATTTTTAATTAAAAATGAATAAAATTAGGGTACATATATTCTTTTTCACTAGTCTATTATTAAATATACATTTTAAGTATATATATTTTAGGCTCCCACAAGAAGAAAAGTTTGAAAATGGGGTTTATGTACAACTAAAAAACATGTTAATAATAAAGTTAAAGTAGGCATTTGTGAAGTGGTAATAACAACAAAATTAATAATCATAATCATAATGCATTCTAATTGTATTAAGTTGTATTTAGAATGAGGCACCCGATAAAAGTAAAGTACCAAAGATAAAATAAATACATTTATGGAGGAAGTTTTGGTAAGTGGTTTTTTGGATCAGGTTTGTATAAAAGGTGTTTGTAAGAAGTATCACAAATCTAATTAATACCATGTCAGAGCATGCCACAACTTGATAAAGGGGCATTAAGTTTGGATCGAGATATGAAATAGTCATGTGGAAGGGTGTGTTGCCTCAAGACCTATGTAAGAATTTGAAAGAAAATAAATATGATTATGAGGTGTGTGTTTTTCTTTCTTTGTGTGTGTGTGTGTGTGTGTGTGGGTGTGTGTGTGTGTGTGTGTGTGTGTGTGTGTGTGAGAGAGAGAGAGAGAGAGAGAGAGAGAGTTGTGGAGGGGTGTGCTACCTCAATATGTCTATGTAAAGACTTGAAAGAAAATAAATAGAATTATGAGGTGTTTTAGAGAATATATATTCTTGAGAAGCTCAAAATTATATAGATATGAACATCTCTACTCATGTTTTGGATTACATATATGTGATTCTTATTGATGAGTAAGTGTACACTTAAATCTAAGTGTTCTTTCGATTAAGTAGCCATGACTAAGGGCATCCAATCTATCAAAGTCACCCATAAAATGATCATGGCCCTAATTAGTTGACTCTTCATGAAAAATATCTGGAGATATTTATACCTTGATAGATGGTATAATAAACCATTATCATCACCAATCGAACTATAACCCTTTTGTTATGTGATAGAAAATATTAAAGATGGCTCTCCCATAAAAAAACACAACAATCATGGCACTTTCATATGACTAAGAAGAGAAATGATTATGGACACAAATATGAATTATTTTTTATAGTTAACTTTTCAACATTATTAAAATATAGGGATTATTTTTCATTTGTATTTTTTAATTTTATGGTCTAAACATATAAAAATAAAAATGTTATAAAAATTAAAAATATTTTAAATTTTACTTGATAAAGATAATTAATTTCATAATTAGTGATTTGGGAAGTATTTTCATATGAATTATTTTAAGTATACGTAAAATAACACTGTAAATCATTAGGAAAAGTCATTTGGATCCACTGCTTAATTTATGAAACAATAGTTAGTACATGTAAAAATTGATGGACTTATTTTTGTATATGGGTATATTTTTTTATCATACCCAACATCTATATAAGTGTATTTTCCTAATGGGGAATCTTGTGGAATAATAAAACATAATTTTGGAACTATTAGAGAGCATTAGGAAATAGTATATAATCAACAAAACCATATATCTATCTAGATGATTAACATAACTACAAATGAGGTTAGAGGATCACATGATGTTGGAGGACAATATCTAGTTTTTATCTCATTACTACCTCATATGCTAATTAAGTGTTGTATTAGTAACACCCAAATCCAAAATGAATAAAAATATAAACATGATATTTATCAATGATAATGGTGTCAAAACCCACTCCAACTAAATACACAATGATCAGTGATGTGGCTAACACACAATAAGTAAGTGTAGTGAGGGCCCTATACCACCATAAATATTTTGTAAATTGTACAGTGAGGTCCAACGCAACTAAAAGAGTAGTGAGTTAGGTGTGGCCAATCCCACCCAGTGATGTTGTGTGGTTAGTTCCACCATAGATATTATGGATGTGCATAATGAGGTGTGTTCTTATTCACAAATGATATTGTGTATGGACTAGAGTTTGAATCCTACTCCATTATTTATTAGTATGGAATTATGTGCTTGTCCACATTCACAAATTAATGATCAACAAGGTTATTTATCACTAAGTAAAGGTAGTGAGGAAATATTAATGTCAAGTATATTTATAAGTATGATGAACTGTGATTTTTTTCTAGTTGAATCACATATGAGTGTGTATTCTCTCCCTTTTTTAAAAACTATAAAATAAGGTGGGTAATGCAGGTAAATTAGATTATTTATTATATATATTATACTAAGTTAGTTTAATTATATATGTTTAATATAATAATCCTATAATGACATGTTAGTAGGGGTTTTAAATAGGTTTACACAAGGTTTTTATAACCCTTATAGATACATTAGGAGATTGAGGAATTAGTGGTAGATAAAAGGAACATATCCTAAATTTTAGGATATACACTTCAATGTGTGTGTGTGTGTGTTTTTATTATTTCTAATTCTATATTAATACAATAAAATTATAATTATCATATCATATGTCTATTTATCTTAAAATATATATATGGAAATTACAGTGAGTTGATGGACCATTTTGTGGACTTTTTCACAAAATCGATAGAAATGCATATTTTTTATTGACATAACACATATGTATTATGTTTAAATAGTATCAATCATATATATCCATAATTTTTATGTGTTTATATGTCATAGGAATGTGTATACATTTTTAATAAATACATGTGTTATTGACATAACATGTACACATTATGTTTAAATACGCTTAGTCATTACCAAACCATAATGTGTACATGTTTATATGTTATAATAATGCATACGCACTCCTATGACATAGAAATGTGTATACATGTCTATGACATAGAAACATGTATGCATTCATATGACACAAAAACATGTACGCAATTATAAACACCTTTGTTATAAAAATGAAAAATAAGACTTCATTCCTCATTTGTTAAACATGTTTCTTTTCTCATTTATCCTCTACAACCATGTTTGCGTTGTGACCTAGCAATTCTAGGAGGAGACAAATTTACCAATGCCACACACTCAACTGAGTTTTTATCAAAAAATTGATAATTTCATAGCAAAGGAGAGGTTAGTAAATTGAATTCCTATAATTTAACATAATTTAAATTACTATTTATTTTAGATTTTCATTATTTTTTGTTAAAACAATTTATTTTTCTATTTATGCAGCCTATTCAAGTGCAATATAAAACCTTCCTAACCTTCCCAACCTTACTAACCATCCTAACCATCCCAACCCTCCTAACCATCCTATCCCTCTAATTCTACAACACCCCCCCCCCGCCAATGTAGCAAGAGGATTTAGTTTCACATATAGTCAATAATAAACTATGAATTGAAGAGATAATTAAGAGCATTAGTAACCATTCAACCAACACCCATCACACTTAATTTTTAGATAGCTTAGAGGCATTAAAATAGGCCAAGTTGAATCATAATGGTTCAAATTGCTAGATGGACATCTCATAGAGATAGATGTAAGATTTACTATTGTGAAGGATAAAAAATATCAAGATACTAGATTTGTGCATTATTAATTGATCCATCAACTAATGCACCACCTCCATTATCATGCAAATGGTTCCCAAACCACTAGTGATAACATCCTTTGATAAACAATAATTTTTGGGACTGATGGTGGATGGTATTTGATTATACACCTTGTAACAACCACTTAGTTCCTTTATATTTTTTGAGAAAACTCTACTACAAGTTTATCCTCAATGTAATTTCCAATTAACTTGACCACTCAAAGTTTCGAAGATAAGTAAAGCACATCATGCACCTAATCAGCCTACAAGAGTCCCTATCCAAAAGTCATGTCAGCCTGAGATAAGCCCCTATATAGTGAAAGAGGTTGTCAATATTGAAACTTTGTATGCTCTTAATGCACGTATTAAAACCCTTGTTTAAATTTCTAACACTGATGCTAGCATTTCTAATGCCTAACCACACCATTGCAGATTTTGTGTCACTATATGCATTGGACCTTTAGATGAGGATGGTGGTACTTTGGAGGATGAAGGAGAGGGCATATACTATGGTTATGATAGATGGTTTTTTTCACATGAATTTGGTGTGGAGACCTTGACTGCACCTATGTAGGTATATTATATATTTGACATGTTAAATTTAATAAATATATGTATTTAAAATGTAATAATTAATTTACATATAAACTTCAATGATATAATTGCTATTTTTATGTTGCAAGAGGAGATGGTCCTAACATTTACATATCCAAATTTTGGGTCATCTACTAGTGCCTATGTTGATGTTACTCAACCAACCTATACGTATATGAAGATAAATTTTTATTAATTTTATACGTCATGTACATACACACACACACACACACACACACAGATATATATAAACCTTAAAATTAAATTTTGTTTGTTTATTTGATGACCGAAGATTCCTCCATCGATATGGAGAGTAATAGGTGTAGGCATTGTTTTTGTGATCTCATCTATGCAGCCACTCATTGAGGTATGTTAACTTATAATGTTGAATTGTAAATATATATGTATATATATATATATATATATATATATATATATATATATATATATATATATATATATATATATATATATATATGATTTTGATCTATACTTGTGTTATAACTAATGTGAGTGTACCATCTATGTAGGTATATTTGAGGGCATCTAATAGTCCCATTGAGATGATTAGTAGGCCACCAACTCATATTGTTTTTCCCTTTCACACTCATGTGCATGAGGCTCGTCCTACCATTGACCTTGTTGAGTGTCAAAAGCAAATTGAGAGTAACCATGAGATTATTTTAAGTACATGTTTAAATAGTTTTTATACCATTTTAAAATTAAATTCTAAACATAGTTCCTTGTTTAGTATGTAAATTTTTTAACAATATTTGTATATGAATAGGTTTAGGTACAAGAAAGATACAAGCGTATAAGGACTCACAATCAAATCATAGAGGAATCTAAGGCATTTCAAGGATCTCCATCTATGAGAAATGTATCTAAGGGAGACCCTTCTTTAAGCAAGGAAAATAGAGGGAGGCTTTTTTATTACTATGATATGTCTTACATGATGTAATTTTTTGTATGCTTGTATGTAAATGTACATATTTTTGGCATTAACCTGGCAGTATATTATGTTCACATTTTGTATGCCTTTATGGCTTATATATATATATATATATATATATATATATATTGTGTGTGTGTGTGTGCATGTGCACTAAAATTTTGTAGTGATCATATATCTACGTACATTTTTTTAATATTTCCTTCTTGTAAAATGTTGAATAAATCACTTTCATCAAAAAATAATTCAACTAAATTTGACATGTTAAAATTGACGGTATGGTTTTTACACCTTTTTGGAGCTCATCTATTCTTAGAATTATATACACACTAATTATTCCATGGAATAATTAAGTCTTTTATAACATTTGTTACATCACCACAAGTGATAATTATGTATACTTGAATATATAATTACATATATAAGTATATCATTGTAATTTTCAAGAATAACATTTCCTTCCATCATACTACATAAAAATAATGTGAACTTGCAATGGCAAATGGTGTGAACTTGCAACTAATTGTAAGTTGGTAACTTGTAATAAACTATGTATGATGTTTTTCCTAATAACCAATGTTATTGAGAAAACTGAAAATCAAAACATACAATGTGTAATTTTTCAAAACATACATTACATGTCCTTGTATACTAGAGTCATAGCCACTTATTGAAGTTGTAATATCTTGGTCTTATGATAATCACCATAAAAATTGCCAAAAAATAAGCATAGATTTTTAGTTGATGATCATTTATTCCATATAAAGAATCAAATTTCTAAGTAGTATTTAATTACTAGATTGAATTACTCTTTTAAAATACACATATCACATGGTCTAACATTATAAAGGGAAACGACCTACAATTACAATATCAATCAATAGGGTTTAATAATTACAATAATCTCTAGACTCTATTCACTAAAATATATTTACATATCAACTTAATTTTATTTCAAAATATATGTAAAAAGTCAAGATAATTCATAAGTTTAAGGTAAAAAATAATAAGGGAGGGCTACATTGTTACATATCACCAACATCAATTATCTGGGTATTTTGAGCAATGCCTTCAAATTTTGATTTCATTTATATCATGGCTTGGGATCCACTCTATAGTTTTGACCATTTCATGTATATTTTATTATTCCAAAATTATCTCACAATCAATAGTGCAATTCATAACAAAAATCATAAACCCTCTCTCAATGATTTTTCCTAATATCTTGTTGAATCTGTGAAGATATTAGTTGCATCAAATTAACTTGAGGCCTAACAAAGATTTTTTTATAGTCAATATAAATAGGGTTGAATGAAATATGGCACATGTTTTATACACCATGTTCTTTTTAAAGTGAATTTTCAACAATCAAAGAAAGTGACCCACTAAGTTTTGGATCCAAAGAAAGTATCTTCTTGATCAGTTTTGTCGACAAATATAGAACTATCTGTAACTAACCTTATCCCAATAAATATTATTTTGGTTGAGTTTTAACTAAAAAATACATTAGTAACATTTCAATTAAATTAATTGGTGGTATGGATAACATTGGGAACAATGACAAAAATAAATTCCTTTATTTTATGGAAACATTGACAACAAATGTTGTCAAAGTTGAAGTCACAATTAGAGATCTCCACCTCTAGTGATTTGTGGCTAAAAAATGGCACCTATGACACATTTGGGATGGTGAATAACATTTATGACTAATTTATTTCCATTTTACCATTCCCTGTTAGGAGACAAAGTGCCTGTTCCAACCTCAAGAACATGCTTCCCAATACAAGAAAATAGTTGGTTTTTAGGCCAACTTTAGACTATACAAAAATAAAATTTTAAGACACTTGGATGAACCAAAATAAACCTAAAATGTGTCTATAATTCCTATAATTTCATCATGAATCATAATGATCTGACATAATATTAAAATGTGTGGTAGAAATTATACTAATCAGTGTTGAAATATAACTTTTATGAGTCAAGAGACAAGTGTTTATCCTCCAACTAATGTTTTTTCTTTTGGTACCACCCATTAAAAATACACCACTTAAAACACATTTGGATAGGCAAATAACATTTTTTCCCATGACTATGAGCTCTAAATCCACACGAGGGTGCATTTTATAGCTAGTTAGAAACATGAAAACACTGACAACAAATGTTCTCAAAGTTGAAACCATAGTTCGAGATCTCCACATATAGTGATTCATGTCTAAAAATGGGTACTCCACCATATCAATAGTGGTGAAAAAAATCTAGGACCAATTTATTCGCCTCTAGTGACACCCCATTTAAATATATAGTACCCATCTTGGCCTCAAGAACATGTTTCCCAATATAAGCATAATAGTTATTTTTCAGCCAACTTTAGATGTGCATAAAATAAAAATTGTAAGTCTCTTAAATGAATAGAAATAACCCTCACATGATTATATAAGCCCTATACTAACACCATGAATCATATTTATCCTATGTAAGAGATGAATCTATATCAAACAATATACTAATCAATGTTGAAATGTAACTTTATACAGTCAAGAGATTAGTGCTTGTCTTTTAATTGACATTACCACTTCTAGGACCTCCTATTGTAAATCCACCACTTCCATCACATCTATATAGGTAATTCACATGTGTTCCCAAGACCACAATCTCTGAATCCACCCAAAGGCGGGTTTTTATAGATGGTCAAGAACACAAAAACACTGACAATAGATATTGTCAAAGTTGAAGTCATGGTTTGATATCTCCACCTCTGGTGCTTCATGGCTAAAAAATAAAACCACCACCATGTCAAGGGTGGAAAATAACTTCTATTACCAAGTTATTAGTCTCCCATAAGACCCTATATAGAGATGGAGTACCCATTTTGGCTTCAAGAACTACTTCTCAATACAAGAAAATAGTTATTTTTTGGGCCAAATTGAAACACACATAAAAATAAAACTGTAAGTCACTTGGATGAATTTAAATAACCCTCCATGTGTCTCTAATCCTTATAATTTCAACTTGGAGCATGGTGATACAACATAAGATACAAATTTATGGTAGACAACATACTAATTAGTTCTGAAATGTAACTTTTATGTAGTTAAGAGACAAGTGTTTGTCATCCAATTGAAGTTTTCACTTTTGGTACCTCAACTTAAAAATACACCACTTCAAACACACACACACACACACACACACACATATATAGGAAAATAACATGTTTTTCCATGACCACGAGCTCCAAATCTACCTAGAAGTAGGTTTTTATAGCTGGTTAGGAACACATAAACACTAACAATAAATGATGTTAAAGTTGAAACTGTAGTTCCAGACCGGTTCATGGTTGAAAATTGGCACTACCACCATGTTGGGGTGGTGAATAATGTATAATACTAAGTTATTGGTTGTTTCATTCTAATTTCCTCACTAGACAAACTTGTTATATTATCCATGGATATCTATATCTGACAAATTTAGATTTGGCTATTTTAAACTAAGCTCGAGATATATGTTATTATGGGATAGTAGAATATTGCTTAGATACATGATGGTACATGATTTATTTACTGTAAGCTAGATATATTATATGTGTTTACATTTAGAGCATATTAATGTGTTTTTTTATTTATATTTTATATTGTATGATTAATATGTGATATAATCTATTTACCTACATTTTGTGAGGTGGATGAAAAAAAACTCATCCCTCAAAGCATGTTAGAGGGAGAGAACTATTGGAGAGGGTGACTTAGATAGAGATGTCAAAGGTTGATAAAGAGTTGGAAAGAACCTTTCACACACCACAATAGTCAGCACATGTTAGAATGCATAAGTTAATGGTTGGCAAGTGTTTAATGTCATTTTTATTAGATAGTCATTTACACTTGATCTGTTAGCATAGTTTAATGGTTTTTTGGAATTGTCTTGCATGTTAGTCCATATTTATACTTGGGTGAATTTATCTTATGTGTTTGTATTTATGATCATTAATATTTTAGAGATTAGTATAATTTGAAAAAATTCAGATTTGTTGATTAATCCATTTTGGCATTAGGAAGTGCTACCTAAATGAGTGAGTTTACTAGTTATTCTAATTTATGATTAAATGTACAAAAAATAATTGAAAATTATGTTTTATTAGGAAAGAAAGAAACCAAAAAAAAGAGAAATAAAATAAAAATAATAATTAAAATTTGGATAAATAAAAAAGGTGAGATTTAATTAAATCTTATGAGAAAGGGAATGAAGCAAATAAAAAGAATTAAAAAGAACAAAAATATTAAATAATGATAAAAACAAAAAGATTTTAAAAAAATTGAAGAGAAATCTTTTAAAAAGAAAAGATGGTGCCTCATCATGGGTGAGATCTTGGAATTGGAAGGAAGGGGAGCAACTCAGGAAAAAGAGCGTAGCATACCAAAAAAAGAGGCAAGGATGCAATTGAATTGAAGAAATTTTAGGTAGGAAATAATATTTAAACTTTTATATATTTAAGTGTCTCTTTGAAACTGTATATCTGTTTTTGAACAGTGTAAAATAATACATAATGTAAAACTGAATATAAATATTTTAACAACTATATAAGCATATATTTATATACATCCATTTGGAAATTGTATATGTATAACTAGAGTGATTCACATAATAGTGAATATCTTATATTAATTATAATAACTTGGGAATGGTGAATTGATTAAGACAGCTTGTATATGAGCCCATCTACACATGTGGCACCTAGTTCCGTATATAACTAGTTGCTAATCTCTATTAGGATTATTGAAATTGAAATTATATTGAGCCTATTTCATAAAATTAAAACCAAGAACAAATTAGAATATTAGTAAACAATGGATTCATAATAATGATGAAATATGTTTAGAATATAATGATTTGCAAATGAATATGTGCATTAATTAAAATAGAATAAGTTAAAACTATAAGATAAATGATAATTTATTTAACCTTGTAGTGACCTTGATTACCAAGCAACAAATAAAACCTAGACCAATGACCTTATAATCTATGCAGTGATTCATTTTTTAGGAAAGGCAATGACTTGAGTATTCATATATAAATATCCAGAGGACGAGACTATTTTATGTTTATGAGTCGACAGCCTTAGCATATGGTGTCATTGTTTTTAATTAGTGAGATTAAATTTCTATATTAACAAATCATTGGTGTTTGATTTAAAATATACAAAATTTTACCAAATAGGTTGATCTATTGCTGGAAATAGTCCCACAATATTATGTAAAAAATCCAATCCATATTGAAACTAGCTGAAAGGCATCTCATTAACTTATTTAATCAGCATTGTTATCAAATTCAAATTGGCTTGTATATAAAATTCAATGATTTCCCTTCTAAGTGTAATGATTTCCCTTCGAAGTGTAACGATTTAATAAAAGGGTGCAATGATTCACTTTATTTGGTAAACACCTTATTTTTTGTGGACAGCGATTCGCTTTATATGATAAAATATTTATTGTTAGTGGACAACGATTTTGGATTGTAGTTATTTTTATATGTGTCCAGTGATTTTGTTTAATATAATATATATTTTGCACATGTATGCTTATATATTGCTAATACCAACAAGAGAAGATTATATTGATATACTTATATGGTATTGGTATTTACTAGATAATTACATTAATATATGTTTAATCTATTTTTTTGTTTTACCCTATATTCACTTATGACCACATATATTTATATAGATTTGCATAGGTGCAGATGTGTAGGTTTATATATATATATATATATATATATATATATATATATATATATATATATATATATTTGTGTGTGTGTATTCATTGTTCCCCACTAGTAATCAATGTTTTCCATTTTGTAGGCATAGAGCAAACAGTGAAAGGTCCATAAAATAAGTTTTCTATATATGTTAAAAACTATATGGTAGTTCATGTGTATGCTTTGAATAGGATAATAATTGATATATATATTAAAAAATAATGGGTATATACATGTATATTGGGAAAAATTTGTTATAAAATACTCCATGTTCCTTACTATTATGGTTACAATCATGTCACTATATTCTAATATGTATTTCTATTTATTGGATAACTACTAATGAACTATTATATTTGCACGAGTAGTTTTATAGAAATAGTTGCTACTTAAGTAAGAATATAAAGTAGTTGTTAATAGCCGTATAGTGATGTTCAGTGATGGTACTATAGATAATGAAGTATTATAATTATCTTAGATAGTAGATAGTGGAATATTTAATATTTCATGCATAAACATATATTTTTTATCATCATATAGAACACTATGAGAGTATAAGAATAGTGTGGGAATATTACTTATCGGAGGCCTAATCTATGTTAGGATAATTAAGTGGTGTTGAAAATGTTATGAGGCATACATTCTAGGTGTTTTAGTTATATCCCATAACATATTATAGAATGTTTGGATTTGATTTGTTTGCATTTAAATATGACTCTGAGGTGAGTCTTTGACACATGCACTAGAATAGGATTTCCAATTCTATGTTGTTAAACTATAGAATTATGAGTACCTGAGAAGTTAATATAGTAGAACACTACTAAACTATAACAAAACAAGATGTTTTCTGATACTTTATGAACATACAGATATAATATATATGGATATCATATATATACATACATATATATTGGTATAGAATAATGATAAATGTGGGATATCGATGATGTTGACGTATATCCATAATATTATAACAAATAAATAACAGTCATAATGTTGAATAAACATGCATGAACTACACTAATTAAATCATGAAATGTTCGAGGGACCGAAACTATGACCATAGTAAAGCATTTTTTTACAAAAAAAAATTGAGATGTTTAAATGAATGCTATAATGAGTTTATAATTTTTTGTTTCTCTACAAATGGTTGATTGGTTGTTAGCTATATATTGAGTAATTATGTTCAGTACATGATTATGAAAATGTTAATATGTACAAGTGTTTATAATTACTTAGAATATATTGGTGCATCATGATGCGTGTTTATATGTTATGTTTCTATGGAATGCTAGTATGCAGTTTAATTCTAGGGAATACCCAACTGGTATAATCCCATACTTGTTTGTTTGTTATTATTTGCATGGATTGTTTGATTATTAAAATCATAAGTTGAGTTATGTGTTTTTATGTAGTTGTGAACTATGATAGTATGGGATATCATAGATTACTATAGTCTAAATGTATGTTGTACTTGGATGGTACATATTATAATCATTATGTTTAGACTTATATCTATGTTTGATTGATTTACTATATGCATGTTGGTTATTGTTGTGAGTAGCATGTTTTATATTAGTTGGTAGGATTTGTATACATGCATACAATCTTTGAGAGTGTAGTGTATATTAGTATGGATATTATGTTAGTATGTTATTATGTTCTGTGGGAACTATGAATTGCTTTGTTATACTTAGTTATATGAATAAAAGCTTATATTTCCATGTACTTAAGACTACTTTATGTGATTGATTGTGGAAAACTAGTAGTTATGTCTTAGAATACTAGACTATGGTAATATGGGTTATCATAAGGTGTAGTATGTTTGTAAATAAATTGTGATAGTTAAAATTTATATGTATGTGTATTTTACCTGAGTGGTATAGACTGTATTCATTATTTCTAGTATGGGATAGAAATTAATGTAAGATTCATTCATGCATTTGATAAAATAAAACTATGATTTAGTTACTCCTATGTTTATCATGTTATATGATGTATTTTCTAATAAGATGTAAATTAAATGAATCTTATGGTTGAATTGTATTTGACCAATTTTCTTTGCTAATATAGAGTAAGGAGTGAGATGGAATTCACTAGGTTACTAGTGTCATAATGACATATGAAGGTAATCTGATCAAGTGGTGTGTATAAATTTGATTGATCTAGATCATTATTATTTATTATGAGTAAAAATTTAGGCCAAATTATGTTTAGTGAGATATTATCATTTTATAAGTATGATTTACATGTTTGTGTGATATCTTGTAATAAAATGTTTTTCTATGATACACTGAATGTTTAGTTTAGAAATCATATGGCACATGGGTACTTGTTTATATCTCTATATTCTCAAGTCATCACTATCTACTCATCCATGAAGGGAAGGCCATTTTTTGATGGGATTAGTGCAAGAGATCATTCGTCCATGGTGTGAAAAAATGTTTAAATTATGCTCTCCCTCCCCACAACAATACTACTTATCAATATAACACTTGAGATTGCCACAGATACTTGAGTTCAGGAACTATGCTCTAGGGGAGCCATGTATCTTATATGTACATTGTATTGTATAGTACTTATCATTGAATATTGTCATGAAGAATTATAATTACCTAATACTCTACTTTGACATTGATGATTGTAGACTTGTATCAATTATAATTGGGTTAATGTGATTACTTTCTATATCTACATTATGATGTGCTCTAGTGATATTAGATATCAATGATATAAGATTTATTATGCTTTTTTCTATTATCACGCTTTGATATTGCATATGGTCTTGTTAATTCTTGAGGTGTAATCTATTTTTGATATATGTTTTTATCTAAAAAAATATTCCTCACATTTCTAAGTTGACCCTAGTAGGGTTGTTACATGTGGTATCAGAGCTGCGATTCAAACTCTAGGACTTAATGAGTCTATTAGAATTTTATGTCTTTATGTTTACCATTGTGAACCTAGTGACATGAAATATTGCACTAGTATGTTGGATTTGTAGTACCCTAGTGTGAGAACCATGTTACACCATGATTAGAGTTTTGAGACATTCGTTAAGTGTGTGTGGAACACTTACACCCTCTTAGATTTATTAAAGAGTTTGTTTACCTAGTATCCTAATGGTGGTGGTTGTATACGAGGTGGGTAGGTGAGTACATAGCATATCTCATGAGTTGTGAACAAGATATTTCTACCATAGTTTGATCACTTAGATCAAACACCTCGAGTATGATTACATCCTTCTTGGTAATCAAGTTATCTTTGCCATTTGTGTTTTGTGTTATGAGTGTTTAATAAACATGGGATTATTTTCACTTAAATATATTGATTTATTTTTATGTCATATGTTCGCTAATCCTAGAAAATGAATATCTTATAAGACCATTTATAGTTGGTAACACCTAGTATGGTGAGAATATTCTTGTAGTAGAGTGTTATTATCTTGATTGAGGATTCCTTTGTGTTAGGAGTTTGTTTAAGGATTGACACCCTTATGTTATGTGGTTTAGGAAGTATTGTCAAATCTCTTAGATAGCTTAGAGGTGAGTTGTTATTATCTCATTCTCCTTTGACATCATTATAAGCTATTGAGAGTATTCATATTTTCATGAAGATGAATTAGTGTTCTTCTAAATGGGAACTTGTTTTTGAAATGTTGTTGACCATATTTCCTTGAATTTTGTGGGAGAATATCTTCTAATTTTTGTTGAGATAGAAGTTGTAGGAATTGATGAATTGATACATCTTTACGGTTAATATATTTCTCTCCTGATTATGGAAATAAATTGTGATATTATACTTACAAATTTGGTAAGCAGATAGTATTTTGGCAACATTGAGTTGTGATGTTTTCTTTTTAATTTGTGAGGGTATGTAGGAGTTTCTGAGATGATAGTTATCTACTTTATCTAACTATTATTTTAGACCACATGGAGTGATGAACCTTGAATTTATATTGGTTCTAAATTAAGGTTTATAAGTTGATTATAATTATTATGATATTATATACCCTTGATTAGATTGACATTATTCTTTTTTTCATAGAGCATGTTGTTTTGAAGAGTTATTTTTATATAATTAACTGGAAGCGAGTAGGGTATAGGATGTGTGGAAGATATTTTCAATATAGGGGTCAAGATAAATTTTAACTTGTTGTGTTCTAGCTGAGCTAACAGGGAAAAAATGTTTCACTTGTTACCTTTATAAGGTTATCATAACGGTATGATCCTTAGCCTATGTATGTTATGTTAATTTTAAAATCATTTACTCTTAACTATGAATATAAAACTAAAAGCTAAGCTGTGAATTATAATTACTTAGATTTTTCTAGTGACAACTCAATACAATTATGGGTTGATTATATGATTTCTCTTGTATGTATGTTAAAACATTCAAAATTATTTAGCATGTATTATTTCTTTCTATGATATAATACTATATATTTTTATTTAATTGAAACCTTATGCACATTGTGGAGACTTGAGGGAAGAGTGGTGAATTAAGAATGCAAGTTCTAAGTGATAGGATGGTATCCTAAAGTGATAGGATGGTATCCTACTTAGACTCACATTGACTTGATAGTTACTGAGTTTAGATCTGACAAATGGACTTGTCAAATCTAGGATTTAACAAACAGACTTGTCAAATTTAGTCATATGGCCATACACATGTATGTGGTGGAATGTTTATTCAATAATTTTGTATACATTGAAAATGTAGTATTTTCAATTCTTATTCATTGTCATACTTGTCATGAGCTCTATGGAGTAGTGATAGTATTGACATGTTATACTTATCAAGAGCTACACGTGGTAGTGGTAGTATTAACTTTTACACATTCTTACCAAGTTCCCTAATTATTTTTCTTGAGAATGAGAAAAACACTCTCTAAGTTATATAGATGTGCAGAGGGAACAAAAGATTTTGTGGAACTTTCCCTAGTCAATTATTCTGGCTTGTATGATGATCTTATGTGTTCTTTGAAAGTTAGTGAAAATTTCACCAATATATGTTTAGGTTTGTCTTGAGATTTCTAGACCTTGAGGTGGTAATGATAGAACCAATCAAAATAAGTAATATTCATAACTATGTTTTCATATTAGGGAGATGTCATTAAGTAGGGTCTTGTGGGATCAATACTCTAAGAATAGTGTAACTTGAAGGAATTACAGTGAGTTATACAAGTAATTTCCCATTTATTGTTTAATTTGATATTGTATATCATATTTTTGCTTTACTAAATATTATTTTTAATTTAGAACTTATATTTAAATAAGAGTCATTAGAGATGATGACTAGTTTTAGGGGGAAGGATGCTACATCCTAATTTCCTCACTAGAAAAATTTGCTAGATTATTCGTAGATATTTATAGCTAAAAAAATTAGATTTAGCTATTTTTAACTAATTTCGAGATATATTCTATTATGGGATAGTAGAATATTATTTAGATACATGATCGTACATGATTGATTTACTATAAGTTAGCTATATTGTGTGTGTTTACATTTAGAACATGTTGATGTGTTGTTTCATTTATATTTTATGTTGTATTATTATCATGTGACATGATCTAACTACTTGTATTTTTTGAGGTAGAAGTAGGAAAAATCATCCCTCAGATCATGCCAGAGGGAGAGCATCATCGGAGAGGGTGACATAGATGGAGATGCCAAAGGTCGATAAAGAGCTGACGAGAACCCCGTACACACCACAATAGTTAGCACATGTTAGAATGCATAATTTAATGGTTAGCAAGTGTGTTTAATGTCATTTGCATTAGATAGTCATTTATACTTGATATGCTAGCATAGTTTAATGGTTTTATAGAATTCTCTTGTGTATTAGTCTAGATTTATACTTGGATGATTTTATCTTGTGTGTTTGTATTTATGATCATTAATATTTTAGAGATTAGTGTAATTTGATTAAATTTGGATGTGTTGATTAATCCATCTTAGCATTAGGAAGTGCTAACTAAATTAGTGAGTTTATTAATTATTCTAATTAATGATTAAATGTATAAAAAATAATTGAGAATTATGTTTTATCAGAAAAGTGTAAAAAAAAGAAATAAAATAAAAATAATAATTAATATTTGGATAAATAGAAAAGGTGAGATTTAATTAAATCTCATGAGAAAGGGAATTAAGCAAATTAAAAGAAGAAAAAAGAAGAAAAATATTAAATAAGGAGAAAAACAAAAATATTTAAAAAAATATTAAATCAAAGAGAAATCTATTAAACAGAAAAGATTATTCCTCGTCATGGGTGAGATCTTAGAATTGGAAGGAAGGGGAGCAACTCATGAAAAAGGGCTAGCATACAGAGAAAAGAGGAAAGGATGCAATCCAATTGAAAAAATTCTAGTTAGGAAATATAATTTAAAATTTTATATATTTAAGTGTCTATCTAAAATTGTATATTTGTTTTTTAACAATGTAAAGAAATACATAATGTAAAACTGAATATAAATATTCTAACAATTGTATAAACATATATATTTATACATCTATTTTGAGACTATATATGTATAACTAGAATGATTCATATAACAGTGAATATGTTACATTAATTATAATAACTTGGGAATGGAAAATTGATTAAGACAACTTGTATATGAGCCCTTCTGCACATGTGGTGCCTAGTTTTCTATATCATTGGTTGCTAACTGATATTTTATTTTATTGAAATTATATTGAGTTTATTTCATAAAATTAAAACTGAGAACAAATCAAAATATTCGTAAATGATGGATTCATAACAATGGTGAAATATTTTCAAAATATAACAATTTGTAAATGAATATGTGCATTATTAAAATAAAATAAGTTAAAATTGTAGGATAAACAGTGATTTATTTAACCCCGCAGTGACCTTTATTACCAAGAAGCAAATAAAACCTAGACCAATGACCTTATAATCTATGCAGTGATTCATTTTTTAGGAAAGACAATGACTTGAATATTCATAAATAAATATCTAGATGATGGGATTGTTTTATGTTAATGAGTCAATGACATTAGCATATGGCATCATTGTTTTTAGTTAGTGAGATTAAATTTTATATTAACAAATCATTAGTGTCTAAATTAAATTATAGAAAATTTTACGAAATAGGTCGATCTATTGCTGGAAACAATCCCACAATCTTATTTACACAATCCCACCCATATTGAAACTAGTTGAAAGGCATCTCATTAAATTATTTAATCAGATCTATTATCAAATTCAAAATGGCTTATATATAAAATGCAATGATTTCCCTTCTAAGTGCAATGATTTCCTTTCTAAGTGTAGCGATTTCCCTTTTAAGTGTAGCAATTTAATAAAAGGGTGCAATGATTCACTTTATTTGGTAAATGCCTTATTTTTTGTGGATAGTGATTCATTTTATATGATAAAATATTTATTGTTAGTGGATAGTTATTTTGGATGGTAGTTATTTTTATATATGTCCAACAATTTTGTTTAATATAATATAGATTTTCTACATATATGCTTATATATTGCTAATACCAACGGAAGCATATTACATTGATATACTTATATGGTATTGTTATTTATGGGATAATTACAATAATATGTGTTTAATCTATTTTATTGTTTTCACCTATATTCACCCGTGAACACATATTTTTATATGCCACTTTAGTAAGATTATAAAGTAGTTGTTGATACCTGTATAGTGATGTTCAGTCATGGTACTATAGATAATGAAGTATTCTAATTATGTTAGAGAGTAGATAGTGGAATATTTATTATCACATGCATAGAATATAAGTTTAGAAACATATATTTATTATCATTATATAGAACATTATGAGAGTATAAAAATAGTGTGGGCATATTACTTATCGGGGGACTAATCTATGTTACAAGAATTAAGTGGTCTTGAAAATGTTATGAGGAATACATTTCAAGTGTTTCATTTATATTTTTTAGCATATTATATAATGTTCATATTTGATATGTTTGCATTTAAATATGACTTTGAGGTGGGTCTTCGACACATGCACTAGAATAGGAATTCCAAATCTATGCTGTTAAACTATGGAATTATGAGTACCTGAGAAGTTAATATAGTAATACACTGCTAAACTATAACAAAACAAGATGTATTCTAATATTATATGAACATACAGATATAATATATATGGATATCATATATATACATGCATATATATTGGTATAGAATAATGATAGATGTGGGATATCAATGATGTTGATGTATATCCATAATATTAGAAGACATAGGTATCACTCATAATATTGAATAGACATGCATGAACTAGACTAATTAAATCATGAAATGTCTGAGGGACCAAATCTATGACCATAGTAAAATAGTCTTTTAGCAAACAAAATGAAATGTTTAAATGAATGTTATAATAGGTTTATAAGTTTTTCATTTCTCTATAAATGGTTGATTAGATATTAGATATATATGGAGTATTTGTGTGTAGTACATGATTATGAGAATGTTAATATGTACAAGTGTTTAGAATTACTTAGCATATATCGGTGCATCATGATGCACGTTTATGTGTTATGTTACTATAGAATGCTAGTATGCAATTTAATTTTAGGGAATATTCAAGTGGTATAATCTCGTACTTACTTGCTTGTTATTATCTACATGGATCATTTGATTCTTGAAATCATAAGTTGAGTTATGTTTTTTTTATGTAGTTATGAACTATGATATTATGGGATATCATAGAGTACTACCGTATAAATGTATGTTGTACCCAAATGGTACATACTATTATAATTATGTTTAGATTTATATCTATGGTTGACTAATTTACTATATACATTCTGGTTATTATTGTGAGTTTCATGTTTTGAATCAGTTGTTAAGACTATGTGTATGTATGCATACAATATTTGAGAGTGTAGTGTATACTAGTATGGATGCTATGTTAGTATATTATTGTGTTTCATGGGAACTGTGACTTACTTCATTATACTTAATTATATGAATAAAAGATTATGTTTCCATGTACTTAAGACTACTTTATGTGACTGATTGTGAAAAATTAGTAGTTATGTTTTAGAATACTAAACTATGTTAATATGGGTTATCATAGGGTGTAGTATGTTTGGAAAGAAATTATGATAGTTGAAATCTATAGTTATGTGTATTTTACCTAGGTGGTATAGACTGTAGACATTATTTATAGTATGGGTTAGAAATTAATGTAAGATTCATTCATGTATTTGACAAAATAAATGTATGTTTTGGTTACTCCCATGTTTAGTATATTGTTATATGATATATTTTCTAGTAGGATGTAAATTAAATGAATCTTGTGGTTGAATTGTATTTGACCAATATGCTTTGGTGATACAAAAGGAGTGAGATGAATTTCACTAGATTAATAGTGTCACAATGATAGATGAAGGCAATCTGATCAAGTGGTGTGTATGAATTTGATTGATTTAGATCATTATTATTTATTATGTGTAAAAATTTAGGCCAAAGTATGTTTAGTGAGACATTATCATTTCATGATTATGATTTACATGGTTGTGTGATATATTTTAATAGAATGGTTTTCTATGATACACTACATATTTAGTTTAGAAATCATACAACACATACGTACTTGCTTGTCTCTCTAGATTCTTGTGCCATCACTATCTTCTCATTTGTGAAGGGAGGGCCATTTCCTGATGGGTTTAGTGTGAGAGATTGTTGGTCTATGTTTGGTATGGAAAATCACTCAAATTATGCTCTCCCCCTCCATAATAATACTACTTATTGAGATGACACTTGAGATTTCCAAAAATACTTGAGTTTAGGAACTATGCTCTAGGAGAGCCATGTCTATTATCTTGTATTGTACTTATCATTAAATATTATCATGAAGAGTTGTAATTACATAATACTATAATTTGATAGTAGTGACTATAGACTTGTATCAGTTTTAATTGGGTTAATGTGATTACTTTATATATCTGTATTATGATGTGATTTCATGATATTAGATATCAATGATATAAGATTTATTATGCTTGTTATTATCATGCTTTGATATTACATATGGTCTCATTTATTCTTTAGGTGTAACCTATTTTTGATAGATGTATTTATCTAAAAATAATATTTCTCACATTTCTAAGTTGAATCTAGTGGGGTTTTTACATTAGCCTACGAGCATGCCTCTTCTAGAGACAAACTACTCATTTCAGCCTTAAGAATGTGCTTCCCAATACAATAATATAATTATTTTTTGTGCCAACTGCAAACATGCATAAAAAATAGTAAGTCATTTGTACTAACCAAATGAATATTCACATGTATATCTAGGTCCTCTAATTTCATCCCAGAACATGGTGATCCAATGTAAGAATCGAATATGTGGTAAATGGTATATTATTCAGTGCTAAAATGAAACTTTTATGTAGTCAAGAAATAAGTGTTTGTCCTTCAACTGAAATTTATACTTATAGGACCTCCCTTTACAAATCCACCTCTTCCAACATTTATTTATAGTAAAATTACATGTGTTCCCATGACCATGAGCTTCAAAGCCATTTGGAGGCAATTTTTTATAGTTGGTTACAAATGCAGAAACACTAACAACAAATATTGTTAAACTTGAAGTTATAGTTTGAGATATCCACCTCCAATAATTCATGGATGAAAAATGGCACCTCCACCATGTTGGGGATGTATAATAACATCTAGGAACAATTTATTAGCCTCAAACCATGTCCCATTTGGAAATAGAGTACCCATTTTGGCCTCAAGAATGTTTTTCCCAATACAATAAAATAGTTATTTTTGGGCCAAATTCAGACGCACATAAATAAAAAATCATAATTCACCTTAAAAAAATAACCTTCATGTTTGTCTATAATCCCTCTAATTTCATCTTGAAGCATAGTGATCCAACATAAGACATGAATCTATGGCCAATGGTATACTAATTAGTGCTGAAATGCAACGTTTATGTAGTCAAGAGACAAGTGTTTATATTCCAACTGACACTTTCACTTATGGGACCTCCCCTTGAAAATCCAACACTTTCAAAAATTATAGATATGAAAATCATGTATTACCATTAACATGAGCTTTGAATCCACTTGGAGGTAGGTTTTTACAGTTGGTCAGAAATGCAAAAACACTAATAACAAATGCTATCAAAGTTGAAGTTACAATTTGAGATCTCCACCTCTAGTGCTTCATGGATAAAATATGTCACTAATACCTTATTAAGATTGGTTAACAAATTATATAACTAGGTTCTTGGCCTCTAACCACACCTTTTCTGGAGATGGAGTACTCATTTTGGCCTCAAAAATGTGTTTTCCAATATAAGAAAGAATTTATTTTTTAGGCCAACTTCAGACATGCATAAAACAAAAAACCATAAGTCACTCATATTAACCTAAAGAACCATCATGGTTGTCTATAATCACTCTAATTATACCCTAGAACAATATAATTTGATGTAAGAGACAAATTTGTGGCAGATAATATACTAATCAGTGCTAAAATGTTTTTATATAATCAAGAGACAAGTGTTTGTAATTCAACCGATGTTTCCACTTATAAGACATCCTATTACAAAGACACCAACTTCAAACACATATGAATATGAAAATAACACATGTTCCCATGACCAAAAGCATTAAATACACCCAGAGGTGGGTTTTTATAGTTGGTCAAGAATGCAGAAACATTAACAATAAATATTATCAAAGTTGAGGATGTTGTTTGAGATTCACACCTCTAGTGCTTTGTGGCTTAAAAATGGAATCACCAATATGTCGTGGGTGGTTAATAACATCTAGGATTGAGATTTTGGTGTCTAAAAATGCATTTTTTGTAAATGTAGTACCCATTCGGGCATTAAGAATGTGCTTCCTAATATAAGAAAATAGTTATTTTTTTCCAACTTTAGATGCACATAAAATGAAAACTGTAAGTCACTTGGACAAAAAAATAACCTTCACTTGTGTGTCTAATCCCTCTAATTTTACCTTAGAGTATGGTTGTCCGATGTAAGATATGAATATGTGTAAAATGTTATATTAATTAGTGCTTAAATGTAGCTTTTATGTAGTAAAAAAATAAGTTCTTGTCCTCCAACTGACATTTCCACTTCTAGGACCTCCCCTTGCAAATAAACCACTTCCAACATGTCTAGATAGGAAAATAACATGTGCTCCCATGACCACAAGCTCCAAATCCACCTTGATTTAAGTTTTTATAGCTGGTCAGAAACGTGTAAAAATTAACAATAAATGTTGTCAAAATTGAAGCCACAGTTTAGGATCTCCACCTCTGGTGCTTCATGGCTAAAAATTGGAACTATGATCATGATGGGGGTGGATAATAATGTCTAGGACAAATTTATTGGCCTATGACCATGCCCCATATGTAAATAAAGCACCCATTTTGTTCCCAATAAAATAATTATTTTTTGGGCTAAATTTAGACACACATAAAATGCAAATCATAAATCACTTGTACAAACTAAAATAATTTCATGTGCATCTATAATCCCTATAATTTCACCTTAAATCATGGCGATTCAATATAAGAGATGAATATGTGGTAGACAATATATTAATTAGTGTTGAAATGCAATTTTTATGTAGTCAAAAGATAAGTGTTTGTCCTCCAATTGATGTTTCCTCCTTTTGGGACGTCCCCTTGAAAATACACCACTTCTACATGCTTAGATAGGAAAATCACATCTGTTACCTCAAAAAAAAATTGAATCCCCTCGGAGGTGGGATTTTATAACTAGTCAAGAATGCAAAAACACTTACAACAAAGGTTGTCAAAGTTGAGGCCACATTTGGATATGTCTACCTCCAGTGATTTATGCCTAAAATTGACACTTCCACCATGTTAGAGGTAGTGAATATCAACTAGGACCAAGTTATTTGCCTATGAACATGCCCCATATATAGATTGAGTACTCATTTTAGCCTAAAGAATGTGTTTTTCTTAACTTTAAGAATATGAAATTATTTTCTAACAGTGTCAACCATGTGAAGGTGGAAGCTTATTTGACACCACTAACCTATAAAAAATATGTTAGTAAGTAATTAAATTTATATTTATATGTATGATCTACAACATCAATAAAATTTGATAAAAATAAATACATTTACATTTGAGAACTCAACATACCTTTGAATTTCAATCCAAAAAACCACTAGGATATGCTCTACTCTTAATAGTAGAAAGAATTGATTTATGATTAGACTCAGAACCTTCCATAGATTCTCTTTTAATGGCCTTCCCTGATATGTGATCAATTTAATATTTGTTGCAAGAGCCAAATTTAAATAGTGTAGTATCTTCATATGTATTTCATAGTCTTCAACCAACCATGCATTTGAATTTTTTATAGGATGTCATTGAATCCAAGATCCAGTAAATACCACATATCCAGGTGGATGTCAATGTTTTCCCCATTTGTGACTGAGGAAGTCAATATATATTTTCATCTACACACCAACATAAGTATTAATTTGTTCCATCTTCATTTTCCTCATCCACAATAACTACAAAATCATGCCCTACATCACAAAATACAAAATTATTTTAATTATAATGATGTTTATAGATAATGAGAAATTAGTACATAAAGATTAATCATGCACCTAGTTACACTAGATCAGATACATGGTCAAAGTCAATATATGATCTCATATTTGTATGTTGTAAATCTAGTGGAACCTGATATGTGTTTATTAGAATTATAATTTTCCATCCATCCACTCTTATGACTCACACTTGTTACAAAAACATTACATGTATGTAAAACAAAAACATGTTATGTGCCATGTATGAACCATCTAAGAACCTGCATTTGAGCTATGGAATGAGTGGAGATCACTTGAACTCATTATGGTCATAAAATCCTTACACCTTACCAATTTTCCTTTCTCTATCAACCAAAAATATCTACAAACACTATAGTTTTCTTGATCACAATGGGCTATTTTGTTATTACACCATTCAATAATGATTTTTGCATTAGTCAAATCGGTTCCATCTTCTAACTTTATAACCTCTCTTGCAAGGGCTCTTTTCACACATGATCCACCACTATCATGCACCCCTTTTCCATGGCCATCCTTATTGAAACTTTAAATATGTTATATGTTAGTGATAACATGAATCATGCTTGAACAATAAATTTTTTGTGTATTCTTAAATTATGAGGTTCAATTATATGACCAAATATAATGTTTGAATAAGAGTAATGTTCCTCTCAATCAACTTTCCATAGAACATCTCAAAACATCCTTACACGTATTCTGTAGAATTTGATTGATCATTACTGGCATAGAAATAATACTCCCTTAATATTTTTTGATCTTTATCTCTACTATCAGGTGCATTCACGAATGTTATATGCACGAATATGGTAAGATATACTAAGTTGTAGTACTATGACCAAATTTCTATTTATGGTTTGAATGTGTAATTCTCAACAAATTCAAATCCTGACATAATAGAACCAAGTGTAAATGTGTCTTTGCTTAACTTGAATTATTCATCCAACCATCTATCCCTATGTGTATGCCTTGTAACTCATACACAATTTTCTCTCTAAATTTGACCATAAATTATGAAATAGGTATTTGTTTTATAACAAGCTCACATATTTTAAATTCGTTATCATATTTTTATTAGTATGTCATTGGTTTTTATTTGATAAAACCAACTAATTCTTTTCCAATCCATATGTACTCTCGTCATGGATACATTTTTTCAATTTTGGCTATCCACCACAATTGTTGCAAGTTCCATGCAAACATGCTTTGTTATTAAAAAAATTTCCATCCCATATTTCACATTAATTGGTTGGAATAAATTCCCTTGATGATTATGGTGAGACTTCCACATCACACTCTTGAAAAATGTTTTCAATATTCAAAGTACAACATATATGAGGAAAAACTCTACTAGAGATAGACTTAGCTACAATAATTTTCACTTTGCATTGTAGCATTCACTTTAAGGCAGTTACTCTTATTTTTCATGGTGATTTAGTTATTTTGTGGTTGTGTTTGTTATTGGTTGTAGTATTTTATTATCATATTAGGATTTTTATGCCATTCTAATTGTTTATATTTTAAGGTCATGTCCCTATTTCAAAAAAAACTTGCTTTACCCTTTAAAAAAAAACATACATGAGGAAAAACATCATAATGTATTAAAAATTCTACATGTTGTGTACATTAACAAGTGGTGCATGTGTCATTTGTTTTTACATAGAATATTTTGGATATTTCAAAACTCCTTTGTTTAATATAAATTTGTGGATATTTCTATAAAATTTAAAGTGCAGTTGTGTTTACGTCATATCCAAAAAATGTTTTAGATGTAGTTTATGGTTATGAGAAAAAACTCTTGTTTTTGATACATCTATTATAAGGTGTGAAACTCTTGTGTTCTCTTTCCAAAATCATGTAAGTAAATATTTGAGAGTATTGGATATAGCCTAATATTTTTGTGGAAGTCTACCAAAAAATGCCCATTGATAGCCTTCAGATCTTGGAGGAAGAATAACATAAATTATATTCAATGTATGAAATGTAAAAAATTATTATTATTTTTGTATAATAGGTAAGCTTATAAATCTTATGGAAGGAATAAGTTGGTTACAAAACTAACCAATGGGTGAAACCAACCTGTATAAACAAAATGTAAAAACAAACTAATTAATAAATTACTTTCGATCATAAATGATCCCAACAAACTCCCCCTTGATCTAAAGGGGTGATGATAGAACTGGAGCAATGACTCTGAAGTCATCAAAGGAAACCTAAATGCAATTGTAAGTGGTGTATTGTACCTCCTTGTACTGATCAAAAACTAATGTTGCTCCATACAAAATCCCACCTTATGATTTTGGCATAAAAGGATTATGAACATGATCTAAGCCTACTCATCCCCTATGATCATCATACCATACTTTAGTAGAACCTAATCAAAGCCTATCCAACTACATCAATACACATAAGGTCCCACACAGGAACCCATCCAAGTGACAAACCCATACTATGTATGGCACATCTCCCTAATATCTAATAAACATTAATGACCTTTGCTCAACATTGAAGATACTAACAACCACTATCAACTCATAATGTCATCGAGGATTAATTGAAAATCAATAAATGCAATATTTACTCCCCCTATCAAATGAAAAGTGAGAATTTTTGCATCAAGAGAAATAAAATTAGACAAACACTAACTGCTCCATGTCATGAAGAACAAATGAGAGAAGGTCAAAACTAGAAAAAAACTATAAAAAACAAAATACTGCTACCAAAATATATATTTAAGCATGATCCCAAAATCTGAGTGAATAGCTAACTGAAAAAGGGAATAGTCCTCCAGCCTCTAACTAATCCTCCAACCTTTAATCACTAATCACTCAAAATATGTTATCAGGTCTATTGGGACCATAGACCTCAGCCATGAGGGACATCTCTTGATTAGATGAAGTGTCAAAATATCCTAAATAACTAGATTAACCAGAAGATCTACCACTAGAATGACCTACATAATTGGCTTTAGCTTTATTTTTGTGTGGAGAATGGGGTCATCGAGAAGGACATACATCTGTAAGATGTCCAATACCACCACATTTGAAGATTATTTCTTATGTCTATGAGATCCAAAATAACCTAAATCACTAGAAGAAATATGAGAAGAGTGCTTATGGTGATGCCTATGTTTGGAAGACCCTGAAGAGTGTTGATGTGAATACTATGGAGACTATATAGAATGGTGTGGAGAGTGCCTTAGAAAATGACTCAAAGAGTGTTTCTAAAACTATCATTGTACATGATGATGATCTCTATGATGGAACCTATTCTTTGTATAGTGAGCCTCTTTAGTAGGTGTACTTTTATTCTTTGCAAACTATCTCTCATGTTGAGTTAATAACTCATAAATAGATTCAAATGTGGTACTATTAAGCTTATCACTAAGCTGTAACATTTTAACAAAATTGGTGCATACAAAACTTAGGCCATTCAATGTAATAGAAATTAACATGTCATCATCAATTTTAACACCAGTTGTGCAGTATTCTTGTTTCAATGTTTTCATGCAAGAAATATATTTAGAGACATCTTCATTATTTGCCAGTTTATTATTCAATATTTGCATAACAAGTTCAATCTTTTTATGTGTAGGTTTTTTTTCATACAAATATTTTAATGCTTTACATACTTTTCATGCACCAATTTTAATTGATTCAATATGATTGATAACCTGTTCAATACAAGATGATTTCAAAATTGTGAGTGCAAGCTTGTCATATTTTTGGTACTCAATCAACTTTGTGGCTTCAGTTGGCGGTGTGGTTTCTTTCTCAGTGATTTCCCATAAATCATTAAATATGAGACTATTTTCCATGTTTTTAATTCATTTTTTGTATTTTTTAGGTGATAATTTGCCATTTTTAGATATGAGACTGACAATTTTATCCATGATGCAAAAAGCAAGTCAAGGGAATGCTATTTGAGGTTTTGCCTTTACTTTCAAAAATAGCTTTCATTTACAAGAATACAAGGACTTTTGGATTTTGTCAAAAAAATATACCTTATAACTTTTATTACACCCTTATATCACCATTTTAATGAAAATCTTATTTTAACCTTATAATTCCTTTATACAAAATGATGTCAACAATGGGTTTTGAACCCCTCACTTCCCTTTTTTTAGTAAGTGACTACTAAAAGATTTATGCCAATTCCTGCACCTATAAATTTAGAATATAAAGAAACAACACTACATTATTATATATCCTTTGTTTTCTATTTATGAAAAGAAATGGTATATATGGAAAATATTTTACCTGCATGTAAAAAAATCTGCAATCCTTTTGACATGTATGGAAAATCCAATGCACCACATTCTTATGGAATCCACATGGATTTTTAGGGATTTTTGAAAGACATCGGTTCTTTTGTGGAAGTCCCCACTGATCAATGACAAATAATGGAAATAAATAAAACTTAAATTATAAGCTTATTGTGTTGCCGTACTAGGTCTGTGGGCTTCTTGTGTTGGCTCAAAGATTGAGCAATATTATTTCCAAATAAAGTTTGCCCTTTGGCATGGAAAATGCAGGTGTAAGTTTTATCTCTAATCTAATATGATGGCATGGTACAGGTTATGTCACATGATACAAGAAGTGTCATGTTTTAATAGAAACTTTGGTATAAATTTACTAAGCCACCAAAATTTGGTTTCCAAAATTCAATGTTGCTCTTGTTGGCATGGACTTCTAAGATGCAGTCCACTAGGGCCTAATCCCTTTATATTTCAATGTATCTATGGTTATTAATACTTCAAATTTCATCAAATATCTTCAAATAAAATATACAATCTATTTCAGATTGTATTTTGATACCATTGAATATGGTTGTGTGAAAATGTGTTTATATATGTAATCTCACACCATCGCCATGCAACAAAGTACTCAAAATTTTTAGATCACATCCCTGTATCAATCCTCTTTTTCAATTTGTGTAGCTCTGATACCACTGATAGCCTTCAGATCTTGGAGGAAGAATATCATAAATTATATTCAATGTATGCAATGTAAAAACTTATTATTATTTTTATAAAATAGGTAAGCTTATAAAGCTTACAGGAGGAAGAAGTTAGTTACAAAACTAACCAATGGATAAAACCAACCTGTATAAACAAAATGTAAAAACAAACTAATTAATAAATTACTTTGGATCATAAATGATCCCAACACCCATAACACATTGTTATCAGCATCATCGAGTATTTTATGTATCCCAATTGCTTTCACTATTATTTTTCTATATATGTTCAGTGTTTTTCTTATTTTTATAGTCAAATTTTTTTTCCTTGTTTGACCATTTACTACACAATTTTTAATTATGTGTCAAGCAACCTTACTATCTTTGGAGTGTCTTTTAACACCTATAGTATGGTATGCATCATATAAATTTTCAATAATTGTCTTTTTTTCACCATCAATATTAGATGTTCTTAGTCTCAGGGCATACATTTTAGGTCTCATCTTAACCAATTTCATCAATGAAACAAACAATTGACATCTTTCAATATCATTTAATTATTCAAATTAATTGTCCCAAAAAATTACAATTATTCTTCTTGAATGGTGGTCAAACATTTTCTTAGGCATTAGTTTCAAAATGTTTTTATCAACTTCAACTAAGTACTATAGTGTTCTACACAAAATTCTGGGAGGTGTTATTAATGGTACAATTTTTTTATTTGGTATTTCCATATTTTTATCTTCACTACTAATTTTTTTCATTTTATGTTGGTCACATATAGTTTAATTCATTGTTACTTTCACTATTGACTATTTCCATATAATTTTCTTCGTTATTAATTTCATGATTTTGGGTTTTCATGTAATTTTATTCATTGTTAGGGTAAAAATCATCATGCATAGATTCATCATTAACAAAATTAAAAACTTCATACTTTGAATATGGAATTGCAACATAATTTGGATTTTTAGTAAACATTCATTATTGGTATTCATTTCATCATGTCAATCACATTTCATTCACTGGAGATAGTTTATGTACCTTATCTTGAATAAAATGTCTACATTCATTCCATGTGTTTCTTTCTCAACACTTGAAATTGCTCCAGCATTTTTCACTTTAATTTCTTCCTCACTTTTGAATGAAATTTGTCACCCATGATTAAATAAACTTGATTGATTTTGAGAGTGGGGACCCAAAAAATAACTTGATTCCACAATGCGGGGCACAAAATGCTTCATATAATGTGAGTGGGGACAAAATTATTGAAAGAGAAAATATAAATGTTGGAAAGAATTTTTTTTAATAAAGGAATACGTAGAGGCTATTTTATGCACTAAAATTTTGTTCCTTTTCTAGCTTCTTAACTCAAATCTCATGCTATTATTTCTTATTCATAGATGTTAATTCTAAGAATAATTTACAAGGACATATAAGCAAGAAACATTTTTTCCCTCCAACTAAAATATTTTTCTTTAGTATTTCGGCTTCCTAACAAGACATCCCAATATATGTATGATTTATAGTGTTGAAACATCCTAACTAGATGCCCTTATTTAAAGTTATTGTAAATCTCATAATGTGTCATTATCCTTAACACCTAGGTCTTGTTTACCTCTATTTAAACATATTCACAAAATGCCTTGATACCCTCTAGCTATATGTCCAAATACACTATATATCATGAAAGCCCTCATATAGATGTCCATTATCTCTTCACACTTTAATCATGGACATCCCAACTCTATGGTACATAAAAATGAAATATATATATATATATATGAAAATATATTACACTATATTAAAAAAATATAGAGATGTACAAGATGATGTTAGAGTGAAATGCATCTAGAGATTCCTTATATATAAACGCTAAATATGTATTAGTGTGATGTGTTACATCCTTTAAATTTTATCTAAGATAGTTGATTATATATAACATAAGTTCATTACAAGTCACCTCCGCTAGAGATACTTTATCCTCAAAGCATGGGGAGAGATGGTTGAGATTCCATGAAAGATTGATTCTCCCAAGATACCTCACCTTGTGGTAAATTCATCCACTTGAGCACAATTTTTATTTTGGAATACAAATTCTTGTTATAAATTTAAATAACACCTTTAGAATTAAGCACTTGAATTTTTCTTCATCTAAAATGGTTACTCAATTTGAAAAATAATGTGCATACCCAATTTCAAGTTAAAAACTACAAGAACTTAGTCTTCTTACTAAACTTGAATGGTCCATAAAACTTTGGCAACAAATTGAATTTTAGACAACTTTGCTTCAATAAAATTTTCTTATATGATTGGAGACATATAAAGACTCAATATCTCCTAAAAACTTATCACTATGGTTGGTGTTGATCAACGTGTCGCTTCATGCAATTTTACAATCATATAGAAACATATATGTATCCATAGATATAGAAACACACACACACACACAGAGAAATATATATATCTAAAATTTAATAGTTTTTGAGATACCCTTTGTGTCATCTAATGTTAAACTACACATCAAACATGCTTTCATTTTTTTTTCAAAACTAATTTCAATCAAATATATACTATGTTTTCAAACCTTAGTAGATAATGTTGCTCAAATAATATTATAGAAGATATTAGTATATTTAAATAAAAAGTGAATGTAATTCACCACTTTGAGTTTTAATTCTTATCTTGAGTCTCTTTTTCTCATAAATATTATCAATGTGAGATTAATCCAATTACAAGATAATCATATATTTTAAGCAGTATTTGAAGACTATCAAAAATAATTTCAATTAGATATTGATTCTAGGCATCTCTTATTTTTGAATGAAAACATAAATCCACCCTTGGGATCAACACTTATTTACCTCCAAGATCATCTATTTAGCTCAAAAATATCACTTCATTTATTCTCACACTTTGGTGATCTCCTAGATCATGCCCTTGATTCAATTTATTTACCTTTAATTATTGTTTTTCACTTTGTGTTTCCATCCTTGTGCACTAAACACTACTTATACTTTGGTAATTTTACAATCTTTCTCTGTACCATATTTCATGCTAATATTTGTATCCATGTTTATTATTTGTTTTATCTTGGATCATTGGTGCGTTTGTCCTGCCCCTTACCAACTCTTCATCTCTTCATTCTTTATCCATTTGGATCTTATGGCGTAGTATGTATATATGATGGTCCTTAAAGGCCCATTTAGTATAGATATTAGGGAATACAACACTCACCAACTTTACCTCTATATTGGCTCCTTCCCTATTGATTTGAGGTGAATCCAACACTAGTTATTAATCTATATCTCCTTAATATTATTGAATCAGTTTGATCAAAAGTTATATCTAATTTTTATTAGTTTTTAGGGTATATTTACTTGTAAAATTATATTTTTATTTTTTATTTGATTTTTAAAGGTCATAGGTTTTGAATATCTTGGAATTTATTATAAAAGAGAGAGAAATTTAGCATGCATGCTCACATGAAACCCCTCTACCAGTGGCTAATGATTAGGCAAAAAAACCAAGAAAACAACTTTCCATGGGACTCACACCTTCCTCATATATGTAATTGTGATCAGGTAATCTTCTGTGATACTTCCACCAAGATAAAGTCATCTGATTAAAAGTATCTTTCCATGGGACTAAAATACTTTGGTAACTTTCAATTGACATCCATGAAACTTATACATGAAGGCCTTCCTAACTGGAGGGTCATACTAGAAGAATGAACCACAACTCTTCTACCCTTTTTCTTTTTCTCACTTTGGTCCATTCTCCCTTTTGTAGTTTTCAAGTAGATGGGTATAAGGATTTCAATTGATTTAAAGGGTTGAGATTTGGATTCTACTATTACAACACTCTATGGTTATACCTTTGAAATAGATATTTCAATATTTAGGTTCACCTTCCTAGATATGGCTTTCTCAAAAGATATCAAATCTAAGTCCAACACCTCTTCCAAAACATATGCTTTTATAAGTCTTCCCATTATAGCACCCTAGACTTTCATAGGTCCAGCTTCTTCCAAGGCTCCAACATTTATGTTTCTTCCAATTACAATAATTGGATCCATGGGTATATCACTTCATGCCTGGGGTTTTTCATTAGCCTCATCTTTTGAGTCTGAGAGACAACTATCATAATAATCAATTCCATACACCATGAGAAGATCAAAGGAGGAATTCTTCTACCAAGTTGGTTCAACCTTTCATTTTTAAAATTTGCTAAATTTAGAGATCAAGTGCCCAATATTGGAACACATGCAGCATTGAAAAGGCAAACCTTCATAGTCTAGGGGTTGATTACACACTTAATCTTCAATAATCAAGTTAGTAGAGTCTATAATGTTAATGATAGTATCAATGATTACCATTATCCTAACAAAAGTGGTGTGGGAGAATGTATAAGTGGTAGTATCAATCTGTTGGAATTTACCTAGGGAATTTTCTATTACCTTGAAGTAGGGATCAACCTAAAAATGGAGGGGGAGATGAGGAAGTCAGATCCAAAATAGTCTAGTTTAAAATGATTTAGTGAGTGGGTTTAAGGTTGGATACCAAGGATTTATTAACAACTAATGTTGATTCCAACTCCATTGTTTGCCTAAGATTAGTTTTTTTATTTGAAATATGATGAAAAAAACTATAAAGAAACCTTTTATAGTGGGGTAAAAATACAACTTACCTTCAAGATATGTTTCCAGAGCTTGGAAATCCATGCATTTAAATCTATGAGATTTGTTCAGACATTATCAAAATGGCAAATAACTCCCCTGCCTAAATAATAGTTTTTGTTAACCAAAATTAATTGTAAATATTCTTTTTCTAGAGATAAAGATGGGTCTTATGGAGTGGGATTAAGAAGAATCCATTTTTTTAATAAAGGAGGATATTTTTGTCTAGATTTAACCACTTCTGTAAATATTTTGCAAAAAGACTTATCAGACCCTAAGTCAGCCTCCTCATGCACAACTCTACATCCTTGGAGCTCAAAACATTTTCTATTATTCCCTTCTAGACTTGGATGGATCAATTTCAATGGAAATTTGGATTGAAAAGTCTTCAACCAATTTTTAGTGTTTTCATAACCATTTGGGGATGATAAGGCATTCTCCTCCCCTATCTTTCCTTTTTTGGCTTCTAACTTTTGTTTGTCATAGCCATATTTGGCTTAAGCTCCTTGTCCACTTTAAAACCCATTTTGATAGTAGTGGTGGAGGTAGGAGATTTGATATTTGAACTCCCTTGAAGAGGCATGTTCTCTGTAACTAAGTAGCACCCATCTTTCCCTGAGCAAGAAAACATAATTGCTAGCTAGAAAGTTGTAGAAACTTGTGATAGCAAGTGGGAGCTATCAGAACGAGATGCAACAGGAAAATTTATCCCTTTCTATTCAATATCCCTCATAGCACATGCTTTGTTGATAACCCTTGGGTTTTGAGAATAAATAACTAATACCAAAATATTAGATATGTTATCTTTCTAATCACGAACCTTTCCATTTTTTTCCCTTGTCATTTTCTAGTTTATCACTTCTAGCAGAGGATCTGCATCACCATGTATATTACCATCATGTAGATTATACATAGGGTTTAATCTTCATTATTATTTTTTAAAAATATAGGTTGAAAACTAGATGATCTTATCTAACTTTCCACCAAAGGATTTCAAACAATAATAGATGACACTAAAAAAATGAGGGGGTGCACAACTGATTATTTTCTTTATTTTTATAAAAAACTAGGGACCCCTCTTTGAATTTTAGATGTTTGACCTAGTTATGCTTGAGCATTTACAAAAATAGTATTATATAAACTAGCTTCAAAATGCTACAATTCATGTTTTTATATCATCTTCAAATTTTGAGTATAGACATCTCTAATAATTTATACAATTTGAAATTTTTCTTTTTTCATTAAAAAATGTCCATGGGTAACCCCCTTTTAGCCCACCAATTCCATGTACTTAACCTATAACAATATTAAATGGATCTTATAACCTATGGTGGCCAATAATGTGATACCTAAAAAAGGTGTCGATGTGAGACTTCCATAACTCTTAATAACCATGGTTTTACCAAGTAACTCTTATTGGTGACACCCTCTAATTTTAATATATGACATCTTATATAATTTTTTTATAAAAAAATTGTCTACTATTATGTTACATATAATCAAAGGGCATGAATAAAAAAACCATATATGAAGTGGATAATTTTTAAAATTATCTATTGTAATCTTGTGGCCATAAATGTAATAGATGGAACATCATTTTGGGAACATGTGACCATAACTATAATACTATCTAATATATACTCATTGGAAATAATTTTTTGATGTGTAGGTATTTACATGTAAACATTGTATTGATTTGGAGTATCATGATTTAAAAGTGGATTTTTAAATATTGTGAATTATTGATATGGTGTAGAAACTAATTCATTCAATGTAGTATTATTTCCTTCTATTTGAATAACATTAATACCAATTATACCCTATATCATATGTCTCAATGTATATAATATATTAGTAGTATGTCTTCAATATCTATGGTACTCACAATATACATTCACATCATAATTTCAAGGGTAAGGTCAAGATGTATCTAACTCACATTGTGAATGTAAATATATCATATTATATTCAATAAATTGTTTAAGCACTTAGTGAGGATTCTCAAGAAACCTTATAAATTTCCTATGCTCTTGAAATGATGGAATAATATGGTTTTCAAATGGTTTTGATACCGTATTTACAAAATAAATGGCCTTATTTTTAGCTTGGAATCAAGGTGTATCATTTCCCTTACCTTTGAATGCTAATCTACCTTGATACTTGGAACTACTAAAGTGTTGAAAATATTTTGTCACTATAATTTCTTTAATTATTTCATGGAATCACATAACAATAAATTTCATAAACTTACAATATTGAAAATAGCATCATGGGTTAAGTGATTTTCATCTATGTTTGAAGAGAGGAAACTACCTTGTATGTTATGGGTGTTTTTGGGGTTTGATTAATTTTAGACATAAAATATAAAAAGGAAACAAAAATGGAAATGGAAATAGATTAAAGTGAAATGAGGAAGATTTAGGGAAAGAACCCCATAGTATAATAAATAAAATGGACTGCTTGGATAATGCATATTTGATTAAAATGGTTTGGAATATTTTGTCTTGTATTAAAATGAAATGATGAGAAGCATATGAATTAATAAAACAAAGATTATTGGGAATTCTAAAGTCTTATTTTAATTCTAGTTACATGCATTCAATATAAAGTCTAAATGTGGGGTTTCACAATACAAAGTTTTGAAAAACTTAGGGTTTGTATGAACTAAAAAATGCTCAAATTTAATGGAATTTATGAACATATAAATATATTTAATAAATTAAGGGCATCAAAAACCCATAAAATAATAAAATTATATCACACGTTGGATATCATTCTATTAATCAAATACTTAAAAAATAATATTTTGTAGAAAAAATTGTAGCAAGCCCTCTCTTATGACTAAAAAAATCAATAACCCTTATACAATGTTAAATATCCACATTTTTACTAATTTTTGCCTATAAAGGTAGTTAAGTAGCCAAATTTTGATTTGATTCCACACAACACCTCACTTTCCCTAACTAGAGCTTACCCACATTTCAGTTTTTATTATCCAAACAATTTTATCAAAGAAATTATATGATAGCATTAATAAATGCTCTTATGAATTTACACATTTTAAATATAAATTAATTATAAACAAAATTAATTTAATTATGAAAAATATTATAATATTGGTTGGGACCCATACAACTCTAAAATTTTAGACTCAACTTGATGATCACTTCATTTATTCTTGTTAACCAATTTCTTATTTATTATCGATTCATAAATGAATTAATTTGATCCATTTAATGCATTTTTTCTTAGATTAAACCCACACATTACCAACCATTTTAGAAAACTTATTTTTTCCCTTTTGTAACTTTAAATAAAATCAATTTATTAGTAATGAATAAATCTAATTTAATAATATAGAATCATAAAATTTTCAAATCAAGTGACACATGCCACTCTCGTGAAAGTATGTGTCACACAAAGTGGGGTCCATAGAGCCTTGTCCATTGGGAAATAGAGTCAAAAAATTAACATCTCATTGCTTCCATTTGGTTACTCCTATGAAGTTACCTTCATTAGTTTGTCTTGTTCCTAATTTATGATTTGTGCACTACATATTTACATTTTAATTTACCTACAATTGCTTGTAGAATGTGATTGTGGGTGTTATCCAATGTTAAGGTCAACATACCCCATTTTTTAAAAATTAGGACCCTTGAGATATTTTGAAGCTTAATCCTGAAGTATGGCCTATTTTGAACATTACTAGAATTTGAAGATCATCCACTTTGATAAGTTTGGTTCACTAGTTTATGGTTTGCTTTGAGTTTTCCTAATATTGATAATAAGTGGTCTTCATGTCTTATAGTTTCAGGTTTCATGGGGTCCTTGTTGATGGATTCATGTTCTAAAAAATTGGCATAAAACCCTTGGTTCAAATTTGAATTTGGCAGGAACAAACTGGCGGGAATATTTCAAATATATTTTGGACTCAAGCCTAATTTTTATGTTAAGGCTTAGTCATGTTTTTTAACATGACCAAACCTTAACCTAAAAATTATGCTTAGTCCCCTTTTATGTCCCCCCTTTTTATTCAATTTATTTCTAATGTGGTTTAATTTTATGTTAGTTGGGTCCCTTTTATTTTCCTAAGCATGGTCCCATTATTTCCTGTCGGGGAATCCAAGAACAAAAACACATGTTCTGATCCCACTTGTTAGGATCTTACTCCTCAGAAAGAGCACAATATGATTACCAAATACAAGCAATTAAACATGTGGAAATAACCAGAAGCACAAGTAACTAGAATTCACAAATAGCACAGAATATGAGAGACAATACACTATCTTGTATTAACATTTGTACAGAAAAGAATACAATAAAGAGCCACCACAGTCTTCCACCTTACAGAGGCTTCCCACACCTCAAGTGTACAGTAATTCTTATTTAAAACACTCTCCTACCAAAAATGGTCCCAACACACAACTCACACATAGAATTGGTGTTCACCTCTCCAACCAGTCAGTAATAACCCTGCCAGTACACCAAGCACTCTAAAGTACTTCAAGTAGATCTCCCATGAACCTGCAACCTGCAATTCAACAGACCATACTTACACATGTAGATCTCCTATGAGCTTGCAACAACCTGCAACTCAATGATCTTACAATGGAAGGAACTTCCTTGCCTTCCTTTCTAGCTCATTTGTGGAACTAGGAGGAACACACACTTTTGTTCTCTTCACTAGCACACTTTACAATACATGCCAATGGGTCTATAAATAGATCCCAGACTTAAACAATAACTTAGACTCTTAGTTTAGAATGATTATCCACGTAGCTCAAGACTCAAGATAGCCTTTACATACAAACACTCCATTCATCAAACTAACTGTTCGTGTAACGAATAGTTTTGAAACACATAGGCGACCGACGTCGGTCCCTGTCTAACTGGTGCTGACCGACGTCAGCCAACTTCCTGTCGACACCAGTTGCCTTCTACTTCATCTTTACTGACGTCGGTCATTCTGCTGATGTCGATACTTCTAGATCTTCAGCAACCTCCTTTTCTTCATCTGCATAGTTGAAGCTTTTAGCTCCACAACCTAACAATCTCCCACTTGGAGATAAACAACTGCAACTATACCTATACCTGTACTCTATCTAGTTTATTCCCTTGGGTCTGTATCCCTCCTCAAGATCACTCTTGAAGACCAACCACCACAAAACCTGTAGTGCAAAACTTGTCACCCAAATCACCTGCCACGTTCACATCTACAACCATGTAGAAAATAACTTGAACCTACATAGCATGTGCACCTGCTGCTGGTCCCTCTAAGAATCCACTGAACTGCCTCCAATGCTTCTTTCCCAGATTGGCTCCAAACCTGTGACAACTCCCACGACTTGGGAAAACTCAGGTCTAGTACATACCATACACTTAACCTCATTATGTGAATCAAGACACTATTCTATGAACTGTCCAACCATCGACGTGCTAACCGGTCTCACACAATCATCCTGAAACAAAGTCAACCTATGACCTTCCATGTCCTTAGAACACACTCATGCCAAAGAATCTTGCTGCTCCTAGATTCCTCATGACTCCCCTCTGAACTAGCTTTACCTTTAGTTCAGCAACTCCCTATATATGTAACCTTGCAACAAGCACATCATATAGTAATAGGATAATGTAGCTAATATTATCCAACCTGGTAAAGAGAAACACAATGATCAAACCTCCATTGTCTTGCAGCTTATACAAGACCATATACCCTGGCCTTCTGTCTCACATGTCCATTTCCACTCTTCTTCATCTTGAACATCCATTCGTCTCTCAGTGCTTACTTCCAGCTGGCAACTCCATCCAAAACTCCTATTTGGTTCTCCTCCAAGGAATCACATCCTCCATCCATGCCAAGCTCCCACTGTTTCCTAGATCTACCTATTCTACTTCTTCAATAACTTCTTAGTTCTTTACCATAAGTGAGCAACAAGTAGTGTAAAGAAGGGAAATGACAAATTTGAGGCTTACATACCCTTTAAGTCTTCCATATGGGCACTTGAGACTCTTTGACAGCTTGTTGTCCACCCAAAATTTGTCTCAGTGACCGATGTTGATCACATCTCAGTCTGCACCCCACCGATGTCGGTTCACTGTGACTGCCTCATCACCGATGTCAGTTTCACCTTATCAACACTGGTGTTTATCTGCCCTGAGTCATCGATGTTGGGCTGCACATAGCCGACATCAGTCCCTGTCTAAACATTGATGCCAATTTTCCTGTCGACATCGGTCTCTGTGTTTTTCTTGTCAGAACTAACCTTTTCCTGCGAGCTCCTTTTGGATCAAACCCTTGTCCAAATCACCCTTGCTCTGCTCAAAATTCTTCTGCCCCTTGTGTTGAACTCTCTCCGTCATCTTCTCCTTGAAAACCAAGGCTTTCTTGTTCTTGTCACTAACATCAGATTCCTCAAGAAACATCACCTTCTTCTTCTGAATATAGAAATCTCGATCTATACCATTTGACTCAAGAACATGCATCTCCTTCTTATTCATGTGACCAAGCCTATTAAGCCACATCTTTAAATCTACAGCTAAAGTAGGTAACCCAGAAAGAGAATCAGTAATACAAGTAGATAGATAAAGCATACCTACTTTCTTACCTCTAGCTATAACAAGTGCACCCTTGGTAACCTTCAAAGAGTCCGCTGTGAGAGTTACTGTGCAACCCTCATCACCCAAACTTCTTACAGAAATCAAATTCCACTTCAGAACTGGGACATGCATGACCTCCTTTAACACCCATGTGTTACCTATCTGCAATTTTAGCTTCAGTTTCCCTTTGCCAACCATTTGACAAGGCTTACCATCCCCTACACAAATTTCTCCAAAGTCTCCTTGGACATACTCATGAAAAAATTCCCTATTTGGGGATGCATGAAAAGAGGCACCAGAATCTAAAACCCAAGATTATACTTTATCCAAAGAACATACTAGAGCATCTTGTGCAATGAAATCCATAACATCTGCTTCTTCTTCATGTCTTTCATGCTAATCTTCACCCGATCTGCAATCTCTCTTTAAGTGCCCTAGCTTTCCACATTTCTAGCAGGTTATTCTGCCATACCTGGACTTGGATCTCCTGCCTATCTTTGACCTTGATCTCCCACGCTCTATCTTCTCTCTTTGCCTTCCTCTACCTTCAACACTCAAAGCATTCCCTTGTGATTCACCTTTGCTTTTCCTACATATCTCTTCATTCAAGATCACACTCACATCATCCACTTTTAAGATTTTTGAAGTAGACACAGTATTAGAAACTGCCATTACCAAACTCTCCCAACTTTCAGGTAATGAACACAAGATTAAGAGAGCCTTAATTTCATCATCAAAAACAATATTGACTGAACTTAACTGGTTTACCAAACCATGGAAATCACTAAGATGACTATGTACAGATCCACCTTCCAACATTTGTAAATTAAATAATTGCTTCATAAGAAATACCTTATTTGAAGCCAAGGGTTTTTCATATAAATTTGCCAAATATTCCATCAACTCTACCATTGTCTTACACTGTGATAAGCTGGAAATCACAGACGATGCAAGACTCAATCTTATAGATCCCAAAGCCTTCTGATCAAGAACCTCCCATTCTTCATCCTTCATATCCTAGGGTTTGCAATCAACCCCACCCAACGGTAAGCACAAATCTTTTTGATATAGATGATCCTCAATTTGCATCCTCCATAATTGATAGTTCTTGCCATTAAACTTCTCCATTCATAGCTTACTGTCTTCTGCCATTGCTCTACTCCCACTCAAACAGAAACCCTGTGAGTAACCTGTAATCAACACACACTAACCAGATCTAATCCAACCTATTAGTATCCCAACCTAAAAGCTCTGATACCATTTGTCGGTATCAAGCTCAAGAACCTACAACCAGGCTCTGATACCACTTGTTGGGAAAATAACGGAAGCACACAATATATTTTGGCAGGAACAAACTGGCGGGAATATTTCAAATATATTTTGGACTCAAGCCTAATTTTTATGTTAAGGCTTAGTCATGTTTTTTAACATGACCAAACCTTAACCTAAAAATTATGCTTAATCCCCTTTTATGTCCCCCCTTTTTATTCATTTTATTTCTAATGTGGTTTAATTTTATGTTAGTTGGGTCCCTTTTATTTTCCTAAGCATGGTCCCATTATTTCCTACTTAGTCTAAAGCCTTAATGATAAGGCCATGTTTGTGTTTAGTAACATGAATGAGACCTTAGCTTTAACACTTTAGCCTAAGTTCACATTTCATCCTAAGTTCTAACTTAAACACCATGCTCCTTTGAAAATCCTACAATCTGCATTTCATCATGGATTTTAATCTAATGAAGCAAAGGAAACCCAATAAAACTGAGCACTTAGTCCCTCAAACCAATCAAGTGTGAGCATATAGATCATAATAAATGGCTAACACTTTATCTTGATCAAGGATCCAATAGAGTAAATGCCATGTTGAAAAGTCAAAGATCCAAGGAAGCTCCATGGAGTTACCATGCAGCACCCTCTCATTCAAGACTTAAAATCAAAGGGTCCCACTTATTAAATAGAACCAATGGCATGTTATTACTCAGATCATGATTGATATCCCTCACTTAATTATGGATATTGATCAGATGGTGCAAAGATAATGTTCAAAAGTCAAAGAAACTAGGAATCCATGGAGTCACCACATGGCAGTCCCACATACAAAAACTTGGCAAGCTTAAAATTGACATTCATGTGACCATCATTAAAAATCCATGAGACCATTATTGTGTCTACATGATCATCAACTTTAATCCCACCAAGCTTAAAAACTTCATGAGTTTAAATTCAATGTTTACACGATCGTCATTCAACATCCACAAGGTCGTCATTGACATTCACAAGACCATCAAATTCAAGCTTGTTGAACATTTTACATAGATAATAAGGGCATAATTTTTGAAGGGTCCTTTGATATTTATGCTTTAAAACTTATCATAAAATGATATAACCTAAGTCTTTTATGTTTATTAATAGGAAATAGACTTAGATAAAATCATTTTAGCCTAAGTTCTAATATGACTATGCACTAATTAAAGATCATGCATCTTTTAGGATCCAATGGTCTACACTTATTTATGCAGAATGATCTAATGGCATGAAAGCATTGATGACTTTTCAAAGGCTCTCTGAGAGCCCATGAGATCAAAACATGGTGCAACGATGAGGCTCAATACCAAAAGAACCAATGAAAAGCAAGGGCCTAGATCACGATCAATGGTTCATAATCACTCATAGGATCTTGATCAAATAGCACAAGCCAAAAGGCATTTTAAATTCCAATGGCTAGTAGTTTGGGGCATTTATGAAAAATGTCATGAAGGTTCCAAATAGATACCACATAAGCACCACTCAAGCAGAAAATAACAAAATAGAAGATCTTGTGTGCTCAAAACACAAACATATAAAGGCAAAGATCAGAATCAAATCTAAGGCATGTATATACTTGAGTTCAAATGAGCTACCACCATTAAGGATTCAAATCCATAAATTTTGCATAAAATAACCTTAAGTGAACTCAGTTTATTATAGTGAATCTAAAATAAGTTTAATTATGATTTGAGCTTGAAAGAGTTAATACAGAGACCATTTGCAATCTGATTGAGAGAAATTTGCAAGTGTGGAAGACATGGTAGCTCAGAGGCATCAATTTAGAGATGAGACATAATTGTATCTATCCACAGATAGTGAAGGAAGGGTTTTTAAGGATACTGGCATGGACACCATGGCTTTGAACACTAGAAACAAGAATTGGTATGAGCTCTTCTAGACCATCGAAGAGATGCAGGTTAGCACCAAATAAGAACAAAATATTACCACTATCAGTAGGAGGTATGATGACCTGGTTACAATTCAAATGTCTAATCTTCATCATGTTGATACTAAACCAGAGGTACTCCATTGTATTGACATTTTTGCTCTTATATATAAATGTTTTAGAATAGAGCATGATTGGATCATTCATGAGGGAAGCTCTAGGAGAGTGGCATATATTTCCCCATTTTCCTTTGAGAGGTATTATAAGCTCCCAAAACCCCATGTGAACCTACCCTCTATTAAGGAGTGGACTAAAAAGAATGACCTAGATTTCATCTTTAGGCCATGGTTACTCCAAGGGAACCATGTGATCTAAGACCCTGTTGGCAACATCCCAATTGCCTAATTTAGAGAGGTAATTAGGGTAATTATGACCTTATTAAATAGAATATCTAAGGCTTTTGTAACCACATATGTCAATAAGAGTTGGGTGTCATATGTCTACTTTATGGTAGAAAAGAGGATCACTCCTCCAATTGGGGATATGATTAGAATCCACATAGGGAGATAATTTATAGAAATAAAGAAGAAGACCAAAACACAATTTTTCATGATGTCCTATCTATTGGATGCCTTGTTAGCCTCCACTAAGATCCCTAACATCAAAAACTAGTCAGATGAGGGTAGGTTTATAATTTCCCATCATTACTCTGAGCTACATATATTGAAATATAGACACCACATACAGTTCATTTATGATTGTGTCTATCCCTGATTGGTTCATCTATGGAAAGATGTAGAAAATCCCTTCCTTGTCTCACTCATGGGATCTGACCTAATCTATTAGTGTTGATGTGCATGAAGACATCAATACATGGATAAGGGCCTCGATGAAAGAGCCAAAGGAGAGAAGAATAGTGACCATTACAAGTTCAGATGGAAAAAAGATTGATGCTTTAAGAGCATTAAGCAGTGCCTAGATGGAGCTCCCAAAAACTCCAAAATATATTGAATCTACTACTACTGTGTAATTCAATCTAGAGACAACTAGATTAGAGAGAGTAACAATAAGAAAAACTATGGTGGGAACTGAAGAGTTCACTTTCCAAAAGGTTTAGCCTCTTACAGGTCTAACTCCAATTGGGGGACAATAGCCTAGAGAACTACCCATCCATGAAGAGGATGATGAAAGCCTAGTTGAGGCTCATTTAGCTCATGTCAGAGCTGGAATTAGGGAGATGAAACAAAGGATATCCAACTTGGAGAAGGAGAATGAGGACTTGAAAACATAGGGCATCATATCAGTGTTAGAAGCAATGATCAAGATGCTTGAAGAATTCTTATATGATATGTTTGAGGCTTTAAAATCAATCAAGTTGAGGCAAAGTGCATTGGCACAATAGAACACAGTGGCCAAGGGTCTAATAACCAAATGACAATCCTTAGTGGATCAAATAATAGGGTTGATCAACATCAGAGTTAAAAAATAGATCCCTAGATTCAAGTCAATTAGTTTGGGGCTTTTAAATGCAATTTAGGGAATTGTTATCAAGAAAATCTAGGGTTTGAATATATGGTCATAGAAATTGGAGAAGCTCTTGAAGTATGATGAGGAACTAAGTGGAAGGATTGAAAAACTCCTTGGAACCATATTAAAATATCCTTCACAACCCACTGCCCTAGGCATCATCCAGGATGATGAATTCAAGCATAGGGCTATTTTGGTAGTCCAAGAAATTAAAAATAAAGGTCAAAGCTAGTCTGGGGTAGACTATAGTAGGATCCTTGATAGGATACTTAATTCATCTTAAAGGGTAGTTGAGGCCCAAAAAATTGAAGAGGCCATGGTCAGAAATGATAAAAAAAATTGGATGCTTTGGCTAATAATTATGAAGAGTGTCTTTTGAGACCACCTGTAGACTTGCAGCTAGTTAATGAATAACACCAAATAGCTATGAACATCCTCCCAAATCAACAAGTAGGTTCTCAAGGTACAAGTCCCACAAATTAGTTAGTCTTCCTTTGGAAAAACATTATAATATTTAAAAAGGGAATATTCTTTTATAAAGGCATATGTTAGTTTGTTAGCATATTTACCTCTAGGTCAATTTAATTTGGAAAAACAAGTGTATTCTAAAACTTTATAAAAAAGGGACAGTTGTCCTTATCTTTTGTACATTTGTATCTTGTAAATGACAAGTATATTTCTTTGTCTATCTATAAATAGTAGTACACCATCTTGCAAAGGAAGAGAATTTTGAGCAAATTTGTATACTTTGAGCAATTAATACTATCAAGGAATTCTATGAAGGTTGTCCAAATTTGATGTGTCAATTTTTAATGTGGATTCCTATCAATTCTTAGTTTTAAAGCTTGAATGTGAATGGTTTCATGAATTCTAAATTTGTATTTGCGATATAGGGTTGTTAATTTGTGCTTATGCTAGATTAGTTTAAGGATCTTAATTTTGCTTTATTTCATTTATTTTATATTCAGATTTGTTAATGTTATTTGAGTTTGGTAATATATATTTAAATTAAAATCCATATCTTACTTGTATAATTTCATATTATCCTTAGAAATTTTCCTAGCGTATGGTGAGATATGAGCTTATGCTATTTTGTATCATATATTGGTTAAATGCAGGTTTAGTAATAATTGAAACTTTGTCATGATATTTGAGTCAAGAATTAGCAATCACTTGTTTCCTTTTTGCCTTACACTTCTCTTTTGCTCTTTTTTTAACTATATCACTTTAGTTTAGAATTCATTATAAATATCCATTTAGATTAATCTACAATTTAAGCTTTGATCACAATTCACTATTATTAGCATAGATACATACACTTTATAAAGACTTGGTCCAAGGTGGCTTCCAACCACCAGTTAATATAATTTTTGTGGAACGGATAAAGATTGTTTTGCCTCTATTTCACCACAAGTAACATAAGTTGCCAAAACATACTGCTCATGCTCTAACTTCCTAGAATTATAAAATGAGAAGTGTTCTTAAACACTAAGGATATCTATGGTACACATAGAAGCATCAACATTTGATATTTTTTAAGTTGGTGGATAATAGTGGATCTCACTTCGGGACCACATTACCAGTCATAAAGTAACATAAATATAGAATCTTTATTAACCAATGATTTATTTATCTTTTAGATCTATGAGGATGATGTGGTGTAAACACTCTCATTTCCTAATATTTATAACTAGTAGATAGTTCTAATATTCTAATTATATGCAAATTTTTGGGCTAGATCAAATGACTTGGCAATGTTAGCATACTTTTTTGTTTGCAATTTTGGTTGAGAAAGTGTGTTGAAATATTTCCTTTTAAATTTAACCTCTAAGGTTTAGACATTAACCACCACATGGTTACTCACTAAAATTGATATCCAATGCCTTGAACAAGATCCAAATTAGACTGTGGACGTGGAAGAATATATATATATATATATAAATTAATTCTTCATAAAATTTGAATATTTTATTTTAAAAAATAATAAAAATTTTGGGGCATTGTTTATAGTCTTAGCTTAGAAAACTAGCTTACTAGTTGATCAAGTATTGAATAAAGATCACTGATTAAAAACCTAGCTTCTTGGTTAATCAGGGTGAAATTACAAAAATTAAAAATAAATAAATAAATATACAATAATGAAAAACTAAAAAAATAAAGCAATTTGCCATGTATTTTTCATTTGAAGTTATTTATAATTTGATGAAACTACAATACCTATAGTTTCAAGCTTCTTTTTTCTTTGTATTATTATAACAAAGTAATATATTTGCCTATCATTTCTACATGTTCTGCCTATAACATTTAAAGAGTGTTACTTTCAATGCATATGATCAAGACCCAAATTTTTTCAGGTGTTGTGGCCTTTATATTATTATTTCATGTATCATATTATTGCATACCTTATTACAGATTGCTCCCATCCATCCTAAGGATGTACATTCATGCTCTTATTGTATATTTATGATTTTGCATTCACCTAGAATCACTACCATAGGTCCCAAATGTGAATCTATAACTATTATTTCCTTTTTTTATATCTGCTTTGGCATTTTTGTTTTTCAATAACTTCTACTAGCTGGAATCCATCTCTTATTGCCTTGACATACTCATATTGAATTTTTAGCATTTACACTTTGTTCAAATCCTAAGCCTTTTAGCATGCATATTTTCATTGTTCAAAAATTGGTTGTTACACATTTGGATGTTATTACTCCATGTCAATTTAGTTGAACATCCCTATATATAAAACAAATTTTATGGTAGACATTCACAAGTTCATAATTTCACTAACTATGACAACCCTCACTTAAGTATTTAACTATCCTACATTTTCTCTTAATTTGGGATGCTTGATTGCTACCTTTATTAGTTGGTTACACTACCGAGAGATCTGCATGATACCATTTCAATATACCTACTACCAAGGTTCTCTATAGCATTCTAATTTCATTAGTAAACTAATACATCTTCAATTAATTATACTTGTTATTTAAATATTCTTTTTTTAAATCTTAAACATTAAATTATGCAACTTTGGTAATTTATGTCCCACTTAGGTTGTTCCCAAAAGCTAAAAGTTATATTCTCCAAGCCTTTTACCCATAGAATTTGCCTTGCACGTTCCTTTAAATCCCTTCACCCTACCATTCCAAGTCCCTTAATTATCCTCATCATCCATGTTGCCACTTTCCACATTCAATTACCCACCTTTTTCCCTTTTCATAGTTCCACATCCTGAGTGTTCCATGTCTCTCCCAATCCGTCACATCTCCCAAATGCTACTATTTTCCTTCACCACCATCCACTTAAGTACAAGTTTCAATCCTAAGTTGGGGGGATGAATGGTTAAAATATCATTTTTTTTTCATGGAATAATTGTGTTGAATATATTTCTGTGTAAATATATTAAGTGTCATATAAGTAACATTCTAATGGTGCCTCATATATCATTTTGGGTTGCTATAATAGTTATTTTCATAACCCAAGTTTATCTACTATAGGGAAAAGAAATATTTTTTATCATAGTGATGGAAAGAAACATAGTAAGACAAGAGCTAGAGTCTTATGAAAAGTAATATTGAAAGGATAAGGGCTTAAGAAAATGTTGCTAGTCTTCTAACAACAAGGACATGATGATCTCATAATAGGATTATGGGAATATTTTATTTATAAATTTTGCATGACTCCACAAGTTAATTATGAGTTGATTAAAAATGATGAAAATAAATAAAAAGTTAAAAAAAACTCCATTCCACAAACAAACGTGAAATGAGTTCATGTTCAAATAAACAACCTAGGCCATTGGCTGGAAAAATCATAATGATTGTGGAAATAAATAAAAGAGATTCATTTTTATTTGTGTAAAAAGAAGAAACTAATATAATTTTAGATTTAAGTAATGCTCACATGTATGAACTAGTATTAGAGGATAGAGAGATGGTTCTAAAAAATGAAGATATGTTCTTGGTTTCTGGTATGACTGCATAAGGACATGCAACATGTTAAGTTGGGGAATGTGATGAGTCTAATAAACAACACTCATTTAACATAGCATTATCCTATAAACCCCTTAAAGTATTCAAGGATTGGATTGAAACTTATAGCAGATGCATCTATATTAAAAATCATGTATTATCCTATAAACATCCATGTTCATTAAGCTGTAAGTATAGGTTTTTATTCCATTTAATGGTGTTTCCCTACACATATTTAATTAGCTTACTTAGGTGTCTTTTTAGGTCAGTGTGAAAGATAATACCACATTCATAATGAAGTGAATACATTGTTGATGTGGTTTTTATTCAAACCCCAATAACCTTACAAAGTATCCTCTAATGCTTTAGGATCAGTGAAAGGATTTCACTTCAAGACATGAGTTACAGGTTATTCAATTTTATAACAACCTATTGGTGGAATAGCAATGAGCAAAGCAAATTGTTTACCATGGATGGGCTAGTTACGGATGAACCTATATATACTTGATATGGGTGGAAGGATGATGGTTATAACTAAGGTAGGTATAACTTCCAAAATAAACTCAAATAAAAAATGGAAATGAAGGGTGGAAAAGAAGGCCTATGGACCACATGAGATGAAAACCTTTCAATGCCAACACCTGGCCTAAGGTTGGACAAGAAATTAGAAGACCAATGTTTATTTCAAGTTATTGTATCATACCAACAATAAATCATGGTTAGGATTCAAATGGAACCAAAACATAATAAACTTAAACATGCATAACTAAAGGTTTTCATGTTTGTCAGATTACTTTTGTACATCTACAAAGGGGGATTATAATCAGCATGCAAAATGCATTCAAATAAGATATAAATTAAAATGAATAAAAATATTATAAATATAACTCATACATAAACAAATAACTAAAATACTAGAATGATAGTACAACTTACACATTCCATGAATTGGATAAGAATAAAGATTTGCACATCAAGACTATGTTAAGCAAAATTTCCTATTAATATTAATAGCAAAAATTATCTTCCCTTAAAATAGGAGGATACAAGTATAAATAATCTTAGGATGGGAAAGGTCTCATCTCTCAAGAAAATTCTAATAATATAATTAAAAATATATCACTATATGTTAATCTCATGCAAAACATGCATATATAACATCACTCAATCAGAATAGGATTCTTCATCTAAAAATACAATATATACATGTTAAATAAATTTGAAACTAACAGTTCAAATTCAGGTAGACCATGTAAGTACATATATATAATTAGATGGTGTTGATATGGTACCTCTAAAATAATTTACACTATAATAAAGCTAAAGTGGAGGCCGATGTGGATGGAATTAGAGTTGTACCTAGAGTTATAGCTAAGATAGGTAGTGTAACTAAAAATGAGCCTAAAGTAGATACAAGAGTTAGTGGAACTGAAGTTGAACCTAATGTAACTATTGGAACTAGGACATAAGTTGGCCTAGTTTGAGTATGCATGAATGTATACTTAGGAATTTGATACTCTGAGGTGGGGTTGGCATGACATCTACTATCATAGTTACTTTCTTAGTTGTTTCTATCTGAAGTTAAAACACATGACTTACTTGAAAGTCCATTTCAATAGCCTCAAAATCAAGCAAAGCTATTTTGAATAAATGAGGGATCTTATCCATAAGTTTCTTGTGTGTTCCCAATGAAGTTCTAACCCTAGTATGTAGTGACTTGGTTCAAATAATCATATCTCTTTAAAATTTGACCAACTACATTACTACATCATTTGTTCTATAAATATTCCCCTCAATATCTACTCTAAAACTATCTAAAGTTGCTTATAGAAGATTCTCAAAAATGGGCCTTGGAACCAGTTTCCCTTATGGTTAGCTTACTTGAATGAATCTTAATTCAATTAGCATAATGATATCTCTCCTCTCTTAGTTTGCAAATTTCTAAACTAGATCCTGCATCTCTTGATGTCATTCAATTATCCCATCTCTTTTTGCAATAATGTAACTATGTGCACTATCAACCTTAGATGTTGTCATTAAATTGAGGTGGGCATAAGCCTTATTTCTTGTGGCTTGGATTATGAAACACAATTTCCCATCAATATATTTTATTTTATTAAATATTTGAAGGATGTCTCCCCATTTGGGTTGGGAGGTGGCCTTGGTGAACTTTATTGAAATAATGGTACCAAACAACTTCCTATCTATCCCCTGTATATTATATGCTATCTCTTTGGGGGCCTAGATGGTGCTTTCCACTAGTTATTTCTAAACAACTTGATCAAAAAATTTAAACATTTCCTTGATTACTCCTCTTGTTGCATCCAAAAAATTATAAAGACATTATCTAATCCTATTAGGGTCTAAAGGATTCACCTTCCTTATCTTAGTTAGAGAGAATATATCTTCTCTCTGCTCTAGCTCTATCTTTGGGCCTTCAACCATCATAGTTTTCCTTTTGAATTTTCTCAAAGTACTCATCTGTCTATCAAAATATAATATAACTATAGGTTCTTTAGTTATCACCAAGTCCTATCTTCTAGTTTCTTATTCCTATTATATTTTTTTGATCCATAAAGGAATATTCAAGGAAACTTGTTGATCAATTTGTTCTATTTTCCTTATAGGTGATGATTTTTGAGTTAGTTGTGCCTTTTGATAAATTTAAGGGGATGACCTTGGAGGTAGAATATCCTTTGGGGATGATGTCCCTGTTATGATAAAATGAGGAATAACCTTCTTCCAACTGATAGCGTACTTTTGGACTAGTATATCTATGATGTATTTAGCTTTCCTTTTTGATTTGTGTGCCAAATTTATAGGCATATCCATCTATTTATATCAGATAATAGGTATTTATATTTATGTAGATGGCTTGGGAAGGGTGATCTATGCATCAAAATTAGAGTTAGATACCAGGTTTTCAAAATGTACCCTTTTATTGTGCTAGGGGATTGAGGTTGGTTCCACTAAACAATAAATATGCCATTGGGGGTGATTAATAGTTTTTATAAATAGTCATTAATAGAAGTATATGAAACCCCAACACTCATAACATTAGTGGCCATAGGTTTCATATCAATAGGCTAGGTTGTGTTGTGTAAAATTGGTAGTGTAGTGATAACTTGGGGCTAGGTTATTTGGCTTAAAGATCCAAAGAATTTAAAAAACTTGTTGCACACATTAATATTGTAGGTAACTACAAAATAATAAATAATAGGACTTAAAACCAAAGGATAAATGGCTAAAGCACTGGTCACTATGGTTGACACTATTATAATTTGAGGTGGAGGGCTTGGAGAGGTAGTTGGGGATGGGCCCTGTACTATATATTATAGTTGTGAATATACCTCTCCCATTTCATATCCCTCTCTATATGATAATATTTTAGTATCTACTAAGATATCATCTTTTTGGTTGACCTCTTCAGATCCTTCTACCAACTCTATTCACCCTAATTGGGTACTTTTCTCAGACAACCATTCATCCTCTATGTCTAATTTTTTGGTCTCACTAATGGACCATGACTCTTAAGATTCTATCCCAGAGACCTTGTCTTCTTCATTGGCCATAATTCTCTCTTCCTCTTCATTATCATAGACCATGATAGGGTATGATCCTCATGTGCCTCTTCTTTTATCCTCCATCTCTTTAAGGACTTTTGCTTGTTCTTCCTTCACCTCTAACTTTTGAGGATAAATAGGTGGGGTTTTGGGATTCCTTGTATATATAAGTATTGGTTTGATGACAATAGAGGTTGGCCCAATTGAATGTGGAATAAGAGATGGAGGGATTTTAGTGGTGGCATATGGTGATGGATTGGGAATGGCAATCACCACTAGTGTAATGATGGAAGGTGAAGCTATCGGTCCATTAGGTTAGGGTGATGTTGCTCATGGTGGAAAATGAGTAATATGTACTTGAGACTAGAATGAAGGAAGTTTTAGATATTGTGTAACGGTCAATGGAGGCAAAGTCAACATATAAAATATATTGTCTAATACATTTAGAATTGTGGGTCTTTCTTCTTCCACTCTCTATTGTGGAAAGGCAACAAAAATTGTGTGTAGGGGAAGTTGTAGGACCTTCCACTCTCTCTTCAGCAATAGCTACCCTAGATGGGCCAACTTCTTCTTGTGTTCCTAGATCTACTTGAGGATGGGCTTCATGAATGTGTTTGGAAACCCATTATTGCTTTTCAATCCATTTACCATCTTCTTTGGTGATATTAGGATCATATTATATCCTCTATGCTACTATCATAGACATATTATCCCTATGCATCCTTATGTCCACTTCAAAATCATATTTAGCATTTATAAATATATTTTCAAGTTCATAGGTGTAGTGTCTATAGTTGATCCTAATTTTTTATTTCATATTTATTGAGGTGTGATCTGACATTCTCTCTAAGGTCCTATTATCTGTAGGGTACCTATGTGAACCCATAATACATTCTAATTTTCCCAAAAAAAATCTAAGTGTTCCCACCTTTTGTATTGCATTCCACCAATATTGGGAAGGGTGGGATGGATGGATGTCTGCTTTGCCTTAACTCAATGTCAACACTTTCACCTAATTGAATAATAATTTCTTGCCTAGCAATCTTATTAGGCACAATCCTTGGTAGGTATAAAGGATGTGCACTAGTGCCTTCTATTGTGATTATTGTACACTCTCAAGGTACAACCAATAATCACTCATTTTTTTAATGCTCTTCTTTATTTGATCAAATAATATGGGCATATATTTTTCATAAATAACCTGATAAACCATAGGATAAAAGGTTTCAGTCAACCTCTTCATGTTCTCCCTGAACTTGTCGATATGGAGAATGTTGAATTCATCACATATCCTATTTTGAGGGTACTATATGGATTTTTTATAGGGTTCCTAGAATGGTGATTAGATCATTACAATTATGGCATCCACTACATATGACATCATATATAAGTTGTCATCCAAAAAACATTCAAGATTGTTGATTCTGAGAATTGAGTTAGAGTTGATCTCTCCAATTACTATGACCTTTTTGGATGTCAAAATCATGTCCAGTATAGGGACCCATATCTCATTGACATAGGCAATAGTCAAACCATATATTATATTCAAAAGGGCCATAGTAAATCTTACACCTAGATTAAATCTAGTATTGGGAATAATAGAGGTTTTGCCTTGTACTAAAATATTGCTTGGGTTACCACCCCATTGCTTCAACTTGTTGCTAACATTATTGTTTAAAAACCATATGTTTACCATATATTACTAGTATGGCATCTCATGCACTAGAAGTCTATAGTACTTATTGATGGCATTGTCACTAATATATGCAACTTGTGTTTTGCTTATCCTGAAGTATAATATTTTTTCAAAAAAATTCCATTCATAAATCAATAAAACAAGAGGTTTATTTATGGCATTAACTTTGGCTTTGTCGCTACATTGTGGATACCCATTGCTTTGATGGATAATAGGTCATTTGTGTATCTCTGCATGAATATGAATAATCAATCCTTAATTCTATAGGGATGGGCTACATTGACCACATACCAAATGGTGGAATAATACTTTAATTCATGGTTCAAGGTTTTGAATCAAATGTTATATCTATGTCTTCTTTTGACCCCATAATAGAGTATCCAGAGGGAATTAGAATATGAGTTATGGTTGCCATTGAATCTCTAGTTTGAAAATCCTTTGCTTTGTGTAAAGTCTGATATTTTTTTGTCATAAGATAGCTCTAGATTCATAGTGTGCCCTTAGATGTTTTAAAGCAATGTAATTAATCTAAATTTGTCAATTTAAAACATATTGCTTTAGTTGCATATACTTTGAGAATTCATTATATTAATTCATTGTTTTGTGAAAATTAATGGTTGTAATGGCTTTTGTTGCTTAGTATTTTCATTTGAATTTCAAAAAACCTATCTTTCCATGGATTTTTAATGTCGTATGGCTTCTTCCAATTATTCTTAGATGCTTAGTCATCTTAGTATGAAAACTCTCTCTTTTTTGCTCTTTTAGATTTAGTAGTGATGTCTTAGCCTTTTGCTTATGTGTCTTCAAAGGACACATATCTGCATGTCACTGTTATATCGATGATTGAGGTGCGATCTATTGTAATTTGCTCTTTAAGATGTCAATTATCAAGATGATGACAAGTGGATGGATCTCAGTAGTCCACTTACCTAGAAGTATTTGTACAATGGTCTATGATGATATCACCTCTGAGCTACCAAGTGAGTAGAATGATGACATGTGGATGACTCTCAATGATCTACTTACTTGGGATTGTTTGTATAAAAGGCATTATTAACATCATCATTAGGTTGTCAAGTGATCAGGTTGATGACACATGAATGAATTTTAGTGATCCACTTACCCAAAAATATCCATATAAAATGCATTACTGACATCATCATCAAGATGTTGGGTGAGTGGGATGATGCCACATGAACAACATTCGATGATCTACTTGCCCATAAATATCTATACAAAGATCCATACTAATGTCACCACCAAGCTACCAAGATGATGACTTGTATTTTCAACTTAGGTCTCAGATGAGTGGAATGATGTCACTTGGCTAGGTAGATGAGCTCTAGGAAATGCCTAAGTGTAGAATAGTTTGTTTAAGACACGACATAGATAAAACAAGCCCACTAAACATAAAACATGTCAGCTTAGTTAATTATATAAACCATTAATAAAATTATGTACATAAGTGTTAAATAAAATCAAAGTCTAAAAGTAAAGCATTTAGTATGGCTTAGACATAGCTTTGATCCTTTGTAACTTTAAAAACACTCTGTAAACAATGATATGTAACCTATGAATTATGTTATGAAATCAACCAATAACCAAGACAGTAAAGTGAATTTATTAAACATTAGATATTTCTCTTGAATTCATGCTTTTCCAAAATTCTATATCATAGACTTCCACTTAAAAAGACCTCAAAAGGATGTTCAATTAATATTGGGCCCCTATTTGAATTTTAAAATGGGGTGTGTGTGTTAGGGAACAATAAATGGTGACTCACAGAGGAAAATAATCTTGATTATTTCAAGAACCCAAAATTTTAGTAATGCATCATGAAAAAACTTTAGATCCAATAAAGAAATAATAAGCAAACCAAACATTGAAATAGACTCCTACTTTATCATGCAACATACTAACCTTTTCTATTCCTTGGATTCATGTGTGTGACTTAATAAAATCAATTCCCCTTGGTTATGAAAGTTTTTGTAAATAACTGAATAAAAACTAAAGGTTTAATTTTGACTTTTTATTTTGTAAACAAATAGTAAGTGAAACTTGGACATTGTTTTATTGCTAGCTAGTTGTTAATAGCCCCAACAAAGATACATCTAATTCCACTCATAGCTTTATTCTACTGTCAGCCAAGCATTCATAGCCTTGATAGAGATTGCTTGAATTACCCATCTTCTATTAGTTTGTAATATGATTTTTTTGAAAAATAGATAGAGGAAGTGTTGGGAACCACCATTAGTTGGGTGTATGTAAAAAGAAACCTATTTTGGTCAATGTGTCCCTGTCAGTGTGTCTCCAATTATATGTCCATTATCTTTCATCTAAGTTTTAGCATGAAATAGTGAAATTAACATTTGGAAATGGAAACTATTTTAAAAACTTGTATGAGTATATTAGAGTATATCCTAGAAGTTTAGTAAAGCTAAGCAGAACCTAATTTAATCATAATACATACCTTAATCCCAAAAAGTCTAGTACTATAAAAATAAATCCTTGTGAATACCAATTATGCTTCCATATAAATTGTCCTCTTATTTTTGGCAAGTCTATTATGACTTCAGTCTAGGAAATTGGTTAGTCTATTCTATTATTTTTTTAAACTAACCTATAAATCATAACAACTAATCTACGAAAAGCAAAATGCATAAAGCAAGAAATCTAATCTAGAAAGCATAGAATCTAGTCTAGAAAACATAGAATCTAATCTAGAAAGTAAGAAATCTAATTTAATCCTAGTCCAAATATATACTTATAGTTTATTTGTATGTATCTCCAGTTGTATTAGCTATGAAGTAGTGCTTCAAAAACTATCCATCAACTAGAAAGGTGAGGTCATTACCTTGAAGGTGTTTTAACCAGAAGGCATTGCTACCAAGGATTTATGATATCTGATATGGTTAAATCCATAGAGGAGTGAAATTATCATGTTGTCTTTTATTTTCATGTGTTTTATCCCATAGAACCATTGAATCTAAAATCTCAAAGGTCTTAATCTTGGATCTTCTATCAAACCATCACTTGATAATATCTTGGTGTTTACTAAAGTTATGTAGTGATTTAGTTCTTGCATATTCCATCTGGACTATATATAATAGTTTATACTATACTATTTTGGCTTATCCCATATACTCCTCCATGAACTGATACATTGGTAGCTTGAGAGTAATAGTAAATACTAGTTTTTATCCATACACTAGTAGAAAAGGTGAAGATTTGAGGGCTTGTATGTGTTTGGTTCCACCTTCCCATAGTGCATATTTCAATAAGAGATGTCATTCTCTTGGTTTATTTTATGTGAATTTCTTAATGGCATCCACCATATTTTTATTGATGGACTCAATCATTTCCTTGTGGATAGTAGTTAAAAGAGAATTTGATTGTGATTTTATTATCATAGGACCCATTCTGTGAATTTATAAGATTGAAAAGTTGGACCATTATCATAAACTAAGGACATGGGAGTGCCAAACTTGGTCAATATATTTTCTTTTATAAACTTAATGACATTAATTGATTTAGAATCATTTGTTGTAAAAGCTTATGTCCACCTAATATAGTAATCAGTAGCAATTATGACAAAATTATGTCTTACTAAAGAATTTGGTTTTATTACCCTGATAAAATTAATACCCTATTGGTTAAAGGGATGTCTTTCAATAACTAGTTGTAAAGGCATGGTAGAATTCACTTCTCTCCTCCCAAATACCTAGCAATCACGGTAAGTTCTAACATGCTTGTGTGCATCCTTGAAGATTATGGGCCAGTAATATCCCATCCTCAAAATCTTGTGAGATATTATGTTTCCTGATGGATGCCCACTACCAATCCTTTGATGTAAGTTATTCATGATATTTATAGCTTCTTCTTTTGAAATGCATCTTAGATAGATGTCCTCATAGTTTTTCCAATACAAGACTCATTTATTTATCATATAATGAGATGATTTGAGTATGAGGAATTACCTTTGTTATGTATTTAGTTTAAGAGGACATGTACCTATGAGTAGATCATGGATGATTTGAGTGTACCACTAACCACCAATTATTTAGGTCTCATTAATTTGTTCAACAATGATACGTGGATCAATCCTTGTCATTAGCTAGATAATCCCCTAGCCTCTTACCTTTCTATCTAGTCTAATCTCAAGGTCAAACTCCTAAATTTTATCCATCCACTTTCCTCTTTTTTCACCCAACTCATTTTGGTCAAGCGTGGGCTTGATAGTTGGGCCCAAAAAAATAATGAATGTCTTGTTCCTCATTACATAATTCTTGAATTTTTTGATAGCATTAATCAAAGCATATATGTTTTTTCCTATCATGGAGTATTTCAAATTATTGTCCTTCATATTAGTGCTCATGAAGGTGATAGGATGTTCATTATCTTCCACATGTTGTGTGAGTACTACAACAACAATATGTTCTAAAGTAAATGAATAAAGATAGAAATATTTATTGAAGTCTAGACTGATCAATATTGGAGCTTGAGTAATATAAATCTTGATGTCTAGGAATGTTTTCTTGGCCTTTATTTTCCAATCTATCTTGGATTCTTATTTCATCATAACATTCAATGGCTTGACAATCTCTGCAACACTAAAAATAAATTTCTTTACAAAGTAAATCTTACCAAAGAAATATTTTAATTCTTCTTGCTATTGGGTGGAGTCAACTTAGAAATGGTTTAAACACATTATAGACTAAATGGAGATCATGTATTTGGTGATGATATGGCCCAATAACTTCCATTTAGTAACTCTAAATATGCTCTTCTTTGGATTTAGAGATATTGCATATCTTCTACATTTGTCAAAGACTTTCCAAATAGTCTATGTGATCATCTTTGTCTTAAAAAAACATAGTGAGGTCATCCATAGAGATGATGATACACTTACCCACCAGTACCTAAAATTAAAAATCCATTACTCTCTATAAGGTGGCTTCTAAATTGATTAGACCAAATGACATCCTTTTATATACAAAATTCTACCACTTGGTGGCGAAGGCAATCTTCATCCTATCCTCTACATTAACCAGTACTTAATTATAGCCTAAGAATCCATCCAAGAAAGACATCATCTTATTACCACTCACCATTTGGATTAGATCATCCAAAAAAGGTAGGGGATAATTATCTTTCTCTTATGCTTTGTTTAGGTTCTTGAAATCGACACATAGTCTATTTCTCTATTTTTATTTTTGACTGGTACTAGACTTGCTACCTAAGTCAAATGCCTAATTAGAAAAATAATTTTGGCATCAAGAAGATTCTTTACTTCAATTTAGATTAGAGGTTCTATAATTGGATTTAATATCCTCTATCTTTTCTTGAAAGGCTTGTGTTCTGGATTTAAGGGATTGGTATGAGTGGTCACCCTAGGGTCAAAAACCTTTAGGTCATCATATGTCCATGTAATGACATCCTTGTATTCTACAAGAAACCTCTTCAGTCTTTAATTTTCATTCTTTGTGCAACTTAGCTTGATTTTCACATATTAGGGGTTGGTTAGTTCCTATATTCTCTTTGGTAAAATTAGACTCAGTTGTTTTGAGCTGATTTTGCTTTTGAGCTTAAGGATATACATCAAAAGCTCATTCTTAGGAGACCAGACCAGTGGGATGCAATTCTCCTTTAGTTGAAAACACCATCTTCTCCTAATTCTTCAATTTACATTGGATGGAAACATCCTTCATCTATTATCTAGGCTTTGAAGGCCCCAAAACTATTTATGAATTACATAATTTGTTGATCATCTTAAAATACTTGGAAGATGTCCACATTATATGGGATATAAGGATAAATAACTAGTTCCACTAAGAATTTATACATTTTTGACTCTTAAAGTAGTGCCAAATTATTTTTTGAAAATGATAATGAGTCTGTTGTTTGGTTCTCTTCCCTTGGGATGGCCTTGATGTTGAATGCCTCAAAGGACTCAATCATGTCCCATGTTCAGTTCTTGTACTTATTTAAATAAGTGTGTTTACATTGGTATCTATTTATAATCTAATTTACAACCAACTCAGAGTCACTAAAGGTTATTAGTTGATTGAAATTATTCTTTAGTGAAAACTATAGGCCTAGAATTAGAGCTTCATACTCAGCTCTATTGTTTGTGCAAGGGAACTGCAACCTATAGACAACTAGGTATTATTTTATTTTTGGATCTATGAGGGATATTCTGACACTAAAACCCTATTTCAATGTATCTCCATTGAAATGAGGGGTATATAACTAAGAAATACCTTTAGATTCTTGTTCAGGGAATAAATGTTCTTGTCTAGTGGTAAATGTTTACATGCCTTCATGCGATAATACAAAGTCTACCTTTTCATTTATGGAATTATAATATGTGAGCATATGTTTCATATTGGGTTAAAATTCCACTTGGATTTGGTTAGATTCTCCTTTCTAGGGTAACCACATGTGCAATAAATCAGTGGCCATGTACCCATTCAATGTCTTGGACCAAACATGACTCAACAATAGAATTTAAGCTTTTGGAATGTCAATGACCAAGATTTCAATGGTCTATTGTACACATGGTTTAGATGCCAACTAAATACATGTTTTTTTTTATTCTCTAACACATGGGATCAAAAAATTATCTAATTATAGTACTTTTTTACTTGTTAAGGGTCAAGCCTAATTTTTAGCATATAGAAATTGGCATCACATTGGCTGAGGCACTCAAGTCAACCAAGCAATTATGCACATTCTTTATAAACATTATGATAGTCATCAAAAAATGTGGTAATTTAGGATTTTAATTATATACCATCACATTTATATGCACCTATTTTGACTTTTCAGTAGTGGATGAACTTCTAATTAAGGATTTAAATAGTAACTCTCTTTATTTAGTGATCTAGGCCAACTCATGCAGGTTGATGTTAGCTTTGATTTTATTCATGTCCTCAACAATGTTGTATCCTCCTCTATTATGTGTCTCTATATTCTACAAATGCTCATCTCTCTTGGGGGTAGAGGATCAGTCTTAGCCTTGGCATCTAGAGGAATGGTAGCACTATTATTCAGAGGTGTTGAAGTAGTCATAGTTTAATATCTACTCATATTGTAATTATTCTTACCTGATGATATTATTGAAAAGCATGTATCTTTTCTATGTTTTCCTTTATTTCATTCTCATCCTCTTCTAGAAATGGGGAATCACAGGTATTAAATATCATTATTGTTTTTGGATGTCCTGAACTAGTAGAGCAAGATGGTTCCATGTAATGTGTGGAAGCTTCCTATGTTTTTGTCTCCATCTGAAAGATTTCAAAGGTAGTGTATAACTCAATGCAATCTATCTTTCCATGTTTCACAGTGTTATTTAATCATCACCAATTTAGAAGGGTTGCTTCCATAAAGTTTATTTTGAACATATTATTAGATGGAGCCTATTATTCTTGATTATTTCCATACCTATTGAAAGGCCTATTATATCTCTAGAATCTAAAAATTTGATTGGTGTTCTATCCTCTAGTGTTACCTATGCATTTGTGTATGTTGATAAACTCATTTCTTAATTTCTACACCATCTTCTTAATCGATTCCAATTTTGTTTTTGTGAAATATAAATTAATACCCTATGTAGTAGTCATATTGACTAGTATCTAGGACTAGCTTCAGTTCTACTAATTAGGTGTAGAATTATTCAAGAAGTTGAGATGATGATTAGGTGGAGCATGGGTTAAAGGAAATTGGTTATACACATGGGTCTATTTTTAGGCCATAGTGATCTGGTTTGCATTTGGAATTGGACTGAAAGGTGGAAAAATAGGACCAAGACTAAGTGGGGCCAATGATTACAACTTTGGGTTCAATTGTTTATCAACATTGATAACTTCAATGTAAGATAAAGGTAGAGTGTCAATTTCAACAGATCTACATAAGAAAATAGAAATGACTAGGTCTAGGTGTTTTTTTACGTCTCGAGGACCATATTTTCATTAGGTTGGTAAGCAACCTCAAGTCTTTTGTACATATTTTGAAATCTAGCTTTGAAGGCTTAGATTGGCTCATTAAGCTCTCACGTCATATTGAAAAATGTTGATAAATAACATTTGCACTAGTGACTTAGACAAATTATGCCAATAAGGTGTCTTAGCACTCAGTCTAGTATGTAATTGATCCTTTTAGGATGTTCAAGAACTAGCCATTGGTCATATCTTATAATGTGCAGGGAAATAGTTCTGCATGCCATGTCTTCATGGATTATGTTCAATATCTCCAAAGTAGTTTTAAAGTCCATAATATGTTATTGTGTAGTCCTTCCTCTTGATAGAGAAAAAGAAGGCAAATATTTCTCAAGGTTTTTGGGTAAATCATGAACTCCAGCAATGTTGATAGAAAATCCAGCTAGCTAGGTTGGAGGCTAAACTAGCACTTGGATTAGAGGTGGAGGATGAGGTTCAGCCATTAAGAGGAATGGAAGATGGGGATGTCTACCTAGAAAAAATTATTGAGCCCAGAATTATCTCCTAACTCCCTTATCAAACCAATTTTTTTGTAGATTTCCAAGGGTGGGAATAGTAAGTCTTTGAGGTTGACCTTGTTAGTCTTTTGTGTGCTTCCATTACAACTCAAGTGATTCTTTTCAAATAATAGAGGAAGATGTTAAATTCCTCCTTATAGTGCCAGAATAATTTCCTATTGATGTGGGTTTTATGCACATTCTAGTAACCTTACGAGGTAGACTATAACAATTTAGGATGGGTGAAAGTATTTCACTCTAAGGCATGAGCTACAGGTTATTTAATTTTATAACAACCTATAGGTAGAATAGACATGAATGAATTAGATTGTTTACCATGGATGGGTTGGCTATGGATGAACCTAGATCTACTTGAGATGGGTGGAAGGATGATTATTCTAACTACTATGGAAAGAACTTCCAAAATAAACTCAACAAAGAGGGAAAGAAAGGGTAAAAAATAAGGCATGTGGACCACATAAGATGAAAAAGTTTCAAGACCGGTACTTGACCTAAGGATGGACAAGAAATCAGAATACTAATGTCTATTGCAAGCTATTATAGCATACCAACAATTTAACATAGTTAAGAATCAAAGGGAACCAAAACACAGTAAACTTAAACATGCATAACCAAAGGTTACTGCATTATTTAGATTGCTTATGAACATTTATAAAGGGGGAGTATAATCAACATGCAAAAGGCATTCAAATCAGCTATATCTTAAAATTAATAAATGTATTTGAAAGATAACTCATTCACAAACAAAGAACTAAGATACTATAATGAAAGTATGTCTTACATAGTCCACAGAATTGGAGAAGAATCAAGATTTGTACATCAAGACTAAGTTGAGTAAAATTTCTTAGAATTTCCTATTAATCTTAACAATCAAAATTCTACTCCCCATGAAATAGGAGGATACAAGTATAAATAAGTTTGGGATAGAGAAACCATCATCTCTTAAGAGAAGTCTAATAATATAATTACAAAAATAGCATTGTATGTTAATCTCATGCAAAACATGATATACAACATCACTCACTTAGATTAGAATTCTTCTCTATAAATACAATATATACATGTTAAATAAATTTGAAACTAATAGTTCCAATTTAACTAGACCATGCAAATACATATATATAATTAAATGGTGCCAATGTGGCACCGATAGAAGAATTTATATTATAATAAAGTCAAATTGGATGATGATATTGATGGAACTGGAGTTGTACATGGCGTTACAACTGAGATAGGTAGTGGAACTTAAAGTGAGATCGAAGCAAACATAGGAGTTAATGGAACTAATGTTTAATATGATGTAGCCACTAAAAATGGGACATAAGTTGGCCTAGTTTGAGTATGTACTAATGTCTACTTAAAAAGTTGAGTACTCTAAGGTGGGGTTGGCATGACATCTATTTCTATATTTTTTTGCTTAGTTACTTATATCTAAATGTAAATCACATGACTTGCTTGAAATTCCATTTCAATAGTCTCAAAATCAAGTAGAGATCTTTCAAATAACTAAGGGATCTTATCCATTAGTTTCTTGTGTGTTCCCAATGCATAATCTAACCTAATGTATAGTGACTCAGTCCCAATAATCTTATCTCTTACAAAATTTACCAGCTACAATACCTCAACATCATTTATGTAAATAGTCTCCTTGATCTCTGCTCTAAATTGATCCAAGTTTATTGCAAAATATTCTCAAAAAATGGGCCTGGGCACCAATTTCCCCTATGGTGTGCTTACTTGAATGACTCTTAAGTTAGTTAGGATAGATAATAGCTCCCCTCTCCTAGTTTTTAAATTGTTTAACCAAAGCATGCATCTCTTGATGTCATTCAAGTATACCATCCTTTTTTATAGTAATGTAATTTTGTGTCTAAGCAAACTCAGATATTATCATTAAATTGAGGTGGGCATAATCCTTGCTTCTTATGTCTTATCTTATGAAACATAATTTCCCTTCAATATCCTTTATTTTATTAAAAAATTTAAGGATATATCCCCATTTAGGTTTGGAAGTGGCCTTGGTGGATCTTATTGAATTGATGGTACCAAATAACTTCTTAGCTAGCCCTTATATATTATTTACTGTCTTTTGTGTCTTGGATGGTGCTTACCTCTGGTTATTTTTTCATATCTTGATCAAAACTTCTAAAAATTTACTTAATCACCCCTATTGTTGCATCCATAAAACTATAAGGATATTCCATGATCCTATCAGGGTCTGAAGGATTCACCTTCCTTCTCTTAGTTAGAGAGAAGATATCTTCTCTCTACTCCAACTCTATATGTTGGTCTTTAGCCATCATAGTTTTCCTTTTGACTTTTCTCAAATTACTCATCTATCTATCAAAATGGAATTTAACTATAGGATACTCAGTTATCACCAAGATTTGTCTTCCAGTTTCTTCTTCCTATTATGGTTTTCTAATCCATGAAGAAATATTCAAGGTAACTTGTTGCTCAGTTTGTTCTATTTTACCTACAGGTGATGTTTGTTGGGATAGTTGTGTCTTTTGAGAAGTTGAATGGGATGACCCTATAGGTAGCATATCATTTGGGGATGATGTCCCTATTATAGGAAAATAAGGAATAACCTTACTCCAATCAATAACCTACTTTTGGACTAGTGTATCTATGATGTATTTATCTTTTCCCTCTAGTTTATACATCAAAATAGTAGGTGTATTTGTATTTGTGGCTCAACTAAAAAGCATTTCTATTTATGTAGATGGCCTGGGAGGTGTGATATGTGAAGCAAAAATAGAGTTAGATACCATGTTTTCAAAATGTACCCATTTTTTGTGTTATGGGACTGAGGGTTGGTTCCACTAAAGAAGGAATAGGCCACTGTGGTGCTTAATAGGTTTTGCAAATAGTCAATAATTGAAGTATATGTAACCCTAACACTCATACTAGTAGTGGTTATAAGCTTCACAACATTTATTTGGGTTGTGTTGTGAAAAATTACAGGTGTAGTGATAGCCTTAGGTTAGGTTATTTGGATTAAAGAGTCCAAATATTGTAAAGAATGTGTTGCACCCATTACTATTACAAAAAAAGAACTACAGAATGAGAATTGGTTGGAATTAAAACCAAAGGAGCAATAGTTGGAGAAATAGCTAATATGGTTGACACTATTATGATCTGAGGTGGAGGGCTTGGAGAGGTAGTAGGGGATGGCCCCTATAATGTATATTTTATTTATGCTTATGTCTATCCCATTACATCTCCCTCTCTATTTGATAATAGTTTAGTAGCTACCAAACTATCATCCTTTTAATTGACCTCTTCATATCCTTCTACCAACTTTGTTCCCCATGATTTGACACTTTCCTCAAACAACCATTCATCCTTTGGGTCTGATTTTATGGTCTCGTTGATCTACCATGACTCTTTAGTTTCTATCCCAAAGACATAGTATTATATATTGGCCATTCTTATCTCTTCCTCTTCACTATCATGGACCATGACAGGGTTTGATCCTCATGTGCCTCTTCTTCTATAATCCCTCTCTTTAGGGAATTTTGTTGGTTCCTTATTCACCTCCACCTTTTGAGGAGAAATAGGTGGGGTCTTGCACTTGCATGTATATGTAAGTATTGGTTTTATGACAATATAGGTTGGCCCAATTGAAGTTGGAATGGGAGATGGAGGGACTGTAGTGGTAGTGGATAGTGATGGAGTGGGAATGGAAGTCACCACTAGTGGAATGATGGATGGTGAATTTATCATTCTAGTAGGTTGGGGTGATGTTGGTGGTGAAAAATAAGGATTAATATGTACTTGAGACAAGAATGAAGGAATATTTATCTATTTTGCAATGGTTATTAGAGGTAAGGGAAACATAGAAAATATATTAAATACTCTATTTAGACTTGTGATCCTTTCTTCTTCAACTTTATGATGTGGAGAGGTAGAAAAAACTATTTGTGCAAGGGAATTTAGAAGAACTTCCACTCTTTCTTTAGCATGAGAAACTCTAGATGGCCCAACTTCTTCTTGTGTTCCTAGTTCTGCTTGAGGAGGGGGTTCATGAATGGGTTTGGAAATCCATTGTTGGTTCTCAATCCTTTTAGCATCTTCTTTGGTGATAGTAAGATCATATTGGATACTTTGCACTACTATCATATACATATTGGCCCTATGCATCTTTATGGCCATTTTATAATCATCTTCAACATTTAAAATATGATGTCATGGTCATAGGCCTAGTGTCCATAGTTGATCCTAATTTTTCTTGCATATTTCTTGAGGTGTGCTTTGGCATTCCCTCTAAGGTCCCATTATCTATAGGGTGCCTATGTGAACCCATAATGCATCCTAATTCTCCAAACAATTTATAGGTGCTCCCACCTTGTGTACTGCATTTTTCCAATACTAAGAGGGGTGGGATGGATGGATATTTGTTTTGCCTTCCTTAACTCAATGTCAATAATTTTAGCTAATTAAACAACAATTTCTTGCTCAGGAACCTTATCAAGCACAATCCTTGGTAGGTATAAAGGATGTGCTCTAGTGCCATCTATTTTGATTATTGTACACTCAGGGTATAACTAATAATCACCCATATTTAGAATGGTCTTATTTATTTGATCAGGTAGTATGGGCATATTATTTTCATAAATGCCCTAATAAACCATAGGGTAAAAGGTTTCATTCAACCTCTTCATGTTCTTCCTAAACTTATGGATATGAAAATGTTGAATTCATTACATATCCTATTCTGAGGGTACTCAGTGGATGGTTGCTACAGTTCCTAAAATGGTGAGTGGACTATTATAGTTATAACATCCACTACATTTGACATCATATAGAATTTACCATCTAAAAAAATTCCAAGATTATTTATTCTAAGAATTAAGTTGGATTTGATGATCTCTCTAATTACTATGACCTTTTTCAATCTTAGAATCATGTCCATCAAATGGACCTAGATCTCATTGACATAGGTAATAATCGAGAAACCATATATTTTATTCAAAAGGGACATAGAAATTATTACCCCTGGCCTGAATAAAATAATATGAATGGTAAAGGTGGGGCCCTAGACTATGAAATTGCTTAGGTTACTGACCCATTCCTTGAACTTTCTACTAATGTTATTATTGAGAAACCATGTGTTTACCATATCTTTCTAGTATGTCATCTGAGGCACTAGAAGTATATAGTACTTCTTAAGGGCATTGCCATTGATAAATGCAATTGGTGTTTTTCTTAGCTTGAAGTGTGGTATTTTTCTATAAATTTTTCTATTCGATAATAAATCAAACAAGAGGCTTATGCATATAACTACCTCTAGCTTAGCCACTTATTTATGGATACCCATTACTTTGATGGCCAGTAGGTCATCTATGTATCTCTATGTAAATATGGATAACTGATCCTCAACTTTTTAGGGTTGGGATACCTTGACCACATCCTAAATGGCATAATAATGCTTAAACTCATAGTTCAAGGCTATTGAATCAAAAAATTTATCTATGTATTCATTTGACCCTGTAATAGGGTATGTAGAGGGAACTAGAATATGAGCTATGGCTACCATTGAATCTTTGGTTTAAAAATCCTTTGCTCTTTTGAAAGTTAGAGATTTATTTATCATAAGAGATCTTTGGATTCACATTGTGCACTTGGATGTCTGAAATCAATGTAATTAATCCAAATTTGGAAATTCAAAATATATTACATTAGTCATGTCTACTTTGAGAATTCAATGTATTAATTTATTGTTTCATGAGAATTAATAGCTATAACAGCTTTTTTTGCTTAGTCTTTTCATTTGAAATTCTTTCAATCATCTTTCTATAAGATTTTAATACCATGTAGCTTCTTTCACTTGTTCTCAGATGCTTAGTCATATTAGTATGATAAATATCTCTTTTCTTCTCTTTTAGATTTAGCAATGGTGATTTTTATGTTTGCTTATGTGTCCTTAGAGGACACATGTTTACATGTCATTATTTTTTTGATGGATAAGGTGTGTTCTATTGTACTTTGCTCTATACATTGTGGGTTATCAAGATGATGACAAGTAGATATATCTTGGCATTCTACTTTCATAGAAGTATTAGTACAAGGGTATATGATGATGTCACCTATAGGCTATTGGGTGAGTGAGATGATGACACATGGATGGCTCTCAGTGATCCACTTACGCAAGATTTTTTGTATAAAATGCATTATTGACATCACAACTAGGATTCTAGGTGAGTAAGATGATGACATGTGAATAGATCTCGATGATCTACTTGCCCAAAAGTGTGTGTGTGTGTGTGTGTGTGTGTGTGTGTGTGTGTGTGTGTGTATATATATATATATAAGGTATTTCTAACATCACCATTGGGTTATCAGGTGAGCAGGATGATGACACATTAATGGATCTCAATGATCTACTTGACCAAAAGTATCCATATAAATTTCCATATTGATGTCACCATCAAGATACTTATATAATGACTTGTATTTTCAATTTAGGCCTTAAATGAACATAAGAATATCACGTGGCTGGGTAGATGAGCTCTGGTAAATGCCTAGGTGTATAATAGTATAGATAAAATAAGCCCACTAAATACAAAACATGTCATCTCAATTAGTGATATAAACCATAAATAAAATTGTGTACATAAGTGTTAAAGAAAATCAAATGTGAAAAGTAAAGCATTTAGTATGGCTTAGACATAGCTTCAATCCTTTTCAGCTTCAAAAAAACCCTTCAAAAAATGAGATGTAACCTGTAAATTATGTTAAGCAATCAACTAATAACCAAGATAGTCAAGTGAATTTCTCAAACATCAAATAAATCTCTTGAATTCATGTTTTTTTAAAATTATATATCATAGACTTCCAGTTCAGAAGACCTGAAAAGGATGCTCAATCAATATTGGGCCCCTATTTAAATTTTAAAATGGGATGTTTGTGTTAGGGCACAATAGACATGTTTATATTTCACCTATTTAATATACCTTCCTAAATATTTTATGGCTAATGATGCTAATGTTTATATTAAAATATTTTGATTATTGAGCAATTTCTTTTTTCTAGTTCATGTTTTATTTTTCTACTACATACAAGTAATTTATTTGTGCATTCAATTTTGTCTAATAGATCATTGATTATGGCCCATTTTGACATAAGCATTATCTTGTAAATATATAAATCACCTAGAAACATCCATTATCCTAGAAACATCGATGCTCAATGAGTATATAATTCACCTATGTTTCATATATTTATTGTTGCAATATAAATCCCATGATTTATAAATAAAGTAGTATGATTTTTAAAAAAACATATGGATCTACTAATGTTGAAATTAATAATGTCTAAGACACCTTTAGGTATAAAATTTCATAATAACCATTGAAGAAACAAAAATTGAGCTACAACCCATAACAATTGGGTTGTAGCCCTAGTAACTTCTAGGCAACATGTAGCAACTGGGCTACAACTTATAGCATATTTGATGCAACATGTAGTAGCTGAAATAGTCATCTCCAACATGAATAAAAAACTATAGTGGTTGTATCTAACCCTAGAAATTTTTGTAGTAGTTGTTTCTAACCCATAGCATGGCTGGATGATTTACAAAGCACCCATAAAAATTATTGATCGTGAAGTTTTATTACTCCCACGTTGTTAGGAGTTGAATAATTATTATTTAACTCATACTCCACCATTGGTGGGAGTTGAATATATTTATACATAATTTTATTATATTCACTTTATCCATTATTTGATAGAATTGAATAAATATTTGAGGGAGAAAATACATATTCTCCTATTTTGAAGATCTATTATTTTGGCTATATTGTTTCAATTCTGATGAATATGGTTGAAGGTTGTAAATTCTATTATTTTATGCATATTTTATATTTTTGGTTTTAATGACCTATATATTAGTAAATATAAATAAGGTGATGCCCTCTCTATTTAATAAGAGGGGGTGCATATTTTAGAATAGTCAAGGATTGGAGTGAAATTTATGGTAAAGGAATATATATTCAAAATTATCTTGTAAGCTTTATGTAGTAAATTTTTACATAATTATTAATGCAAAGGATTTGATTTGAATTAATTTTTATTTATCAAGGAAGGAATTGAATTGCAATTCTAACTGAGGTAGGGCCCATTCACAAGGAATTGCAGTGAAGATTCTCATATGTAAGATCAGTTCCATTTCTATTGTACGGTTTATTCCCTTCATGTAATTTTGTTAAGGTATGTGTTATTTATGTTCAATAATTTAATTCTATATAATTAATTTACATTTGAATGTGTATCTTTCAATTCCATGTGTGCACTTTAAATATTATGTGGGAAACTTCCAATATAGTTTAGAATTTCATTTCATGTTATTTAATTTACTACAATTTACTTATTTTCATTTATTTCTATCAAGTGTGAATTAGTTATCTCAGTATTCCACATGCTTTAGTGCTACATAAACATTGCAAACTCCTATTAATTTATAATCCCTAGGTTGATATTTAATGAAATTAGCATAGTCAATAAATCAGGAGACTACCCCTTAGAAGATATCTATTAAGTTAAATGCTAGATATTAGTCTTGCATCAATTTTAATGGTGGTTTGATTCTACTCATCAATTTATCTATATCTGCATAGTATTAGTTCTATAAATATATGTTAGTATCATCGATTGATATTAACCTATGATAGTCAATACTCACTTGTGTGTAAATAAGGGACTATGTCCATATAGCCACCTTTGATTGTATCTATAGCTTTGTATGTGTGATCACCTTGATGATGTGCTCAACTCCATAAATTAGTATCTTTTACCTTGAAATCCTAGGTGTGTTTGTGAGGGATATAAACTTGTAAAAACTTAGAAAGTGTAATGGTTTGAGCAAACCCTAATCACCCCCATTTGATGAATGATTATTTCCTATGCATCTAATACTTCAAGGAGGGATATCAAGCCACATGTAGTTCTCCCACCTAGTGTAATAGTGCAATTATTATCCTTCACTATATGTATGCAACTAATGATTTATATTTGATACTTGATTTTTTCTTAAACTTAGATTTAATGCGATTCAAACTTGGCTTGTGACTACTCGTATTGATAGATTCACAATTTGGGGAGATTGGGGAATATTTTATTAGTGTGTAAAAGTGTATAGGTGTACCAAATAAGTTACAAGTGTCTTTTGAATGAGATCTTGATTTGTTTATATATAAATCCAATTAGATAATTTATCATGCCACCAACACACTAGGAAAATGGGCCAATCTAAAAAGAGATATTTGATTTTGAATAATAGTATTTTCTAGGAAAGGGTCAATTTTGACAAACTCATGTCACTCTCAACTTATTATACTAACCAAATATGGTAAAACCAACATTTGTAGGAGGACTGAACTAATAGTTAGGTAGAAAATGAATATTTTTAAATAAAGAATAAACACTTATCACAATTTAGGAAATACAAAATTTCATAAGAAATAACTTATTACGTAAATTGAAGCACCATGTAGTCATAGACAACTCAAAATAATATACTCTTTTAGATGATTTTTTGTTTCTTCTACTCAATTAAATTTATCTAATACAATGTACTTATAAAATTACTTTTGAACATGATTTTCCAATAAATATATTATTCTAAATTTATCTAAAATGATAAAAAATAAAACTACTTGCTTTATAAAAAATAAGTCCAATTTAGGTCTATTGTATGGCTTTATTCTTTTCTAAAAATAGAATAAAAATAGCGCTCAATAGTACTTTTCTAACATTCTTCCCTTTATGTTGAGTGGACTAAGATTTTGATCTCGGAGTTTCAAAAATTGAATATTTGTAACAACTTTAGTGAAGATATATGTAAGTTATTCTTGGGTGTTTATATACTTCAATTCCTCCTTTTAAATGAAATCTAAAAATAAGTGGTACTTTAAATTAAAATGATTTGACATGTTGTGATGGAATGTATTCTTGGCCAATTTAATTTCTTGATTTTGTTTCTCCCAATTTCTTATTGAAATTTTTGGAGCCATAATGCCATGTACCTACTAAAGTGACCACAATATATTCTTCTTCTATAGATAAAAGGAAAACTAAAAATTTCTTCTTTGGGCTCCATGTAACCAAAACTAAACCAAGCGAAAAAAAATTGTTGAATGTTTGCTTCCAATCATCCAAACTACCTCCCCAATCAGAATCACTAAAAGCAAAAAATTTAAACTTTTTAGTGGCATAATAATGAATATCAAAATTTATAGTATGTTTTACCTATCTCTATATCCTCTTGGATTCCTTCATATGAATCTTGGATGGTTCAGACATATACCTTGAAATAATTAAAACTAAAAAGGAAATATCTAGTCTTGTGTAAGTCAGAAATATTAAGATTCCAACAATAATTCTATAACATGTCTCATCAAATTTTTTAGCACCATCTTCTCTATATAATATAAATCCATGAACAGTTAAAGTGGAGACTAGTTTACAATCAACCATATTAAATTTATTCAAATTATCCTTTGCATACTTTGTTTGACAAATGAAGATCTTATCCTTACTTTGATCAACCTCCATCCTAAAGAAGTATTGTATGAAAACAAAAAATTTCATTTCAAATTCATTCATCAAAGAAATTTTGAATTCATCTTTCATCTTAGAACTATTGATTATATACAATAAATCATCATCATACAAATATATAATAAGAATATCATTACATTATTGATCGTATTAAAGAGTAGGCTCAATCTTGCTTCTGTTGAATCCCTTCCACTAAAGATATACATCAATTCAGGCATACCATGCTCTAGGTTCTTGTTTGAGGCCATACAAAGCCTTCTTAAACTTTTAGACTTGGTCTTATTTATCTTGTAATAAAAACCTTGAGGTTGATGTACATAGACTTCCTCTTATAAGTACCCATTCAAGAATTCATTTTTCACATCCATGTGATGTATGCTCCATTTATTTTTAATTTCTATGGAAATCACCACTATAAGTATCTCTTATCTTGTCACACATGTAAATGTCTTTTCATAATCTATGATGTATCTTTGAGTGAATATCTTTGGAACTAGAAATGCCTTGTGTCCTTAAACACTAACATTACTATTATAATTTATATTTTATACCCATTTATTATTAATTTTAGATACTAACATTAGGTCATATGTACTTGACAATGAAAATATTTACATACATTTACTACACATGACTTAAGCAAATAAACAAGGTCTTTATCTGGCATTCTCTCACACTTTAATGTTATATTATGAGTTTAACCTTGCATTCTTATATTATACACCTAAAATAACCTCACTATATATTTCAAAACTTATAAATATCCTACACAAACATATTTAGTATTTCAGTTCAATCCTCCTACATAGGTTGATTCTGCCATATTTAGTATCAAAGTTAATACTAACTCGAGTTAGTCAAAATTAACCTTTCCAAGAAACAACTATTCTTCAAAATCAAATATATCTTTAGGGTTGGCTCATTTTCTTTGTGTGTTAGTGGCATGAGAAATTATCTAATTAGATTTATCTAAAAAAATAAGGTCTCATCCAAAAGGCACTTGGAACTCATCTAGTACACATTTATACAATTTTACACATTGAGAAAATATTCATTGTTATCCCCAAATTATGAATATATCGATCGATGAGTCACAATCTAATTTTGAATCACACTAAATCCAAGTAAAAAAAAGTCAAGTATGAAAGCCAAATCTTTGGCTGTATATATATAGTGAAGGAAAAAAAATTCACTACAGGAGGTGGGATAACTACATGTGGCTTGATTTCCCTCCTCATAGTATCAAATACATAGGTAACAATCATTCATCAAATGGGAGTGATTGGAGTCAGCTCAAACCATTAAATTTTCCAAGTTTTTTTAAGTTTCTAGCCCTCAAAAGCACACCTAGGGTTACAAGGTAAAGTAAAATGTTTTTTGGAGTTAAGTGCATCATCAAGGTTTGAGATCACACATACAGAACATATAGATATAGGAAAAGGTGATCATATGGTCACAACCCTCATTTACACACAAGTGAGTATCGAATCACATAGGCTAGTATCAATTGATGATATTAACACACATTGACAGAACTAATCTTGCATAGATAGAGATACATTTGATGAGTAGAATCAAACCACCAATCAAATAGATACATGACCAATATATCATGTTCAATATGAAATACCTCTTATAATATGTAGCCTCTTAGTTTATTGACTATGTTACTTTCATTAATTTTTAACATAGGGACATATAACCTTACAAGGAGTCTACACTATTCATGCAAAACTAAACCATGTGGAATAAACACTTAATGGAAATAAATTACAAGAAGTAAATTGTAGGAATTGAAATTATAGTAAATTAAATATTTCATAAAATGAAATGTTGATCTATATTGGAAGCTTTTAACATAAAATTAAAAGCACATACATGGAATTGAAAGATACACACTCAAATGTAAATTGCATATATAGAATTAAATTACTAAAAATAAATAACACATACTTTAATGAAATTACATGAAAGAAATAAATCATACAATAAAAATGAAACTAATCCAATGGATGAGAATATTCATCACAACTTCTTATGAGTGGGCCCTATCTCAATTTGAATTGCACTTCAATCCTTTCCTTGCTAAAGATGAATGAATTCAAATCAAATTATTTAAATTAATAATTTTTTTTGGATAGATACATATATTGTATTAAACCCCCCCAACCCATTAAAAACAACCAAATACTAGATACAACTAATTGACATCAAACTAAATAGTACAAGAAACCAAGGTACCAATAAGGCCACAAATGACCTAAGAAAACCAAAAGTAGCCATAACCAGCAAAACCAACAAAAGGATGCATTACACAAAACCAAGATCACCCACCTAACTGAATTATGAAAAATAAACCAATCAGGCCACAACTGGCCCAAGAGCACCAATAATTGACACAACCATCTAAAAAGCAATGAAAAGAACACAATACATAAAAACCTCACAATGGAGAGTAACCAGTCAGATCAAAAAGGAGAGTATGCTTAAAACTGTTACACCATCACCAAGAATACCCAAAAAACTAAGCCAAATTAAACTTCAAAATTTCAACCATGAATATCAAACCAACCAAATAATTGAAAATCCCACAACTACAACTAAAATGATATATAATGACAAAATTTAACCAAGAAGCTCAGACCAACTAACATACCAAAAAGCCCGCAATTGAAAACTACCAAGAAACCAAAAAAGCCACCAGTTAAAACTAGCATGCAAGACCAAGAAAACCATAAATAGAACTAAAGATAACTGCGAAGAAGCTTCAATAAGATCAAAATCAACTACACCCAAAAAAAACACTCAAGGTATCTGTAGAACCACTAGTCCTACCATGGCCATTAAGGTAAACCCCTATTACCTTGATCAATACCTCCATAGCAGAATTTATTTTAAACTAGGGCTCTATTAAAACCCCCATTTTCACTTAACCTTGTAAATGGCATGGACCAATAGGAGAGATCTCCATAATAAAAACCACAAAAGAACACCAAGTACCCTACCTACTATGATCACCCCAACATCTAGCCAAAACTAAACTACCAACAACTTGAGACCCTTGAAAAGATTCACTCCATCCACAAAAAATCTAGATCCCTGGCATGAGGAAGGCAGTAAACCTAAAACCCTCCTCGACACCTTTGGCCTAAAAGGAGACTTGTATTTCACTTCCAAATTTTTGTGCTTAGAGAAAATCAAAATTGCATCAACAACAACCACCTGAGCCATATAAATGTCAGGTTGAGGTATTTTAGACCCATCGACACTTTTAAACTTGACATTGATACCCATTTCTACCACAGGCTCCACTAGCAAGAAATTTAAGGGCAGATCCTAAGTGGGAGAGGGAAACTCTATCACTAACTCACGCTCCACCCATGCCTTGTGCCAAGGGGCCATCTTTGCCAATAAACTATTATTTTTAAGCATGTCCAAAGTAACATTCCTTCTGAGATTGACATAAATAAAAGGGCATTTTTAAATTTCTACCTCTAAACCTATAAAAACCCTAATCTCTTCTAGCAACTCCTATATGGCTTCTTTTATCAGTTCCTCATGCTCCTCCTCCTCAGACAACTCATTAACAAGCTCATCCTCGAGTACCTCTCCCTCACGACACTCCTATTCCTAATCCTCTAGATCCACCTTACTTACATAAGCAACACTCTATTCCTCCTACACTACTCCCATTTCCCCCCATTATCACCTACCATCATTCTTTACATTAATAATTATGTATCAATTTGCTAAAGAAATCTTACAATATAATTTTAAATATATATTCCTCTACTATATATTTCACTCCAATCCTTGACTACTTTACAATATGGATCCCTTCTTATTAAATAGAGAGGGCATCACCTTATTTATATTTCCTAATAACTAGGTGGTTACAACCACAAATATAAACTATGCATGAAATAATATAAGTTACAACCTTCAATCATATTCGATATAGTTGTAACAATATAGCCAAAATAGTAGATATTCAAAATAGGATAATATGTGTTTGCTTCCTCAAATAGTTATTCAATTCCTTCAAATCATGGAGAGAGTGAATCTAGGAAAACTATGGAGCAATATATTTAACTCCCACCAAAGGTGAAGTATGATTTAAATAGTTATTATTATCCTAATTAATTATTCAAGTCCTAACAATGTGGGAGTAATATAACTTCATGATCAAAAAATGTTGTGGGTGCTTTGTAAATGATCAGACCATGTTATGGGTTGGAAACAAATACTAAAGTTATTGTTATGGGTTGGATACAACCACTACAATTTTTTCTACATGTTAGAGATGATTATTATAGTTGATGATTGTTATAACTAATATATGTTGCACATCATATTACAAGATTCATAAAAAAAATTATAGGTTGTAGCATAGATGCTATAGGTTGTATCACATATGTTATATGCTGTATTAAAAATGTTATAGGTTACAATACAGTTGTTATGGGTTGCCTGGAAGTTGGTATAGGCTACAACCTAGTTATTATGGTTGTAGTTAAGTTATTGTTTCCTCAACGGTTCTCTTTATCTTGTATACCCGAAGGTATATTATGAATTATACATTTCATCATTAGTAAAACCATATTAAAAAAATCATTAAATCATACTGATTTATTTATAAATCATAAGCTTTATACCAAATCAATAAATATATGACACAAGTGAATTGTACTCAATGATCATGATTTTTTATAGGATGGTGCATGTCCTTAACCTATACAATTCATCAAACTCCATATGACCAAAACCAAACCAAGTTAAAAACAATTATTGAATGTTGAATTATAGTCATCCAAACTACCTCCCAATTCACAATCTCTACAACCAGCAATTTCAAAGTTTTTAGTGGAATAATAATGAATACCAAAATTGATAGTACCTTTCACCTACCTAAATATCCTATCAAATTCATTTATATGAATATTTTATGGTTCAAACATATAACTTTAAAAAATAAAAAATGAAAATGAAATATTTGGTCTTGTACGAGTCAAAAACATTAAGCTTCCAAAAATAATTTTATAAGATGTCCCATCAACTTTTTGGCACCATATTCTCTACATAATATAAATACATGAACAATTGGAGTGGAGACTAGTTTATAATAAACCATATTAAATTTATTCAACATATATTTTGCATATTTTGTTGGACAAATGAATATTTCATCCTTAATTTGATCAACCTCCATTTTAAAGAAGTATTGCATGAGACCTAAATATTTAATTTCAAACTCATTCATCAAACAAATTTTGAATTCATCCTTCATCTTAGAATTATTGCCTATATACAATAAATCATCAATATACAAATTTAAAATTAGTATATCATTATCTTCTTGATTGTATTAAAGAGTAGGCTCATTATTGCTTCACTTGAAACCATTATGCTAAAAATATCCATCAATTTGGGCATACCATGCTTTAAGTTCCTGTTTGAGGCCATACAAATCCTTATTCAACTTGTAGACTTGGTCTTATTTACCTTGCACTAAATAAACTTGTGGTTGTTGTACATAGAATTCCTCTTCTAAGTACCCATTCAATAAGGCACTTTTCACATCCATGTGATGTATGATCCATTTTCTTTGATTTACTAGGGAAATAAGAATTATAAATATCTCTTATCTTATCATTGGTAAAAATGTCTCTTCATAATCTATGTCATATATTTGAGTGAATATTTTTAGAACTAGACATGCCTTGTGTCCTTCAACAATTCCATCACTATTATACATGATATTTTAGATACATTTATTATTAATTTTAGATACTAACATCAAGTCTTCCATACTTGATAATGAAAATTTTCACACACACTTACTACACATGACTTGGGTACACAAATAAGATCCTCATCCATCATTCTCTCACCCTTGCATGTTATCTTATGAGTTAACCCTTTTATTGTACTATTATAAACATACAATAACCTTAATGTCGATTATAAACCTACTAAATATCCTAAATAGACATATTCAGTCTCTCAGTTCAATCCCCCTACAAAGGTTGGTTTTACCATATTCAGTTAGCATCATAAGTTGAGAGTGATATGAGTTTGTCAAAATTGACCCTTTCCTAGAAAATACTATTATTCAAAATCAAAAATCTCTTTTTAGGTTGGCCCATTTTCCTAGTGTGTTGGTGGCATGATAAACTATCTAATTAGATTTATATATAAACGAATCAAGATCTCATTCAAAAGACACTTGTAACTTAATTGGTACACATCAATAATAAATTGGGAGAAACAAAATCGAGATATAGTGAAATTTGTGATAATGTAAGTGTTATTAAATTGGCCAAGAATACATTCCATCGCAACAGGCCAAATCATTTGAATTTAAAGTACCACTTATTTTGAGATTTCATTCAAAAGGAGGAATTGAAGTATATAAACACCCAAGAACAACTTACATATATCTTCACTAAAGTTGTTACAAATATTCAATTTTTGAAACTCCAAGATAAAAATCTTAGTCCACTCAGCATAAAGGGAAGAATGTTAGAAAAGTACTATTGAGCGCTATTTTTTATTCTATTTTTAGAAAAGAATAAAGCCATTAAATAGAACTAAATTGGACTAATTTTTTATAAAGCAAGTAGTTTTATTTTTTATCATTTTAGATAAATTTAGAATAAAATATTTATTGGAAAATCATGTTCAAAATTAATTTTATAAGTACATTGTATTAGATAAATTGAATTGAGTAGAAGAAACATCAGCTAAAAGAGTATATTATTTTGAGTTGTCTGTGAGTACATGGTGCTTCAATTTACATAATAAGTTATTTCTTATGAAATTTTGTATTTCCTAAACTATGATAAGTGTTTATTCTTTATTTAAAAATATTCATTTTATACCTAACCTTTCAGATATCACAAGCATTTGCCTTACCAAGTGAAAATAGTATTTTAAGAACTATATCTTGATTAGGCAATCAAATGATTATGTTTAGCTATCTTTGGTGTTAATGACATACAACTTGTGAATGATTAATTAATTGTGTGCTTATGTAGGATGTGTGTTTCATGGAACATATTTTGGGAGTATGTAGCGATCCTCTTACTTCTTGAAGCAAGTAGAATAAGACATGAAATTGACAAAAATCAAAAGTTTATATTAAAATTAAATATAAATTTAATATTGAAAGTTGATTAGATTTTTTCGATGTCATTTATTGTTTTAAGGGTATAATAAGGCATATAATGTTATTAATAGATCAATATATGTGACTATAATCACAAATTAGTTGCAAAATGTTATAAAACTTGTGAGTTTATGGTAACCACCTTAAATCTCCTCAACTAATTATAAGATGCATCATCATCATCATCATCATCATCATTGTCATGTTTTTTATTATAATATTTTTTTATAAAATATCAACAACTTGGCCCCCCCCCCCCTCTCTCTCTCTCTCTCTCTCTCTCTCTCTCTCTCTCTCTCTCTCTCTCTCTCTCTCTCTCTCTCTCTCTCTCTCTCTCTCTCTCTCTCTCTCTCTCTCTCTCCATATTTATTCATGTTTTGGATTAAACAAGCTGATTATAATTGATGAGTAAGTGTACACTTAAATCTGAGCATTTTTTTGGCTAAGCCCATGATTAGGGAGTATCCAATCCATCAAATTCACATAAATTGATGAGTAATTTTATAATTAATCATACACACCCAAGGAATAATTTTGGAGCTATCTATTTGAATCTTTGTGTCAAATATTTAGAGGAATTTGTACTTTGGTGGATGGTATAACAAACGATCATCTTTCCTAGTCAAACAACAACCCTTTTAATACAAATTTTTATTTTAATGTACCTCTTATAATTACAATTACATATGAACATATATATTTATATTATTAATATTTTACTCTTAAAAATAATAAATAAAATTATATTAATAACAAGGGTTGCATAGCGGCTAGTCCCTGCCTTCATATTGTAATTGTAAAATTGAAATAGATGAAGATATAAATGAGATGTGATAGTTGTCTTAGTAAAATTTTATGATTAAGTTTCCAAACTTTAGTAATATTTATTGATAAAAATTAGTTATTACTTCATGTACGATGAGTGTATTAGGTTGAAGTATGTTGGTAACTACTAAAGTTGTCTAAAAAACCATTCATATCCCCCAATGTTAATCAATTTGTAGCTCACTATTTTCATAACCATTTGTAGGTCACTCTGTGTGTGTGTGTGTGTGTGTGTGTGTGTGTGTGTGTGTGTGTGTGTGTGTGTGTGTGTGTGTGTGTGTGTGTGTGTGTGTGTGTGTGTGTGTGTGTGTGTGTGTGTGTGTGTGTGTGTGTGTGTGTGTGTGTGTGTGTGTGTGTGTTATTTTTAAATAAACTTGATTATAGAAATCCAGTGTTCTATTCTTATACAATACAATATAGAATGTTATGAATGAATAATCAAAATTGAATTCAAGTCAAATGCATTAGTGGAGGTCATAATGAATAGAAGACAAAGAAATAAATGAAGTGGTGGGACATGTGCATGTCAAATATTTACACTTGATTATGTTTTAAATGTTTCTTGCATGTAAAGTGCATAAATTGTATTCAGAAAATATAAATGTGGTAGTGGCATAGCTAATTAATAACCAAAATGAATGAATTGAGGAGGAAGCTCTCAAATTTGATGGAGGAGTTAATTGTATTCCCTTTAATAGTGCATTGTAAATTGAAAATAGAAATAACTACATAAAAATATGAAATTCAAGAAAAATTAACAACCTAATAAAACTTATGGTTTATTTTTGGATTTATATGTGCCCGATAAAATATTAAGGAATTAATAATATCATCGTGTATATTTGATGAGAAATAATGATGCAAGTGCATCAACTTAGAAGACTTAAGTTTGTAAAGTTTGGTTAAATTTGGTTTGGAATAGGTATAGGATGTCATATTTGGTCATGTTTGAGGTGTTAAAAATCACTAAAATTTCAAATTTTGGTTTTTAGTGTTTATTTTACACTTACCCTCCAAAATTGTAAATTTAAATATTTGAATTTATAAAAGCATTATGGGAGTCTTTATCATATTACACATGGTTTCATGGTCATAGTCCTAGGTATAAGGAGTCACTAATGCCTAAGGGAATATTTTAATGTGTGCCTTATACTTTAATTCATATTTGTCATGATAAATTTAATCAAAATCTAGTCCTATGCAAGTGATTGTAAGTTGTCTACATTAGGAAGGAGGATAAGCTCCATAGAGAGATTCTTGGAGCATGTAAAGGAGTAGAAGATAAGAAAATAATATATGATAATATTCATACCATGAATAATGGATCCAATTGAGGAATTAAGAAAATAATGGAATCAAAGATAAAAGCAAGTTGTAAGAGATTTTTGAAGTTGTTGAAGGTTTCTTGTAAGTTGTAAGACTGTGTAGATTGTGTTGCAAGAATTTTTTAACAAAGAAGAGGTTTTGATATGATTTATAATACATTAACAGACATTTTTACATTATTATTAATCTTATTTGATGTTATTTGACCTTTTTAACATTATTTTTTATGCTTTGATCAAGTATAATGCTTACAATAGGGTTTTCTTGTGCACAGTCTAGGTGAGAAAGTGTGACCTATAGGTTTCCATGATTGATTAGGTATAAATTACATTAAAAATAGTTTTAAAAAAAAATTATACTTAAACCAAGTGGAATAAAATCTTTAAATTCTTTGTAACTCCAGATATGAATTTTTATTTGCTTTTGGCCTACATAGAAAACTAAGGTTTAAGCAAACCTAAAACTTTAATCTCTCCTAATTTAATTATGAAAATAAATTGAAGTTTGGTTTAATGGTGTAATATTATGTTTTTTAAGTTTTTAAATTGGTTTAAAGTCTTGATAAACCTTATAAATATATATTTATGATTGAGTTTTTGCAGACCTGTAAACTTTGCTCAAAATAGGATTTTGTGTCACTAAAAAGGCCATAATTTTTAAACTATCCACCCAAATGAATTTAAATTTTATAAGTATTTTAATTATGATGTTTTAGATATTTTTAATTTTTTTCCAACTCCTAAATATATTTAAATATTAAAATATAAAGGACTATTTTTTTTGCAGACTAATAAAATGCCTAAAACCCTTATTTACAACACTAAAAACCGCATATCTTGAAAATGAATGAGATAATGATCTAAAATTTTGTAGGTAGATGATTTATGACGTTAATTTTTATGTCTTGAAATTCCATAAAGAAAAATATATTGCTTAGTGATTTTTTATACAGGCCTAATTAAGTACAATAGTCTTTTTAGACATTTGATACAAGTATAGTCCAAAAACGTGAATTACCTTGAAAGTTGTGTTTTTTCACATTTATTATGTTAAAAAGAACCTATAAATATCATGAAAGTTTTTTTTAAAATTTAAATTCTTTCATAATCCCCAAAAACTAGTTTAAGACCTAATAAAGGCCTAGTTGCCTTGTAGTCTTATTGAGGTGGTTAAAAGAAGTCTAGTCAAACAGAGTTGTAACCCTAAAAAACAATTGTTTGTCATTAGAATAAGTGTAAATTTTTTGATAAAATCCATTGAGAGTGTTATATGTTCAATTTTACCAATATATCATCCATGAAAGCAAGTTTCTTATTTAGTTGGAAGGGTCTAGATTGAAAATTGTAAGACCCTACGACAAATAATTATGTGGAAGTGTCTAAGGTGGTGTGAGATTTATCAGTGGATATTGTTTAAATAATGAGGAAGATGTATAATAGAGTAAAACATTAATAGTTTTGATGTAGTTATTATAACATATAAATGTGAATTTTTTAAGTGAATTCTAAGAAGATCTATGATGCAAATTAATTATTGATGCTTATAGGAGTGTTTACAATGAAATAACTTTGAGACTTGTTTAGATTTGTATTCTTCAAGAATTTTTTATATATGTAAAAGAAAATAGTTTTGATTGGTAAAGATAGTGATATTTGGTGGAAAGTTTTTTTGTTGGATAAATCAAGGAATGCTTTACCTCAGGGTTGAAATTCTTAGAGTTTGTGATTCAGTGACTAATGTTATTTTGACATGTGTGGATAGTTTTATTTCCATGAACATTATCACTCTTTGAAATGGTCTAAATCAAGTTTGTCTCTATGCGTGGATGTGTTAAAAAGTGTAGTTCTCATTTTATTGAATTTGAGATCCACAAAATCCATGTGACTTAGGTCACAATGATGGTATCCAATATGAATATCTTAACATGGGTTAAACATAAATAATTTTATTAAAAATATATAGCTAACATATATTTGAGCTATTAATTATTATGTCTTGTGCGATAATTGTGTTAGTTTGAAGAAAGATCTTAACAACTAAACTTGTTAGTCCTTCCATTCAATGTTTTAATTATATGTGTACAAATTTCAAGGCTCTTTGGTAGTTGTCTTAATTATATTGTGTGATTAAGTTTCTTAGAACTAATGTTAATTATTTGTAAATTTTAAATGAGTTTTGTAAACTACTTTAGCCATCTCATGTAATGAAATTTCCTAGCATTGATAATATTTATTAGTAACCAATAAAATTTAAATATCAATTTGTAATGGAATTTAAGAGGAAACACTTGTAATTAATATAAGTGGTTCACATTCTATGACTCTTAAATATTACTTCATGTGTGGTGGTTATGTCAGGTTAAGGGATGCTACTAATTACTAAACTTTTTGATGATTTGAAATTTATCCAAGAAATCATCCATGTTTGGCTGTTAAACTTGTTGCCTAAATTGGTAGCCACTGATAAATTTTCAAGTGATATTAGACAGATGTAAATTTGATAGTCAACCCTACTTGTCATTAAATTTTTTTATAAGAGCTATCTATTTAACATTTTCCTTCAAATACTAGTATAATTCATAGTAGAAAAAATAAATAATATAACATTTTAGGATGCCATTTGTACTTAAGATAAGCTTAAGTCCAATTAAATGTATAATAAAAAAAGAATGAAAAAAGAACTAATTTATTTGACATATGTCTAATAGAAAATCCATTTTTAATTGATAGATGTCTAATCAATTAAAACAAAATTTGACACATAATACTTATATTCTCAATTTTTATGAAGAGAGGAATCATTTTATTCTAAAAATAATGCTATAATAATAAAAGTAATGAAATTCACATGAATGCAATCCAATTTCATTTATTTTCTTGGGTGTGTGACATGGGTGAGCCTCAGGGAAGACTTTTTTTATGACCATGTAGTACTTATATTCTCAATTTTTATGAAGAGGGGAATTATTTGAGTCTAAAAATGATGTTATAATAATAAAATTAATGAAATTCACATGAATGTAATCTAATTCTATCTATGCTACTAGACATGTGACACGGGTGAGCCTTAGGGAAGATTTTTTCTATTAATTTTATTTAAGATGCCATCATGAATTTAGCTCTATATTGGATATTTTTCCACATCTCTTACTTGTTAACTATACCAGCTCATTATATAATAATGACAGATGAATAAGGAAAATTGTGTAGGAGTCAATAAATAATAATATTACATAAAATTTATGACAGTGTATTATTGAAGGAGATATATGTTAATGTTGGAATTAATTTAGAGGAATATCCATAAATAACATCTAGGTAATATTCCAAAATTAACATGATAAACTTTAGACAAAACTATATAGTGGTTATTATAATACGTATTTCAAACTTCTGATTTACTGAACAAAAATTAAATAATTATAAAGTGATTCTATTAATCCGCCATTGAAAGGACTAATAATATGAAAAAATTTAATAATAAGTAAACTTATAGTAATAATAATTCTATAAAAGTTGTAAAATTAAATAAAATTACACTAATAATAGTTCAAATAGATTTACCAAATAAAGCAAATGTGTTTTATATATATTAAATAATAGTTTAAACATCTTAATTTAGAGATGAAAGTAATATTATGAACATCCTAATTTAGAGTTTAAAGTAGTCAATATATATATAAAGGCAATATTTTACCATATAAGTAAACTATAGAGATGAAGAAACCCTAAATATTTATTTTACAATAACAGACATGGATTTTATTATTTCAAAGAAAGTTTTTGGGGAATCATGGTGCATGATACCGATCCTTCCTAAGGAAATTGTAACTATGTGTATTTTGATAGTCCACCCTCTCTTTATCTCAGAGAGGAATTGGGATTCACAAGTAATTGTCTTTTCATTATATCTAGATTATACTCAAAAAATATCTGCTATTGGCAAGTAGATTTGGGCTCTGGTAACATTGCTAAAAAGTGGTGTAACAAAAATGATAATAAAATAGAAAGAAAAGTTGCATGTGTATGCCACTATACAGCATGCATTGTTATGGATAGGGTAGTGATGTTCATCGGTGGAAGCGAAAGTTCAAAGGGTAAAGCAGTGTTTAAAATGTAACTAAGATGAAGATGTTTACTACAAAACAAATGGAATGAAATGTAAGTAAATTTATCTTCAAAACATGCTCAGTAGATAAATAAAAATAAAAAATATTATATTGATTTAATGGGTACATTTTGCCATGTTTTTTACTTAAAAAAATTGGCTCTATGTGATAATGTAGTAGACAAAAACATAGCGGTAAAAAATGTAGTGGTAAAAACTTAGTATGACAAAAAAATCGTGAGGACAAAACATAGTGAGGAAAAATGTACTAGTATTATTAAGGTCACAAAATTTTTGTGAAGAGTATAATTGGGACATTTTAGTGATTATCACATTGTTAATTTGTTGTCTAGTTCATTTTGGTGATAGTAGTTAACATTTCATGGTGGAAAAGTAATGCACCAAATTTACAAGAAAAATAATAGAGGAAAATATGATTTCATGAGGTTTAAATTTGTGTCATCTTCTGTGTGAGTGCATCCTTTACTATGTTTTGTTCCTGTCATGTTTTATCCTTGCTACATTTTTTCCTTTCTATGTTTTATCCTCACTACATTTTTCACACTATGTTTTTAGCTGCTATGTTTTTGTCTTCTAATTTTTTTATGGATGACAAAAAATTAATGAGTCTTAATAGGTGTAAAATTAGAAATATTAAAATGCTAAAGATATAAAATATTCAACTATCTTGATTTTGATAAATTGTTAAATGTGCAAGGTTGTTATTTTTTGAAAAGACTAAGAATAAATATACTTAACTTGTACATTGGTTTTTGTTGACTATTATAACTTTATGCAAGTGGAAATAAAAATAAGTGAATGGACTTGATCAACATCAGAATGCAAAAAAAAATATAATCTAGATAGGCTATTGTAAGTGGACAATAATTCAAAGTGTTCCAAATTGTTGAATGTAAACTTGTCCTAGTTAACTGTGACAAAGTGTGGATAGGAAAAGATAGAGAAATCAAAATTTTGGAAAATACATATGACAGGTAGAAGTGTGTCTTTGGACACAAGTTTTATAAGTGGATGATGATTTAGTGCACCCAAGTCCATTGACCATAGACTTGTCTTGGTTTATTATGTGTAAAAATTGATCATTTTGTTTTTTGTGCATGTGGGTGTTGAGTAATCTTATATATTGAAACTAGGTTTTGGCTAAGTAGAAATAATTTTTATCTTATCTTGTATTTGAAACCCTTATGGCACTTTGATAGTTTTAAATTTTGAAATAAAAAGAGGGGAGTTTAATAGACTAAGCTTATCTCAATCACCTCCTTGATGATTGACCATTGTCTATGTGTCTAATATTCCATGTAGATAAATCAAGCCCACACTTTTTAAACATTACATCTCATTTATTTTTTAACTAAGCATGAAAATTAATATTTTAATATCACATAATAAAAAATAAAATACAACATTCAACACACAATCAAAGATGTAAGATAACAATCAAGTGTTAAAATTGGCCCTTGCCATGTAAACTTTTAGATATGTTACAATAATCTATAATATGGTAGGATTATGTTATTTTTAATTTTTTTAAGTTATTAAAAAATTTGATAACACACTATAAACAATAATAAAATTTTGTGATTTATATCACAACACCAACAATCTCAAAAAAATATAACAAGCTAAACTAACAATCTTATATTTATCCACACATAGCAAACAATGTATATTAGATTCACACACAATGAACAATTGCATGTTACACAAGGCCAAGGGAAACACTCAATGTAAAATTTAATGTCACACACAAAAAAATGATAATGTAATTTCCCACACAAATAGACTCAAACAAGTAATAAGCAACAACATCAAACATGTCGAGAATAAGCAAGGATAGCTGATACAATCCATGTATGTCATCATCGCTTATAGAAAAAATAATTTATATTAAATAAAAAATTGAATAACATGAGTCTAATAAATTCATGTATAATCAATGTAAAGTATCTCAAAAAGATCAATGGAAATAATCAAAAAAATATAGAACCTTTGTAAAGTATAAATATTTCATTAATGAGCATGTCCCCGATGTAGCAAGGTAGTTGTCGGTCTAGAAAGTCCTACATCTATGTGTCCATTTCATATGAAACTTATATGTCTTAAATTTCACTCATGTATATAATTAAATTCATGTGTATAAGAAAACTATATGTACAATATAATATATATGATAAACCATAAACAAATCATGTAAACAAATAATGTCATGCATATGTCATATTTTTTTATTTTTTGAAATTTTTCTTTTGTATTTTTTGAGATTTTTAGAATAACTTGTTCATCTATCCATTTTATAAGTCATACAAAACATCAAATGAGTCTATGTGACTTTATATGTCCTTTTCTTTTGTACTTTTTTCTATGATTGTATAAACCCATTACATTTCCCCCAAATGATTCACTATGTATTGTTTTTCATTTTTACTTAAAATTTGTTCATATTATTCATCATTTCTACTATCAAATGGATTATGAAGTTTATGTCCTTTGTATAATAAGGTAATATTCCCTTCTTATTTATCCACTATAGATGCATCTATTCTATCCATTATTTCCCAAATGTAAGTATTAACTAATTAGCATGGTGTAGTACCCATATACATGTATCAACAATTATTAGTCCACAAGAAATAAATAAATTAATGTGTCCAATTAATCTTGGGAAAGGCATAATGTTTTTTGATTGTTCAATATTATGTCTTGTCTATTTTAGGAATGTTACATTGCATGTGTTTGGATATTCAATTTCATCCTCTCAAGATATAGATTAATATTCGATGTTTTTGTGGTGGATACTTTATTGATTTTCATTTTTTATCTTTGTGCTTATGTATATTACGACATAGGATTAGTGGATCTTTTTTATTGTGATTAATTGGATATTTCCTTCACTTTGAAATTTGTAATTTTTTTTTCATTTTTACTTAAAATTTGTTCATATTATTCATAATTGCTACTATCAAATGGATTATTAAGTTTATGTCCTTTGTATAATAAGGTAATATTCCCTTCTTATTTATCCACTATAGATGCATCTATTCTATCCATTATTTCCCAAATGTAAGTATTAACTAATTAGCATGGTATAGTACCCATATACATGTATCAACAACTATTAGTCCACAAGAAATCAATAAATTAATGTGTCCAATTAATCTTGGGAAAGGCATAATGTTTTTTGATTGTTCAATATTATGTCTTGTCTATTTTAGGAATGTTACATTGCATGTGTTTGGATATTCAGTTTCATTATCTCAAGATATAGATTAATATTCGATGTTTTTGTGGTGGATACTTTATTGATTTTCATTTTTTATCTTTGTGCTTATGTATATTACAACATAGGATTAGTGGATCTTTTTTATTGTGATTAATTGGATATTTCCTTCACTTTGAAATTTGTAATATTTTGTGCTAAGGTTACATAGGCATTTGTGTGATACCCTATTATTATGTGATAATTATAGAATGCCTTTATTTCTTGAGTAGTCAATCTACTAGGAGATCTTTGTCAAGAGAAAGGTAAAGTCACAAAATTTCTATCCATTAAAATATGTAATATAATACTTGGTGTATCATGTTCAATAACAAGTTGTAATTTGATAACTAGCTATGGATCTATGCATTCCATATTATTCATTGATTATATCATAAATGCTAAATGTGTTTATATTATGCATTATTAAAAAATGTATTCTTCTATATCTCTAGTAATACTGGATATTATAAATAATTTCCTTAACGGAGCACTTAATGTTGATGTATGTTGTTATAAACTCATATTGTAATAAATATTCTATCAACTTAGGCATACCTATAAGAGGTGTCTTCTATTTATATAGCTTAGTCTTATTTACTATATTTGAATCATCATGGTACTCACCTTGACCAATAGGTTTGAATAAATTATTGGATAAGTAATCATCTGAATCAAAATGATTGAAATTTAACTTGTTGTGTAAGTGATATTCTATCATAATGGTATCATCATCATCACTATCATAAAAATATGTAACCTTTCCATTTTAAATTTCATAATCTACCACCCATAGAAGATCTATAATTGTCTCTTTTTATGTGATATTAGCTTTGATTATTATTGTGATTTGAAATTATCAATTATGAGTGGTTTATTGCCATTGACTATAGTTTATTCATAAATTTTATACGTGTTTACCTTTCATAGTGGTGTCATCTATGATGGAGATACAATAGTGGGTTGAGAAGTATTTTATTTTCTATTACATTTGTTACAGTGGTCATCCATCTTACAATATTTAAATGATGTATTGTCTTTTGGGAATGTATATAGGTGTCTTTCATGTATAAAATTGACACAATAATGCACAATAGATGGGATAGATTCCATTGAATGTATCCATTGTTTGTCAAGAAGTAGGTTATAAAGTAAATGGTTAGACATCACATGAAATTTTGTGGGTAAAGTCTTAGGTCCCACTACAATAACTAAATTAATGGATCTTAAATCCTAGAGAGGTACATCATCAAATATGTTATTATTCTTTTATGATTTTTGAATAGAGTCTAGATTGACACCTAATGTTTTCAAAAATGTAATATTGCATATACTCAAACATAATCTAGTATATATCAAAACTATTTTGATTCCCTTATTTAAAATTTTTACTAGAATGAATAATGGAAGATGTTGATATATAGTGTGTTGAGTAGGAAAGTCATATTTTTAAAAATATATCATGTCCTTTGTGGTTTTAGATGTATTAACAATAGATTCAAAGTAAGTAGGTTTTATGTCATTGGGTAAAATTGTATCATGGAAAGCTATGTATAAGATGTATTTATAGAGATGAGACCTCTTAAGTAATTCTAGAAAAGAAATCTTAGCTCGGGTATTTTTGAGTTGATTATAAATATCATAACACTTAGCCATAGTAGTTGGTATTATGGCTATTGGTTGGGGATGATGGGGAATGACTTGCTTATCTTTATTTTTTCTCACATTATGGAGCACACTTCCCTGTTTAGTTGTACCAACATGAAAATTAGTACCAAATATAATCTTATGGAAAATAATGGGAGTGGGGTGGTATTTGTCATAGCATTGAGGTCTAGGGGGAGAGACATAAGGATTCATTCATTCCATTTGACATCTAGTGGTGATTGGAGGAATTTAAAATTCAAGATTAAACAATTCGAATCACTAAGGAGGGTAATGGATTTATAATTAATTATAGAGCTAGTTGCATTATATTTGATTTTTATCATTACATGCTTATGAAAAAAATTAAAAATTAAATGGAAATACATGTAATTATGACTATCATGGATTGAATTAGATAGTGAACATTATGCATATAAATTATATACATGTGTAAGGAAATGAAATCAAAAACTAATCCTAAAAAATAGAATAAAATAGTGAAATTAGAATAGAATAGTGAAATTTGAAACCCTAGGAAATTAGAACGAGACCCTTAGGAAACTAGGGTTTTGTATGCTCACTAAAAATAATGGGTTCATCAATATTTTTTATTTTTTTGGATTAATCAGACCCTAATAGAATAAAAATATTGAATAAATGAAATTGAAAAATATATACAATAATTACACAAATATGATTGAAACTAGATAAATATAGTATCTTACTATTTATGGTAATCACTAAATAGGAATTTACTTAGATTGTTTTGGATGAATACAAGTATATAGGAGAGGTACAGTCTTTATAAATTCATTAGAATAATCTTTTGAGTTATCAGTTCTAAAAATAGAGAATCTACATCTAACTAGACAAGTAGTGTAGAACTGTCTTGTTTAATTTTATCAGTATCTGAAAGTATCATATGTTGGTCCTGTGTCTAAGATGTATCCCTATCAGTTTGAATGCTAGATTATTTGAAAAAAAATGTCTATGTTTGTCTTATTCTTTCTTCAAATCCTATTTGTGCACTATAAGACAACGTTAAACTAGGATAATGGGAAAAAATAATGGGTTGAGCTAACTTTAGACATCCTAATGTGACTAAGTTTTACCTACATATCCAATACTTCAATGAGAGAATCAAATTACATGTAGTTCTCCCACGTAATTGAGTATGTGTAATAATAATATGTTGTGCAATCTTGAATCTAACTTTCAACACTTGGAAACCTATGACTTGACCTTACAAATAGTGTTTTAGATATAGCTAAGGACTTTATACTTTGAGGGATTTTAGATTTAGAAGCTTTTGGTAAGTTTATCTCAATGTCCAGCAAGGAGAATAGAGAGGTAAATTCTTAGACCTTATGTGTTTATATAGGGAATAATTTTGGGTAATTTCCCTAAACCAACTTTCAAAACATATGGGTTGACCCTTATAAACACTTCATATTTTTGAAACTAGTGGTTAAATGGTGTGGAGATAAGTCCGATTTGAGTGGAAAAGTATGTGGAAAAAAACATGTCTACATAGCATGGACATGTCCCAAAAAATTAATAAAAATATCCTAAGGCTAGGAAATTATCTAAGAATAATATAAAGTACTTTGAGCAAAATACTTGGAAATTATTGTGTAACAATAATGACATTTTGAAAGATCAAGTCCATATATAGGTAAATTTCTAGAGAAATGATGAATTAAGGTCATGCATATGAGCATAAGTTAAGTGGGTTAAGGTTTAATAAAATTACACATTTTTAAATGCCTAATACTAAATATGAATTTTATAGTTATTGATGTGAATTGAAAGATAAATGCAAGTATTTTTTAGTAGGTTACACAATCATGCCTATGGCTTCATAATAAATCGATGAAAATGAACCTTGATAACTTGGGATAAACTCTATGGTAGCTATGGGGCATCTCCTAGTTTCAATTAAAATGATTATTTCATAAATATTATTGTGATGCTACCATGTTTTCACTTGATATAGTATTTTATGACTCTAATATGTATTCTTTGTGGTTTGGTATACCTTATTTTCTTGATATATTTTCAAGTGTTTGGTTTTTTATTGAGTGTGCTTGGTGTGTTTTCATTTTCTTGGCATGTCTTCAAATTCTTGATATGTTTTATGTACTTCACATTATTTATAATTATTTAAATGCTTCTTTATGTCTCTGATATATGATATATGCAACTTTATGTCTTTTATCTACCTTACACTGCCTTCATAATTCATGCTAGATTCCTACTTAAAATGAATACTCTATGTTTTTGTCATATATTTTATATGTATTTATCATGATTGATGTGTTTCAGAGTGTTTGATGTGTTTACTATTAATGTAAGTTTTTATTCCATTTAATGGTTTTTCCCTACACATGTTTATCTTGCTTAGGTGTCTTTTAGGTCATTGTGAAAGATAATCCCACTTTTATGAGGATGTAAGGATATGTTCATATTTCACCTATATAATTTACCTTCCTTAATATTTAATGGATAATGATACTAATATTAATATTTAAATATTTTTATTGATGATTAATAAGCTTCTTCTATCTCATGTTTGATTTTGCTACTACACAAATAATTTCTTCATGCATTCGATCCTATCCAAACTGATCCTTGATTATGACTCACTCTAACATGGTATTAGAGTATTTATGGTAGATGAATGTCAATATTCCTATTGTGAAATCTTGAGTTTTAGATTTCATTTCATAGATCTACCATTCGTTGAGCTACATATTAAAGATACACTCTTTCCTAGATTTTTCTCTTCTTTTGGGGTCTTTTGTTGATCTAGATTTAGAAAAAGAACCAGAGAAAGGTGTCTCCTACTAGTCATATTTCATCTATTAGGTTTTCATAAAAAATATCCTATTCCATTGGATTCAAAAGGTGAAAAAACCCTAGAATTAGTTGCAAACATGAGCTAATTTCATTATAGTCAGTTTTTGCCATTTTTGAAGGATTTTGGGACTTTTTCAAAGATTTTGTGCAAATCCATAAAGTTAGGTTCTCTAAGGGAATATACATTTATAGGTTTTTCTAGGTTTTTAGAGATACTTAGTGATTCTTTGGTGGATTTTAAAGAGTAATACCAGATCTAGGTTTTTCAAACTTGGTAAAAATTTTGACCCTTTTTGCACCTACTAGAACTCTTGACTGCTTTTGTAATCCCCATATCTGACAGTGTACGAGGTCCTCCTAATCCTAACACGCTATATTTTCATGTCTTCTTGGCACCTAATATAACTTCCATATACATGATTAGCTCACAATATTGGCATTTGATTCCCAAATTACATCGGTAGCCCCAAACCCAAATGACTACAAGGTCAAGTTGCATCTCTGATAGAAATTTATAGCATTCAAATTATTGGCCAAAATTAGCATAAATACAAAAAAATTTCCTAGATGGATTAGGCAACTCTCTTGAACCTTTCAATAACCTTCTACCCTCATAACTAGTCCCTTTATGGTCCTAAATTGATGATGTAGCACCATATTCTGGGAGGTCCTAGTGTGCTGTGAGAAGCTAAGTAGAGTTTTGGTTGAGTGAGTGATAAAATGGTGAGAGGATACAAACCTCATGACCCTACCACATATCACTTTCAAGCTTTTAAAACACTTTAAGCAAGTTTTAAGGTGATTTTGGTGATTTTGAGGAAAAGGCCTAGAAATAGGTCTAGAACTACAAGTGAAGGATCCAACAAGTTTCCATGGTGTTTGAGAATCTATGGGAATGAATTATGTTTGTAAAAAAATTTAGAGATTCTAACGAGCCAAAAATGAGGCCTAGATAAGCTATTATGCTCAAAATAACCCTAAAAGTGCATTAAATGACTTAAGTGTCCTCAAAATAGAAATTTCAAGTGAAAAAGTCACTTTTTGGGGAAGTCAAATTGGTTTTGACTTCCTCTCACATCCAAATGGAAATTTTCACCCTTTTAGACATGTTCAAGGTCATTTGAGATCATTTGGAGTGGAGGGAAGGAGTTTGAGAGCAAAAGGATGCAATTTGGAGCCTTTTGAAGCTTTAGAAGAATGGGTTTTTAGAGGATTTGATTTATGCAGGGGCTCAACTATCGTATTCAGGAATCCATGGTGTCCATAATATCCCCTCATGGGCCCCTCAAATCATATTCCAACATAGGACCAGTAGAGGTAAGGAAAACCTATTGGCTGCAAACTAGGCATGAAATAGATTTTCTACCATTAATGGAGGTCCAAGAATTTTATAATTTTTCAAAAAGGAAATAAAGGTCATTTATAACATAAAAAATCTTTCTCAATTTTTATATTTCATAGGTAGACTTCTAGTTATTCATGATAAGGAAAATCCATTTTGGGCAATTGAGGACAGCTCTAGGAGAGCTTGAGATTTTCACTCAATAAGATCAAGAGAGAGAGAGAGAGAGATTTTGGCCAAAAAATTTTGAGAATTAATAGGGACCCTAATTTCCTTCCACTTTTTGGCATTGGTGGTTTGGTTCATCCCTCCATCTTTATGAATAATTGCTAACAATTTAGGGGTGTCTAGATGGCCTACTCATCCAAATAGGGCCTAAGTTTTCCCTTGTTTATTCACTTCAAAATTAAATGAGAAATAATGGTTTTATAGGATTAATTTTAGGGTAAAATAGGACCTATTAAAATTGGTTTCATTAGCTATTTCATTCTAGGAAGGTACTTATGGCATAAAATAGGTTTTCCTTACTATCCTTATGAAATGGTCATTTAATTAGTTTTAGAGTAGAACATGTGTTACAGGGCTAATGTACCTCATAATCCTTATGACACATCAAATTAAACAATTTATATTCCTCATAAATCCTCAGTATCTTGTTTAAGCCTTTATAGGCCAAACAATCAAGTTGTTAGTTGGACCTCCAATGGAGTTATAGGCAAGTTTATCAACTATAGAAGTTTTCCTTTCCTGTAGTGGGTTCAATATAAAGAGTATATGATTTTTTCACCTATAATATACCATGGGAATCATGTTTTATTCCAATAGTGCCAATAAATTTTAAATAAACTGTCTTCAAAGCTAAATGCTTGTGTTAAGGACAATTTCCCTAAGACACAAAAATAGAGGTCCCAAACACTTTTGTTGATGCCATGGAACAATGTTTCAAGGATATTTGATGCATCTAAATTTTTCCATATTTTATAACTATCATAGGTGAAGATACTTGAAAAATTAATAGGGTGTGTGAATATAGGAGACTATTGTTTGAGGGCCTCCAAGTTTCACTTTTGTTCACTATCATCACTCAGTGTATTCTATAAGATTGAGTGTTAAATAACCTTCACACCCCAAGATAGAAATTCAAGGTCTAATATTTGTCATGGGACATCATGGTATCTTCCATAAGGTGAATTAAACTTTTCCCAAGATTTTTCATACATGTAAAGGATAAAAAATCCATTTTTTAGTTTTCTAGGCTTACAGAGCTAAGAGAGGCCTAGAATACCAAAAGATAAGGGGGTGACAATAGTATTTTCCTTGGGATTTAGGACCTAAAATTTGTAGGATAGTTGGGGTAATGTATTATCCATAAAATCCTCTTTGAATTTCCCTAGTTCACCCCTATAACTCAAGAACTATCTTCAAAGCAAAAATAGGGCAGCAAGCTGGCACTTTTTTGTCTGAGAGCTTGGTGATATTTTTATGATTTTTTCCAACTCTCCCAGGGCTTACCCATTTATGCCTATCTAATGAATCTAAAAAGAGATATATTTGAGGCACATAACTCATTTTAACCCCCCCCCCAAAACCAAAATAGGGCCTCAAAAAGAGCATGAGAGAAGCCCTAAACTAGGGTTTTGAAGATTTCAAGAGTTTTAACCCTCCAAATTACCAAAATTTTATAATGTGATGTATTTAAACGTTTTATAAATGATTCAAGAGGTTTTATGTTCATTTGAGGTTGTATGATATAGTTTTTAGACCTTGGTTATTCTTAAAAGTATCCTCTTCAAACAAGATACCCAAGAAAGATAGAATCACATGTGCCGATTACAAGAAATCTAGGCATAATGAATCCAAATGCATGGATAAGTATATTGACCAACTGACTACTATACTCAAGAATCACAATATCATTGTCCCTAATTCTTCTAATTAGATTTTATCAGCACAGGAGTCTTCTAAAACCAATACAGTAAAAAGGGAAAAGATAAAGGTAAAGCACTTGTTATAGTTGCATCCTAGCCTTACACATGGGTAATTAAATTTGTTTCATCTCACCACATGTATTTATCATAGGACATTTTCTTGTCCTTGGAGCCTTATTCTATGCATTACATATTAATGGGTGATGATACTTCCATAAAAGTTAGTGGGAGAGGATCTATTGAAGTGAATGTTAGGACATTTCATGATGTTCTATTTATTTCATCTTTACCCACTAATATCCTATCTATTTGTCATAGCACTCACATTAGTTCAATTAAGAGATTTGAGTTTACACATAATTAATTGGTTATAAGGGAAGTAGATAGTGACTCTATAGTTGCATTTGGCAAAGTAGATCACCAGTCATGATTGTATACTTTATCACATTTTGCTCCTGATCAATCCTCTGCTATGGCATTAACGATTTGACCATCTCAATTATCACTACCTAAAGCAACTAAATCATCATGACATGGTTTTAGGGTTACCATGTGTTCGTTTTTATGATGGAATTTTTCAAGGTTGTATAGTTGGCAAGCATCCTAAAGAGAAGTATGACAAAGGAAAATCATGGAGAGCTACATAGATATTGGAGCTAGTTCATAGTGACATTGTTGTACCATTTCTAGATCTTTCATTCAATAGAACTAAATACATGCATACTTTCATCAATGAATATTCAAGGTATACTTGGGTGTATTTTATTAATCATAAATTTGAGATATTTGATCATTTTTAGGGCTTTAAGGAGCTTATATAAAAATAATCAGGTAAACACATCAATATTTTATGCATTGATAATGGTGGTGAGTATGTCAGTAATTGTTTTGAACATTTTTGCACTTCATATGAGTTTGAAATACAATGTATAGTTAAATATAGCTCTTATTATAATGGTATAATAGGTCCTTAAAGGAAATGGCCAACTGTATGATACACTTCGAGTATATTGCACCTTAGTATTGGGTCAAGGCCATCAATTTTGCTTGTTATATCTAGAATTGAGTTCCTCATAAAGAATTGTTTTGAAGCTTAGAATGGTTAGAAACATACAATGAATCACTTAAGAGTGTTTGAATCTCTTGTTGTATACTACATTCCCTTAAATAAATATAAGGTAATGGAACCTAAGATTCAACCTTGCATCTTCATTAGATATTATGAGGGTGTTAATGGATGTAGGATTCTCCATCCCACCACTCATGAGTTGATTATTGAGAGGAATGTTCATTTCCAAGAGGGTATTTTAGAGTCCACACTCAACGCCTCTTCCCTTAGATGCATTGGAATTTTATCACATTTTTTATGATTCAAATCCACCTGAGTAGCTTCTTGATAATTTAGATTCTTATTCTAGTTTTGATGATGAGAGTAATGATGAGGACTCACCTCCTTCTCTTAGAATATATTTAGAGGATAAGTAATATTTTCCTGACTCTTTGATATATGGTCCTCTTTGGGCTAGATAAACACTAAAAAGTTCTATCCATTGGGTTTTATATCCATCAAAGATAAGGAAAAACCATTCACATTACAAAAAACTCCACATTATTTCATTGCATCTACTTCTAATCCATGGTCATTTCACAAGGCATAAGGCATTCCTAAGTGTGACACTTTTATGGATGAGGAATATGGATCCTTAATAAGGAACAATACTTAGGATTAAGTCCCTCTTCCTTAGGGAAGAAAACTTGTTCAATGTAGGTGAATATACCAAACAAAATTTGTAGCATATGGGTTTGTAGACAAGTTTAAATCATGTTTGGTAGCAAAGGGTTTTTCTCAAGTACTTAGCATTGACTATACCAAGATGTTCAACCTAGTTACCAAAATGAACTCAATCTGAATCACTCATTCCATTATCATATCACATCATTAGGATGTTCATCAGATGGATGTGAAGAGTGACTTTATTTATGGTGACCTCAAAGAGGAAATATACATGGAAGATTCCTCCTTAGTTTTCACACTTTGTAAATCTATCTATGGCATCAAACAAGCTCCTCAAGTTTGGTATGCCAAGATGGAATTATTTATTCTTTCATTTGGGTTTACCAAATACCATTTGATCTGAAGGTGTACACTTCATGACAGGATGATTCATTATTATTTTTTTCTCAACATGGATGACCTATTGATCACAGGGAGTTTTTCATTCATCGTCATTGTAGTGAAAATTGATTTTTATAACAAGTTCTCAATGATTGAATTGGGATTTTTGCATTAATTCCTTGGGATTAAAATTTATTAGTCTAACTCCAGGACCACTATTGTACAATAAAAGTATGCTCTTGATTGTCTTGCATACTTTAACATGGCTAACTGCAAGCTAGTTTTGACTCTTTTTCTATCTAGTATGAATTTTGAGGATAATTATCCATATCCTTTGGTTGATCCTACCTCATATCAAAAACTTATGGGAATTCCCATATACCTTATGTACACTATACCTAATATTTCATATATAGTGGGCATGGTCTCTAGATTTCTACAAGAACCATATGAGCTGCACTGGAAAGTAGCTAAGTGGATTCTCCACTGCATTTATGGATACTCATAATTTTGGGATTCACTATGGAGAAAGCATCGATGTTGAGTTGATTGGTTATATAGATTCATATTGGGTTGGAAATATTTAGAATCATGAGTCTACTTTAGTATATAATTTATCCCTTAGTTCAGGTCTGACTAGTTGGTCAAGCAAGAAACAAAATTATATTGCTTTATCTTCTACTGAGGTACAATAAAGAGATGTTAATGCTACTAATAAGGCTATTTGGCTTCAAGGGATTTTCAATGATTTATGCATCTAATTTTGATGACCAATAATCATCTTTTACAATAACCAAAGCATAATCTAGATCTACAGGGATCTAGTCCTCCATCAATAGATAAATAATATCAGGATTCACAATCATTTCATTGAAAAGATCATCCATGAGAAATTAATTTATCTCTGATACACCAAGACAAAGGATAAAAATTTTGATATATTTACCAAACCCTTCATTGAGAGCAAATATCTTCATTTGTAGTCTCTTCTTGGGGTTCAGGCAGCTCTGACATCCTCATCTCGATGGGGCATTTATATGTACTTGGGTACTTCATCAAGCCTTTATGTTAGGACCTAATTCTAATACCCACCTAACCTATAGTTAACGAGGTGTTAGTGTAAGTTTTTATTCCATTTAATGGTTTTTCCAAACACATTTTATTTAGCTTGATTATGTATCTTTTAGGTCATTGTGAAAGATAATCTCACAGTCATGAGGATGTGAGGACATGTTTATCTTTCACCTATATAATGTACCTTACAAAATATTTTATGGCTAATGATGTTAATGCTAATATTGTAATATTTAAATTATTGAGTAATAAGTTTCTTTTGGCTCATGTTTGGTTTCACTACTACACACAAGTAATTTCTTCATGCATTTAATCCTATTGAGACTGATCCTTGATTATGGCCCACTCTAATATTTACTATGTGTTTGATGTGACTTAATTGTCTTATGTGATTTCTACGTGTTTGTCATGGCTCGAGTGACTGAAATGTTTTCTTTATGTCTTGTTAATTGTATATGTGGTATGTGAAAAATCCAAGATAAGGAACTTGAATTGATATCACTCAATGTTTTTTCATATAAATTTATGTAAGATATTTGTACTGGTCCATATTATAAAAATACATAAATAAATTTAATGCATATTTTTTATCTTCTACATTTTATCTATAATGTGTATTTATGTATATATATCATAAATCCTAAACCCTAAACCCATATAGAGTGTGTATTTATGTGTATAGATCATTCATTTAGTTTAGATGATATTTTAATTTTTATTGCTCACTATTTTATTATTTTTTAAAATTGTATTCATATATATTATTTTATTTTTTATTTTTTAGCAGTTTAATGTAAATGACAATATGTAATACATTGGCTACTTTAGTTTGTCCAACTCTTTTCTTTTTTGCTCCCAAAAAATATAATTGATATTTTTTTTTAAAGTGGATGATTCCCATAATGCATGTGTAGGGTTGTTAAGTTTTCACATCCTCTAATTTTAATCTTGATCACTAAGGTCATTCTATGATCCTACCACTTCCATCTTATATGAAATCATGTGAGACATGGAAAATTATGTAACACATAGGAGCATGAATTCCACCATAAAATAGTACACCCATAAGTTCAAACTAGGCATTGAATCTAAAAATACTTTACAAGATTATATGATTCATTGGTAAAATATGCCTTGTTTATAGGCACACCTCCCAGTAAGAGGGATAAATTAAATGAAAACGTATAGGGAAATGGACTAATAGTTGGGACCCTTAATTATAAGGTCCCACATATTTCATATTACATCATCTCCTAGCCTAAAATTTTGGATTTAGATCATTAAATATGTTTAAAGTATAAAGAGGTCATTTAGAAGTAAAAACTATGTTGTGGGAATTTGTATAACAATTTTTCATTGAATGTCATTTTTTCATCTTTTTTTTGGTGCAATCGATAATTGGGACCAAAGTGACCAATTAATTTTTAAAAAAATACCAATAATAATTTCAAATGAACACATTATTTTATCATTGGCTTAAAAAATTTGAAGGCACGAAAAAAATTAATATGGGTCATTAATATGAAATGAATTCCCATGTTAGATGGCTTATTATTCATTAATATCAAATACAATGCCATTTTTAACATGGCTTGGTAGGGTTTTCTACATTAATATGGTGAGTTAATGTCACCCTACATGCCACCACCAAACATCTCTCCCTGCCTTTTCATGTACCTCTTCCCCACAAATTGCCATGGAACCTACCTAAAATTTCTTGACCATGCAGTGTTTTTTAGAGGAATTTCCATTAATAATATGGAGGGATGAAACATTACACACAAATGTGTTACCTATAACTAAACCCATAGTTGTGTTTTTTTTGTTTTTTTTTTTTTTCACATAGTTGTTATTTTTATTGTGCCTTCTATGTTCATGGTTTTTTTGTGTGTCTTTTATGTTAATGGTTTATTATACATGCCTTCACATCTAAGTAAACATTTAATGTTATGTTAATTTAATTTATGAAATGCTACACAAACAAGGTCTCTCCCTACCTTTTCGTATACCTCTTCCTCCCAAGTGGCCATAGAATCTACTAAAAAGTTATTGAGCATACAATGTTTCATAGAGAAATTTATGTTGGTATAATGGAGGGATGAAAATTATTTTTATTGTGCCTTAAATGTTCATGAATTTTTTTGTGCATTTACATATAACTAAAATTTCAGTGGTATGTTAATAGGGTGATGAAACATTACACACAAGTGTGTTGCATGTAACTGAACCCACCATTGTGTTATTTTTATTTTTGTGTGCCTAATATTTTTATTGTGACTTTTTTTCTCATGGTGTTTTTGCATGCCATCACATTTGATTCAAAATTTAATGGTATGTTCATAGTAGTCATCAAGATATTCATTCACATACCAGTAAATTTTATTGTTTTTGTATTATCCCATATATATTTATAAATTATATGGCCATGCTATAAGATGCTTGTGTCATTAATATGTAGGTAAGTTTCATGTTGGAATATGGGAGTGTTATTAATATTCAATATCCATTTTTTAAGATCCTTGGCGGCATTTTTTCCATTAATGTGGCATGTTAATTCCATCATGCACACCATCTTCATCCTATTCACCATGTTGGATGGATGAAACCTTACCCACAACTAAACCCAAAACATCATCATGTTTTAATTCACATCTTACTCCAAGTTTATTGGTATTATAATAGAATCCCTATAGGTTTTCTAAATTCATGTTGTTGTGTGTTTTATATATATATATATGCTTTCATTTCTAATTCCCTAGACAACATGGCTTGGAGGACTTAACATTTACTAGTATGTGGATGGAAACCCTGAAGGTTTTAATTCACTTACCATTAAATTTTATTGTATTTGTATCAAAATTAAGTTTTCCATTCAAATAATAGCGAATGTAATTATTTTTATATCAAACCAAATTATTTTTTGAATTCATTTACTCTGTGTTTTATATTTATGATGCATGACTATTTCCATGCATTAATGTTACAGGGATGAAGTGTTACCTAGCTTGATCAACCTGAAAACATATAATGTGTTACTAAACATTTAAAACTATATGGATATAAGACCTAAATGTTTGCATTAACATACGATTAAATGTTGTTCTTTTTATCAAAATTTATACTTTCATTCCCATTTTAGTAAATATTGACTTAGGTGTATCAAACTTAACCCTTTTCTAAATTCCTCTTGTTGTGTTATTGATACATTCTTATCAATAATTTTTTCATCTTATTCATTCACTTTTTTAAAAATTACAAATATTCTTTGTCATATTTGTTGTCGATAAATTATTTAATATTTTACGCTATGTGGATGGAAACCCTAAAATTTATTGGTATGTTCTTATGAATTAATGTTGTGTTATTCGTTCACATTTTAAAAATTAAAAATATTTTTTCCCATAAGTTTTGTTGATATGTTTTTCATTCACATTGTTGTGTCATATCTTCAACACATTTGTATATCCCTGCCTCCAACATTCTATGGCTTCTATAAATACCCACTATATGTTCCCACACAAAAATGTTTGTTTGGATGGAAATGGATTTAAACTTAGGATGTAAGATAAAACATTTACTACTATACACATAAATTATTGTTTAGATGAAAAGGGATTTGAACTTGGGATGGAATACTAAAGATTTATTGGTATATGGATGAAAGCCTTGAAGTTTTTCATTCACATACTAGTAGATGTTATTGTATTTGTATCAAAAGTAAGGTTTTCATTAACAAACCAGTAAATTTTATTGTTTTTATTTCAATAATATTTTTTTAGTCACATACATGTAAATGTTAAGTAAGGTACATTTGTTTTGCATTATTTTTAAAAATTGTGTAATGAGGAATGATGTGAAGATAATATGGGTCAATAATATGCATTAAAGGGACATTTAATGGTATGTGGATAGAATCCATTAATGTTTTCTTTCACATACTAGTAAATGTTAATGTAATTCTATTAAAAAGGGGGATTGCATTAACCTGCCAATAAATGTTGAGTTAGTTGTATCAAACCAAATTCTACTATGAAATCATGTTGTTGTGTTATTGATATGTTGTGATAGGCATTCAAATTTTCCATTATGTTGTTGTGTTATTGATATGTTATTGTGGTATGTTGTTGATATGTTTTCCATTATATTGTCAATGTTGTTGATAGGTTTTTCGTTTTAATATCAATTACTATATCCATGCATTCTTGTTTTTGAAATAATTTGAATTGTTATAAAAGGTGAATTTTTAGTGGGCTACTCAATTTGAAAAAAAAATCAAACATTGTCTTTCTTGACACTTGTTATGTTTGTGAATATTGTACTACTTTTAATTTTTTTTCATTATGTTTCTTAACATAGTATATGTTTTCAAAGTTTCAAATGTTCATATAGTTTTTTTTTTAATTTTGTGAAGTTTATAATGATCAAATTTTTATTATTTTTATTGTTTATCTATGTTATTGATGTTTTTTATTAGTGGATAATGATCACAAATTTTTAAATCAAGAGCAAAGAAGAACAATGGGGGACTTGATTTTAGGTGAAAGTTTTAAAACTTTAATTAAGCATATGATCCATTTTTAGGCTGAATGATAGTTAACAAGTAAATTTAATTACATTACATAATCAAACTAAATACTTGTACTTTCATTACATTTCTTAATACACTTCATTACAATAGATAAAAAACTAAATACATTTAATTACATTAGTTTTTGTGTATGTCTAATAATGGAACATAATAACTACATAATATACTTTCATTGTATCAATACCTACAAAAAAATAATGGATTTATTTAAGGTAAAACAAAAATTACACCATCCAAGGTGGAAAATATAAGTTGTGCCCTTCATTCCCTATATTCGGATAAAGTGAAGTTGTTTTTGGTCCTTCAAGATTGTGTCCTTAATGGGATTTATTTTCATGTTAAAAAAACTAGGAGGGATACCACATGAACCAATTGGGGATAGAAATTTTATCATGTCATTCAATATGTGATGTTGTTTGGGTGGATGGTTGAATTCATTGCTTAAAGGTCTTTGCCTCTCAAATTAATTTTTGGCCTTTCTTAATTCCATGTCCCTTATAGCATGATCTTTATTTTAATCCTTTTCTTTCCTTTGTTGTATCTTCTCCTAATCCTTCTTTTGCCTTTTGATTGTGTTTATATATTTTTTATTTTCACTTCTTTCCCTCTCAGCCTGCCAAAGGGATTTCCTCTCATTAGATTGTTGTTTCTTTCTTGCCTTCAATTCTTCAATCTCCTTCTTGTAGAAATTTTTTATACATACATTTATTGATAGTCATTTTTTATAAAAATTTGTGATTGTTGTCTCGCCCTGAGTGAATTTTTTCCTAATTTGTTTATAACCCTTTTCACTAAAAATTTCAAAAATGTTGACATTGAAGTTTGTTGTTCATTAATTTCTTATTAGCTGTAACTTGGATCCTTAAATACCTTTCTAATATTTCTTCATCAGTATCTACTTCAACCATTTCATCTTGTACACTCTATTATCCACATAGTGCATAGTAATGAACTATTTATAGTGGTATAAAAGGTGGTAGTGATGACATTGACATAGAGACATCTACTTCCATTAATTCACAATGGAGGTCAAGATTTTTAGATCCCTCTCCCATCCATTTGGGTGGGCTTACTTGCATAGGTAGACTTAAACCATCTTGGTTGGAATTAAATGTTGCATCCATTTCATTGCAAGGGACATTTAATGCATCTTCACCTTCAACATCTTTAACATTTGTTGCATTTGCATTTTACACCTATTCAACACCTTCAATGTTTGTTTCATTTACATTTGTATTTTTTTATCTTCAACACCTTATACATTTTATACATTTTCTATTTGATCTTCTTCACCTTCAACAACATTATCTTTCTAAATTTTCTCCATTTTCTACAAATTACCTTCGATGTCTTCCTCATTTAGCCCTACTAACCTCATTATATTTTTAGTAACACTAAATTCATCCTCTTTAAAATGGATGCTACACTTGGATTCATTTTGTTTGATACTACCTTAGGGTTTAGGGACCAAATACATGTCGTTCAAAATCTTGATATTATATTCTTAGGAACTTGTGTCATCTTTAATGTTTTTATACCAAAAGTGACCAATTTATGTCTCTTTATCTTGAAACCATAATGTGTATTCATCAATGATATCCTCTCACTCCTAAAGTATGCCTTAAATATACCAAACACAGTTACATCTAATAGTTGTAATTTATGGCTAATGTGTCCAGGTAATGTAAGTAGGTCTATCCCCAAATATCTAGCCTATTCAATTGTTAAAAGTAAAACATTTTTATCTTGCCAATAAAATATGATAAGATTTCTATTAATATAAAAAACTCCTCTTGGTACAAATATTGATAAATATGAAACTCTCATGCCATAATTACTTCCATCTTCATCCCTATCTCATCACAATTTGATATTTTGTGTTGATCATAATTGTTTTTGGCATACAAAGTTCTCAAGTTATCATAAAAAACTATAAATATGCATGGCCTTAGCATCACAACCTTATATTCTTCTAGTCCTTCTATTGTTCTCATAGATAAATTAGGGTTCTGATTTTTGAATCCTTTCCACCATGACTTACTAGGGACCCCATCATTAAAATATTTGGGCCTAGTTTCACATATGTGGGCAACATGTGAATTCAAATGTGAGACATCCAACCCATTTCCCATGTTGTCTAAGTCCTTGCACCACTACACCATTTCACCCTCCATAGTTGTAATTCCTTTCAGCCAATTGGACAAAGCACTGGGATTCATGCTCTATTTTATTGGTGTGACATTTGTAGAGTAACCATTATCATTCACATATCTCATTGAACTTTCCATAGCTTCCATTGTCCACTTGGATTGAAATGACTTCTACTCAATGATGGTAACATTTAAGTTGGCTTCCTTTTTTGCATATTTGGTAGGATTTAGTCTAAAATAACTTCATTATTTACCTTCCTTGGAGTGGGTTGCTTTTGTTTATTAACCTCTTAATAAACAACTTTACTAAATTTGACTCCTTTATTATTCATTTTTTCATGTGGTCATCTTTTAAAAAATAATGTCTTCTTTGCATTCCTCATGTTGAACTATAATAGTCTATAAATTATATACGTAATAAATAATTGCATAGAAAACATATCAATAATAGATATGGGAAATAATATTTGTAATGTTAAAAATGTGAATAAATAACATAACAACATGATTTCACATAAAGATTTTTTTTAATACATTTGACTCAACATTTACTGGTATCTTAATGAAATTATTAATTTTGATAGAAAGACATTAGAATTTACTATTATGTAAATAAAAACATTCATGGATTCCATCTACATACCAGTAAATGTTCAGTCTTGTGGACACACTCATCTTTCAACATGGCCCTTTATTTTATATTATTGACCCATATTAATTTTACGGTGTGCCTTACTTCATAAAATTTTAAGCCAATGATAAAATAATGTGTTCATTTGAAATTTTGTATAGGTCAAAATTTTAAACCATGAGGTGTAATTATGAATTCTCATGTGATCCATTATATTGGTTGAATGAAGGAGTAATAAACCTTGGTCTCACTTTTTAAATAATTATATTATATAAATTTTGTAGGTAGGGAAATATAAATGCATTGTAGATATAAAAAACACAACATTATTTTAGAAAAGTCTAACTTTTGATACAAAAATAATAACTTTTATTTGTATGTGGATAAAAAGTTGTAGGACTTCCATCCACATCAAAAAATGTTTAGTAATTTAACAAGTATGGCAAATAATACTTCTAATTTTTAAAAAGTTAATGAATAAAACAACATTAATTGATAGTGACATATCAATAACACAACAACAAGAATCCAGAAAAGGGTTTGGTTGGATACATCTGAGTCAATATTTATTGTAATGGGACTGAAATTATAATTTTTTATAAAAAAAAAACAATAATGTTTACTCATATGTGAATGACAGTCATCCATCCACATAGTTTAAATGTTTAGTAACATATTAAAAATTTATAGGTTGTTGAAGGTAGTTAACATTCTACTCTCTAACATTAATGCATGGAAATAGTAAAGCATCATAGATATAAAGACCACAACAACATGAATTCATAAAATAATTTAGTTAGATAAAAATAATAATTACATTCATTATTATGTGAGTGAAAACCTTAATTTTTATACAAAGACAATAAATTTTATTGGTATGTGAATTAAAATATTCAGAGATTCCATCTACATACCAGTAATTATTATATTTTATCCACATAACAATTTGGTTTAATACAAAAACAATAATATTTACTTGTATAAGAATGAAAACCTCTAAGGCTTCCATTAAAATACAAGTAAATGTTGATTTAGATGTGAATCAAAACATGTCAACATTTAGGTTCAATTGTTGGTAACATTTCATCCCTTAAACATGGTGAAGAGGTTGAATATGGTATTAATGTTGGAATTTGTATGCCTACTAATAGAAAAAAAGCCAGTAATTATTTTTTGGCATTCACAAATTTACTAGTGAGAGCATATCCTTGTTGACTAAAATGAGCATTGAAATTCACCCTGTAATAAAGGAGTTTGTAAAGGATGTCCAATTTTATAGGGTGACTTTAAATGTCCCTTATAGTGAATGAAAACTTTCAAAGCTTCCATCCATAGACAAGTAACTATTCAGTCTTCCAATCCATGTTGTGTAGGGAAATAGAAATACAACACAAATATAAAGCACATGACAATGTGAATTCATGAAATATCTAGGGATTCCATTAAAATACAACCAAATTTGGAGTCATATGTGAATGAAAACATGCTAACATTGTGGGTTCAGTTGTGGGTAGAGTTTCACCCTTCCATGATGAACATGTTGAACATGACGCACATGGTATCATTAACGCACCACATTAATAGAAAAAATACCATTAGGTGTCTTATAAAATTTTCGTTGCATATTAATAACATTATTGTCTTCCAACATGGCATTTCCTTGCATATTAATGACACAATCATCTTCCAACATGGCCATAGAATTTATTAAAAAATAAGGGTTGATAAAAAAAAATAACATTACTCGTATGTGAATGAATACCTTAATGGTCACCATGAAAATACTAGTAAATTGAATCAAATGTAAAGGCATGCAAAAACACCATGAGCATAGAAGGAACAATAACAATAACATGCATTTAAAAATAAAAAGAACACAATTATGTGTTTAATTACAGGCAACACACCTATGTGTAACATTTTATCACTTCATTAACATACCATAAAACATTTATTTATATGTGAAGGCATGTAAAAATATATGAACATATAAGGCACAATAAAAGTAATTTTCATCCCTCCATTCTACCGACTAAAATTCCTTTTTGAAATATTGCATGTTAGAAAATGTTTGTGTAGTTCCATGGTTGTTTGGGGGGAAGAGGTATACAGAAAGGCAAGGAGAGACATTTTTTGGTGAAACTGTTAAGTATTCCATCATAAATTCAAATCATTTTCCATCTAAACAAACCTTTATGTGTATCCTAGATTTATTTCAAGTCTTCTAACCCAAGTTCAAATCCCTTTCCATCCAAAAAAAAATTGTGTGGGAATGATTAGTGATTCATAAAAAATACATGGAAAGATGGAGGTAGGAAAATAAAAATGTGTCATTGATATAAGTAACACAACACAATGAATGGAAAACATATCAACAACAACTATACAAATAATATTTGAAATGTTAATAAATGCGAATAAATAACACTTCAACTTGAATTTAGAAATTGTTGTGATTTGATAGAAAAATAATTAACATTTACTTGTATGTATGTTAGTGGAAAACTATAGACTGCTTATCTAGAACATGATCCTATAAATAAATTAAGGCTAATTGAATGTTAAAGTTTTTATCTAGTTTAATTCGAATCTAACACTCTCTAGAAATCAAACATTTTTTCTCTATAATGTTTTTTCATTTATAGACAAAATGTATCTCAATAAGATAATTTGAATTTTTAATTTCTAATTTTGAATTGTTTATGAATGGTGAGGCTTAGATTTTGTATTTGCATTCAATTTTGTAGGTGTGTCCAATTAATGGAGGTTGGTGGGGTTATATTTTGGAGCTAAATGCTAAAATTTTTAATAGGATAGGAATAATAAATTGTAAATATATCAGTTACAATATTATATAATCTCAAATGTTTTATATTTTGTCTTGAATACATTAGAATCAGATGTACAAAAGTGAATTTTTGGGACTCAAAATATTTATTGAAGTTGGTGTTTTTTTTAAAATCACCTTTAAAATATTACCAAAAGATGTAACTTTTTCAAAAGTCTATTCAAATTTGAAAATGATATTCATTATTTTGAAAAAATAAATTCATTTTTATGAATATCATACTCATTTTTTTAATATGATGTACATTATTTTTTAATTGTGGTGTTTGTTTGTTTTTAGTATGTATATAATATTTTATATCAAATTTCATATTTTTAATATTTTTATCTAGAAATGAAAAGACCTTAACATAATATATAGGTTACTTCTACAAAAGTTACACAAACATTTGTACATAATAAAATAATTAAAAATATATTATAATAAAAGAAAGGGGTCACAATTGCAATCTTAACTATTGGAGCCTATCCAATAATGGTCCCCTTCCCCTAATATACTTCACAAAAAAATGATGTAAGCATGTTTCCATTGTAGTTATAAAATATTGTTTCTCTATTATTAAAGAGCCTTCTTTGGTCGAGAGAAATAGAATGACTTGTATAAATATGTTTGAAACCTATAAAATAAATCATTCATTGATGCATAGAAAAGGATCACCCAACTATCTAACAACATTGAATGTTAGGAATGAGATGATGCCCCCTAAAAAACTAAGGCTTTTTAAAGTCAGTGATGCACATAACTGAAGTGTAGTGTTCTTAACATCCTTTGAAATTTGATATTGATCATTGAGGATTTTTTATGCTCATAACACAATTCACCATCTTTAAGGTGAGCTATTACTAGTATAGCATATATACTGCATGCAATCATGGGACCTAGGAAATTCTATAACACATATGGGATCAAGGGGTCCACCATGAAACAGTACACGCATATCTAATAACTAAACATTGACTCAAAATAGACTTAATAAGGTTATATGATTCAATGGTAAAAGATGTGTTTTAGATAGCCACACCTCCCATTGAGTAATCATGATAGGGACTCCTACCCTCACATGTTAAGGGTTGAATAAAATTCAATTAAAAAAATAGACTTCATAATGAAGAAATGTGAGAACATGCATCCATTTAATAGTTATAAAATAATAAATTTATCTATATTTAAAGATCATTCTTTGGTTGAGATAAATTTAAAAACATGTATAAATATGTTTGAAACCTTTGAAATAAATAATTCATTCATTCATAAAATACAACCACCCATCAACAACATTGAATGTTAGGAATAGCATGACACCCCCATAAAAACATCATTGATGTTTTCTTAATTCGATGATGCATACAACTCATGTGTAGGTTTCTTAACATCCTCATATTTTTAATCTTGATCATTCAGGTCTTTATATGCTTACAACATAGTTCATTGTTTCTAGTGTGTGTTATCAATCACATATCATTAACTTGCATGTAATAACAAGACTTATAAAATTATATAGCACACATGGGAGTAGGGGGTCCATCATGAAATACTACAGCCATATCTACTTACTGATCATTGACTCAAAATAGACTTAACAATGTTGTATGATTCAATGGTAAAATATGTGTTGTTAACAACCACACCTCCCATTAAATCCTCACGAGAGGGACTCCCACTCTCACATGTTGATGGCTGAATAAAATTGAATATATATACACACACACACATACTTTACAAAGAAAAAATGGGAAAACATGCAATCATATTAGCTAAAAAATAATAAAGTGGTATATTATTAAAGAGCATTATTTAATCCATATAAAGCAAACAAAATGTATAAAAACTAAAAAAATTAGATTTTGTAACCCTGATGATAGATTGCATGTTAAAATCTAAGATGTCAATGAATAAATATAATTATCATAGCTTTTTTCTAAAAATGTTCTTCGAATATATAAAAAAAGTTTGAAAACCTTGAAACAACTCATTCATTAAGGCATAGAATACAACTACCCAATTATCCAACAACACTAAATGTTAGGAATGAGATGAAATTGGTTGTGTTTTTTATTTTAATTTGCATTGCATAGGGCAAGTGCATCCTAGTCACATAATCAATGCCTTTCCTACACCATTTTTTATTGGCCTTTTTCCCACATGCTTTTCATATATCGTAACAAATAAAAAATTCTATCTTTCTCATCTATTTGTGAAAGGAAATGAGTAGAAGAATTTAGAATAATAATGAAGCACAACTAATATAATTAAAATCTTGTATATAAATCACTTTAGTGGAAAAAAAACATGATTAACAAGTTGAAGGTAGATTAGGGATACAACTCATTAAAGGAGTTCATTGAATCATACTTCAAGGCATCAAAACCTCTAGTTATTTAAGCTCCACATGCAGAACCTGATAATTCATAACTTGATAAATTGTATGACACAATGAATGAATGAATGAAGATATTAGAGTACTAGAAACATTTCCAAGATGCACATAAGATGAATATCCATATTGGGTAGTAAGGCATGTATTAATAGGCATTTCAACATGATTTTTATTGGATTATGAATTCAAATGAGAGGAGAGGAGAGAGTTGTGTAAGAAAAAATATTCACCCTACAACCAAACAAACATTATTTTAACAAGAGGGAAACTTCCATTATGTCATCACTTCCATTAGCATAAGGATCATGATTTATTGGATTTATGTGTTATCACAAACCATTAAGAAATAAATGGAAGGGACCAAGTAGCTAATGAGAGGTAATGTGGAGACAATAAAATTTCAAACCCTATAATGGATATAGTTTGCATATAAAAATAATTAAAATGTGAAAATAATAAATTTACATACCAAAGTGTATGCATAACAATCTGTTTACCTCAAATTAATTATTATAAAACATGAAAAATAAAGTAAGCAATTTCTAATCAAGAATACAATCAAATGTAAAGGGTAGATAAATTTATTTTTAAGTTTTTAAATGTTATCACCTTTTGCCTCAATTTTAATCTTCGACACTTGACCTTATTAAATCATGAAATCCTATAAATTTAAAATAGATAAAGACTAGGATGTATATATAGATGTGGTTAGTTGCTAGCCAAATATGAACAATGAAAGGCCAAAACTTACTTACAAGATTGAAAAATTACAATGTAAAGTTGGAATATGGAGTGTAGGTGCAACACCATAAAACCCAAAAGAGAAGGAAAATAAAAATGGCATGCATCAAAGAGAAAATAAATGAAAACAAATGATGATGGCACATTTTTTTCAGATGTGTTGGTAATCTAACGAATTGTAATAGAAGTTATGGGTGGGTAGGTTCCTTGTTTGATTCTTGTTTCTTTTGTGTATGTTTGAAATTATGTTTTTATCCACAATTTGTTGTAACCATTTTTCACATGTTTGTCATAAGATGAAATGAGTAGCATGTATTATGAAATTATATTGCCTTTATCTAGTTAAGTGTTGATTCCAAAATTTTGGCATGTAGTGACTATGTTAGGGTACACATTTCATTTTATTATCATCTTCCCATAGATAGGGTAATTATTTCATTGAATCTAAATATATGTGTTGTATCTATTTTAGGACTAATGTAAACATAATAGCATAAAATTATTGACTATTCAAATTGGTTAAGATATACAATTACAAAAAAAAATTGAATCTAACTAGATAAATATGGTAACTTGTTATTCTTGGAAACACTAGGAGTAATATGAACTTAACTTATTTATGACGTATGTAGGTATGTGAGATTGATATATCTAAAATGAATTAAAAGAGGCCTCACATTCCTTAGATCTAAAAACAAAAGAGTTGCACCTTTTGGGATACATTCACACTTCCCTGGATGCCTATGTAGTGTGGAACTATCTAATAGATCACATAACCATCTACACTGACTATGAAAATAGTCAAAAAATTATAGAATATGTTCTTGTGTCTATTTATTATTATTTTATGTTTGGATTCATTCGATCAAATATGAACAACTCTATTTGCCTTCTATTTTATTTTAAAACCCTAGCTCTTCACACTATATAATGAGACAACTATGAATGGGGAAAAGGGTTAAAATGGGTGGGTTGAGTTGGCCTCAAACACTCCTTGTCACTAAGTATTTTATACATATCCAATACTCCAAACATGGAAGTCATACTGCATGTAGTTATCCCACCTAAATGAGTGTGTGTAAATTTATGTAATGCTTATGTGTAGTACAATCCTATACATGAATTTAAACTCTTAAAAACCTATGACTTAACCTTGATAATAGTATTCAAACTTAGCTAAGGTATTTATCCTTTGAAGGGTTTAATATTTAAAATAACTAGGGAATTTCCTCTGAATGTATAGATGTATATCCAGTGAATGTTTGATAGATTTCCCATAAAGGTAAATGCTTAGACTTGATATGTTTATATAGCTAACTCTTTGGGTAATTTCCATTGAACTAACTTGTGAAATGTATGGGTTGACTATTTTTTTAAAACTAAATTATGGAAACTAATTGTTAAAGGGCATAGGGATACATTCAACCTAAAAGGACAAGTTTGTATCATCAAACCTATCTATGATGCACAAACCTATCCAAAAAAATGGAAACATTGACCTAAGGCCAAGGGACAATCTTATAATGATATGAAGTGTTTTTTATAAGGAATAGGAAAAACTTATGTAACAGTAATGATAACTTAGAAAGGTTATGCCCATACAAAAGTAAATGGATGTAAAGAATGGTGAATAAGTGTCATATATGTGAGCATAAGTCAAGTAAGTTAAGGTTTGGTTTGGTTAAATTACGCATTTTCAAGTGTATAATACCAAATATGAGTGTATATATTTTCCCCCTTTTTATTCTATTAATGGAATTAATAGAGTGAAATGATAGAATGTAATAACTGATGATAACCATGATGGGTCTGTACAAGTATGTACTATGTGTTGCACCTTTCTCCATGAAAATCTACAGTAAAACACATAGAAAATAGTTTTTACTTATGATGTAAAATCAACAAGTGAAAACATTGAACCTATGTGAAATATAATATAAATGAAAAAATACACTTCTATGTATGTGAACCAAGCCTATCTTTTGGAGATAATGGAGAATGGGTTGATCATGCCCCATTGGATATGGATGTGTAAAACCATGTGTTAAGTTGAATATGCCTAAACCCTTATTATAAATGAAGTACTTAAAAGTTATGGTATTCATAACTTCAGCCACATACAACTCCAATAAATTTGAGTAAATGGAATTCACTATGGGTTCAAATAAATTTGATTAATGCCTAAGATTCTACGTAAAGTTTTTGAATCATCTGGTACATATAGATTATATGATTAAATATGAGAAAAATTTTAGTATAATTTATTATTCAAAATAAACTTAAGCAATATTGAGTAGAGATTAACATGAATTTCCATTCTATTTGGTAATATAAGTAATCTGACTAATTTGAGGCATATAACATGTGCTAACATATCATGATATATGTGAAACTATGAATATATGACATGAATATGCCCCTATTGTAATAATATATGTAGATTGAATCCTATAAGTTATGTAATAAACTTATAAAATATGTGAAATATCTATGACATATGCTATGCATACACCACCAATCTAAATCAAAATTGTCATAATATTGTTAGGATTGGTATCAACCTGGTCCACCTGTTGAACCTGCTCTGATACCAACTTGTTAGGATCTTGCTCCACAAATAGAGCACATATGATTACTTCTTGTATTAGCAACTAAACATGAAATTATACCAGAATCAATAAGTAACTAGAAATATGAAACAACACAGGATTTGAGAGACAATACACAATTGTATTAAATATATAGAAGAAAATACAACAAAGAAGATGCCACTTCTTCTTCCACCTCAAAGGTTCGCCACGCCTCAAGAACTTCTTCCCTCTCTCTCTCGGTCCCAACAATCAACTCAAATATAGAATTGATGTTCACCTCTCCAACCAGTCAGTAACATGCTGCCAGTACACCAAGTACACAACTGTACTCCAAGTAGATCTCCTGCTCTCTGCTACTACCTGAAAATCACTAGACCTTACTCACCAATGTAGATATCTCTACACCCTTGAAGAACCCTTGTCCTTGCCTCACCAAGTCCTTATGATTCTTCAACCAGTACCCTGGTGGATCAGCTCCTAGACTTTCCAAACCCTGCAACTCTCCCTGATCATACACTCTCAGCACCCCTTTGGAACTAGGAGGAGCTACACTAGCTCTCTCTAAAAGCTCAATGGCTTTCTAGCACACTTTTACAATACAACCAATGAGTCTCTTAAATAGATCTCATGCAAACAATAATTAGACACCTAATTACAATAATTAGATCTGCAGATCTTAGTCTAAATTTGGCTCTTGACATGCAAACACTTGGTTCGTTAGCTAACTGCTCGTAACATTTATAGTCCAAACCACACAGGTGACTGACGTCGGTCCCTATTTGCCTGGGGGTGCCGACACCGGCTGATCTAAGACCGACATCGGTTGACTTCTATCTGTACCCTACTGATGTCGATTATCCTGACCGATGCCAGTGACTGTAACACTCAACAAACACTCTGTAACCTCCCTAACTTCTCCTATTCACATCCTAGTGAAGCTTTTAGCTTCACAACCTAACAATCTCCCACTTGGAGATAAACAGTTGCACCTATACCTGTATCTGTACTCCATCTAATCTATTTCTTGGCTTGTATCCCTCTTCAAGCTCAACCCTAAAGACCAACCATCACACAACCTGTGATGCCTTTCCTGTCATTCGAGTACCCTGCCACATCTGAACCTACAAATCCATGTAGTGAAGACCTTGACCCTACATCGCATGTCGACCTGCTGCTGGTCCCTCTCAAATACCTAAGAATCTACCTTCCTTGAATTGGCTCCAAACTCTCTGACAACTCCCATTGATTGGGAAAACTCATGTCTACACTAGACCTCATGTGATTTCGAACACTGTTCTAAGCTCTGCTTGAACTATCCAGCCCTTGGTGTGCTTATCGATTCTGCATTCTGCATAATGAACCTCGCCAACACCTGATTCACATCAGCTCCCACTAGAGACCAAATCTCCATGTCTCTTATGCCAAAGAATTTCGCTGCTCTAAATTCTTCCTGACATTCCTCTGAACTAACCTTACCTTTTAGCTCAGCAAATCCCTATATGTACAAAACCTGCTAGCAAACCATCCACATATAGTAACTAGATAATGTCACGACTCATCATCCACCTGGTAAGAACAAACACAATAGTTACATTGACGTTGACTAAAGCCATGCTTTGTCATCCTCCTGTCAAAACCTGTACCACTGTCATGTAGCTTTCTCAAGACCATATACCTTGGCCTTCCATCTCACGTGTCCATCCACTCTCTTCTTTAACTATGGGAATTCATCCGTCTCTCAGTGCTTTCTTCCAGCTGACAACTCTACCAACAAAACCTGTTTGGTTCTTCTCCAAGGACTCACACTCCTCATCCATGCCAAGCTCCCACTATATCTGGATTCTACCTGCATTGCCTCTTCACATCTTCCTAGTTCTCGACCATCAGTAAGAAATATAAAGAAGGTGAACAACGAATATGAGGTTCACTTACCCTTTCTGAACTCCATATGAGCATTTGAGACTTGTTGATAGCTTGTTGTCCACCCAATATCCGTTACAGTGACTGATCTCGGCCATCTCCCAATCTGCTCCCGATCGACGTCGGTTCTCTGCGACTGACCCTGTCTACCGATGTCGGTCCCATTACCGACACTGGCATACCTATTTCCGATGTCGATCACTGTGTGATCGACGTCAGTTCCTGCTTCCTGACACCATCAACTCTGCTAATCTACACATGACTGGCATTGGTGCCTGTATATTCGACATCAGTTCCTGATGATCGATGCCGATATCTGTGTTTACCTGTGAGTGATGACTTTTTACCCATGAGCTCTCCATGGATCAAAATCCTGTTCAAATCAACACAGCTCTGCTCAGAATAATTCATTCCCCTCACCTGATCTCTATCCATCATCTCCTCCATGAACACCAAGGCTTTCTAGTTCTTTAGCTTGTCAAAAACATCTATCTTCCACTTCAAAACATGCATTCCCCTCCTACATATGTAACCAAGCCTACAAAGCCACATCTCTGTAACAGAAGGTGAATCAATAATATAAGTAGATAGATAAAGGATACCTACTTTCTTACCACCGTCTAATTCAAGTGCATCCGCTATGAGAGTTATTGTGCATCTCTCATCACCTAACTTTCCTGAAGAAATTAGACTCATCTCCGAGACTGGTACCTGCATAACCTCATTCAACACCTATGTGTTATCCATCTGCAATTTCAGCTTCACTTCCCCTTTGCCAATCATTTGACAAGGCTCTCCAGCTCCTAAATAAATCTCTCCAAAGTCTCCAAAGACATACCCATGAAAAGATGCTCTATTTCGAACTGCATGGAAAGAGGCAAAAGAATCTGTGAACCAAGATTCCACTTTATTTAGAACATCTTGTGCAGCATCCCCTGCAACATCTGCTCCTCCTTGTTGATCTACTACCAACCAACAATCTTTATTTCCCTGCTCTTTCTTTCCATCAATCGAACCATTCATGCTATTTAGTTTCTCCATTCGTAGCTTACTTCCTTATGCCATTGATATACTCCCACTCAATTAGAAACCCCTGTGAGTAACCTGTAATCAAAAAACACTACCAGATCTGAATCACCTGTTAGTCAACCCAACCAAAAGCTCTGATACCACTTGTTAGGATTGGTATCAGCCTGGTCCACCTTCTGAACCTGCTCTAATACCAACTTGTCAGGATCTTGCTCCACAAATAGAGCACATATGATTACTTCTTGTATTAGCAACTAAACACAGAATTATACTAGAATCAATAAGTAACTAGAAATATGAAACAACACAGGATTTGAGAGACAATACACAATTGTATTAAATATATAGAAGAAAATACAATAAAGAAGATGCCACTTCTTCTTCCACCTCAAAGGTTCGCCACACCTCAAGACCTTCTTCCCTCTCTCTCTCGGTCCCAACAATCAACTCAAATATAGAATTGATGTTCACCTCTCCAACCAGTCAGTAACACGCTGCCAATACACCAAGTACACAACCGTACTCCAAGTAGATCTCCTGCTCTCTGTTGCTACCTGCAAATCACTAGACCTTACTCACCAATGTAGATATCTCTACACCCCTGAAGAACCCTTGTCCTTGCCTCACCAAGTCCTTATGATTCTTTAACTAGTACCCCAGTGGATCAGCTCCTAGACCTTGCAGACCCTGCAACTCTCCCTGATCATACACTCTCAGCACCCCTTTGGAACTAGGAGGAGCTACACTAGCTCTCTCTAAAAGCTCAATGGCTTTCTAGCACACTTTTACAATACAACCAATGAGTCTCTTAAATAGATCTCATGCAAACAATAATTAGACACCTAATTACAATAATTATATTCGCAGCTCTTAGTCTAAATTTGGCTCTTGATATGCAAACACTTGGTTCGTTAGCTAACTGCCCGTAACATTCGTAGTCTAAACCACACAGGTGACCGACGTCAGTCCCTGTTTGCTTGGGGGTGCTGACGTCGGCCGATCTAAGACTGACGTCAGTTGCCTTCTATTTGTACCCTGCCAACATCGGTTGTCCTGACCGATGCCAGTGACTGTAACACTTAGCAAACACTCTTCAACCTCCCTAACTTCTCCTGTTCACATCCTGGTGAAGCTTTTAGCTCCACAACCTAACAAATATGAGTAAACATGTACCATTTTGAATAATACTTACCCAAAATATGATTTTTCATAACCGTTAAGGCTTAGTCTCTAAGACAAGCCATTGTGTATGACCCCATTTTGAGGTTAATAATGGAATCTATGAATTACTCATCTCAAAGGAATTTAAATGCATCATGTTGTATATAAAAAGATAAAAACTATGTAAGGCATCTATTAACATGTGAAGTATATGTCATCACAATAATAATAGAGCATCTAAGTATATATGAAACATGTATCCTAAGCTTACAAGTGTCAAGTGAATATATATATATATATATATATATATATATATATATCCATGAGAAATATAGTGAATAGTTAACATAATAATTAGCATCCATTAATTGAGTAATAACTACATAGAAGGTGCATGATGTATATCACAACACAAGAAATAATAAGAGGAGTGTTTGATATATATCAATGCATAAACAAGATTATTAGATAATCATATATGTATCCACACATTAAAATAGATTCAAAGTATCACAAAATATATCATGGTCATGATCCACACTGTAAAAGACACAATAGCATTGAGTGTCGCACAAGGCTCAGGACCACACATAATGGACAAATACAATGTCACACACAATCAGAATTAAACATAATGGACAATCAAATTCACAAAAAAAATCAAAGTAAAAAAAATAACAAAAAATAGCATCAATCATGCATAGAATAAGCAAGGCTAATCTACACAATCAATATATGTCATCATTGCATGTATCAAAATACAATATCTGATGAAATATAAATGTGATTAATATGATTCAAATAAATTAATGTATAATCAATGTAAATTAATGTATTATGATCAATGGAAATAATCATATAAAGATAAAAGTTGTGTAAAATAGCTAGATGCCCCTAGTAAGAGTGTGTTCTTTATGTAGGAAGCTAGATTTTGTGTGTATGAATGTCCCACATATGTGTATCCATATCATATATGACTTGTATTTCCTACATTTAAATCAAGTATATAGTTAAACATGTGCATATAAAATCAAATAATGTACTATATATGATAAAGCATAAATAAATCATCTAAAAAATTTATGTAAGGTCTTGGTTTTTTAATTTTTAATATTTTTATTTTTTAATTTTATGAGTCTTTTATTTTTATCATTTATGAAATTTTTAGAATATAGTGCTAACTAATGATCCTAAAAATGGGATCCTTACATGTAGGTCCTTTGACGAACATTGCTAATGTTACTCGTCATGATTGAATAGTAATGTGTATCAAAATCTAAAAAATAATTTTATGTGGTGACATATCCATCATGTTATCATCAACCATATGATTTTGTGTATGATATGTAACTGTATGTAACATATCACTATGTGGAATCTGATGCATACTAATATGATGTGCTTGTTTTAACTAATGAACATGTGGATAACTCTGAAACATTATGCTAGGATGTGATGTAGTAGATAATTGGTATCTCAAATCCTAAATATATCTATGATACAATGGATGTTGTAGTATTGGTCATTTAGTAAAATATATTATCTTCTTCTAAGTTTTCTAAGTATAATGAACCTTAACAAGTTATTCAATTGATTATGGTGGTGAAGGGGGTGGAGGAATAATTATATCTTACTAAAGAGGGTATTCATATGGAATACTTGAAACTGTGACCACCTTAATAGCATGTATAGAATTCATACATATGTGCATTGTAGATGGTATTGAATGAATCTTATCTATCTAAGGGTGTCCTAACAACATGTCAAACACACATATACTTGGTATAACTAATAATAATGTAGCAACTATAGCAGGACACACTTTGAGTGGTAATATGAACCATCTAATAAGATTTTTTTGTGTCCATCAAACCCCTTGATCTTCTTTGTTATATCCATCAAATATTTTTTGGTATATCTAATACTATTGAGGAGTGTCATGTTTCAAGTATTTACACTCGAACTGATATCCACCATGACACTATGTATATGTTTAAAATCTATGTATGCATGTACACATAATGCCTCATAATAATAGTCATCATCAGTAATATCATGCTCCTCAAATGTGATAGTATGTCTCTATGTATGTATAGTTTTAAGTGTGCCAATCATTCCATCTAAAGGATTCCCTTCCTCAATTATAGAATTATAAGAATTTGAAGGAGGATGTGCATTGTAATTCATATACACATAAGGTTAAGAAGTACTTTCATATGCCTCATGATTTGGAAAGGTATCAATAAATATATTCAACTTAGCATTCCTATTAGGTTGTGTCTTTGATTGATTTGTAGATGTATTAATGTCAATTGTATTATTATCTATCAAATATTGTATCTTATGTCATAAACTGATGGATTTTTTGGTTAAATTCCCTAAGCCTCGATCATAATCTCAAGATGAATTAGTTTAAAATATATTATCTTGAGGTTTACTTATATTAACATTTTTTATGGATATGTATAAGTTTGTACTTCAAGTAAATTTTGTAATACCTTGCTAGGAGGTTTTTTTAATGTGTAAATTACCTCCTTAGTAGAGCTAGGAGAACAAGCAAATTAGTTTTCTATGAAATGGAATTAACTGTTACTTTTGTATCACTCTTTGTCACATCTCATCCTACTCTTAATAAAAGGCATTAATACTAATACAATAAATCTAACTATTGATTTGTTACAATCTGATTTTGTTAGTATATTTGGATATATGTTGCCTAGATTTGATAGGTTATTCTAGTTCTTGCATTACTTATTATGAATTGAGATCATATTACATACATTGGAATGTATTATAATTTTGTATTTTTAAATCCATGTAGATTTGATTTCATTTATAATTTTGTTAAAGTGTAGCAATTTACTTGATATTTATATATATTGAATATTATTGATATTGGATACTAAGCTCAGACTAACTACCATCCTTAGATGAGGTGGATATAGGAAAATATCTACCCTCATTGAGAATTTAGAGGGAGAGTATCATCAAAGAGAGAGTAGTAGATGTCCATAATACAAAACATGCAGAACATACCTAGAACATCTCTCTCTCTCTCTCTCTCTCTCTCTCTCTCTCTCTCTCTCTCTCTCTCTCTCTCTCTCTCTCTCTCTCTCTCTCTCTCTCTCTCTCTCTCTCTCTCTCTCTCTCTCACACACACACACAAACACAATTGCTTGTTTTAGAGCTAGTTGTCAGCATGCGGTTCTTGTTGTGTGTGATATTTCTTGTGGGTTATTATTTATTTTACCTTTTGTTTGTTTGTTCTAACATAGATAATAACCTATAGTTACTCTTAGTATTTTATAATAAGTATGGATAAATATAGTTGTGGTTTATGCTTACAGGATGATTGTTTCCTAGTAGCATTTATTTCTATGATTGATTTATGTGAAAATTATCATGTTATGATTTAAATAAGTGGAAAATAAGAGTATTCTTGTGTTAGATAGTTAATGAATTATAATCACTATGTAATTTTTTTTATTTACCTAGATTTAAACCCTCTTACATGATTAAAAATAACCCCTCCTAGAGTAAAAACAAATAAGGAACCCTCTATGATAGTTGTGGGTATTAAATGTAATATTAGATAATATTTTATAAAAACTTAGGAAATTATTTTGGGGATATTTTAATTATTTTTAGAATATATTTTAATTTTTTTTTTAATCCTTGTGTGGGAATATAAACAAAAAAAGGAAATAAAAATAATGGATAAAAGAGAAAAAGGAAGAAAAACAAATAAAAACAAGATGAAAAATGTTAGAATTAGCTACAGGATCTAATGAATCTAATAGAAAGCATAAATAAGAGATAAAATAGTAATAGTAATAAACAATAACTGTATATCTAAGATAATAACAAAAATGAATAAATAACTCAAATATGATGAATTAATCTAATAATTCAATATTAATCTGATATTGAATACATAAATAGCCATTACTTATATAGAGCAAGGCACATGATAAAAATCAGGAACTCACACAACACATGTAGTTCAACTGATATCTATCTACATGAATAGTGGAGTGTAACTCCACACTAACAAGACAGGTGTCCAACTTGTGTAAATGATCAACACAAGTTGACTATTAGTTAAACAATCTTATCCTATCTTACCCTAAATAGTGGAGTAGAACTCCACTATAACAAGATAAGTGTCTAAGTTAACTACTAGCTAAGCAAGCTTATCCTATCTGGTGCAAATGATTAATAAACTAATTATACTAAGCAATTAATGCACCAAAATAATAAATATAAGTAAATGCAATAAAGCAAATAAATTCACCAACACCCCCCATAATCGAAGCTTAGGTGGGGCTATGCAGATAAGAGTCTTGATAATGTGTAGCCATATTAGGTATTCTATACAAATAGATGAGGAAAGGAGAAAACTCGAAGGTAAAAAATTCCTCCTCAAAATGAAGGTCTAGGAGACCCCCCTAAAGAACTGATGTCCCCTAAAGAATTGATGTCCCGTACCCCCAAAAGAGATTACAAGTGAAGATACTTTCTCTCAGTGAAAGGTTTGGTGAAAATATTTGTAATCTACTCCTTCATAAGACAATATTAAAGATCAATGATTCTTCCTAAATCAATTCCCTGATAAAGTGAATATAGATATTTATGTGTTTGGTTCTCTAATGATGAACCAATTTTTTTGAGATTTGGATAGTGCTCTAGTTGTCACAATAGATGATTAATGGCTTTCAAAATGGAACACCAAGCTCAGTGAAAATATTTTGAAGCCAAATAGCCTTAGTAGTGGCATTAACAGTGCCATGATACTCAACCTCTATAGATGAAAGAGCAATAGAATTTTATTTCTTACTCTACCAACAAATGGGGCTAGATCCGAAGTGAAAGCTATAACCAGAAGTGGACTTACGATCATCATAATTGTCATCCTAATTAGAATCTGTGTATCCCATCAAGTCTAAACCTGTATCTATTATATAATGAATCATATATCTGATAGTGCCCTAAATGTAGCTTAAAATATGCTTGGTAGGTCTCCAATGAATCTCATATGGTGTTTTCAAAAAGTGTGAAACCATGCCAATTGCATATGAAATATTAGTTCGTGTATGAGTCAGATAGATGAGGCTGCCTACAAGCTAGTAATACAATATGGCATCAACCAAGGGACTGGAACAATGAACCTCAAGTTTAACTCCAGATAAGAAAGGAGTCAGTGAAGGCCTACAATCAGCCATGTGAAACCAAGCTAACAAGTCCATGGCATACTTGGGTTGTGAAAGTGTAATCCTGAAAGAAGACTGTTTTATGTGAATCCCAAGAAAATAATGCAAGAATACCATATATGTCATATAAAACCTATCATGAAGTGTAGTCTTAACACTATTGATGATGGATGTTGTGCTCCTTGTAATAATGAAATCATCAACATAGAGCACCAAGTACAATAGTGAATCCTCCTACCATAGAATGTAGACATTCAGATCTGAGTGACATCTCAAGAACCTAACTGAGAGAAGAAATGTGTCCATCTTAGAATACCAAGCCCTAGGGGCTTGTTTTAGACCATACAAAGACTTATTCAAGTAGAATACTAGTGAAGAATCTTGAATGAACCCCTATGGTTGTTCCATATAAATCTTCTCATGAAGATCCTTATGAAGAAATGCGCTCTTCACATCCATTTGATGTACAACCTAACCATGAGCTACACCAATAGTTAGTATCAAGTGAATAGAATTCATCTTAACAATAGGTGCAAATATTTTTGTATAGTCAATACCTTCTACTTGGGAAAAACATTTTGCCACTAAGCATGCTTTATACTTATCAATATTTCCATCCAATGCAAACTTAGTCTGATATCTCCACCTACATCATACTAATTTTCTTCCCTTAAGAAGAGGAACAAGATCCCAAGTGTTGTTCCTAATCAATGAGTCATACTCTTCTTCCATCACTAAATCCCACTCAACTATCCCTATGTCTTCTTGAAAATACTATGGATCAAATGTTGTGGAAATATAGGAATGTGGAAGATCATGTTGTGACCATGTTATCTTTCTATCTAATGGATCCTTAATAATAAGGTCTACATCCACCAAAGTCTGTCTAGCCCACAAATGCATCAATGGGTGAGGATATAGAGGAGAAGGAGGAACATGTCCTACTAAACCCTATTGGGGAGGTAATACCTCATCATCCCTATGAGTAGATAAAGCAGGAGTATCATCATCACCGCTATCTGATTCTTGTAAGGAAGAAGAATGAGAAATGTTAGAAGACAAGTCTGAAGGACTTTCTTCAAAGTAAACACTTCTCACTATAATAAGCTCATGTGAATCTGGATCAATGAGCTGATATCCTTTAACACTATCAAGATATCCCACAAATATACAATTTTGACTTTGTTTTTATAAATCATGACACTTGTCTGAAGGTATGTGAGCCCATGCTAGACTGTCAAAGACTCTAAAATGATGCACATCTAGCTTCCTATTACACCAAGCTTCAAGAGGTGTTATCCCCTTTAAAGCTTTGTGAGGAAATCTATTATGTATATATGTAGCATAATTAATCGCTTCTACCTAGTATCTAGGTACTAATGATTTTACATGAATCATACAACTTGCCATCTCTTTTCAAGAATCTGTTCTTCCTCTCTGCTACACCATTTTGTTGAGGTGTGTATGTAACTAATTGCTAAAGATCAATTCCTTTAAGAGCACAAAATTATTCAAACTTTTTGTTCGCATATTCCCTCCCATTATCTGTGTGGAGAATATTGACATACTTCCCAGATTATTTGTCTTCTAGAGCTTTAAACTCTAAAAATCTATCAAATACTTCACTCTTGATTTTCAAAAAATAAACCCAAGTATATATGGAATAGTCATCAATAAATGTGAGAACATAGTGGGTTTAACTAAAAGACAAAGTAGGTAATGGACCCACTAAATCACTATGAACAAGTTTGAGGACTTGTGTAGCCCTCCAAGACTTCCCTTTATCAAACTTATCCTCTATATGTTTGCCTAAGGCACAACCATGACATACACCCCTTGAAAATTGAATCCGTGGAAATCCTGTAACCATCTCCTGCTAACTAAGCTACTTTAAATAATGGTAGTTTAGATGACTAAACCGCTCATGCCATAACTTGCTCACTGAATCAGTGTATGTGAGCAAATTTGTAGAGGAAGACTGAGGCACAAAGTGGGAGAATGAATAAAATCAAGTATTATTGTCAACTTTTCCCACTACAACTAAGACAGTATCCTCCAATTTTTTGATTGATATAAAATCAGGTGTGAACTCAACTTTCCTACCAATATCAAAGTGAGTGATTGGGTAGATAGAAAGAAGGTTAGTTGATAACTCTGGCACATAGAGGACATCCTCAAATACACCACTATCAACATCAACTGTACCTTTTCTTATAATATCTACCTTAGAATCATCACCTATGAAAATATGAGGTAAGGAACTTGGTTCTAATCTAGAAAATTGTTCTTGAATAGAACCCATATGGTGCAAATCACATGAGTCAATAACCCATGACTTGGGATAATTTTCCAGGCAACTAGTGTTGTTGTTTTCCCTTTCCCTAAATTTGAAGGAGTGGAAGAATCCTTTGAAGAGGATTGATTGATGTTATTCTTTTTGAGAAGACCCTTAAGTTCCTCAATCTCTTTCTTCCAACAATCTTGTTCCTTTTGAAACCCCTTTTTCAATAAGGGCAAGGAGTGTCAGTCCTTTTTTGTGAATCCCTTTTCTTATTAGTGGATTTATAATCTCTTTGTGAGGAAGATTGTTGCCCTTTATTCTTATCTTTATGTGACTTATTCTAATTATTCTGCTTCTTTTTACTTGAACTTGTATTTGATGCTGATGTTGAAACTTGATTATGTTGAGGTTGACTTGCAACTAGAGATTGAGATTTGGATGACTTGGTTAGACCCATAGCTATTATTTTTTATTCTTCAGCCATTAGAATCTTAGAGAATACCTCAAAGGTGGGCATTTGATAAGATGTGTCTGATGTGAGATAATGAATCTAAAAGCTAGAGAAAAAGGATGAATATTCAGGACCTAATTTGTGTAAGGCACTAAAAATCAATTAAATATCCTTTTTATCAATTTTACATTCATAAATTTGTGCTCTAAGATATATGACTTTAGTGATGTAGTCTTGTATTATAGCATAATTTTTAGGATCCAAACTAATGAGTTCATTATCAATTTAGTAACCATGAACCTTATCTATTTTCCAAACAATGATGCTAATTTATTCCAAGCCTCTTTTGGATTTGTACATTTGTCAAGATGGAAATTCAAATCTAAAGACATGTAAGACCGAATGCATCCAATTACTTTAGTAGTTTCAAAAAGAAAGTGTTGTAACTCTTTTACATCAGTAAGTGGAGTAAGAAGAGTTGTTATGTAAGGTGTATATCATAGCATCATTAATCTATTTCAAGCATTTTGTTTCCATGTATTATAGTTGTATATTGTTAATAGTGAGAACTTAGGATTCCCCATGATGCAATCAGAAATAAATTGTCACAAAGCATAAATCAAAGTACAAAACACACCACAAAACCCCCTAAATTACCTAGTTTTATTCCACCCAACAATTATTTTGGGCACTTTATAATTAAGTGCAATTACAATGTTGGATTATAATTTTTCCAATTTACAAAAATCTCATTTAAGCCCTCTAGTCTAAAAGTATAAAAAATATGCACTTTATTATAAAAAACTTTGCACCAATGTGTTGTGCTTAAAAAAATATTAACTTTAAAAAAAATGGGACCTCAATTCGAGGTCATATGTGAAAGTTATGAGCCTCTAAAGTTTTAAAAATGAGGATGAGCAAGAGTTGTATAAAAATCTAAATTATGGAAAAATCTAGAAGAAAATGAAAAAAACTGAAAGTATAGCAACGAAAAGCACAAAATTTTAAGCTATTTAAAAAATAATAATTCAAAAATACCTCTCGGTGTTCAAATTATGAGCTTACGAAGTTGCCCTTTCAAATTTATTTGTTGATCCGTGAGGCCTACCAATTTATTTTTATTTATTTTTTGTCTACACAGTCCATACGGTCCGTACGGTCGTACCTAGGAGCAAAAAAAAATTCTCCCAAAGTGATTGTGTCTAAATTGGACAAATTTTATATGGATATTTAGGTTTTGACATCTTCTAAACGCAATTTTGTGGTCCATTTTGCTCAAAAATGCTTTGATTTTTAGGTACCTACTCTATTCGGGTGTGTGCTTTTGGATCAAACCCTTGCCAATTTTGCATGTTGTGTCTAATTTGGATAAAATTATAGATGATTTTGACTATTTTGGGCACTCTAAACTCAATGGTGAGCTCAAAAATTCTTCACAAAGATCTAATTTGTATCTATATACAAAATCAAAAAACTGATCCTATATCTGGATATTTTTCTCTTGAATATTTAGCAATCTATAGATTCAAGATAGCTCTGATACCATGTTAGAATTAGCTATAGGATCTAATAAATTTAATAGAAAGCATAAATAATAGATAAAATAGTAATAGTAATAAACAATAATTGTATATATGAGATAATAACAGTAATGAATAAATAACTCAAATATGATGAATTACTCTGATAATTCAATATTAATCTAATATCGAATACATAAATAGCCATTGCTTATATAGAGCAAGGCATGCATGATAAAGATCAAGAAAGTCACACAATACGTGTAGTTCAACTGATATATGTCTACATGAATAGTGGAGTGCAACTCCACACTAACAAGATAGGTGTCCAACTTGTGTAAATGATCAACATAAGTTGACTATTGATTAAACAATCTTATCCTATCTTACCTGAATAGTGGAGTGAAACTCCACTGTAACAAGATAAGTGTCTAAGTTAAATACTAGCTAAGCAAGCTTATCGTATCTGGTGCAAATTAATAATAAACATAATAAACTAATTACAATAAGTAATTAGTGCACCAAAATAATAAATAATATATAATAAATACAAGTAAATGTAATAAAGCAAATAAATGCACCAACAAAAAATATAAATATAAATATAAAATAAGTTGAAAAGAAGAAAAACATAGGAAAACAAGTATAAAATTAGAAAAAACAAAAGGAGAAAGAGGGGTGCCATAATAAGAGAAGGAGAGGAAAAGCAATGAAAGGAAGGGGAAATGGATAAAAGCGCAATAGGAAGAGAAGGAGATGAAAATCAATGAAATGAATGGAAAAGGGATAAATAGGAGGAGAATGGAAATATTATTCACAAAATGTGATAACAAGAAATAGGACAAGGGTGCAACACTCCAGGAATATGGATTCAGACAAAGTTTTGGAGTTGCAAGTAAGAGAAGGAAGCAAGTAAATATTCCCTATGTGGTTTTCCATCTTTAGTCTAGAAAAAAACATGAGTTAATTAGGCATTCATGGAAGATGGGAAATTTGGGGGATATATTACAATATAAAATAATTGATTTTTTAGTTACAATAATAAGAAATTAAAATTGTTATGCAAATTTACCTATAAGTTGAGTGTTTTTTTATGAAAACTTAGTAGGGTAATATACCAAATATGGGGATAAAACCTTCATACTTGTGATGATTGTATTTTCCACCTAAATTATGACTTATAAACCCTTATTTATTTGTAATAAAAGGCTACCTATATCTGGTTACCTTCATATATACATAAGCCAATGATATTTGCATAATCTAGAAGCTAGTAGCAAATTATTTGATCATACATAGCTAGTAGTTAGTGGCTGTATTAAAACCTTTACATGGCTGAAAATGAACTTATTATGGGTTTAGTAGGATATAGTATATCCCCTAAAACATTATGGACTTAATGTATGAGAATATAGGGATGTCTATTGCAAACATTGGGCATATAGCATAGCTAAAAATGACCTTGTTGTAGAAAATGGAACATCATATGACTATAGCCCGAACTTAGTATACATATGGATATAATAAATGGAGTTAAGTGATAATTAAAGAAGTGAGTATTGGATGTAATATACTTCCTCGTATGTATTTTTGTATATCTATATTATATCTTGCATTGTGTGCTTGTACTAGTTCTTTATAAAACCATAGTAATAGTATGAAAACTATACTAACTAGTTGGAAACAAATGAGTTGATTTAAATTGAGTTAACCTGATTGGTGATGGTCTGAGTTAATACAAATGATTTTCCAATTTAATTTAGTCTATATGATGCATAGGTGGTTCATAGACAAGTTTATTATGCCATTAGTGAACCCAAACTTATATGTTTTCAAGATAAACATATATAGGACAAAATTCCTACCTAGAAATGAAGTAAATAGTATATTATTAAATTAGTGAATTATGATATGATTTGATCCCTTAGATATTAAGATCAAGTTGGGATGTTTATTAATAAGAAATTATGCATAATTATTGCAATAGAAAACACGGACCCCAATCGTGGTTTTGAAGAACAAAGTGTATCTTATTGATATCAGGGTTTAATATTATGATATATATTAATCTCTTGCATTTAGGGTAGTTTTTTATAGTGTCAAATAGGAAAACTATAAATGTAGACAAAACCTAATACAAATTTCCATTAGACATGATTTTTTTGAACCATGGAATTTAGACATGTTGTTATAATGGTTTATTGAGTTGATTATGAATTTTTTATGTATGAGGGCTGAATTTTAAGTGTTATGGACTTTTATATGGATTGATGTTGCATTGCATTTAGTTGATCTATTTTTTTGGGTGTAAATAGATTTTTTTTTGAGTTGGGTTATGTATGATTGTGATTATTTACATTATGATCTTCTATCAGTTGATTTACAAGTACGAAGCTTTTCTAAGTTCATTCATCTATGGTGAATGAACTATTGATTCAATATGGAATGACTTAATAGAGAGATTTGATTATGTGGATTTAGACCCAGATTATATTCTAATTTTATTATATAAAATGCTTTAATTAAATTAATTTAATAGTAGTATACATTGCCTATACATTGTAATTTTTATTTTGTATGTTTGTGTGTGTGTTGCATGCAAAAGTGATTGTACACATTTCACATGTTCTCGGTTGGTTATAAATACTCACTATGCATTCATCTATTCCCTTGTGAATGGAAGGGCCACTCTCCTTGGGTAGGTGTGTGGGGGACTGCTAGGTTTATGGTTGGAAGAAAAGTGTTTGGATGATTCTCTCCCTTTATAACAACTAGAACTGATGATGAAACAAGCAAACTCATGGATATCGACATATTCATTCAAATGTGCTTTATGTATTGTATTGATGCTTTAATTTTTACTTGTTACAGTAGTGGATGTTGTAACTAATTTAGACTCTTTTGTATTGTTATACTTTTATATTCGTGGTTGCATATTTTGTATAAAGATAAGCTCATTCATAAACATAATACTTTAGCTAAAATGTATTTAATATTGTTTCATATTGTATTGTTATGCTTATGATATTATGTAGATAGAGAACTATAAGAACTATTATTATCATTTGAAGTGGTGAAAAATATTTGTACTTTCAGCATGATGAGTAGAGTAGGTCCCAGCTGCATGTTGTGTTAAACTCATTTGAATTATATTTTAATGAAATATTATAGTAGAAAAAAATATAAGTGTTTAACCTATGATGAGTTGGGTTCTCACAAGTGGTATCAAAGCTTTAGGTCTGACTCTTGGCCTAATGTGCTCATTCACGAGACTGTGAATTAAATTATTAAGAAAATACTTGATGAGATAAAAACCTAGATAGACCTTCATTTAAAGAACTAAGCAAAACATAAGGAACAAAGAGCCTCATGGAAATCACATATGGGTTTCCATTTTAAAACCATCCATGTACACATGAATGTTGTTAGGTATTGTCTTCACCTTGTGTGATGGATTGGTGATACCTTGTAGATTGCCTTGATAAGGGAACCCCATGTGGGTCATTTTTTTTTGCCTATCCTTATGTCAAATGACTTTTATCTCCTTCTATTAGTGAGATATGTCTCTTTTATCCACACAATTGTAGAGAATACTCATTATAGTTGTACATAGGTAATAGTTGGAGAGGAATGTGTTGGTATTTAGGGCATGTTGGCATCAAGTGTTATAGATTAATATCTAGTAGCATTATTATTGTTCGTATTATTGTTTGTACGTGAGATTTGGTTAATAAACTAACTCACTATTATAGGAGTGAGAAATTATTATTGAGAGATTTGTTAAAGCTACCTCCTTGTTTATAGGAGACCATATTCTTATAATTATAGAATATTTATATTGTAATCATAATCTTGTATGAATTATTATCAGAGTGAATGGAATAAACAATGTTATTGAGTGATAGAATATTTCTCAGATTGTCTGTGCATTGGGATCTATGATTTAGCTTTATTATTTCAATGTTAATCTTTTGTAGACTCTAATTAACCTCTTTATCTAGTATCAGAGCAATAGAATCCTAAGGTTGCTGAGGGGTAGTTGCTTAGCGCTTTGTCCTTGTGGATGGTAGAGTTGTGAGTACACAATAGTTTAGGATAGAAGTTATTGGTCTGTTAAGATATTAATTGAGTATTTATTTTTATTTTTTTTGTTCTCATGGAAAATAATTGTGGAGATAGAATCTCTATATTTATTGTCATTTGAATTTGATGTGCTAATCTATTATGACAAAATATTTATTCTCTAGCATATATTTAAAGTCTATATTTCAGTTTGGTTTTAGTAAATCAAAGGACTACATTTCAACTATGTGGTGATCTTTTTATTTGTGCATCATGTCACTATACGTCCTTTGCACCTGAATGCATTGTAATGCCACGTTTGAGCTCTCCATTACCCAGTTGTCTATGAGCTTCAATAGAGCTTTGATCTCTCATACAATGATGTCCAACTCATCCTCCACTTTATTCCTCAGTGTTATACAAATCTCTAATTTGATCTTTGCATAGTTGTATTGTGCATGGTCAATCTGTAGGATTATATTTTATTAATCTAGTACATGTGTTTTATTACCTCAACACCTGTCACCATAACCACCATCATGCTATGTTCATTTCTCCATGCATGTTGTGACATAATATACATTGAAAATGGAACTACATACTATTATATGATCTTGCCATCTAAGCACTTGATTGGAGAAAAGAAAATTCATCTTGATCCAGAGGATAAGCCTATGGGAAACCATGCAATATATTCTGGTAAGAATAATTGCAGTCAATTTGATGCTTAGATTTAGAATTTCATAGTAATATTCATTATTTAAAATCATGCTTGAAAGGTACAATCCAGCACATAAGTTGTTTAATTTAAATCTACATTCATTTCAAATCACTATTCATGGTACAAAAACATAGAGGAATTAATTCACTCTTGAAGAGCTCATCCCTTCACAATTGTAGCATTAAATCTCCCACATGGAGCAATCTCACAATAGTCTAGTTATTTAGTGGTAGTCAATTTAATGCTTAGATTTGGAATTTCATAGTAATATTCATTATTTAAAATCATGCTTGAAAGGTGCAATCCATCACATAAGTTGTTTAATTTAAATCTGCATTCATTTCAAATCACTATTCATGGTACAAAAACATAGAGGAATTAATTCACTCTTGAAGAGCTCATCCCTTCACAGTTGCAGCATTAAATCTCCCACATGGAGCAATCTCACAATAGTCTAGTTATTTAGTGACTCGTATCTATTCGATCTGTTCGTCAAAATCATTTCCCTTCATGCAGGTATTAGTCAAGGTTTTTATTATGAGTTAATTTTATTTGAATCCATTTAGTCTTTATTTTTATCAAGTCTTTCATGTGTCCACTTGTCTCTTCACAAAGGTCGATTTTATCTAAATTAAGAAGTCTCAACAATATATGGTGTAAATCTTTTTATAAGATCAATTATAGGTTTTTTTATTAAGTAGTTATAAAAAATTTAGAGTATTTAGAGTATTTGTTTAATAGATCTTGTTTTTATAGTTAGTATTTTAGTCTGTATTTGTTATGTTGAAAATTCAAAGTATTAATTTTGTGGGTCTATTGTCAAGGTAAAAATGAGTCAAGAGTTAAAAGTCCTTTATGTCGATCGGTCATCAAAGTTGAATCTTTTGTTGTATGGATGCATTATCATGCGACATCTAATGAACTTCATCACCATGTTTGATATGTAAGTAGCAACCATTGGAGGATAGAATCACAGGAGGTTGGAGGTATTTTAATCATCTCTCATCATTCACCAATGATGGGGCCACATCAATGATGTGGTGACTTTTGTTTCAATTATGTGCAGTGTATTTGCTTTCTTGTTTTGTGTGGTAGCAAAATAAGAATAGAAGTGCAATTCCTGTTCAAAATCGTTTCCTTTTGCAATCCCTCTAAGTTAGAAAATGATGGGAATTAAATATGTATTTGCATACATGACATGGTTTTTGGTAAACTAGAAAAACCACTTGGTTGGTGGTTAGCCATGGGATAAATTATCATTGGTTGTTGGTAAGACATGGGAAAAACCATCATTGGTTTTTGGTTAGCCATGGAAAAACCATTTTTCAGGTTTGTGATCCTTAGAAAAATCACACAATCATAAATTCAGATGCAGTATAGGATGATATTCTCCGCATATTTAGATTAAGGGGGTGTAACTAAGAATAATAATGTAAAGAGGATGAATATTATGGATTAATATCTAGTAAAATTATTATTGTTAGTATTATTGTTTGTATGTGAGATTTGGTTAATAAACCAACTCACTATTATAAGAGTGAGAAATTATTATTGGGAGATTTGTTAGAGCTACCTCCTTGTTTGTAGGAGACCATATTCCTATAAATATGGAAGCTCTATGTTTTAATCATAATCCCATGTGAATTATTATTAGAGTGAATGGAATAAACAATATTATTGAGTGATAAAATATTTCTCAAATTGTCTGTGCATTGGGCTCTATGATTTAGCTTTATTATTTTAGTGTTAATCTTGTGTAGACTCTAATTAACCTCTTTACCAAGTATGTGTGATTATCAACTCAGTTAAAGTAAAGACTATGTTAGAATGGCATTATTACCTCTTGTAACATGTTTATTTGATAACCAAAGTATATAGATCTAGTTTGGATGAGGTTACCCAACTATTATGGTCAAAAATACATTGCAGGTCATAATTCTATTTCCTTGGAGTATTTGTATAGATATTATCCTTGTTTTGAACTAATGGGGGTTAGAATGTGACCTTGTTGATAAGAACCTTAGATAGGAACTGAATTCATTTTCATCATTACAATAAGGCTAGAGTGCACCTACCTGCTTGTGGAGCATAATAAATAGATTTATGTACCCATGATAGTTTGAGTTATTCGACTATAATGAGATAAATCCCTCATATGAAAGTTTTGATTATATGGTTATGACACCCAGTTGAGTGGGTTTCTTAAGATATTTGCTACAAATGAAGTAATGTAAGTCTCTTGTGGAGCTTTAGGTAGCAGTAACCCTAAGTGGGTGTACCTCCTTATTTTTAAACATGTTTTTTATAAGAGTATGCTTTTACTTTGGTGGTGTATATGCTAGTTTCCTAGAGCATATAGTTTAGCATTAATTTTGTTATCCAAAGCATGGATGGTGTTGACCATTTAAGTTGATGTTTCTATTTTGCATGGACCATTGCATTATTTTAGCACGTGCTTGAAAATGCATGTGAGATATAATGCATGTGATACCATATTATATGTTTGTGGTAGGGAATGTAATGCCTCATTCTCATAACCATACCACATCTTATTTGGATTGTGTATTTTTGACCAATATTGAGTATGGCTTGGTGAGTAGTATAGGGTTGTATAGCCTTGATTCTCAAGAATTTATATACATAAGTGGATGCATGTTATAGTGGTGAAGTTTCTTAATCATACAAGAGTATCATTTATATTTTTATTCCTAGTGTGATGTTTTCAAGGTTATCATAAATTGATTGTACAAGTTGTTGGGAATGCCATGAGCATATGATTTTACATTTGACCTAGAGGGGCTGAATTTTAGGGTAATGTATTGGATATGACACAAGTCTTGGAAGTTGGGATGTTTATTTGAGGACTCATTTTAGTTAGGTATTTGTGGTACATTAAGTGTGTGCCCTTGTGAGCACTAATACCTTATTAGAGATGATAAATGGCAAGTTTGATTAAATTTCTTGAAGATGCTTTTATATGTCATGTTGGGTAGGTGATTACCTAGCATAGTTCATTAGTTCATGAAAAATAGATCCTTATATACTTTTTTATCACTTAGATCGAGCACCTTGGTAATGGATAGACCTCATTTGTTGGTAATAAACTCATTAAGGCCACTTGTGTTTTGTGTAGAGGGTGTTATACAAGCATGGGATGCTTCTCACCTAAGCAAGTGTGCATTGTATATGGGTTTTTTTGCCTTGTGGATGTCAATCCAATGGTAGGGGATATTGGAAGACCCCTTGAGGATTGGCACCACCTAGTGTGGTGGGCATCCTCCTCATAGTAGAGGAGCGTGTTTTGTTTTTCCAGTGGATTCCTATGTGTTTGGAATTTATTTATGGATTGGTATTCCTTATGTCCCATTGGTTTGGGAAAAGGTGATGTTTCATGACATAGATAGCATTGATATTATTTATTAATCTATCACTATTTGGTGACATCATTATAAGTCGACTAAGTAAATTCATATATTTTATGGTGTTGATTAAGTTTCCTTTAATTGCAGACTTGTTTTTTTTTTTATAAATTTGTTTTGACAACATTTCATGGCCTTTGATGGTATCTTCTACTTATTGCTAGATAGAGGAGTGTTATATATGGAATGGATTGATGCCTCCATGTGGTTTAATATTTTTCATATTGTTGTGGAAATGAGTTGTGATATTTACCACTTATAGGTTTGGTAAGTGTGTAGTGGTTTTGAAAACTTGGGTTATGATGCTTTCTTCAAACCACATGAGGTTATTACCTGTTGAGATGTTAGTTCCTTATTTTCCACTTGTGGTCTTCCATAGCTACACTTTTTAATACAATTGTATCTAAACTTGTGAACTATTACCACATGAAATGGTGAACCTTGAGTTTATTTTGGTTCTTGATTATGATTTATATGTTGATTGTGATCATTATTTTATCATTTTCCTTATGATGGATTTCAAGGTTGTTTAGCCATTTATTATTTAGATAAATTTATTGATTGATGGAGCCCCTAAATTTCTTTCTTACATTCACTTTTGAATTGAATTGGGTTGTTTATCCATTTTTAGATTTATTATTATGTGGATTATATTGGGTTGTGTAACTTTGACTTTTGTTCTCCTTTATGGATTGAGCTAAGTTGTTTGGCTGATTGACTTATTCGTTGATCAAATCGGTATTACTCTCATCTTGTTTAAATGTGTTGTTATGATGATCCTTTTTTGTACCTTTCACCTTGAGCAAGTGTGGGATTCAAAGGTGGGGAGCATATTGTTAGTTTAAGTGGATGAAATAAGCATATGACTTTTTGCATAACTTGATGAATAAGTGGGGAGGCATTATCTCTATTATTTATTTTATAAAAGGTAGAAAGGATGGTGTAATCATTGGCCTTGTTTGATATGTTAATTTTATAATTATTTCCTCCTAACTATGAGAGTGATGCAGATGAGTTAACTTGAGATACTAGATACCAATTATGTCCACCCAATAACAACTTAGTGCAATTATGGAAAGATTGTGTGATATATTGAACTATGTGCACTTATCAAAGAGTTGGTAGTAGCTTTTTATGTTTTACATTTTATAACTACTTGAGGAGTAGTATTCTACATTTATTTTATCAATTTTGTGCACTTTTTGGAGATCATTAGGTCAGGGAGACCATTAGATCATGCAGACATAAGGGATGAGTGGTGGATTAAGAATGTGAGTACTAAAAGATGGGAATGGATCCTAGTTACTCTCACATTAACTTGGTAGTTACTAAGATTGGTTCCAACAAGGGGAGCTTGTTGAATCTAGTCTTATGGCCATAAGCATGTATATAGAGGAATGTGTATTCCCTATTTTTGGTATACATAAGAAACATATTATTTCCAATTTTTATTTATCATCATACTTTCCATGAGATATGTGTATTAACAACAATATTGACTTGTACACACTATCATTTGGGGGTTCTTTGACACCTTTCTTGGGAAAACTGAAAAATAATCTATAGGTAAGAGAGATGTACAAAATAACTATAAGGGTTTGTGGAACTCTCCCTAGAAACTTTTTGGATTTGTTGGGTGAATATTTTGTTACCAATGTAATGTTATAAAAATGGTGATTTTAGCCATAGTGTGATGAGATAAAATCTCTCCTCAATGAAATAGGAGGCTCCCTTTTATTGTTAACTAACACAATACTTAATTCTTTACACTTATTTACAATAAGTATATCATAATGGGTGTTATCATATCATCCAATTATCTTTTTTTAGAATTGATGTTCAATCACAAACTTCCTTCCATTCTTTTTGATATACTTTGAAAATCTAAGATCACTTGATGAACCAAATATAATTGATATTCTAATTTGTTAGCCAAAAGATTAACAAGAATAATACTAGCAAAGTAAACTTAAAAGATAGAATAAAGTGTAGCCCAAAGTCTTCACCTTATTTCTAAAAAAGATTAAAATTATTAAAGAAGAATAACTGGTAGGTCAAAGTCTCCTCAATAATTCACCTTAATGAGAACATGAACCCAGTAACTAAAAAGTAGCTCAAAGACTTCAAAATTAGCTTCCTAGCACCTTCTATCTTGTAAAAAATTCACACCACAATTCACTCAAAGAAGAAGAAAATGCAATAGAAAAGACAAAAGAATATTCTCAATACACCACAAGTATATTTCAACACAAAGTTTGAAAGATCACTTGATTTTATTATATTGAATGAATTTTTGATTTACAATAAAACATAAAGTTTCAAAATTATTTCTCAATTCAGCAGCATTTCCCCTCTACGGCAATTGGTGATCCTTTATACAAAGAGCATCCTCCTATTTATAGAGGGGATCTATGAAAAAAAATAGGAAAAACATAAATACATTGACTTATTCATTGACAGAGTCCTATTCGACTTAGGACTATGTACTTATCCTACATGTAATTTACATTGAACAAAATTGCATATGGAAAATTACAATAGTAAACTAAGTGTCTTTAGACACAGGAATTTCTTCCTTTTTATTTTTCTCTAAAAATTCCTCATATCTCTTAAATGTAGCTTGAATTTCACTATTATCTAGCCCCAATGTACTTTTGGAGATGACAAGTACCCTTGTGATTGAATCTTCTAAGTTAACTAGAAAATATTTGCTTTTGTCCATGATTCTTTGTAATTTATTCAAAATAACCTAAAATTATAACAATTTGTTGATGGATTCCAGTGTGAAAGTATTTGTTTCAATCTTTGTTTGAAGCAAAGATGTAAATTCTTGAATAACAGTCTCCATAGGAAGAATTTCTTGAGAATCATTTTTAACTTGACAGGGAGTTTTCCAATTTTCTCTGCAAGATTTGACATTTTATTATCACACATATCTTCAGCTTTTTTGAGATATTTAACTAGATTCTCTAGAAGTTCTCTTTTATTCTTCATAGCTTCCCTATATTCAATGAACATTTTATTGTTTGGAATGACCTTCTACTCAACCAAAAGCTCCAGTTTGAATTTGTGAAGTTGAGTCCATGTATCAATATATTTTTCAGTCAACTCTAAATCCTGAATGAGTGTTTCAATTATTTTCTAAATTTTTATTCTCACTTAACTCAAGTTCTTCAAAAATCCAATGATAGAATGAAAACATTGGATACCCTGTATTGTTAATCTCTCAATCCAGGCATTGTCTGCATGACCCTGAGATTGAATTTTTTTTTCAAGTTGAATGGCTCTTTCAATATTTTCATGTACAATAAGATCAATGGACTCAAAAGGTTGAGTGATTTTTAGTAAAGTAGAATTCAACTATTCCACTTGTACTTTGAGTTGATCCTTGATCTTCTTGTCTTTATCATATCTCTCGATCAAAGAGGCCATTATTGCTTGCAAATATTCCTTCACACCTTCATGAGTTTGTTTCCCAAGATCTATTCATCCCACTACATATTCAGATGCTTGAATATCTTTAATGTTTCTATCTTTAGGAGGCCCTGCAACTTTAGCATACTTATGCCCAGATTTAAAACCCTTGATGTAGTTTTGGCCTTCTTTGTTAATTTGGGATTTATTGGCACAAGCTAACCAAAATCAAAATCTTATGGTGGCACTACTCACTTATTATTCTTAGGTGTTTGTGATACCAACCAAGCAGGAAGAGGAGATGGATCTCTTTGGACAGAGGATGTTAAATCTTGGGATACTTAGGGAGGGGCAATGGATTGTGAAGTAAGTGAAATGAAAGGCAATGTGACAAAGGTATCTTGTAATAGAGTTGACACCAATGGGATTTTATTAATAACATATGGATTTTGGGTTGGATTAACCACCACTTTAGTTTCTATTGACATTTTGGGCACTGGAGTGATAGGAACTTGAGTTGTTATCTTTCAAGAAGGTATTGACATAAATTTGTCCATATCTTGTTAGTTGAAATATAAATTAGTTGGGAATCCCAATGACTTTGAAGGACTGGGTAGATTTGATAATGAATCAAAAACTTGGTCTAGTGTACCTTGAAAAGGAACTTGAAAAAATGTGGCATGAGGAGGTGAAGATGGAGGTGAAAGAACAACTTGAGAAGAAATAGGATCAGCTTGTATAGTGCTACTCAGGAGAGGAACTATGGAAAATGTTACCTGTGAAACCCTGGCTTGAGAAGTTTCAACCAAAGGAACCTCTGATTGAGTAGTCTCTACTTGTATAGGCTATTCAAGCACTAGTTGAGACACTTGTGACATTGTTGATTGAGGTGGTGCCTCTCTTATGACTGGGACTTCTTTTTTCTCCACTTGATCACTTTTCTTGACAATTGATTGTTTGCCTTTCTTCTTTCCTTTACTGACAAACATAAATTTTGGATTCTATTTGGATGTAGAAGGCTCTTCTTTATTCTTGGTTCTCAGCTCCTCTCATTTCTTAGCAATTTCTTCATCATACTCTTCCTCATAACTAGTCTTAAAAAATTTCAACTTAATTCCTTTAGATTCCAACCAAGCATTAGTTCTTGCAAGGATAGGTTGAAATCTATCTCTAATATAAGTGGATCCTTTAACTGACCATTGGATAGAAGGGAGAGGAGTTGAAGCCACTTAATTTTCCTCATATGAAGATCGAATATATTACCATCATCTATCAAATCCCCAGGAATATTTGCCAATTCTAAATTTACAATTTGATTAGTAGTAAGGTGACTATAATCAAGTCTCCTTATATCTTCATCAGTTCTACATTCTACCCAAAAATCTTCAATTCTATGTACATGAGTGATATTATGCCTGAGATTCTCCTCCATCATTCTATAATCAAAGTTTTCTCTACTTTTGAATTTTTTAAGCATAATCCACTACATCTCAGTTTCCATAGTCTTAGCCTTTGGAATAGTGTAAATTATGTATCAACCACTACTAATTGGAAATTTGAAACCTCTCTTGTGAGCATCTTATTGTTTTTAATGTATGTTCATCACTTGTCTACACATTTTCATTAGTATTAGTTTATCACTTGGATATATGTGTAGCATGTAAGGCTATTCACCAAATCCTCCTAACCTGATGTATGTAAAAGTTGGGAATTATAAGAAAATGCATCCAACCCTATTGACACATGCCCATGCTTGGTCTGAAACTCTCTTCTTTTCAAGTTCTTTCTCAAGAGTGAAAATGAATGTATAGAATAAAGCATCATTAACTCTCTTTTAATGCTTAACACTTTCTTTTAGAGTTAGCTATGGATAATGCTCATATACAGGAACAATTCTCCTCTTGATGACAGAATTTAGTCCCAAGAAAGACTTCATATTGGGTGTAGCATACACAAGATATGAAGTCATATAAAACTTGAGTGAAGAATCTAACTCAGAGAGCTGATGACAAATAGCATTGTTGATTTGTTTATCCCAAAAGATCCTTTGCTTGTTTTTTTTAATAACCATAATGTAGTGGTACATCCATTCTTAAAAAAGGTTTGAAGTAGACAACCCTTTCACTCTGCTGAGGAGAGTAATCAAATCCCCTATCTCCTCCAGAAGGTCACTACGATACAAATACTTGGGCCATGTAGAAGTGGTGGGTTGAGGAGTCTTGATCCATTTGGAATTGATATGTTTTTTATACTTCTAAAGATCTCTATCATAGTATTATTGAGTTGATTCCATAGTTAAATCAAAATATTCCTCAATCTTAGAAAGGTGAAAAATTTTATCAAAATATTCCTCATCAAGGTGAATGATCACCTTACCCTCTAAATCCTTGACCGATTTGCTTTCCTTATCAAAGTGTGTTGCCATGGTCAAGATGATTTTAGAATCATGTGTTGATACTGGAAATGTAGCAATCAAATGGATTTCACTGTTAATTATTGGTTATACATGAGGTGTAATGGGTTCTCTTCCCAATCTCTATAAAAACTCAGTCATGTCCACTTGACTAATCTCTGTATCCCTAATTTGATCCATATTTGAATCAACTGCAAATAATGGTAACACACCCTAATATTTATACTTCATTATCTTCTTGTTTGGAGAAATGTATGACATTTATCAAATAGATGCAAGTAAGAAAACTTAGTTATCGATAGTTAGCATTTTTGTCTTTTTTTGGGAAAGTGTAGTTTGGAGAAAATTATCCAAACTGCATGATGGGTTAAAATTGGTTTTGATTCAATTCATAAAAAATTCTCTAAACCGCATAAGAGTTGGTTAACTAGATGTAGATTAGAGAATTGGTTTTTATTTGCACCTTTAGAAAGTTTTAGGTGTCAGGTTTGCTTTGGTGCATATCAGAGAAAATTATCTGACATGCACCCAAGATTTGTATTTGAGTGTAAGCTGGAAAAAATTCTTTGAAATGCACTTGGATGAAGTTAGGTTACATATCAGATAAAATTCTCTGATATGCACTTGGGATTTTTTTTTGAAACATAGTATACTTCAGAGAAAAAAATTTGAAGTGCACCAAGATTCATGTACTTCAGATAAAATTCTCCGAAGTGCACCAAGATTCATGTACTTCAAAGAAAATTCTCTGAAGTGCATGGGTTTTGTTAATTTGGTTTAGGGTGCACTCCAAAGAAAATTCTCTGAATTGCACCCTAGGGTTTTTATTTATTTCATGACTATTTTAATTTGTTCAAACATATTAAACATGACAAGGAAAGGAGGGTATTGATAACATAAAATAAGAACAGATAGATCCAATCAAACAACAACCAAAAAAAAAACAAAAAGAAAATAATGAAAATTAAAACTAAAACCTAAATAATAAACACAAAAAGGCAAAATAAACAACTCACTGAAAGTCTGATGAGGAAGAATCCATAGATGAACTGGATCAATCGATGAAAATGATTAAGAGAACAAGTGGATTCAAAAATGGTGAGGAGGGATGCACGTGAGCTCAAAAATGATGAGGAGAGAGAAAAGATAATGGCAAAAATAAAAATTACATGTGTTAAATATATATAGAAAGGGTAATTAATACGTATTAATTATCAGTGTAATGGTGGCCCCACGTGTAGGAGTGAATAAAAATTCCAAATTTGTACTTGTAAAATCAGAGAAAAATAGCTCTCTTGCATGTGCAATATTAGAAAAATTCTCCACCATTACATATGCAAAATCAAAAAAAATCTCTGACTTTACATATGCAAAATAAATAAATAAACTCTGACTTTGCACAAAACATATGCAAGGTCAAAAAAATTATTTGACACAACATAAAAAGAAACAAGTGTAGTTCGGAGAAAATTCTTTGAATTGCACAAGATGTAAAATTCCCTCAAAAAATAAACTTTCTTGGGAAAAACAAATGCAAATAGGTAGATATTTTCCTCATTTTATGTGCTTAGAGATAATGGGCTAAAAAATAGACAAGTTTCGTAGAGGTAGTCCCATGAATTAAGCCTACTAAATTTAAGGATAATAGGATTTGTAATGATATTTTGTGTGTTTGATGCTAGTATAAAGGGGAGGGGGGGAGGAGGGTGGGCGGGAGGGAGGAACTTGATAAGCATGTGCATTATTGTAAATAACAATAAAAATCAAAACTATTCTTACAAAGGAAAGATAAAACAATCAAGCTTCCTTTCCCACCAACCCTGTTTCAAATACATAATGTTTTTCATGTATCACATCTTAAAATATATGTAGTTGATCATTCACATATTTTGGATTGGAATGAATTATAGATTATAGATCCATGGATAGAAACCATAGAACCAATTAGAATACTTGATATACACATGATTATATTATGAAGCTGAGAGGAATCTCAATGCAAGGTCTTGTGGGACTAGTACTTTAAAGATAGTGCTACATGGGAAAATAATGAATATGTTTGCAAGTTATTTCTACATTTATTTACTTGATAGGTTCCTAAATTTGTGTTTATTTCATTAATTTTGTTTTAATAAATTCATTTAGATAGTGACCTATATTATGGGGGAAGGATGTCACATTTGATCTAACTCTTTGAAAATTCTATTAATACTAAGACATTGAATCTAACTATTGATTTGTTACTATCTGATTTTGTTAGTATATCTAGATATATGCTACCTAAATTTGATGATTAATAGTAGTTATTGCATTACTTATTATGACTTGATGGAATCTTACATACATTGGAATTTAATATATTGTTGTATTTTGAAAGTAATACAAATTTGACTTCATTTATAGTTTGGCTATATTACATTAATTTACTTGATATTCATATATATATATATATATTGAATATTATTGATATTGGATACTAAGCTCAAACTAACTACCATCCTTGGCTGAGGTGGATGTAGGAAAATATTTACCCTCATTGAGAATTTAGAGTGAGAGTATCATTAGAGAGAGGGCAAAAAATGTCTACAATAGGGAACATGTAGAACATACCTAGAACATGTCACACAAACACACACACACACACACACACACACACACACACACACGTAGTTGCTTGTTTTAGAGCCAGTTATCAACATGTGATTCTTGATGTGTGTGTACTTTCCTCTAGGTTATTGTTTATTCTACATTTTTTTGTTTGGTCTAACATAGATAAAAACTTGAAATGACTATTATTAGCTTAGAATAAGTATGGATAAATATAGTTATGTTTTGTGCTTGTGGGATGATTGTTTACTAGTAACATTTATTTCTATAATTGATTTATGTGCAAATTGTCATGTTATGATTTAAATAAGTGGAAAATAAGTGTAGGCTTATGTTAGGTAGTTAATATATTATATTCATTATTCATTTTTTGTATTTACTCAGATTTAAACCCTCTTACATGATTACAAGTAACCCCTCCTAGTGGAAAAACAAATAAGGGACCCTCCATGGTAGTTGTGGGTATTAATTAGAATATTAGATCATATTTGTATAAAAATTTAGGAAATTATTTGGGGAATATTTTAATTGTTTTTAGGATATGTTTTAATTTTTTTAAAATCCTTGAGTGGGAAAATAAGCCAAAAAATAAGGAAAGAAAAAAAGGAGAAAAGATAAAAAGGAAGAAAAATAAAGGAAAAAAGGAAATAAAAGCAAAAAGGTGAAGGGGGGTATAGTTGTGGAGAGAGGATAGGGTAGGATGAGGATGAAAAAGAAAAAAATAAAGATAAAACAAGTGGAAAAGAAGAAAAACATAGGAAAGCAAGTAGAAAAGCAAGAAAAAAAAATAGGAAGAGAAGGAGAGGGAAAACAACGAAAGAAAGGGGAAAAGGATAAATAGGAGGAGAAGGGAAAGAGGATTCATAACAGGGTATAATAGGAAATAGGTAAAGGGTATGATACTCTAGGAAGATGGATTCAGACAAAGTTTTGGAGTTGCAAAAAAGAGTAGGCAAGTAAATATTCCCTATGTGGTTTTCCCTTTTTAGTCTAGAACAATCATGACTTAATTAGGAATTCATGGAAGATGTAAAATTGGAGGGAAAATTTTCAATCTGAAATAATTGTTTGTTTAGTTATAATAATAATAATAAATTAAAATTGTTATGCAAATTTACCTATAAGTTGTGTGTTTTTTAATAAAAACTTAGTAGGGTAATATACCAAATATTGGGAGAAAACATTCTTAGTTTTTATTGATGTATTTTTCACCAAAATTATTAATCAAAAACGCTTAATTTATCTAATATAAGACTATATATATATATGGTTACCTTCATATATACTTAAGCTAATGATAGTTGCATAATCTAGAAGCTAGTAGCAATTTGTTTGATCATGCATAGCTAGTAGTTAGCGACTATAGTAAAACCCTTACATGTATGTGGATGAACTTATTATGGTTTTATTACCCTTTATTAAATCCCCTAAGAAATTATGGTCTTAATTTATGACAGTATAGGGTTGTCTAGTGCAAAAACTAGGCATATAGCATAGCTAAAAATGACCCTTTTGTAGAAAATACAACATCATATGACCATAACCTGAATTTAGTGTACATATGGATTTAATAAATGGTTTTAATTTATCATGAAAAAATTTATTATTTTCTGTAGTATACTTCCTCATGTGTAGTTTGGTCTATCTCTATTAGATCTTGCATTATGTGCTTATACTAGTTCTTTTTAAAACCATAGTAGTAGTATGAAAACTATACAAGCTAGTTGGAAACAAATGAGTTGATTTAAATTGAGTGGAACTTATTAGTGATGATATGATTTAATAAAATTTAATTTCAAATTTATTTTAGTATATATGATGCATAGGTAGTTCATATGCAAGTTTACTATGCCATTAGTGAACCTCGTCTTATATGTTTTCAAGATAGGACAAAATTCTTACCTAGAAAACTAAGTGATTAGTATATTATTCAATTAGGAAATTATGATATGAGTTGATCCCTTATATATTAAGATAAATTTTGGAGTTATATTAAGGAAAAAATATGCACAATTTTTCAAGTATTAAACATGAACCTCACTTATAGTTTTAAAGAACCAAGTGTATATTATAGATATCAAGGTTTAATATTATGATATATACTGATCTCTTGGATTTGGGGTAGTTTTTTTATAGTGTAAAATAGGAACACTATAAATTGAGATAAAACATAGTACAAAGTTCCATTAGACATGACTATTTTAAACCATGGAATTTAGACATGTTGTTATAATGGTTTATTGACATGATTATGACCTTCTTATGTATGAGGGTTAAATTTTAAGTGTTGTGAACTTTTGTATGGATTGATGTTGTATTTCATTAAGTTAATATTTTTTTTTGGTGTAAATATACATTTTTTTATATGTGGTATGTATGACTCTGGTTATTTACATTATGATCTTTTTTATGTTGATTGATAAGTTAAAGCTTGTCTATGTTTATCTATTCATCGTTGAATGAATTATTTATTGAATATGGAATTAATTAGAAAAGATATTTGATTATGTGTATTTATACTTATATTATAATCTCAATTTACTATATAAAATACTTTGGCCAAATTAATTTTATAATATTATACATTGTCTATCCATTGTACTTTCTAGTTTGTATGTTTGCATGGGTGTTGCATGCAATAGTGATTATACACATTTTACATGTTCTTGATTGATTATAAATGCTTGATATGAATTCATCTAATTTATAATTAATGGAAGGGTCATTAACCATTGGGATTTGTGTGGGGGATCACCAAGTCTATGGTTGCATAAAAATCACTCAAATGATGCTCTCCCTCTATAACAACTATAACCAATGACGAAGCAAGAAATATCATGGATATCAACCTATTGATTCATATGTGTTTTATGTATTTTAATGATGCATGCAATTTTACTTGTTATATTAGTGGATGTTATAACTAACTTAGTCTCTTTTTTATATTTGTACTTTTGTAGTCATGGCTGCATATTTTAAATAAGGACAAGCTTAGTCCTGAATATAATACTTGAGTTGAATCATTTTAAATATGGTCTCATATTATATTGTTATGATTATGATATTCTTTAGTTATACGAATATTACAACTATGATTATAATTTGATGTGGTCCATCATATTTTTACTTTCAGCATAATGAGTAGAGTAGGACCCAACTGAATGTTATGATAAACTCATATGTTTTATCTTTTAATAAAATCTTATGGTATAAGAAAAATAAATCTAAGTGTTTAACCTAAGATGAGTTGGGTTTTCACACTCTTAATATCCTTTAATTTTGAATTCAAATTTTTCATACTTGGAAACTTGGCACGGATAATGGTTGGAGGGTTTGACTCATACTTTAGCTTGTTCATTGCAATAATTAAAATTTCATGTTCCTTAATTGTATGGCATAGTTCATAAAATGATTGGAACTTATTAAACATTATAGACTTATGTAATATGGAAATAAATATTTGCTTCAATCTATCTTTTAATTCCTTATCTACCATTTGACTTGTCATCTTAAAGAGCATAGTCTCATAATGAAGCACATAATTAGTAATAGGCTCATTGTCCAAACCCTTGTTTGATTTTTTCAATAAAAGCATAAAACATATTTTCACTAATGTTTTTTGAAAAATATGATAAAATTTAATCAAATAAGGGGTTAAAGGCATGAACTAATTGGAAAGGGATGTCAAAAAACCAAAGTAATGTATATCCCTTAAGACTCTATGTAAACAAATTAATTGATAACTTATCATTGGACACATATTGTATACATGTGTGAAAGGCTCAAATATGTTGTTTAGACCAAACTTTCTATCATACAATGTAATCTTAGGGTACACAAAACCTGTTGGTAAAGGATAAGATAAATTCTCAAGATTTAATGGATTATTCAATAAGTCATGAAAAGCAATGGTAAGGCACATTACAGAATAACTTTTTTGTAATTGTGTAGCCTTATTATGTAAATCAATAATTGTTTGTACAAGTGTTTGAGCATTGGGAAAAACAAATTTTGTAGTATAGATGATTTGACATGATTATTAACCTTAGAATGTATGAAAATATGGTGTTAATCAATAGCCATACTTATCTAAGGAAAATTTTGTATTGTCCCCATACCATGAGTGGACATCAAAAGTGTAATCAAAGGTGTAGATATGGAAATATTAATAGTATTAGTCCCAACATCTATTGTGGACTCAATACCTATAAAAGGTGCACTAGTGTTAGTGAAGGGATCATATTGTTGTTCCTCAAATGTGACAACCTCAACATTATTTACATTCTTAGCTTCTATGATTGTATGTAGTATCTTATGTAAATCATTGGGTTGAAAACGGATTATTTATTGAAATGTATAAATGGATGAAACTTGGTTATGGTTAACACCATCAAGGTCATTTAGATATAATCAATCATTATATTCATTATTTTTTTCATAATCTTGCCAAAAATAGTTTCAAGATGTGGCATACCATAATTAACAATATTTTGTACTTTCATGTGTTCACTAATAACATTTTCATCAATCGATAAAAAATAAATTTTCACTTAATCAATATTATCCATTTTAGACACACGTTATTGATATAAAGATATTTAATTATGTTTAATTTCAAGACCACTTAATTTAGAACTTCATCTCAAAGGAATAAGAGAATTAACATTCTTAAATGTTATAAAATATCATAATGAAAAACACCAAAAATAGATTAACATCAAGCATTAATTATTGTGCATTATGACAAATTTAGAAATCAAGTCTACAAATCAAAAATAAATACTAAAATTTGAAACCATGAGAAAATAGAAAGTGATCCAAATGAAAATTAAAGTTTTCTATGCTCAAAACAAAAAATAGGTTCACCAATGTGTTTTATCTATTTTATAATTAATGTGACCTTAATAGCATAAAATTTATTGAATATTTAGATTAATTAATATATATAATCACTAAAAAAATTTGAATGTAATAGGAGAAATATAGTAACTTTATATTTTTGGATAACATTAGGAGGATCATGTACTTAGATTGATTAAGATTCACACATGTCTATGATAGTGATACACTCATCTAGAATGAACTAAAATAGGACTGAGAGTACTTGGATCCAGAAACTAAAGAGTTGCACTTGTTGGGACAAGTTTGTGCTTCCTAAAAGCTTGTATAATGTGAAACCATATCCTAGAGTTTGAAACCATCTACATTGATTGTGAAAATTATGGGACAATTTTGTAATATGCACCTATTTCTATGAAGGATTTTTGTATATTTAGATTCCTTCAAGTAGGTGTGAATAACTCTATTTACCTTATATTTTACTTCAAAACCCTAGCTCTTCATACTATAAAATCAGACAAGTATGCATGGAGAAAGTGATAAAATGAATGGGTTGAATTGACCTCAAACACTCCCTATTATTGAGTGTTTCCTACATATCCAATACTCTTAAGAGGGAGGTTCAAGCACTTGTAGTTCTCCCACTTAACTGAGTATGTGAAATCATGTATAGTGCTAATATGTAGTATAATATTGTGTATGGATTCAACACTTGAAAACCTATGACTTAACCTTTTAGATTGTATTTAAACATATCTCAGTAATTTGTCCCTTGATTGGATTTAGCTATGGAACAATTTAGGAAATTTATCTCAATGAGCAAATGTATTTCAAATAAGTACTTGATATATTTACCAAATAGGTAAATTCTTAGGTTTAATATATTTATATAGCTAACTCTTGGGGTAATTTTGTTTTAACCAGCATGAGAAGTGTATAGTTTGGCCTTTTTGAATAATTTGAATTTTAGAAACTAGTCATTAAATGGTGTGGAGACAAGTTTAGCCTAAGTGGACAAGTCTGTGGAAGTGGACTTGTCTGTGAGGCATAGATCTATCCATAAAATAGAAATGATGACCTAAGGATAGATTACATTATAATAATGATATAAATCTATTTGGACAGATACTAGAAAGATCTTATGTAACAATAATGTCAACTTTAAAGGATGAGGACCATATAATAGTAAATGGCTATGAGGAATGGCAAAAAGAGTCATATATGTGAGAATAAGCAAAGCAGGTTAATTTTTGGTCAAATTACACACTTTAAAGTGTATAATACCAAATTTAAGTGTCTACAATATGCCTAGTGTAATTATTGAGATAGATGTAGATCTTTTTTTTATTAGGTTAAATATAAATGATTGTGGTTTCAAAGTAGGTTGGGGGCACATGAACCATGCTCACTTGGGGGAAACTATATGGGAAATATGGAGTATATCCTTGCTATAATTTAGGTTATTAATTTATAAATTATTCTCATGCTACTATAATTTAACTTCATATATTTCTTATGCCTATGATATGTATTTTATGTGGTTTATCATAGCTTTTTGTCTTGATGTGTTTTCAAGTGTTTTATGTGTTCTTCAATGTTCTCAGTGTGTTTTCATATTCCTTACATGCTTTAAACTAATGTATATGTTTCATTTATTCACATTTTTTGTAATGCTTAATATGATTTTATATGTCTCACATATACATTATATGTGATTTTATGCTTGTTACGTGCCTTGTTATGCCTATATATTGCCTACCAAGCCACTATTTAATATTATTGCTTTATATTTTGTCATATATTTGGCATGTTATTAACCATAATTAATGTGTCTTTAGTGTGTTTGATGTGATTTATATATGTTTTATTTTACTTCATTTTCTTATGTGCATTACATATTAATCATGTGGATCGATTGATTGAAGTGTTTGTTCCTTGCCTTGTTATATATTTGACAAATCTTTTGTTATGATTAATTTACTAGGTCATTTCATGTGTTTCATGGTGCCACAATTTATATCAGGCATAATATGTTTTCATGATCCATAACATGTATCCATATGTGTAAAAATATTATACTTATGCTTTATATTTCTATATCTTACAATGATTATGTTATCTTACTTATATCTTGAGCCCACATGAGGCATATTATTTTGGATCCTACATTGCTTATATCTTAAACCCATATGAGGTAATTGTTCTTGATGTTATACTAATTATATTATAGGTCCATATGGAAAACGTATTTATAGCAGACATGTTTCTAAAGGTGAAGGTGTGTGTGTGTGTGTGTGTTTCACCAATTATTTCAAATTTTATCTCACATAAGGTGTGTTTAATCTCTTTTATTTTTAGATGTGTCTCACATGTTCATTCCTATAAATACTAAAATCTCCCAACCAAGACCCATTGAGGTAAATTAGGTTTCTTACATATAGAATGTAAGATCTAAACAACTCATCTTGACAATGTCACTTTTGACCTAACTTCACCATACATGAATTGTGTGCACATATATGCCTCTTATTTTCCTTTATCTCACATCCACATGATTTTTATGAGTCTGACCCTCCAAAAAAAAGCAATCACCTATAAAAACTCTTGATCTATGACAAACCAACTAAATGTCTTACTCAGACATCTCTAGATCATCATATCCACATTCATGTCTTGTGGACTAATGTCAGACTCATACAATTTTGTTGATAAAACTAACCTAAGGGTGGCATAGTGACCCTCACCTAGTAATGACTAATTTTAAAAATTAAATCATTCCTATGGGTGTACCCATTTTATTAGCATGTTAATGGCATGAAAAATTAACCAAATTGACTCATATAAATACAAATAAAACCCAAACTTAATACTCACTTGTAACTTGTCTATCAATCATCTATACACTACTACAAATTTATAAAATCTTCCCTATTCTTACCAAATTACAAATTAGTCAATAGGAGTAGTCATTAGTGAAGTCTAAAACACACTAAGCCAAGTCAAAAGTGAATATTTTCAAATATCAAAATCTATATTCTAGGTGCATTCATTTAACAAAGGACCAAAATTACACATTCACATTAAGGGGAAGAACTACATGTGGTTTAACTTCCCTCTTTGAAGTATTGTATATGTAGGCAATGGTCGATCATTAATGAAAGTGATTAGAGTCAGCTGAGTGCACTACACTTCCCTAGTTTTAACAAGTTTTAACCCATCACAAGTGGACCTATGGTTTTAAGGAGAAGGTCAGTTTCTATAGTTGCACACATAGTAATGCATCAAGATCACCCATACAAAGGTATTATAAGTAGGGTCAATTTCCTTTATAATTATAAAGAGCCAAATAAAAATAAGACAATAATGTTAGACTCAGTAACTAGTGTCAATATTTCTTCCCAAGCTTGATGTTAGTGACCTTATATGCATAGAGAGTCAGATCTAGATCCAAGCAAATCTCAAGCTTGCTTCCAGGCCTTTCTTACTATCAAAGGTCAATCATAATTATTAAATGAACAAAAAAAACTAGGTACCTTTATCTCTTTAGTATTTTATATATTTAGCATATGCCACATGGCAAATAAATTTTATTATTTTACATTCAGATTCATGTTTAATTGTTATACTTTAAAATTTGAATTATGCCCTATTGTCATGAATTTTTACACTTCAAAATAACACCCCCAATCATGTTGTTATATCTAATTGGAGGTAAACCAAAAATAAGGACAATAAAAAATAGAAAAAATATACCAACTTCAGAGCCCAATGGACAAGGCTTGGAAAACCCATTCATAAATATGCTCATAGATAAATCTACATATGAAATTATGCATAATTAATTTTCAAGAATTGGTGTTTATCATGTTTGATAGTCATTGCATCCAACATTTATTACATTCACTACTCATTGGATTCGGGCCTCGCACTTTCTATTATTGAAATATATTGAGACATGGTGCTTAGTAGTTCCTCATCAAAATACCTTTCTAATGAATCAAATGAGAGACAAAATAGAGTTTGGATGTGAAATTTATGGACATGGGGAACTTGGAACCTGCTTTCTAGTTGTCTAAAATTTGACCTACTTTTATAGTTACCTCCTTTTACATTACTTCTAGACCTCAAATTTCCTCAAAAAAATATATTGGGTTTGGGACTATGAGTCCTAATATAAAATTTTCCTCATCAAAATACCTTTCCAAGGCATTGAACGAGAGCCAAAATAGATTTTGGACAAAAAACTTATGGATAAGGGAACTTGGACCCTACTTTGTATTTTTTGAAACATGGACTTGCTTTTGCAGCGACTTCTTTTTCCATTACTTCTGGACCTCAATGTTCCTCAAGAAAATATATTGGGTTTGGGACCATGAGTCCTTAATATAAAATTATCCTCATCAAGCTACCTTTTCAATGCATTGAATGAGAGCTAAAATGGCATTTAGATGCAAAATTTATGGATATGGTAAACTTGGACCTTGTTTTATAGCTGTCAAACCTTTGACCTGCTTTTGTAGCTACCTCCTTTTGCACTACTTATAGACCTCAAAGTTCCTCAAGAAAATATATTGGGTTTGTGATGATGAGTCCTTAAGATAAAATGTTCCTCATCATAACACCTTTCCAATGCATCAAACAAAATCCAAAATGGAGTCTGAATGCAAAATTTATGGATAGGGAGAATTTAGACCCTAATTTGTAGTGGTCAGAACTTTGACATGCTTTTGCAGCCACCTTCTTTTGCACTGCTTCTAGACCTAAAAGTTACTCAAGAAAATCTATGGGGTTGGGACCATGACTCCTTAAGATAAAATGTTCCTCATCAAAATACCTTTCCAATGCAATGAATGAAAGCCAAAACAAAGTTCAAATGTGAAAGTTATATACAGGGGGAATTTGGACCATGATTTGCATTGCAAGGGTCAAATCTTGATAGCCTCTCAATAGGATGTCCGTATTTTGGGCATAACTTTTGAATCACTGCTCCAATTTGTAATCCATTTATGGCATTAGAAATCTAGTTCCAATGTATATATATTGAAGGAGGGATTCAATACATGAATTCAAATGGCATAGATGAAGACAAGGTCAAATATACAATTAAGATATTTGACAAGGGTAGTTTTTAGCAAGTGATAAAAGAGACTCCTTGATTTTTAGTTTCTAAAACTAATTTTTGACATGTTCTCTTTTGTAGTTTTAAAATTACATTATGACATGGGTATTTTTACAGTTTTTGAGATTTCACATGTGCATTTTGAAAAGGTCAAAGTTTACCTTAAAAAGTGCAACTAATTCTATTTTTATGAAAATGCTTTATTAAGTCAAGGGTTAAGGTTTCCACCTTCCAAGATATAAATAGAAGGCATGCAAGCCTTTCAAAAGAGGTTTTTATTCTTTTGTCTTAGTGCTTGGGTGAGAACATGTTTTAACTTTGTGTGTACATATACTTTTATATATTTATGAATATGAAAATATAATCAAGTGTAATGAATGTTACTTTGAAGAGGTGTTAATGTCATTTGGTTATGGAATGTGCTTTGTTGTTCATAGTTAGAGGGATTAGTTAATGCTTCAATTCTTTTTAGTTGTATTCAAAACTTTGATGATGCAAATTTAGGTGTTGTGAATATTTTTGGATGGACTTTATGCCATATGCATGAAATATGAATGTAAGAATGACTTTGTGATTCCAGGTGACCTTGTAGATGATATTTATCAATTATATAGCACCTCAATCTTGTACACTTGGAAAATTCAAACCTTGGTTGCTCCTCTCAGTTTTGAACCTTTGTAAGTTTTAAAAGTCTCACATCTATGTTATCTTATGCCCTTTGGCCTATATCTTAGTCTAACCAGTCTTATGTTGATGACCCAAACCTTATATCTTGACCATAATGATTAAAACATGTTTATTTCATGCCCCTACAATTTTTGAGTGTGTACCTATTTTCTAATTGCTAAGACATAAGCATCAATTACAAACACTTATGTCAATGTTAGTATCATACCCTGATGTAGATGTCTAATGCCCTAAAGTTACCTAATTTGAAAATAAAATGTATCCTAATGGTCTGCCTAAGTGTTTTAATGTGAGATATTTTTTGATAAGATTGGTATATATTCACAATTACTCATCATTCATTCACCATGTAGAAAAAACCTAAAGAGACCAAGGCAACTTATCAAAAATATTCTATCAATCATTCAATTAATCAAAACTTTCCTATTTTCTCCCATTTCCATATCAGTCATACAGACATCACATCTATAGGTTTGAGGTACTAAAAGAGTATCCCAAGATCTATATTTGCCAAGTTACAAGCTAGGTCATTATTGTACTTATTTTCCACATATTGCATGATTCACACACAAAATAACACACATGGGATAAATACATCAGTCTGAGGCCTTTTTTGGAGTATTAGATATGTAGGAAATGTTCATTGACATAAGGGTATTTGGGGTCAGCTTGACACCATGATCCTACTAACCCATTTTTTTAAGGTCACCATGAATATAAATAACTAGGGTTTTACAATTTCATGAGGAACAATAGTACATTCAGATGTGAAGGTGAAGACAAACCTATAAGCATCCAAGTGGTTGTATCCTTTTCCAATAAGTATTCCATACAAGACACCCACATCTAATTCAGATTGTAGCATTGACATTAATGTCTAACGCTAATGCCAATGTCTATGGCTCTAGAGGCACTCAATCCAAAATTTGGAGACTATTATAGAATCCTCTTTCAATCTAATTATTTCTTGTTCTATATCTAGAACTATATTAGCATCACAACCAGCCAAGTACATTATTTCTTTGTCATTTGCATATCTATCATAGTTGTACTTTTTAATTTTATCCTATCTCAATTTAATAAATTTAGCGTATGTTATATATAAGCTTATTATCTATTTGGCCTACTATAGAGATAATTTATCACCCTTGTGCCCTAGGCTATCCATATCCCCTTTAACCCTAGATCCCCCAATCTAGACTTTTAAGGTTAAACATTTGGTGAACCTAACCTTTGAACACCAACCCGTGGGTGGTATAGGGTTTTGTGTTTCATGTTTTATCGATTATTATAATTTGTTTCAAATTATAAATTTTTTATTTGTGAAGCAATGGAAAATTTTAATGTAAATTTTTTTTTTCAAGTGGAATATAAAGAAGCCTTGATCACTCATCCCAATAATAACAAAGGATTAATGGATGCATTTGTGTATGTTACATGAGATGAAATAAATAAACATGATAAGGCTAAGGCCTCCTCACTTAGTGATGGTGAATTGTTAGAAGGTATTACAACTGATTCCATACCTATCAACCTTCCTACATCTAGTAGAGGTATGAGTTATGTTTTTAAACCTTCCTTTCCTAAAATACAAAATACTATTGCCACATCTTACATGGAAACACTAAATATTTCAACATAAATACTTATTTCAATTCCTATTACTACTCAAAACATGTTTACATCCCCTTTGGTGACTATTTAGCTTACAAATATAAATCCCAATGGGTATACGATTCAAACTCTCCTTCAAGTTATAAAGACCTTAGAGGATAAGGTTACAAACATTAAACAAAATGCTTTAAAATATCCTCATGTTATTGATTCACAATATATATTGAATAACCTTCATACACTTAAGATGACAAGGGTTATCTTCAACCTAAATTTTCATTTTATGATGACAAGGGTGATCTTGAACATCTTTGATCTTTTTACATGGCATGCCTTAACTATGCCTCCAATGATAAACTTTGGACCAAGTTATTTCCAAGAAGCCTCAAATAGTATGCTTTAAGTTGGTTTGATGATTTACCTCTCTAACCTGTGAAAGCATTCAAACCTCTTGCAGATCATTTTTTGGTGCGCTTTTCCATTAATATTTTTGAAAAAGTTTCCTATGCTCAAATTGCCAAAATCAAACAAGGAAAAAATGAACCTATCAATGAATATGTCTTAAGGTACAAGATAATGTTGGATAAAATGACTAATCTTATGGAAGATAAAGAGTTTTAACACATATTCAAGCAAAGCTTGCTTGCTCTTTTACATGATTCCATTATTTTCAATAAGTTCAAATCTTTTGATGACTTATGCCATGTTGTATAGGACCATGAAATGAAGCTTATTTTATTAAATAATCTCAATTATGTATCAAATACATCGATTGAATCTACATCTATTACCAAGTTTACAATCAAACTAAGTTATAAGCTAAACCCTCCTGATCCTAAAAAGGAAGCAATGACCATGGATAACGTAGTGTCACAATAATTAATCGGCGTATTTTATTTGTTGATATATTTATGTCAAAAACCTCAAAACACCTTGTGACTTAGAGGAGACCTTTAATTTTTTTTGAGAAAAGATTTAAAATGGCCTAAATACATTTTTCAAAGACCTAAATGAAAACCAGAGATTTTTATGCACCTTGCAACTTTGCAAAGTTACAAAGTACACCTAAACCTCCATTTTCCTGCTTACCAAGTCCCTAGCAGAAATTATAACTTGCACATTAAAATTTAAAACTTTAAAAAGTTGAAAAGTGTAATATAGACTCTGCTTTTTGCTTTTCATCGATACCAAGCAGAGACCAAAATTATCACTACACTTTGGAACTTTCAAAAGTTACAACGTGTAGTCTGAATTCTGCTCCCCACTTCCTAAATAACTTCTACCTCCAAAACCCCTCCGTGAAAAGTAGAAAATAGAGAACATATCACAAATTTGTAAACTTGTAAGGAAACTTTATTGTCCCACTATCCCACCTCCTAATCCATCTGCCACAATTTTTCATGTGCTTGGCATTAATTAGGGGTTTATTAATATATAATTAGGTTTTTTGCATCATTTATTTAACATTGAAAACCAAAACTCCTCCAAGTGATATTGCAAACTAGAGCTTGAAGCCAAGTGATGCCACAACCTGAACCAGACCTCCATTACCAAACAACACAAAAATTAGTTATATCCATTTCCAAATCCTACACATACATCCATGGTATTCTCCTAGGTCACCTAAATTTTTATTTAATCTATACCAGTGTTCTTTCCTATAAAGCTTAGGGTTTCTTTCCATAATTAGGGTTTTCTCAAAAAAATTCAAAATCATTGTTGTTGACCTTATATTGCTCATAGATTGCCATTTTTGCATTCATGTGTTAAAAATTTTACTACAAGTTGTCTAAGATTATTGTAATTTCTTTATATCTTTTCCTAAAATTTTCAACTAAGTATTACACCTAAAATCCTTGTTGAAATCTAGGCAGAGATCCCCTTTGTTTTATCACCCTGAGTTCCCATCCAAGATATGACTTGTAATTATAAACTATAACCCCACCGAACCTTTAGGTTAGACTTTATAGCCTCTATTTCATAGTATATTCTCAATGGAGTTAAACCTTATAAAATCATGACAAAACTCCACCAAGTTAAAAGTAGAAATATAACATGTAATTGCAAACACAACTCTTGACCAGCTCTGTAGTTGGTTTCCCTCACCCATTTTCCTAGTGCATATGTCTAGAAAAGAGATAAAGATCAAATCAAAGGTACCTGGTGTCCTTTCTAGATTGGATTCCAATATCAATTAGATAACTAACACTGACATAGGCCACAGAAACGTAGGTTATTTTTAGACTTGGGTTAATGTAGAATTCAAGAATGACTGGATTCAAATAATTAATGATAGTGGTTTACCTCAAGCTATAGCCTTCCCATTCTCATTGCAAATCCCTAAGCTTGTGCTCATTATGGCTAAGCATTATAATACAAAGAAGAGAAGTGGTGAATGATAAAGGGGAGAAGATTCTGATAATAGATCTATATTTCATTGATATTATGTTCTTAATCTCAGAGTTTGAGAGCTATATAGACATTACTCTTGATTCTTCCAAGAAATTCTACCAGGATAATACATTAGCTTGTTTACGAGTTATAAATAAATAGTGGTTGAATACCCCTAAAATTTCAAACACAAGAATGCCTAAGACCCTATCTAGGATAGACTTCAAAGATGAGGTAGAAGATATCATTATACTCTTGTATAGAGTTATAAGAAGCCCTAATGTAAAAAACTACAAAGATTGAATGTAACAGTATATTTAGGTAATCCAATAGAGTAAGAAATACATTCATTGGGCCCAATTGATCATTGATTCTATTCATAGATAGTTGATGCAAGTTCAAACCACTAACAAATTCTACATGACCTCCTACCTCATCTATGCTTTAGCAAGAGGGTGGGTATTCCCAGGATTAAACACAATACCAGATCAAATTAAAAAAGTTTATAACTACTATCCTAATCTTACTTTTGAGGGGAGTAAACAACATTTCAGAAGAGTTAATGAGGCTTTCATCTACTACATCATAACCATGTTTGAAAAGAACTAGAAAGGACAAGGTTTTATGATGCTACAAGTACAAAAATTGCAAATTGAAGATATTACTTCATCCAACTCCTCATGTATTCCTATATTAGAGTTGATGGTTTTAGTGGGTGTCCTTACACCCTTCCTAGGTATGTTAGTGATAGGTGGCCCTTAATATATCTTGTAAGACAACTAGTGTAAACCCACAAGTTGTTATCAATCAAGCATAAAACAAGCATACACTTCCCTATCAGTATAGGGAGGTACGCCTACCCTTATTTATCCAAGGCCAAATGTGCAGATGTGGAGATGACTCAGATGACTTTGAGATATCTTGACAAGAGGCCCTTTTATGATGTGATTGGTTATGTTTCTAGTTTATCAGGTTCCTCATATTCTCACATTCCCTTTTATGAAGATTATTGGAAGGATATGCATGATGAGGAAGAGGTTAGGTTGAGAGATTATTCTAGGATAACCTTTGAACAAATTAAGACCTATGATATGGCACCATTTCTAGAATATTTAAAATATGAGAAATAAATAGTGGATATGGTGTATTATAATAACCATATCTACCTCCAAACTCTTCCTTAAGTCAGGTGGTCTACACCTAAATCCTTCTTATTAGATAGGACCACCACAATTATTAATAAAACTTCAAATTGGTTAAGAAGCAAGGGGGTGAAAATAATAAAATAAATCATGGGCATCATAGATAGATTCAAAAAAGTAAAGGATAAGGGTGTAGAGGCAACATTAATAGAAGGTTCCAACAATGGTACTCAAGTAGATCATCTAGTGGGGCTAGTTGTTTCGCATAAAGGGAAAAAAAATCAAAAGGCAAAAAGGGCTTCTTCCAACACTCAAGTTCCAATAGCCCAACCACTAGATCAAGCACTACCAATTTACATAGGGGACATAGCTATAGTAACTCTCTTCCTATTTCTATTATCCAATCTATGCAAGAAATCACCCCTTCTCTTGTTTCTACCAACCCACTAGTGTAAATGATTCTCTTAATAGTGATCTAATCAATGCAGTTGGTTATCCCAAGTCCACCTTCACCTCCCTCTTATGAAATCACTTCAACCTCATCCCTTATATCTACTACCACCCCATTGATCACCAACACCACCCAAAAATACATAGTTGTTGACTCAGTCATTCTAACTACAGCTCCATTACCCACCATAGCCACAAGGTCAGTAACTTTTCCATCTTCATCCTCCATCACACTTCATTTATTTCTACTTTGGCAATTCCCACTACATTGATATATTATTTTGCTTCCTTAGACACCACCCTTTCACAAGTTCCCTTGTTCCAATCATGTATGCTACCTCTCTACCTATGCCACTTCCATCTTCCACACCCTTTGGAAGCACATCCACTCCACCCATCCAAGTATCCTTGTCCTCTTCCACTCTCACTTTGACCCAAACTCCCACCAAGGAGGTGGAAATGGAGAATCAACTGACACAATTGTGGCTATTCAACCCACTAGTGGGGTAGAGATAGTTAAATCATATGTTGAAGACTCAATGGCAATGTTAGTTGTAGATACAACACTTGTTAGGGTAACTACCATTGTGGCAGCTTCAATTGCAGATTCATAGGTAATAGTGGTCATTGGAATAGAATAGGACTCATCGATAGCCACTTTTAGGTGGTTGGCACAATTAGTGTCTAAGAAGAGGAAATAGATAATATCTCCCAATACCCTAGATTTAGTATATTGGAAGCATCCAAATAACCAAAGAGAGGTCCCAAAACCATTTCCACAATCTCATATGATGTAATAGGAGAAAAGTATGTGGAGATAGTAGTTCCCCCATCTAACGAAAAAGAGAATATTTAGCAGTGGGGAATTATTAGTTATCCAAGGTCTACCTTGGTCTTAAAACAAGAGAGGAACTGAAATATGATGTTCAGACAAGCATAAGTTCTCTCTTTGATAAAATGAATAGTGACAAGGTCACTAAGGATGAGCTGAAGAATAAGGTTGAGTAATTGATGACTACCTTAAGAAAGGTTATAAACCTAGCAAATCAACTTGAATTAGATCATCCAACTCAATCTCTCTCTCAATTCCTTGATAAAGAAACATTTGATGCAATGATAGAGATTGATACAATGGGCAAGGCTACAAAAGACTAGGCTAAAAAACTAATCACCAAAGGAAACATGGTGATAGGGTTAGCCATGGACTATTATAGAACATTAAAGGATGAACTAGAATCCCTAAAGGCATAAATAAATAAATATGAGGAGGAGGTTGAAAGGCTAAAACTCTACTTTCCCAAGTTACAGACCATTGATCATATAGATAGCAATACCCTCATGTCAGAAAAGATAATAAAAAATCCTTTAGAGCATGATGAGCTGGAGAGGGCAGCTAAATTCAAAATCAAAATACTTAGTGAAATTATTGATAAGGCCAAGAGCACAAGTGACAATGCCACACATGTAATGTATGTCATTTAAGATTCAATTTGTAAATTGTCATGTGAGGTAGTAGATTACCAAGATAAACTTCTTCCTGTTCAAGATCTTCAGGATAAATTCAAAAAGGTGATTAATAAGGAGTAAGCACATGATAAAAAATTTAATATGAATTATATCCACCAATTTAGCAAGTACCACAATACACTTGATCAGATGGGTAAAGACATCCAAGTCTACAGAGCTTATTCTAGGGAATTATCTGAAGTAATAATAGAGTGTGACATCAGTAATTTGTACACAATTAGTCCTGATGAAGAGTGCCTACAAGAAATATTCAGAAGTTTTGATGATTACATCAAGAAGATACAAGCAGAAAAGGATAAATAATCCTCAGCTATCACTTTCATTGATTGATTATTTAATTATTTGATAAGAAACATTCTGTAAATTACAAATTTTGTAAGCTACATTGTAAAGTTGCAAGTTGTAAATTATAATTATTATTTTGACAACTCTTAGCTTTTAGTTGAAAAGTGATACTTGTAATTTTTAATTATCATTTGGCAAGTTTTAATTAAAAAAGTATAACTTGTATTTTGCACTTCTCTTTTTTATCAAGTTGAATGATTTGAATGTTTTAAAAACTCATGTTGTAATTTTCACATTCCTTTTTGTCAAAAGACATATAAGTTGTAAAATTCTCAACTATAAATTACAAGTTAGGTTTTGCAAGTTATGTTTTAAAATACTCAAATATTTTAAAAGCATTCAAATTTGTTAAAATATTAACCAGGTCATAGAGTTCATTTTGGCACCCCATTTCTTGGGGAGATATTTCTTTGACTAAACTCAAGGAGAGATGGTTCGATTCGAAGAATCCAACGACACTTTCTCCTTCTTCAACACTTGTTAAAGTGCTTAGATGTTACAAAATCCTCTTCTTCATTATATTCCACAAAAGATGCCTATTCAAGTTGAGATGATGACATTTGTATAGGCACTCCCTAATTTCTTGCTCCAGGACTGAGTGTAAAAGTTTTTTATTTATTCTCTCTCAAAGGAGTAATTTTTTGTATAAATATGGGTCTCATATGTAATCCATGGATATTTTGGCTAATAGATAATTTTTTCTACTTTTGAGAAGCTTATCTACATGTTGTAACCTAGAGAATATTATTAAACTAAATTTTTGCCTTCCTTATTTCATGTTATCCTTATGTATGTACGACATTTTATTACATTTGTGAATGATATGAATCTTGTTTCAGTCATATAGAATCATTTGTGGTATTTATTTTTGCCTTTTGAAATCTTACTGAGAAAAAATCAAGAACTTTGTTCCTTATTTGATAAATGACCAATTTTGCCTTTGATATTATAACAATGTAAGATTGTGCTTCAAGAAATTTCAGCATATTATTGTTCAAACTGTGTTTAATCAAATTAATCATTAATTTCCACTAGAAACCTTTGGTGCATCACCATTTCCAGTTTTAAAATTATTTCTAAACTCTTTTCCTTACAAGTTAAAAACCTAGTTAGGAGAAAAATCACTAAGACGCTGAAGTTTAAAGTGAACTAGTCATGTATTAGTTGCACTAAGCTTAGTGAAGGGAAGTCAGCCTTCTCTATAGGTTAACTTCAATTTTCTAAGGTCCCACAGCTTGGAGGTGATCCCATTGTGTTATTAGATTCCCATATACTAAAACTCTTACAAAACAAAGCGGGTGCAAAATCTAATTGATAGCATTATCTAATGCACTAAGAACATGATTCTCATGTTTACATGAGTCTCTAGCTACATTACTACCATGGTTAATAGAGTGTCATTTTATATCTCTCCCTCATCCTATAGAGGTTGATATGAGTTAGCCTCTATCCAAAAATATATGATGTGAATGCTTATTTTGATTATCATCAGGGACCAGGAAATTCTATGAATAGATGATTTACCTTGAAGCATAATATCCAAGACCTTATTGATGACCAAAAAATTACATTTGATGATCCTCCAAAAGAATTAGTTTTACAACCTAGTGATCACTAGAAACAAAAAATATTTAACAATCCTTTGTGATACCATTCTAAGATAGAACCAAAAGCACAAATAGCATATAATGCACATCTTCTTCCATCACATTATGGGCACCCATTAGATGGGATTATTGGTACTTATACATGGCATATACCTCATATGGTTCAAAGACTTTATATAAATTTTGATGACAATGATATTAATGATGATTTTGATATTCATTCTTTATTCATTTGAGCTTTCCTTGATCACCAACCTATACACAGTGTTATGATTGATAATAAGGCAACCAAAAATGTTTGCACCATGGCATTACTTGTGTATCTAGGTTATACTCATCATGATTTGCATCTTTATACTAGATTAGTTAGAGCATTTGATGGGACCTCCAATTAGGTTCTTGGTGAGATTGACCTACCTTTACAGGTTGGTCCAACACATGTGATTACTACCTTTTAAATTATACCTTCCATGGTAATATTTGATATGTTATTGGGAAGACCTTGGATCCATACACTTCAAGTGGTACCTTCTACAATGCATGGGTGTGTTAAATACATTCATGCCAATCAACTAATTAAAGTTTCTAGAATTCCATATGAGCATCCTCTTGAACAAGAAAAATATATACCCAAGCAAATAACTATCAAACCTACTAAGGTTAATCCACCATAAAAGGGTAAGCTACAGGCAATCCTTTTTACTAGGTCACCAGTATTTGAGAGACCATTACATCATAGACATACACTAAATTCCATAAAATTCCCATCTTCTATTACGCACCATATTCAAACATCTAGAACACCTAAACATGTTTCTACTATTGTTATTCCAAATAAACCACAAAGCACACAGAGATGGGTTCCACAAACCCCTATTCCTTTTTTTACTAATTTATGACCTCAAAGCCTTATTATACATACACAAAGCATCATAGATACTATAGTGACAAATATTTTCCCTGTACATGCTCCTTATCAGTACCACAAATTCATTACACTAGGTTACGAGTGGGGAGACACCTATGACCATCCTTTGAATGAGATCATAGGATGATCTTTCCTTTTCACATATTCTAAAATATAAAAAAAATCAAAAACATTTAAATATCAAAAAATATTTTTGACATATATATACTCTATTGGTTCCTTGGCATTTATGTGTTAGTTTCATGTTGATGGATGGCATATTAGTTACTTATACATACACATGTGTGGCATGCTTCTACTTGAGTGTGATGCATGTATACATAGATATATCATTGATTTTTATCTTGGATGTTGGGCCTCCCTATACTCATGTCATGTGGGCATTGGATTAATTTGCTTCTTCTATCTTCATATACACAGGTTATATGGTTCGATCATCACTATTCATTATCATGTTTTAGCTTATATATATTTACATATGCCTTTATCCATGATCATATATTTCATAGGGTACTTGATATGATATGCACTTGACATTTATTTCTAACATGTTTGATCCATAGGCTACTATGTTATGTTTTTGTTGGTTGCTTATGGTTTCCTCTATGCACTTCCTTGAGTGTCTTGCCTTCCTATTTTCTTGTTAGTTTGAACATTTGAATATGTTCTTCTGTTTACGGACCCCATACCAATGTGTGATTTATTTGACATTTGAATATATCATTATTTATTGTATGAATATTTGAATATGTCATTATTAATTTTTTGGATATTTGACTAAGTCATGTCCCCTCAATTGTGTGGCATTTGAAGATGCCCCTTGTTTTATGTCTCCTAGGACCATTATATGTTGACTTGCTTTTGAGTTATCTTGTGTGTGTGCTTATTTGTTTGTTGAGCTTGTCTTATTGCTCTTTAGACATTTCCATTATTTATAGTGCATTTGAGGCCTTCATGTGATCACATTATTCTATGCACTTCAATGTTATATATATGTAGACATGTTCCTTCAATATGCTACATGCTTCCATTCATAGATTATACACTTGTCTTATCCTTTTAAGGTGAGGTAACTACTAGTTTCTATTCCTCCCTCACCTCAAAGGGAGGCATGTTCTCCACATTGGGCACAAATTTAAAATTTAGTGGGGGCATGCTTTGGAAGCATGTTCTTCACACTTATTCAGTATTTAGTACACCTACATTCAATGGGGGCATGTTTTGGGAAAATGTCCTCCACATTAGCACTTATATAAATTTTTAGATTTCACCATATATAAAAAGGGTATTTTATGGTAAAATTTTATCCACACTTATGAAAAAACTCAAATTGACCAAAACACATAGTCATATGATTCAAATACACATTTATGACAAAATTCAATACATCGATACTATTTTTACACACAGTTTTAGCATGAGACATATCTAAGGTGCATATGTTATGCAATGTGTGCCTAGTATTATAAAATACAAATGATTTTCAGATTTCAAAAATCTTCCATAAGCTATCATCACCCACCAGGATAGACTGTATTGAGCCAATCTAATGTTTTAGTTGGTTCACTTTTGGTATGGTTGAGGTGATTAAATCACTCAGTATTACCAAGTTTTTAGGTGATTGTATCATCCAACCTCACCAGTTTGATAGTGTGAGTTAACTTGATTCACTCACACTTACCAGGTTGTAAGTATGGTTGGATTACACAATTGAGTTAATATTAACTATCGGGTGGAAATTCAACTTTTCTGCAAGGTTCAGGGCATGTATCTTGCAATCTCTCTTTATCTCCTTAGATATATATATATATATATATATATATATATATATATATATATATATATATATATATATCATAGTTTAAGAGCTTTACAATGATACATCTTTTCATATCAATTTGCCAATAGGCAAGGTGGTTGCATCAATACACAAGTGTACTCATAAACCTTGCTCTTTCAATTTTAATCTTTCTGATCCTTTCAATTTCATATTATATTCACTAATTTTATACTATAACATGTTCTTGGTTGTAGGTTAGTCCCTAGCAAAGCACTCAACTTAGACTTAAGCAAAGGCAAAGTGTGTCATACACACCCAGGTACACATTTATTTTGCTTTGAATCAACAATTTAATTACTAGATTAAAGGGGGCTAATAAAGATGATATTTATGAATTATATAGCACCCCAATCTTGTACACTTAGAAAACTTAGACCTTAGTTGTTCCTCTTAGTTCTTAACCTTTCCCACTTTTAAAAGTCTTGCATCTACTTTATCTTGTGTTCATTGGCCTATCTCTTGATCTGACCAATCTTATGTTGATGACCCAAACCTTCTATCTTTCCTAGTATGCTTAAAACATACTTATCTTACACCCCTAAAATCTCTGAGCTTGTACCTATTTTCTAACTACAAGGACACAAGCATCAATTCTAGATACCTATGTCGACGTTAGTGTCCTACCCTGATGTAGGTGTCTAGTGCCATAAAGTCATTTAATTTAGAAATGAAACTTATCCTAATGATTGGCCTAAGTTTTTTAATATGATGATAGGAGTGGTATATATTCACAATCACTATTCATTCATTCACCACCTAGAAAATGCCTAAAGAGACCAAGGCAACTTATCAAAAGTATTCTATCAAGCAATCAATTGAGCAAAGCTTCCCTATTTTCTCATATTTACATATTAGTCATAAGGACAACCCATCTACAGGTCTGAAGTACTAAAAGAGTAGCCCAACAGATATATTTTCCAAGTTACAAGCTAGGTCATTGTTGTACTCATGTTTCACATATTACATGATTAACACACAAGCCAACATATAGAAGAGAACTACATCAGTCTGAGGCCCTCTTCAAAGTATTGTATATGTAGGTAACATTCATTAATAGATGGATTATTGGGGTCAACTCGACACTATGAGCCCAATAACCCATTTTTCCCAAGGTCACCATGAAGATGAAGAACAAGGGTTTTATAATTTTGTGAGGATCAAAAATCCATGCCCAAATTTTAATGCACTAAAGTGAAAGTGAATACAGACCCAAAATTATGTAGGTGGTCGCATCCTTTTCCATCAGGGATTCCATATAAGACACCTATGTCCATTTCAGACAGTAGCATAAATGCAAATATCCAAGGCTGATGCTAGTGTTTATGGATTTAGAGGCACTCAATCCATAATTTAGTGACTATTCTATAATCCTCTTCCATTCTAGTTCTTGCTTATTCTAGATCTAGAGTTGTATTAGCATTGAAACTAGCTAAGTACATTATTTATTTGTCATTTCCATATCTATCATAGTTGTAATTTATACTTTTAGCCTATCTCAATTTAATAAATTTGTCATATGTTATATTTGAGTTTAGCATCTGTATGGCCTACTATAGAGATATTTTATCACCCTTGTGCCCTAGGCTATCTCTATCCCATTTAACCCTAAATCCCCAAAAATACACTTCTTGGGTAAAACAGTCCATCTTCCTTGCATTTGTTGTATGTGTTCTTGTTTTCATTTGAGATAAAGGGTTCCTCTTCATTTTATATTCATTTTTATGGGTTACTCAAATAGTGTTTTGTATATACTCTGTTGTGGCTTTCTCCTTTTTTCTTTCTTCTCCCATCTCCCTTTATTTTAATTTTTCCCCCTTTTCTTTCCTTTTTGTGCTTTTTTGTTAAAAGTATGCAAAAACCCCAAAAAGTCCCATATCTGAAGAGGGTGCTTCCCCTCCCAAATGCATAGGAAAATCACCCTTTCCATGGTGATTTATCCAATGTTGTAATTTTATGTCGTTGCTCATTGGGTGAGTCAGTGAAACTAACAAAGAAAGCTCAGTGACATAAAATCTTGCCAAGACATCTAAGTCTCTATCTTAATTAGGGTTATACAATCCACATTAGGTTAAAACAATCCAAAATCTCAAAAATTGGCATATGTCCCACCCATAATTTTTAGATACATGTATTAATGTAGATGCATAACTACATCAATAATCTTTTTTTTAACTAAAAGGGGTAAAAAAATTATTCAGAAAAATAGAAACGACAGTTACAATGCTTGATCCTAGTCAACCAGATGACCCAACTTTTGAAAGAACTCCACAGGCAACATCCTCTGGTCCAAAATACACCAGTTAGGCCCTTGCTCAGAAGCCCATTTAGCAAGATAGTCTGCGACCTCATTCCATTCTCGGGGAATATATTTGAAAACCACTGAATCCAAGGACGTGCTTAATTGGAGAGCCTGTTGGGTAACAACTGCCAGCTGCCAGTCAACATTATGAAAAATTTTATTATTTAACAGGTTAATCACTACCTGAGAATCTGACTTACAAATAATTCACTCCCACCCATGCTAGCAGCACTGTTGCACCGCTTACAGGATGGCCATCGCTTCCATGAGATTATTTGTGTAGCAGCCTTTGTACACAAAAAAAACAAATTGAATCTCTCCTTCACTATTATGGCCCAATCCACCAATGCCAGCATCTCTTGGGTTTCCTTTGGAGGAGCTGTCTATATTTACTTTGATTATCCCAGCCTGAGGGGGCGCCCATCAACATGTCCTATCAACAGGCCGTTGCAACTGCCTAGCTCTCTGCGTAGGCCGTGTGGGGGGTGCGATGCTGGGAGTAGCCGAGTGCGCACCTACAATACGATAAAAAATAGCAATGTCTTCCACTCCCAATTCATCAGCGCTATGACCCTTCGCCAGGAGAGTCTCATATAGTGAATTGCAAACTTTCTGCCAGAGGGCACTCCATTCCAGCTGAGTCTCACAGAAAATGCACATGTTTCTTTCAAGCCAGATGTTCCACAAGATAAAGGTTGGACCATCTGTCCAAGATTTCTGTAAGATCGACGCCTTGGAGGGAGGATGACCCATGCAGTTCCAGAAGTATGAGAGCGAAGCCACATGATAGCAGGGACAGCCCCATGCACTCCACCATAAGTGCCATATCTGCTTAGCAAAGGGACAGAGGAAGAAAAGATGCGACCCAGTCTCCTCACTCCTACAACAAAGCACACATCTAGATGGTCCCTGAAACCCACGCTTGCAGAGGTTGTCCCAGGTAAGGCACCTATTATACACTAACGTCCACATAAAGAAGTTACATTTGGGCCAAGTTAGGCTGCTCCAAATTTTCTTCCCCCACACGAAGTTTGCTTCACCAAAAATTTCCTTCGTAAGAGTGCCATACCCTGTTGAAACCAAATATTGGCCGGTAGAATCACCTCCCCATGCAAGAACATTGAGTCCTTGTAAGGAGCTACACCCGTGAGAAGCAAGGATCTTATTTAGCTCCAGTCGCTCCTCCCTAGAGCCCCTTGGAGGCCAGTCAGAAGAATTTTTCCATCTATACCTAGTAGTTGTGCCTAAATTGAATCCCTCCTTGTAATGAGCAACTGAAATCCACCCAGCATCATGAAAGGCTTCACATAAAGGTTTCAGGTGTGGATGGAAGGATAAGAGTGGGGGTGATCCGTCCCAGGAATCTTCCCAAAAAAGGGTCTCTGCTCCGCTGTGGCAAATCTAGAACAGGCTGCATTTGACCATTTGCACTCCCAGTTTGAGATTTTGCCACACCATGGAGCCTCCCCATCCAAGAGGCAGCCTAGAGATATCAACAGCTTCCACACCAGGAAAATATTTGAATGACAATATACGGGCCCATAGCTGATCTTGGTTGGAGCACCACCTCCAGTATAGTTTAGCAACAAGAGCTTGGCTGGCTAGAATAGTTGAGCGCAAGCCAAGCCCACCATCTCTTTTTGGCTGACAAACTGTATCCCATTTGATAAAACTCCACTTGGTGCTCTGTAGGTTACCACTCCAAAGAAATTGGCGTGAGAGGGCATCAAATTCCTTAAGAAAGTACATAGGGGTAGCTTGCACCATGCAACGGTAGATAGGAAGCACCTGGATCACCGATTGCAGGAGTGTGACCCTCCCAGCCATTGAGAACCATCTATGTGTCCAGTGACTAACTTTCTTCTTGAGTCTATCTAGCACATTTTGCTAGAATAATCTAGGCTGCCTTCCCACAACAATCAGAATCCCCAAATAGATGACCGAGAGAGCTTGAATTTGAAATCTCAAGATAGCCGCAATCCTTCGTTGTATAGGTTCAGGTGTGTTAAAGAAAAAAATAGAGAATTTGTGGTCATTAATCTTTTGCCCAGAAGCATCCAGATACACATCAAGGGTACTTTGAAAAGCTTCTGCCTCCCTTATCCTCACTCTCCCAGTAAGGATAGTATCATCCACAAACTGCAGGTGGGAAGTGGTCATTTCCTCTCCCCACTTCCAACCCTGCACCCTGTTCTGGGACACCTGGGCCCTGATAAGCCTACCAAGACCCTCAACCAGAATGATAAATAAATAAGGAGAAAGTAGATCACCTAGGCAGAGGCCTCTGGAAGCACCGAAAATCTTGGTGGGTTATCCGTTAATAAGGACCGAGTATGAAGGTGTGGTAACACAGCTCAGTACCCACTGGATCCAATCTAGATGAAAACCAAAGGCCAATAGAACTTTTTGCAAGAATCTCTAGCTGGCCCTATCATAGGCCTTCGCTAGGTCGAGCTTGATGAACATGGATTTTTCCTGAGAGGTACTCATAGAGTGGATAGTTTCTGAAGCAATAACCACCTCATCCAGAATCTGCTTGCCTGCAACAAAGCCCCCTTGTTCCTCTGAGATGATCACAGGGAGGCAGCCTTTTAGCCTCTCCGCAATAAGCTTGGTGATGATTTTATAGACCACATTGCAAAGTGCAATGGGCCTAAAAAGGTCCAGCTGATTCGCCTGATCTTTCTTCGAAATTAGGATAAGAAAGGTAGCATTCAGAGCTCTCAGCATATCCTTATTGGTAAAGGATTCCTGCACCATGTCCAAGAGGTCCTGGTTGATAATATCCCAGAACTCCTGAAAGAATTCCATTGGGAAGCCATTTGGCCTTGGAGCTTTGACTCTCTTCATGCTAAAAACCACTCCTTCCAATTCAGCCATAACAATAGGCTGCAGAAGAGACTCGTTCATACCTAAAGTCACCATCGAGGGTATACATGACAACATAGTATTTTCTACCCATGCAGAAGGAGGCAGGCTAGTTGAGAACAAATCTGAGTAAAAGCAGATGACTTCTCTAGAAATAGCTTGGGAAGTAGTCAGATGAGTCCCATCCGAGAAAACCAGGGAGGATATGAAATTTCTATTGCGCCTAGCTGGAACCAAATTGTGGAAGAACACAGTGTTCCTGTCTCCTTCCTGAAGCCAGTCTATCTGGGCCTTCTACTTCCAAAAAATTTCTTCTCAAAGTTCCCATTCGGCTAAATCATTGATCACTTGAGACTCCTCCGAGCGGAGCTCTTCGAAAAAGCCAAAGTCCCTGATTTGCCTGGTGACCCTATCAAGATGATCTTGAGCCCTCTTCCTCATGGCGTGAAGATTACCAAAGCTATTAATATTCCAATATTTCAACTTCCTTTTTACATTCTGGAGCTTTTTAGTGAAAGAGAACATTGCCTTGCCATAGATGGGTCCTCCCTGTCTCCACCACTGTGCCATCAAGTCCTGAAGGGATGCCTCCTAAAGCCACATAAGCTGGAATTTAAAAGGAGGCTTCTTTGGCCTAAGGATATGACTGGTAACAAGCTTAATTGGCCAGTGGTCAGATCCTCTGCAATCAAGAATTTCTGACGCCAGGGAGGTGGAGCTTGATTGCCAGTAACAAGAAACCAGGAACCTATCAAGCTGCTCAGCTATACCAGCCTCACCAATTCTCCTATTTCTCTAAGTGAAAGTCCCGTTAAGAGGTTTGACATCCGACAGGTAGAGGTGGTCAATATTTTGCCGAAAGATCTCCGAAGAAGGTCCTAATCTAGGCAGCCCTCCTCTCTTCTCTTCCAAGTTGAGAACTGCATTAAAGTCCCCTGTTATAATCCACGGCAAAAAGGGGTAGCAACTCCTAACAAACCAAATGTGATTCCATAGCTTCTGTTGCCCAAGTAGGTCCATAGGGGCATAAACATTGGTTATCAGAATGAGCTCCCCAGATTCCATAGAGGAAGCCATCATTGAAAGGGATGAAGTACCTGATAGCCAGTGATGAGGCATTATTTTCTTTGGATTCCAGCATATGGCCAGACCATCGAAACTCCCCAAGGCACCCACACACTGGCTGTGACTGAAGAACCAAATACTCGGCTTACAAGAAAACCAAGAATCAACTGAAAGTTTAGTCTCCTAGATATAGATGATATTTGGAGAATGGTCCAACACTAATTTGTGCATAGCTTTTCGTCTGGGGAAGCTATTCAATCCCCTTACATTCCATGATAGAACAATCATTGAGTGGATTGGGGGAAATGTTCATCCAGGGTCTTCACAGCCCCCGACTCCACCAATAAATCTCCTGTGAGCTTGATTCTGTCCTGATCCTTTCTTCGGCCAGCTCATGATGGAATGGAGGCTGAAGCTTTCTTGAAGGGTTTTTGCATGAGGCCAAGGGCTAAAGAGGATCCTTTTTCTTTCTTGGAGGTTTCTATATCCTTAAACAAATCTACCCAATGGACTTCCTTGTCAGCCGGGGCTGGCGAGCCTGTTGGTGTAACATCCTGCATTCCTTGGGTGGACTCCTAAATCAGCCGATACTCCATGTCTTGTGAGTCATCATGGCAAGAGAGACATGTTGTAACCTCAGCCTCCTCCCCCTGAAGCATTTCTGGAATGCCATCCTCAATCACCATGTCATCTCGAACTTTGAAGCAGTTGAAGCTCGTCTCAACCTACCTATCAAAATTTGTATGTTTTAGCCCATGGCCCTTCGCTCAGTGTCAAAAAGGAGTGAAACCATCCTTTTCAGGACTCCTAAAGCTTGCTGAGTCATGTTTTGTACATGTGGAGAGAAGGTGATTTTTCCCTTTTGTGTCATTGCTAGGACGGGTTTGATTCATCCTGTTGTAACCCATCTGGCCTGGTGTTTTGCTATCATTATTCACCTGAGGCCTAGAAGGTTCCTCTGGTGAAGCACCACCACTAGAATCCTGAGGGCATTGCCTGTGCAGGTGTCCATAAGCATGGCATATGCAACATCAAAATGGAATAGCTTCGTAATCTATCTGTTGAATCCAAGAGGAAGGCCCCATACAAATTTCCAAAGAATTTGGCAGGGGATTATTCAAATTGATATCCACACAAATGCAGGCATAAGAAATTACCTTCTTCTCTAGTGTTTGGTGTGCTATAGCCATTGGCGAGCCAAGCATAGCAGCTATATGGCGCAGAACATCTTCATTCCAGAATTCCAAGGGAAGTCTCGGCAATCGGACCCAAACCGGAATGCAGGCTAGAAAATCTTCAGCTGAGTTAAACCCTGCATGCCAAGGTTTAAGAAAAATACCGTTGTGCTCATAGAAGTATGGACCTCCTTCAAAAAACTTGTTTCGGTCAAACACTGAGGAAAAGTTCACCATAAAGTAGTTATTCCCTACCAGCATAATGTTGAAGTCGCCCTCTATCTGCCACAAGCAACGAATCCATGCCTCCAGGGTCAAAAGTGATATACGGATACCCAAGAATTTACATATCAGAGCATGAGAAGTGAGGTACTCCACCTACTCCTTCACTACCTCCGACGCAATAACCAGGACTGGACGCTCCTGACATCACTAAAAATAGCCATTAACTCGCTTAATTGTCATCCCCTCTCCCACATATGTCGCCTCACCTCCTTGCGCTATCCCCCCAGGCAGAGGCCGGTCCTCCCTGGGGACTTCAGTTCACCCGCCCCTGCTACGCTCCTCGCTCGCAGCCATCCAAAAACCAACTACATCAATAATCTTATAACTCATATTTTATTCGATTTTCTTATTGAGGATGTACTCAAATTACTTTAGTTACTCATATAAGGGGATGGACTTAATATTGGTCATTTAGTTTTGTTATTAATCGTAGTACTAAGAATTATACTCATAATTCTATTTAGGATTTTAGACAAGTGTGTAAGCTTGAACCTAATAGGGTGCACAATTATGTATATCATTTTCATTTTTTCATATTTTTGAAAATTATTATTTAGCAATCAACCATATGTGTATAAAAAGAAATATTTTTTACATATTATCAAGTACATATATTAATTAATTATTTTACCTTTGCTTTCATACTATTTTTTATTGAATTGTCATAAATTGCATAGATATTGGCATCTGTGTCTATATTTTGGATTATATATAGTTAATTACAATTGATGAATAAGTATATATCTAAATCAGAGTGTTCTTTCAGCTAAGCAATAGTGATTACGGAGCAATCAATCTATCAAAATCACATATAAAAAAATCTTGATCCTATCCATTTGACTCTCTATGTTAAATATCTAAAGATATTTGTACCTTGGTGGATGATATAACAAACCATCATCCTCATTATTCAAACTACTACACTTTCGATACTTTCTTATCATTTTTATTTAAATTATAATATACAATACGTTTATTGCTTTAGATTGTGCAACTTTTTTATTTATGAGATTTTTTGAAGCTAATGATGCACAAAAGCATTTGTAGGATTTTCAACATCCTTCGAGTGTTAATTTTGATCATTAAGGTATTTCTATGCTCACAACATAATTTACCATCTCTGGTATCTACTATCGTTTCTAATATCCAAACTTACATGTAATCATGTAAGACTTTCGAAATTTCTCTAACACATACAAGAATAAAGATCCACAATGAAAAATTGCACCCATATATAGACTAAGCATCGACTCAAAATAGATTTCATGAGATTGGATGATTCAATGGTACAAGAGGGATAGAAGATGACCACCCCATTAATTAGCAACAATGAAAGTTAAGAATGAGATGAAGCATCTAATTGGTTAGATTGTAAATTATTAATTGGAAAAAAAAATGAAAAAACATAATAAATAATTATTACTATTTTAGTTTATAAAGAATAAAAATAATTTAAAATATATATATGATATAATTTAAAATTATGTATTATATAGTATTTAAATAGTTTTTTAATAATATAATAATTATGAAGTTGACAAGTATTTAAATTAGAAATGATGTGAAAAATATATCATAAATGTATCACAAGAAGAAAGGTTAAATTTATTAAAATAAAAAATTGTTAATGGGTAGAACATCTTATATTTATTCCATGAATAGTTATCCATCAATGAACAATGAGATAAATAAGTTTTTATACATTTTTATATATGTTAAAATAATAAATAAGATTTTCAAACATTAGACTTGCAAGTTTTGAAAAAATATGTGTATGTAACTAATGACTTGACTAATGGTAATTGCCTATTTTGACTTAAAGTGAAAACTATATACCCTGCCTTGGTGCCTTCGTGGGTCTCTCTCACTCTAGTTGGATTTGACCAAGAAGAATATGGGATATAGTAGATGCTAACCAGAATCATAAATCTAGTTGAAGCGAGACCTAGAGGATGAAACTAGGTGGAAATAATGCAAGATTGTAAATGATTCCCATATAACCAAAAAAATAAAATAACATAGCAAAACTAATACAAATAAAATGGTGTATATAAATCACTCTGCCATCTAAAAAAGAGATGATTAACAAGTTGAAGGAAGTGTAAGGTTACAACCCATTAAAGGAATTATGGGAGCAAACTCCAAGGCATCAACTCATCTGGTTATTAAAACACTACGTGAAGAATCTGATTAAATGAATGAATGAGAATTTTAGAGTTGTAAGCTATTAAATCCCCACATGAAGAATCTAATTAAATGAATGAATGAGAATTTTAGAGTTGTAAAAGTAATTCCAAGATGCAACTAAGAGGCATATGTGATTTGGGTAGTAAGGCATGTATTAAGAGGCATTTGAATAGATTTTTTTCATTATTTTATGAAAGGGGAAGGTTGAGTAAATAAATATATTCATCCCACAACCATGCAATTATTATTATGAGAGAGGAAGGCTGAGAAAAAAAACATATTCTTCATGAAACCATACAATTATTATTATGGGGGAGAAGGCCGAGCAAACAAACATATTCCAACCATGCAGCCAATCAACAATTATGTTAGTATGAATGCATCACCCCCATCAACATAAAGATCAAGATCAACTGGGTTTATATGTTGATACTAACCATCATGAAATATGTGGCAAGTGGGAACTAATTGGAGACAAAAACAAACTTGAGCCTAGAATGGATGCAATTTCTTTAAAAATAATTAAATCGTGAAAATAATATATTTGCATACCAAACTGTATGCATAAAAATATATGTATCTAAAATTAAAAATTAAATACAAAATCAAATGCACAAAGTAGAGATGGGGGCTTTTAATTTTTTGAAATATTTTCACCGTCTATTTTAATTGTAGACTTTGACCCCCATCTTCATGAAATATTCAAATCCTAAAAAATCTAAAATATACAAGGATTGGGAGGTTTGCAGGGAAAGGGTTAGTTTCTAGCCAATATTAACTCTTCTTAATTTGTTAGATCTGTTCAAATATTTAGAGCCATTGATAAACATAAATTGTATTAACCCAAAAAAATCCACCAAAGTGCTTCAATACTACTCTCAATAGAATGCTAAGCAAGAATAAAATAAGTATTTGGTTGTACTTATTTGAATTAGCCTAACCATGTGTTTATATATAAGTGACTTAATTTCAAACTTTAGAGAAATCAGTATGCATGTTGTACATGTGTACTTAGATTTAAAGGGGACTTGAGCAAACATGTCAAGGTAAGCATGAGGCTAAGAGTTGCACTAGATGCACAAATGAGAGATCAATGTTTGAAAGTCACCATAATAGTTCAATAATGTCTAATTCAGACTAATCAACGACACATAAGATAATGATATTAATATCCACAAAATACCAAAATTAACTTATGGAACTAAAAATGTACAATATTAAGTAGAGAGTGGGGAGTACAAACACGTCTTTAAAAAAATCAAAAGAGATCAAAATATAAAAGGGTATGCATCCAAGAGAAAATATGTAAAAACAATTCATGACCTCTAATACATCACAAAGCTCTTCATATTTATGAATATATCGCTACCAACTAAATCTTCATAAACAAATCTAAATAATGCATATAAGATAATAAGTAATAAATACCAAAAACCCATTTTTGAGTTGCCTACCAACACCCCTTGGATTCTTTTTAAGTATAAACTAAAAATATATCACTTCTAACTAAATATTCATAAACAAATCTATATAATGCATATAAAATAATATTAATGGAGCTGAGTGAGAGAAGAAGTGGGGGAATAAATTTGAATTCAAGAGCTGGGTAGGAAGAGGAGGAGGGCAAAGGGGATGATTTAGACTTGGATCTAGCTATTTTTTTAGGGTGGAAAGGCCTATTGAGCGGGAAAGAACTGGATCAGAAGTTTGGTGTACCCTAAGTATTGAAGCTAAAGATTTTGGGTGGGGTTTAGTAGAAAAAATAGAGTAGATGATTTGTAGAATCTAAATGATAGATCCACAAGTTTTAAATTTTGTTTAGTAAGATTACAGACTAGAAAAATCCCTGCAAGAAAATGGTGGCCTTCTACCAGAGGTTCTAGGTGGGTTCTAACAGAAAAACTAGAGCGAAAGAGTTGATAAATCTAAACAGTAGATCCATAGGTTTCAAAATATGTTTGGTAAGACTATGGATTGGCAGAATCTTTGCAATATAATGGTGGTCTTATTCCAAAGGTTTTAGATGGGTTTTGGCAAAAAAAACTAGAGTGGAAGTTTTGTTGCCTCAAAGCAGTAGATCCATAAGGTTTAGAATGTGTTGGGTAAGACAACAGACTGGTAGAAGTACAACATTCCCAAAGCATATGTTTTAAGGATATTCTGTTGGATCTTCATTTGAAATAATGTTGGTTGTACCCCCAAGAACCTGCTTCACCTTTTGGGGAGACTACTCCATGTGTAAGGTTGGTTATTAGTGTCCACCATTTATGCCCTTGTTTTACATTGGTATTATCCTATGGGAGCTTGTTTCATATAGTCTGATGGTTGTTAAGTTATCTCCCTCTCTTTTTTGGAAAGGTAGGAAGATTTTTTGTATTATTTGTTACTACTCATGTTTTCAAAAACCTACTAGACAAGAAATTCCTAATCTAACATTTTACTTAGCTAGCACAGAAGCTTGTATTCTTCATCTTTCATATGCAATAAAGGTTTGCATTTTTATTTATGGTGTGTGTCATTCATAAAAACCCAAGGAAGGTTTTGACTATGGATGATAGAGGAATCCACATCAAAGTGCTTTCTTTATATGTGGATGTTAGAGGAATCCACATTAACTCACTTATGTGGATGTTTGAGGAATCCACATTGAACTTGTTGTAGACCCAATTTTTGGATCTAGATATCTTTGGCAAATCCCTTGGGGATTTCAAACTAGCTTGGGATGGCATTCTCTTTATTGGGTGCCTAGTTGGATCCATATTTCAATTTATTTATTTATCTCATTGTTATGATTCAGTGGCTATCTAGCTGAGTGGGTGTGCATGCCTATTAGTTGTGCGAAGGTTGTGCGGAGGTTGTGTAAAAGTTTCATAGAGATAGAAGATCAGTAGAAAACTTGGTTTTGTTGTAATCAGGGGCGTCACCTTTTGGAAGCATATGGTTTAGTTACATGTTAGTTGTTTGGTTCCTCATAGGCCTTCTTGACTGTATTTGTTATTGTTGAGGATTTGTCTTTCTATTGTTTGATCTGTTAAGGTTTTGGGATCCTTCAAACCCACTTCTTATGATCCATTATGGTCATGGTAGCCTTCAAAGCCTCTTTTTGTGACTTGGTATGGTTATGGGATCCTTCAAACCCTCTTGGTTGTGGATCAATTGTTTAAAACCTTCTTTTGGTTGTGGGACCAATAATCAAAACCCTCTCTTATTTATTTCATAGCTCTAGTTTCAAAAGCATTTACCCTATCAAATAAAAATATATATATAATAATAAGGAATATATACCAAAAGCCCATTTTTGAGTTACCTACAGAAATATTTCATAACACCCTTTGGACTCCTTTTAAGTATAAACTTTATCGAATTGACATGATAGGTACATCCCTTAATAATAAGTCCAATTCAATTCATTTATTCTCAAAGAAATGGTATTTACTTCATTCCTAAATAATGAAAACTAGCTAGTTTTAACATTTATTTTATAATAATTATAAATAGGATGATATAAGTTTGTGAAACAAATGATATGATAAAATAAATTTTGACAAACAAAATGGGATTTTACCATAGCTAGGCTAAATCAAAGCTTTTAGAAGATGAAATCAAAACTAATGAAAAATAAATTTTTACTTAATATTAAATTAATATTTGGTTGGAAAAAAGAGCCAACCCAACAATAACAAGAAACTTATTAAAAATACTTTGTTATAAATGGATCTATATATATATATATATATATATATATATATATATATATATATATATATATATAAGCACACACAAAAGATCCTAAAACATATATATTAGTTGGAAAAATATTACATAAAGTTACAGCTTATAGAAAATAATTGGTTGGATGAGAAGGCCTAACAAGTGAACCATCCCTCCCTTGAAACATCATTATTGGTTAGTGTTGGTAAGCTAGGTAGGTCTAAGTGCATCAGTCTATCTACAATTCCCAACACTTATCAATTGACTCATGTGTCAACATATCATGTAAGAAGGCTTTGTGCACTCACTCAAGGCACAAAGTGGAAAGAAGGGTAGGTCGGGGTTAGTTTCATGCAATGGAATGGTTTTCATAGTCTTTCTCACCATTACTCATGTGCATTGATATATAATGTTCACATACTAATATCTTAACTAGACGCATAGATGCAACCTTAAATTCTAAAAAAATAAGTAATGTTCATCGCCAAATGCACTGCATAACTCTAACAGAATAAAATTCCTTGTTCACAACAAAGATAAAACTAGTGTATACCAAGTAAAATATTATATTATTATTCAACAAATTTCTCACATAGTCATTTCAAGTTGTAAGGTGTTTCTAGCACTTACAATACCACACACTTCTATATCAATACTAGCTCTACTTAGTAATTTTAAATCTATCTATTCTATACCATTACATTGATTTATTGACCTCCTAATTATAATCCGGTAACATTACAGTAATGTCTCCTTGTTTCACTCTTTTTATCTTTCTTAGTCATTTGCCTTAAAAATGCCTCTAATATCCTTTATTACCACCAAATGAAACTAATTTAATGTTATTATGCCATTCTAACCACCTAGTAGTTAATGTGTCGGGATGTTTGATGCCATCCACCATCATCACTTCTCAATTGCCTATTAGGATCAGTTGTCAGATATAAATCCCATTGTTTATCCCTCATAATCTATACTATAGTTCCTGGGTCTACACGATCTGACTTGTTTTGATAAAAAAAATTTCATTTAATGCACATCGACATAATTTCTAGTGATTTGTGTTTGTCTTGATAGTAGTCTATGTTGGTCACTAACGTATGTTATGGGTTTGGATTGTGCGCAACAAGTTTCAACTACTGCATTGGTCTATCTTTGATTGTCATGTGCTCACATGTTTTATTATTAGTTAGGGTATTAATTGATTTTGGGGGTCAAAATCATCCCACACTAAATATGTTATTCATCCCCAAACAACTAATCCATCTCTTGTTTTCTTTCATTGTTTAATCCAACTGTCCGTAAAATTGCACCATAATAAATTGCTTCATTTATATTTCCACTTTTCAGCATGCCTTTGTCTTGAACGTATCCTCATGATACACTATTATTATCCTGGCAAAAATTAAAAACTTGCATGTTCTTCTATGGTATTTTATAAAGAGGGTGGGCCCACACCGTTTCCTAGATTTCTTTTCATCTTCCTCCTAGAAGAAATATTGTGTACTTTATGTGGTGCACATCAACTCAAAATCCTCCTAGTAGTGGGATTTTTCAAAGAGTTTAACTCCATTTTGTCCTCTGAAATCTGAATTACATATTCTCTCTATTTTATTGGTCCTCTTCCCAAGGCTAGATCTATGGACTTCTCAATAGGACCCATGGCAACCCCCTTGACCAGGTGCTCTAGTGACTTTCAATCACCTTTCGACAAGTCTAGGAAAATAGTACTAAAAGTAGTATTGTGTAGATAGGTTGTCTCCTCTTCTTTCCATTCCATCTTGTTTTCTCCTTGAATTTATGCCATCTTTCTAGTGAATAATTCCACCATGTATTCTTTTTACTTGTGACATTACAATTTTTATCAGTGCAAAACTATGCTCATTATTCTTTAGCCACTTCCTCCTCTTCTTTAGGTCCATTTCATGTGTGGATCTAATCAATGATTCCCAAATCTTCTATTTTACTTCCTTCCCTCTACACATCTATGCATGAATAAGGAAATTGACTCTTTCCTGAGACATCTCCTGCATGACTATTCCACTCAATCGGTGGTCTTCTCAATCTCCACCATGTTGCTCGTAGGTCCTTAGCCTTCCTGTGATATCCCAAGAGGGCGAGTCAAAAATTTAAAACCTTATCTAGAAATATTTTGGACGTCATATTTTTGTTCTTTTGGGTACCCCACCTCACAATAATTTTGTGCCTATTCCTCTAGCATCGTAATGGTTTTCTCTTGATGCATGTTTTCATGCCTACATAGAATTTCATATTTTTGTGTGGTGTAAAAATAATTTTCACATTTTTAAAGTGCAAAACTCATCACTAGAGACTTAGACATCTAGCGGTTATGAATTTTAAAAAAAAATCCCCTATTTGACTTGCTTGGCTAGATTTTAAGAGGCATGTACATTTTATTACACAACTATTATGCTTAGGACTAGCATATCCTAACTAAATCAAAATTACAGGAACCAAATAGCTTAAAAATACCTCTAACAACTTGGTTTAATATTCCTTATTACACTCGATGCACATCACCACTGTTGGTCAGTGATCCATAGCATGCCAATCCTTTGTACTGACTATTTATCTTAACCCTGAGGCATATAGTAGCTTCTTATTTGGCATGTAAAATAGGGCTCACATTGTTGATTTGGGGTACATTCTTCCCTTCAAGGGTAGTAGGTGTATGTGGCACCTAAATGTTATTTATAACTGAAGGTTAACCCACCCATCCATTCTTAGGAGTGGTTCAGCCAATGTGTGTAACTCATATCGATGGTATAAATAGTTCATTGGGCCCTTATTTTGGTGTGGCATGTGGCCTCAAAATTTGGTTTCTAAGGGAAATCAACTTTGGTACATGATCCCTTTTGTGTATTCTAGGGTTTTGGTCTCAACTGTATCATGCCCCATCTTCTACCATCCCTTTTACAATAAAATGTGTTATCATCATGCTTAACCTCATGCTCATGTTCAAATAAGGGATTTGAGTGTATCACTACATACCTTCTCCCAAATACCTTATATGTCACCTATACCCATCTATATCCAACAATACTTTTGGTCTCAGATTCAGTCTCTATGTCATCCTAGTTTAGGGTGTTTTCCAAAATTGCTTGCACTTTCCATACTCTACAAAATGATATTGCAGAGATTTTTAAACACATTTGTGGGATCCATGTGTTCAACATATGAGGCACCTTGGTTGACCATTACTTATATCAATATATGAGGCAAAGTTCCACCCAAACATATGAATCTTTATGCAGGCATGATAATGAGCACCTAGAGATAAAATCATCATGTCATTGGAGGATCATATGCATATTTTAATGTGGTGTGATGATGCCCAAAAGAATGAAAATATAACACCATATAATTTGTAAAATAAGACTACAAATTTTTGACTCCCCCTCTTGGGAGATTGCAGGAAAACTATTGGCCTGCAAGCAGCAGGGTGGAGATTGAGAAGACAGCCAACTGAGTGGAATAATCATGTAATAAATGACTTAGGAAGGAGTCAATGCCTACCATCAAGTGTATATGGGTAGATGGAAGGAATCATGAGAGAATATGTGGGTGTCATGGAATAGAGTCACACATGAAGTGGACCCAGAGAAGAGGAGGAAGTGGCTAGAGAATAGTGAGCGTAGTATTAGTCTTGATTGGGGACTTAGTCAATTTGTTGGGTCAATAGTTGGGAAGATCCAAACAAGTGAAGAAGAAAATGTGATAAGTAAATCGTGAAATGAGTAACCCTAAATATTAGAAACCTTAGCTAAAAACTTTGACTAAGGGAAACCAAGAAAACCCTCCTAAAAGGAAAACAAAAAATGTGACCCAACACTAAGGCATGGCAAAGACTCTACCATGCTTTGCACAAAAACCCAAGATTATTGTACACACCTCTATGACAAATAATCATGATTTCCACTACATACACCAACAAACAATATGAATAACCAAATGCATACCCACAATAAGGACAAACACTAAGCCAACACAAGGAGATGCCACTACATGAAAAAAAATGCCATTGAAGATCCTCATGGAAACATAAAAATAAAAACCACAAACAAAGAAACATGGGGATAAGTAACATGGCATCACTACATACTTTATCAAAATTTTAAAAATTAGGCAAATATTTACCTAGATATGACAAATTATTGTGTAAAATTAGAATGCTACAAATATGTAATAAATCACACAAACTAATTCAGAACTTTCTATATTTAGAAATATACTAAATATGAAAAATATAAATTTGTCTAGAAAACTGAGATGTAGATTATTTCTAGATCTAATATGGAGGAATATTATATTGACTGGGTATGGATCTTAAAAAATAATTGGAAAGGCCTCCAAACAATAGCATTATAGTTTAAAAATAGAGTGTTGTGTTGTTGCCCTAGGGACCGTCAGTATCCGACAGATAGCAAAGATCCAAAACTTTTTGGTTGTGGTCACCTTTGCTTGTGTGTTTTATACACTATGCGAAATATTTTGATCTAAAGTGAAGACTATTGTGTAACTCTTTTTTCACTTAAATCCCTAGCTCAATGACATAGAAGGATGAATGCAATCATGGAATAAAAATGGGTTAGAAGTTTAAGTTGTGCTTGACCTCAACACCTCCTATGTTGAGTGTTGTTTGCATACCAATACTCCAAAGAGGGATCAAACTCCAAGTAGTTCTATCATGCTATGATGGTGTGTGTCAAAAATTAGTACAAAATGTTAGATAATCATGTAATATTAGTGTGATTAAGTGCTTCAACCATGACTTATGATCTTAGAAGTGTATTTAGACTTTAACTCAGGGCTACTATGGTTGTATGTAGTCACAAATGAGAGAAATAGGAAATTTTATCTTAATGTTTAGTTGGAATTGTGGGTTTTTTCAGTGTGAAAACCTCTTGTGTGCAAAATGGATTGAAATGTGGTTTCATAGTGATATTTTTGGAATTCCTTCAGATGGAGCATGACAAACATGCAGGCCAACCCTTTCATGACTTTTTAATTTTTTAAATTAGTTATTATTTAGTGGGCATACACTGTTATAAAAACTAGACAATAATGGGGAATGTTACTGTCCAAATAGGGCACTATTGCCTTAAAAGGAAGAGTTGTTAAATTAGAAGTGTTAGTTAGTCTAAAATTAAGATTAGGTTGCTTAGGCGTTTGGACAGAGAAAATTTATGGCATTGGTTTGCTTAGAGGAATGGATCATTCACACGTAAAGTGAAGGATATTACAGTCAAAATGCCTTGGAATAGATCATGAGCTATGTGTGTAAAAAAGGTGGTCACAAGTGCATTGTTTTAGCTAAAATGTTAATTTATGTGTCTAAATTTTCCTCTCTTTTATTTTTGAATTGCAAAATAGTGAAAATAATGTAGTAAAATGAAAAGTGTGTACTTTTACTTACCTATGAAATGTAGTCTTAAATGTAGGCCATAAGTTGAACTATGCTTCACGCAAAAACTTGCAATGAAACATGTATAAAATCAATCCTTAAGATAAAAATCAAAAAGAAAAAAAGATAAAAATTATAGATTTAGTAATAAGGAACGAATACCCCTGATTGGGTATGCAGACATTGTGTTTTCCTAATGGAAAAAAGGTGAACCTGTAGATGGAATAAGGCTCATTTTTTGTTCAAAATTGGTGCAAAATTGGTGTAAAAATTAGTATAATATAGGTTTGGTATATACAATGTGGATAATGACAAGCATTGTCATTTCATCTATGAAACTAGAGAAAAACTGAGAAAGGAGGAAGTCATATGCCATGCACATGACCCTAATCTAATTTTTGGTGTATATGAATTATAAGATTGAGTAATAATAACTAAAATTTTGAGTGAAAAAATACGTTCTAACCTAGAACACATGCCTCACATGATGCCCCAAAATTGAGAAAATATAAGATAAAACCTGAGTATTTTTTACAACTAAAATTGTATACTTGTTGCATATTGCCATGTACTATATGAGATTCTAATATATTCTCAAATTGACTATTTTCTAGGTACCTGGGCAATAGCAGGTGAATGGCATAGTAGCAGAGTGTGCTACTATCTAAATAGGAAGCTACTATTTGAAAATATTCTTTAGGTGCTTTCTATTTATGTTTTATGATCCACTATGTGAGATCTTTATAAATATGTCTGTGTACTACACTATGGGGGCTTAGTCTCTAAGATAAGAGACTGTGTATCAATCATGGGATGTGTAGTAGTAGAAAGGCTCTCTATAATATATGACATATCTTTGTTGAAGGGGTATTTCAAGGATAGGCCTCCTTGGGAGGGTAGTTACTTGCTATGGTAACAATACACCTTTTTAGGTGGCTTAATTGAAATCTTTTGTATAGGAACCAAATTTATCTATGATAGGGGTACTAATAAGGGATGCCTTAAACTATGATGACCTAATTAGCATAGATATACTTTATACACATTTTCACTATAGAAGGAACTGTATGAATCTATTGAATCCAAAGGCATCTCAATAACATATTGAAGACCCCTACACTAGGTACTATTGTGAATCTTGTGACCACGTGTATAGGACAAACCTATAATAGTAATGTAATCTGACCAATGGAGCTCTGAACGTGACTATTTAATCCTCTTATGGCCATAGTGGTGGGAAAAAATCATGATTTGTGTATCCAAGATGATAAATAAGTGTGATTGTAAACATATTCACACTTAAATCATTGTCAACCATGACACTCTAAATAGGCTAGTGATTAATGTGAGCTCAAATGAACAAAATGTGTAAATGTGAGTTATCAACTACTATCTCAAGTTGTAGAAATGTGATAAGTGGCCTAGATGGAAATGAAGTATGGTAGGTACCAATGATGTTGTTTAAAGGATGCAATACCTTTGTATGATGATGGTAAGAGATTGGTAGAGGGTGTGATTGTACACATAATGAACTCATGATGTATCTGTTATCCCATTATATATATGATTAAAAAAGGATCATAGAATATTTTCATTGCTTTACTTTCAGATAAATTTTCCTTTAAATTATTTGTTGGTATGCCCACATCAATGATTTTTACATATATCAAATCCTTAATCTTATGCCTCAAACTAATACATATGTCAATAGTTTGTCTCGGTTCCCTATGATAATCACAAAAAACATTATGATCAAACCTTTTTGGAAGAGGCCTATTCACATCAACCTATTTAATGGGAGGGAGAGATAGCACATTGCATTCCAATAGTGTTTTGAGGACCTTATATGGATATTATAGTAGATTAGTAAATTGTCTCATTGTAGGAATTAATAAGACAATACATGAAGTAGGCTCAAAAATTGCATGTATTGTTTCCTTTTGATCATTCATAGTATCGGTTGGCCTCACCTTGTAATGTGGCTTGCTTGAATTATTTGTATTGAAATATGAATTGGTTGTATACTTAAGCTTATTCATTGCCAATAATTTGACTTTCCTTTCCTTTATTGTGTTTCACAAATCTATGAATGATGTAAAATTTTTGAACATTATGGACTCATGCAAGGGTGGAATAAAAACTTACTTGAAGATATCATGCAATTCTATATCAAACATAGGATTTTTCATTTTGGATACAGTTGTCTTTTACCTTAAGACATATTTTGCAATACGCATTATATTTCTATTTGAGTTGATAAATCTAAGCATAGAAAACCTTCTCAATGATATTGATTGAAAAATGTGCTAGGAACATATCGGCCAATGGATTGAATGAATGCATTGATCGATAATATGAGCATAGTAAACCTTCTCACTGATATTGATTTAAAAATTTGTTAAGAACATATCAATTAATAGACTGAATGTATGCACTGATTAATGAGGTCAATCATAAAACCATTGTAAATCATATTCTTTTAGACTCCTTGGGAATAAATTAGTCAATAACTTGTCATTGGACATGTAATCCAAACATGTTACATAAAATGCTTTGAGATGTTTCTCAGGGTTGCCCTTTCCATCATATAGTGTAATTTTGGGTGCCACAAAACTTGTAGGTAAAGGATGTATTGCTAGGTTTTTTGCCAATGGAGTGTGCAATAGAGTGTGAGAATTAAATGTCTAATTATATTTCGAAGCACCTTGTTCCAAATGTAACACCTTAGTTTGTAGAGATTGAATATTATCCATAAGGGATTATGCATTGGAAGAATAATAATGTGTCATAATCAAAGGTGGTGTTCCCAATGACTAAGTAGGAATTGGCATATCAATCTTCTAAATCCCTATGGTTTCTCCCATAGTAAATGGTGGTACAAAAGTTATATCCATGGAACCCATAGGATTATAAGTCTCTAATTATTGTGTCATGCTTGCATTTTTTATGTCCGAAAGAATTTTTAAAATTGTACGATAATCAATAGGTTGTTCATGAAGTCTCTAAAACACTGGATGGCTTCCACTTTGTTAAACATTTGTTGTTCATCACATATAGGTAGGAGTACATCTTGGTGCTCATCTTAAAGACCAAGGTTACTTGATCATATTATTCATGCTCTGAATTGGTGTTGGGGATCTCTACATGTTTATTGTGTTCATTACTATCTAATATGTATTTATTATTATCCATGTTATGTACTTTAGCAAAAGGAATCTGAGTATGCTCAATTGGAATACCACTTAATCAAACAATTCTTCTAAGAGAGGTAGAAATAACTATTATAAAGTGCATAAAAGATGAAACAAAAACTTGAAAGATTGTTGAAGTAAATAATTTATCAAATATTAAAACCTTAATACAACAATTGAAAATAGCAAAAAGAATGATAGAAACCCTTTAAACATTTATGGTTAGAGTTTTTTAACATTTATTTAATATATGGGTTCACCAATAAGTTTTATCAAATTTTAGAAAACTAGGGAAATAGTTACCTAGATATGACAAACTAATGAGAAAAATCAAATGTTACAGATATGTAGTAAATAACACAAATTTATTTAAAACTTACTAAATTTGGAAATATACTAAATATGGAAAGTACAAAAGAAAAATATAATTATCTAGAATACCTAGATGTAGATTGTTTTTAGGTCTAAGATTGATAGAGAGACTGTATTGACTAAGTGTGGATCTAAAACAAGGATTGATAGGGCCTATGAATAATAGTGTTGTAACTAGATAGTAGAGCAATGTTTTGTTATCCCTAGGGAACGTAGTTTTCTGACAAGTAGCAGAGATCTAAAAATTTTAGGTTGTGTTTATCTTCGCTTGTGTGTTGTATAGACTATCTAGGAGCTTCTAATCTGATGTGAATACCACTATGTAACTCTTTTTTCACTTAAAACCCTTTCTCAATGACATAAGAGGATGAATGTAATCATGAAATAAAAGTGGGTTAGCAGTTGAATTTGTGCTTGACCTCAACACCCCATATGTTTAGCATTGCCTAAATACCAATACTCTGAAGAGGGATAAAACTCCATGTAGTTCTCCAATGTTACGGTGTTGTGTGAAACATTGGTAAAAAATACTAGATGTTGATGCAATCCTAGTGTGATTAAATGCTTCAATCGTGACTTGTAACCTTGGAAGTGTATTCAAACTTTATCTCAAGGCTATTAGGGATTTATGTGATCAAAATGGGGAGAAATAAGTAATTTATTATTAATGTGCAATTATAATTATGGTGCTTTTAAGTGTGGAAACCTCTTGTGTGAAAAATAGTTTGAAATGTAGCTTTATAATGGTATTTTTAGAATTCCTTCAGATAGGGATTTTTAAAATTATGATCCAACCATTTCATCACATTTGAAGTTTAGAAATTAGTCGTTATTTAGTGAATAGACACTATTGGCAAACTAGACTATAACAGGTAGCACTATTGTCCAAATAAGATGTTATTGTCCTAAGAGGAAGAGCTAATAAACTAGAAGTGTCAATTAGTATGAAAGTGACCTTAGACTACTTAGGAGTTTGGATAGAGACATTCTGGGGTCATTAGTTTGCCTAGAAGAATGGTTCATTCACACATAAATTGAAGGAAATTGATTAAAAGGCCCTAGAATAGATCATGAGCCAAGTGTGTAAAAAGGGTGGTCACAAGTGCACTTTTTTAGCTTAAATGTCAATTTATGTGTCTACACCACTATTCCAAAAAAATCATGTTATCAAATAGATTCAAGGTGGTCTTACTCTCCTTCTATGATGTGCAATGCCCTAGATCCATACTCTTCAAGGATAAACCCTAAAATTAGGGTTTCAAAGGAAAAAGAGAAAAAACACTGCCTCCACCCATCTCAAATTTTTTCCATAATTATTATGTTAATTATTTATCATTTTTGGTGGGGGACATTGGTTCAATATATGTAATTGTATTTGTAAAAAAAAATTGTATAATGTTGAACCAAAAAATTTGGCTAAGTATGGATGCACGCAATAGGTGAATTATGTTAGAGCACATAGAAGTCAGGATAGGCATGTGTGATGAGGGTCACCCTAGGTTTTAATTATGGGATCATATAAGCATTTGAATATGGGGAGGCATACATGGGCTAAAGTCTCTGGGAGACAAACTACATAGACCAAATCATGAAGCAGTGCAAAATGTGGAGCATGATACTCAGTAAGACAATTACACAAAGTGTGGAACACAAAATATGAAGATTGTGGTTAACCCAACAAGAGTATATCAGCCATAATTGTAATGACTAAACTGACTGCAAGAATACAGTGCATGATGGTGAAGATCTAGTGTGTGTATGGGTCAATGTCAACTATTTTGTAATAATGGATTCTAATTATAGTCAAGAAGTTGTGCCATGCATGGGCACTTATTCATTGTTGTAGCTGTAAAGGGTGGTATGAGCATGTATAAATACACCCCCTTCTTTATATAGAATAGGTTGTTATTGCTACTGATTATTATTATTGAGGATATTGTTGTTTTTAGTATTATTGCCACTTAGTTGCGAATAATTTCATGTCGGGCAAATGAGCCTTGACTTTTATTTGTGTTTTTGTGTTACATGAGTATGTTAATGAAGATGTTTATATTTGTGTTGTATTATGTCTTTATCTTGAACCAAGTTGTGAATTGTTTTACATCTAAGTACTTATATGTTTAATCAAATATTTCATAGTCAAATAAAAATTTCCATTAGTTCTTAGCATAACTAGCATAAATACCTAGGGTTCACCCCATTTCCAACTAGCTCAGTGGACGTTTGATAATCTTCCTTTGTACCTTAGGTGAGTGCATAAGGCTTGCCATACATGATATGCCACTATAACTTATCTTAGTGTCTAGGGTTCACGCATGTGTGGCACAAGACTAGAGCACATGAATATGTTAGGTTGAAGTAGAATGAAATAAACCCAAGCATTTTAGTTATGTTGTCAGGGACTCTATTGAATTATGTTTCTCCGATGGTTTGAGTAGATATAGGTGAATTTTGTGTTGATTCATCCAAGCCATTGCAATCAAATTCATAGGACATGGGTGGAAGCTAACTTGCATGATACCCTCTATGAAGTGTTCTTCTATGAATTACCCACACATTTTCATGCATGGTTAGCTATGTATGTCATGAAACAATGCAAAAACTTTGAATGTTAGTATATGTGGATTGTAGAGCACCTAAATGAGCTATATCAATTAGGCATGGTCTCAATGATGGATGTGGATGTCTGATGGAATGAAATTTTGAATAGCTATGTGTTGGAATTTGTAGTGTCTACCTATTCTTGTTTAGACAAGGTTTAGTGCCAATCCCTATGTGAACCTAAGGGTACACTTTTGGAGATGATATCATTGGAAATAAATAATTTTTTGGTATATTATGGAACTGAGAGCTTACCAATCGAGGGATAAATCCCCATGTGTATGGGTCACGTAAATGGTAGGAGGTGAAGAGAAGCATGGTTGAATGAAAATTGAAAGAAGATTCAAACATGTATAGATTAGATAATCATGAGATTAAAAGTTGCAAGTATGATGAGGCTCGATAGAAGGTGACTACTAAAAAGGACCCTAAACAATAGGGAGAGTCTGACTTGGAAGATGTCGTGAGGATCCGCATGGAATGGGGATGGCATGTGGATGAATCTCCTACAAAGGAGGTGCACTCCTTAATAGAAAAAGCGGTAAGCATTGATGAGCAAGATCAAATGTCATTAGAATCCTATTGAAGTCTATTGGAACTCTAAAGGTATCTAGGTCCATACCATTGTGGAAATGCCCAATTCACTTCCCCCTGAAGCACATGCTCATACATTCTAGTTGAAAGTAGAGAAAGGTATCAAAGATACAATTAGTAGGATAGGAATAGGAAAATGTTTAAAGAAAGAAGTAGATAATAGTGTTTTAGTGAAATTTATTCCATACAAGTTATTGAGGGTAGAGACCACAACTAAAATTAACACCAACAAGTCCAAGAATGTATGGGATGCCATCAATGGGGGGTGGCCCATCACCCCAAACCAATAATATTTCACAAGGTGGGACAATAAGATCTAACACAGCTACAACAATGCAATAAGCTCCATAGCTACAGACACAAAGAGTGGCCAATATGTAGACTAATGCAAATGCACCCACAAGGAGCAATGTGGCTATCTCAAGAGGTAAACCTAGATAAAATCAAGGCTCGGACATGCAACCCTTTGGAGGCACACAAGTTATACAATTGATTGCCCCTATACTAGTACCACAAATCTTATATGAGATGTTTTTACATCTACCATAGTACCATGGCATGGAAAACACCATTGAACATGTGCATAAGTGCAAGTTGATATGGTGTATGAAAGGCATCACTAGTTCAAAGTGTAAGGTTAGTCAGTTTGTAATAACATTGTTGGATTGTGCACACACATGGTACCATAAAATTGACCCAAATAAAGTTATTGTTGACTATGACCTTTCGAAGACACATTTTTTGTGGGAGTTTGACACCCTAGACTTTAAATAGTAAAGCATTGCTACGTTGAAGGAAATTAAATAGTGTTTAACCATTTTTTGATAACTATGGGGTTTAAGGGTTAAGATAGTATCCTAATCAAATATGAAGTAACCTACTCTAAAATATGAACCTAAGATTATGCTAAATACATAAAATTACAATGTCAAACAATAATTTGAAAGTAGAAATATGAAGGAGAAATTGTACTTAGCTTATTAAATGATTCATATGTAGGTTTGAGTAGTACAAATACAAAAATGGACTATGTGAAGATCTAAATCATGTTGTCAAATTCTATAAATATGTTTTTTGTCAAGTCATACACTAACATCAACATGTAGACACTAACATCGATGTTTCTGTCATAATTCTACCACTTGTGTCCAATACGGAATATGTATTATTTTCTATAAATTCCACATGTGTTTGTAAGTGTTCATTATCACCTTACAAATTCTTTATTTGGATCGTGCACACAGGTTGTCGAGGCCATTCTATAACTAAAAACCCTAGCTCATCTTATTAAGTCTTGTCACCTTGCCAAAAATGGGTTGGTGGGCTCATGAATTTGAACTAACCTCAAAGAGCCCTCTGTCAATGATCACTACCTACATATCCAATACTTAGAAGAGGGCCTCAGACATATGTAGTTATCCCCTATGTGTGGGCTTAAGTGTGAAAATTTTTGTAATATGTTATATGTAGGTGCAAGTAGTGGTATATCTTGTAACTTGAAAAATATCGCTCATGGGCTCCTCTTTGAATGCTTTATACCTATAAGGATGCTACTCTTATGACATATTTGAAAATAGGAAAGAATATGATAGTTTAGCTTAGTTTTACAAATGGTTTTTAGGTGTTTTCTAGATTGGTTCTATGTCATTTCCAAGTGAATAATGAATGGACTTTGATTTACATTTATACCACACCTTTTGAAATAATATCATGGGAGGGTTAAATAAAAAAATAAGCTGACCCATACATGTTGAAAGATTTTCAAACTTAGTCATTCGAAAGGTATGGACACCAGTGGTAGAGTTGGGACACTAGCATTAAAGTTAGTGTCTCTATTTGGACACTAGTGTCCAATGAGGTAGAAAGTTATTGAAGGTTTGTAACTGACAATGCAAGTTATAAATCAAGTTTTATTCAGAATATGGCCTACAAGTGATTTATATCATTGGAATATTAGGGTTAGATCAGAGGATAAGCAATTAGGTATAGTGAGATGGTGAACGTGAGCCATTTGACAGAGAAAAGTGTTGAAAATATTGTCATTGATGTCAAAGGTCTAGCATTATTGGTGATAAAGGCCCCATTGCATTTAATGATGTTTGTAATAGTTATATCTTGACTAATGTGTGTTAGTATTTATTTAATATTAACAAATATATTTTTAGTTGCATATAAGATAAAAGAAGGGCCCATGGAGAAGTTAAAGAGTCACAAGGTAAAGACAAAAAAACAGTGTTTTCCTATGAAGAGTCATCTTGGGGAATTCCAAGAGTCACCAAGTGAAGACAAAAGAGGAAGGGCGCAATTTCTCATGAAGGGATACTTTGAGGAATACGAAAAGTCACCAAGGTAAAGACAAAAGAAGAAAGGACGATTTTGCTTATGGTCACCACATGACTTTTCAAATGCAAGGATACGAAGGGGCATACAAGTTTGGCGCCATTTTTTTTTAGGATTGAAGGGTCACAAAGGGGGAAGGCCAAGGGTCATTTGGAAATCTATAAATAAAGGCTTGAGAAGCCATTTGTAGTGTGTGAGATAGAGTTTGATTTGATATTGTAATATCTAGTTTAGAAGAGCAATGGGAGAGATGAGTATGATTTGTATTTGTTATATCTAGCTTAAAAGAGCAAAGGTGAGAAAGAAAAGAGATATTGTAATGAACTATCATTTGTCGAGATAGCAACATTGAGAGATAGTTGTGTGGTATATACAAAGGGGTTGGTGCTCTTGTGGGTTGATGCTCACGAATTGTTGTTGTGTTGGTGCTCGAAAAAAGGGTTGGTGCTCCTGTGGGTTGGTGCTCATGAATTGTTGCTGTGTTGGTGCTCAGCAAAGGGGTTGGTGCTCATGTGGGTTGGTGCTCAACAAAGGGGTTGGTGCTCCTGTGGGTTGGTGCTCACGAATTATTGTTGTGTTGGTGCTCAGCAAAGGGGTTGGTGCTCATGAATAGTTGTTGTGTTGGTGCTCAGTAAAAGGGTCGGTGCTCCTGCAAGTTGGTGCTTGCAAATATTGTTGTTTGAGTTGGTGCTCATTCATATACTTGAGATTGTTCTCCGTGGTTTTTTTCACATTAAATCTGGTGTCTCTCTCTATCTTGTGTGATGTTTATTGTTTCAGTTTTATTACATATCTTGAATGTTTGGTTAAGTGGAATTTGATTAAGAATTTTTTTTATAAGATATATGATATACTGATTCACCCCCCCTCTCAGTATATCACGTGCTTAACAAAAAGTTCATAATCTAAAAGGTTGAGCCATGATTAATATTTTTCAAGTGTACAATACTAGAATGTCATATAAAATCATATTTTAGCATCTACATTCCCCACCTTTAATCTAGTAATGTGTAAGGATTAAATTACTAATTTAAAGTAAAAATTTGTGTATCTTGGTGTGTACAACACACCTTGACTTTGTGTGAACCCCATTTGAATTTTTTGTTTGTGCATAACCTACAACTAATAGTATGTTATAGTGTAATTAGTGCATATAATCTTTTTAAAAAAAATGAAATGCTTAAAAGTAAAGAGAGCAAGGAAGGAGTACACATTTGTGTCAATGAAACCATATTTCCCCTTGGTACTTTGCTTTGGTGATAATGATTGCATGTTGAAGTATTAGAGAGATAAGTTCACAACTAAACTTTGAAGATGTGAAAAGGGAATTTGGAGGGTGATCATGCCCCCAATATGGTGTAAAGGTGAGTTGTGTCAAGGACATCGAGAGTATTGAATTTCAATTGAAAACTCAAATATATACATAATCTAGCAATTTAGCCAATCTCGCCCAAGTTAAATGGTATAACCATATCAAATTGAAAAGGAGGGAGTAATGATAAGGTCGTTGAGGGCATTGAATCTCAAACACACTACTTAAGGGAGCCTACTGCTATAGAGAAATAAATATGAATTGGTGCATCTTGGTAAAGTTGGTGCATAAATGTGTATATAATCTAAATATGTATTTGTGATTGAATGCACTTGCATGGCATTTACACCTCTAATGTGTCTCAAGCAGAAGTATTTCTCAAATTGTAACTTCTGATCTATAAATGTGTATAATATATATCACAAATTTAAAAAACTTTATCCCAAATGTATGAAAATCATGCCAAGTGCATTATATTATGTCACAAGTGTATATCTAAATCATGTAAATTGTATCAAATTTTTCCAATTATGTCAACTATGTTTGCATGGAATCATGTATCTATGGCATGTCCCTCATTTTGGAGGTGAGGGGAATGCAAACTGATAATCACCCTACCTCAAAAGGATAAGATAACCTTGCCATATATGTATTAATCATGCAGTAGCAAGCATATATTGGTGTTATGTCTAACCAAATGTATTAATGAAACTTGAATTATGTAATCACAACAAGCCCTAAGATGCATGATATGGATCATGGAAACGTCTAGAAGTAACAAGCACAAGCTCAACAAACAATAAATCACACACATAAGATCACTCAATATCATGCAAAAGGGGTTTCGATCACTCAATATCACGCAAAAGGGGTCTAAGGAGACCACAAACAAGGGACATGTTCAAATGTTGCACACTCAAGGGGAGGACATGTTCAAATTTCCACACATCAAATAAATAAATTTCAGAGGCACTAGGGCCAATAAGAAAGGAACATGTTCAAATATTCTAAAATCAAGACAAAGTAGAAAACAATAAGTACACTGAAGTAAGCCATGTGATAAGATGAATAAATGAAATATAAGCAACCAACATAAACATAGTATATTAGTCCCTACATAAATGTGTTAGCAAAATGTCTCGTAGCATAGCATATCGAACACATTGCGTAAGATGTGAGCATGACTATAGACATATGTAATCATTAGTATGTAAGCTCAACATGATAATGTAAGGTGATTATAAAACAATACAACCTGTATTAATCATGATCAAAGAAGCCTATACCCCAAACGTAGTGTATCACATGGATAGAGGAAAGGTCCAACATTTTTGTGCTTATGTATCACGTATCTAATCTATATTTGTATCACACTCAAGTACCTTTGAAACATGTGTATAAAAATAAAAATGATATGTTACATACTAACATAAATTAAACAACATATACACAAAAGCTAGTAAACATGTGCATGTTGAATATTTTGTATTTGTGCTTTATTTGATTGTTTTTGTATTTTCTTGATTATTTGATTTTTTAATTTTAATTTTTAATTTTATGGAAGGGTGGGCTAGCCAATGATCTCATATAAGGGAATTCTATGTGTTTTTTAACCTACATTTTGATCATCTAATTTATCTTTCTGAGATTGTGTTTTGGATTGTGAGATACCATTATGATCAAATTTTATATTGTCAGTGCAGTGATTAATATATTGTGTCCCTTGTTCTCTTGTAATGATATATTTTACAAAAATGTTATTCCAAGATACCTTTGATGAAACTAAAGATATGTCTTCTTTTTTTAATAGCTTATGAAAACCTGAGCTATATGATTTACTTTTTTTTATTTGGATTTGATTTTGCATCTCCTAATGATGGAATCAACCTATATGTACCAGGTCATGTAGGTATGAATAGATTATGTGGAAAATTATCGAGCGAATCAAAACTGAGCTTGTTGAACTATTTATTCGAAAATTATGTGTCATCTATGAGTAGTGATAGTAGAAGGGTCCGGATATAAGCAAGGTCTTGTAGTTTCCCCTTTTTTAACCACATTTGTAACTTTAGATTTGTCAAGTGTCTCTACTTTTTTACCTCTTTTTTTATAAATACTAATTTTGGCATGATTCTTTGCTTACCTTGAAATTGATTTACCATTTTCTATTTTTGAAACATCGCCTTTGTGATACATTTTGTTTGTAATTATTATTTTTCATGTTGTGTCTTTTGTAGTTGTGCTTGTTTATCTTGATATTTTTGTAACATTTCTTGCATCTTTGCCTTTTTGAATCTTTTCTTGCTCTAATTGTGCCTTTGAAATCCTTTTTTTTTTTCTTTTTTCACTTGTGCGTTAAGAGATGCACTCATAAGGTGAGTGGATTGTTTGATTGGTGTATTAATGATAGGATCACCATTGTCAATTAGAATTTGTATTAAACTAAAAAATAATTTGTATGATGCCCATGAAATCTATGGTATACACAATAATATTTGTATCTTATAAGAGGATGTATATGAGGTAATTGATCACTTTGTTTCTAATCATTTACCTTAGAATTTCACTTGAGCTTTTAGTAGTTTTTTTTAATTTTTTGAATCACTAGTGGTAGATGTATTATATTTTGGCCTCCAATCTTGATGTCAATACTTAGTAGACACGGAATTGTTAGGTGAAGATGCAAACATGTGATTCATACTGACACATTTTGTATTCTTTGTATATGTAATCTAATTTTCCAATGATGTGATCTTTAAGCTGAAATTATTTTATAATTCTTCTATTAGTTTGTTCATAGTGATGATTTGATCTTTAAGGGCTTCACAAGCATAAACCCTAGATACTTTTGATTGAATATGTATACATACACAATCTAGGAGAAGTGTGGGAGGTGGAGGGGTTTGAAGAAGGGTATGATGGTTGCCTTATTTTGGTACTATAGGATGGGCTACCTTACCCCTCAGAGTAGTAATAGCATGGACCTGGTTAAAGGGATGGTAGCTATCAGCCTCTTAAGGGTTAGGAGGAAGAAGAGATTCGTTTCTATCCATCTTAAAAGTTCTAAAGATTGAGATGAGAACAATATAAGATAGACATATGAATGTTGGGGTACAATTCGACATTATAGGAAAATTTGAATTAAATTTGAAACCCTAAAATGATTAAAAAAACCCTAGGGCAAGCAATGGTTGCACAAGAAGACTCAAGAGGTTGGGATCACCAAATGTTTAACCCTTTTTTTGTTAATTATGGGATTTAAATTTTAAGATAGAACACTAATCAAATATGAAGTAAACTACTTGAAAGCAGATCAATTATCAGGGTTATTATATTCTAATAAATATGTTCAATTTGAGAATATGTTAAATATATAAAATTATAAAGCCAAATAGTAATTTGAAAATAGCAATACGAAAGAGAAATAGTACTTAGCTTATGCAATTATACATAAGTAGGTTTGAGTAGTGTAGGTACAAAATGGATTGTTTGAAGATCTAGACCCTGTTGTAAGATTCTAGAAATATGATTTTTGTTAGGTTGAACATTAGCCTCAACTTGTGGACACTAACATCGACAGTTTTGTCCTAATTATGCCACTTGTGTCCAGTACATATTGTATACTCTTTTTTAAAAATTTCACCTATGCATGTTAGGGTTCACTATCGCCTTTTAAATTCTCTGTTTGGATCATGTGTATAGGTTGTTAAACCCAGTCTATAACTCAAAACCCTAAATCCTCTAATTAGGTCTTATCACCTTATTGAAAATGGGTTAGTGGGCTCACAAAGTTGAACTAACCTCAAAGACTCCTTTATCAATATGTGTTACCTGCATAGTCGATACTTTGAAGAGGGCCTTAGACATATGTAGTTCTCCTTTATATGTGAGCTTGTGTGTGAAAAAATGTGTAATATGTTATAGGAAGTTTATATTCCAAAGGAATCTAGGCATGTCAATGCATGAGTCTATATGTTAAAAATACCTTGTGCACTCATGCACCACTCACGAGATTAAAGAGGTAATGTGTACTAGGTTTCAAAGCATTAATAATAATCATGGTATACATGCCTATAGTGATGACGCAGACTCATTGACACATGTATGTAGGGGTGAGGAAGTATGGATGGAAAGCATAAATATTATGGAGAGGCTTTGGGTTCATGCCTTTTATCGGACTTTGAAGACTTGGGCCTGTGTGTAGTATATTGTAATTGAGATGCGTTGGGAGACCATTGACTGGATAACCCTGAAAGATAGTTTCATGCACACCTTTTATTTTTCCTTGTATACTTTGGAGCTCATCAAGCCCTTGCAATACATATGTCGTGCCATCTTATAAGATTGCAATATCATGGATGAAAAGGTGTAGAAGTCGTATAGAAAAAATGGGCTAGTTTTGCCCATTTTTTTCAAAAATTATAGTGTTAATAGTGATTAAAGCAAAGAGGATGATGCAGTATGGATGAAGTGAAATTGGCAGGACAAAAATGGAAAACAAAAGGTTGTGCGCCAAGTGTATGAAGTGCCTAATAAGGATGGTTCAATCCATTTACGATTTGAGATATCGTACAATTAGCGCAATGTGGCCAACGCGCTAGGCAACAAGTATAACAAGTACCAAGAACCCTTGAAGACTACCAAGATTAACATCAGAACAAAGGAAGCACGAAAGATTGCATCAATTGGGGAATATTGATCTGAGAAATAACTTGGGCACATTTTAGAATTACTTTGTGAATTCCTAGACCTCTTCCCACTAAGCTACAAAGACATGAAGGGTGTACATCCTTCCTTGCATAAAATGAGAATAAAGTTAGTTGAAGATGCAAACCCTATCAAGAAGAGACCAAATAGAATGAACCCTAACTTGAACGTTAAGGTACAAGAGGAAATTAATGACATGCTTGCAACTAGAATCATCTATCTTATTGAGGAATCATAGTAGGTAAGCCCCATGGTCATCAATATCAAGAAGGATGGGTGTATTTGTATTTGTGTCTACTTTCAATCGTTGAATATGACATGTGTAAAAAACCCATTTCCCACCCCGTTTACTGAAGATGTGCTTGAGGGGGTACCCAGTTGTGAAATTTACACCTTCACTAAGGGGTTTTCCAAATATCACCAAGAGCAGATAAAAGAGGAAGATAATTGTGAATGGGGCTCCATTACTTGCAATGTCATGTTGTTTGGTCTAAAAAATGCATTTGTTGTCTTCTCGTGCATTGTCATCACCGCATTCAAAGATTTGGTGCAGCTATTTTTGTAAGTATATCTTAATGATTGGACTATTTATGGGCTTGTTAAAGACTGTCACAACAATATGTGCCTCGTGTTTCAACATTTTCGATAGCTCCAAATTGCCCTAAACCTGAAGAAATGCATGTTTTCAACATCTTACGATACTTTATTGAGGCATGTAGTTTGTAAATATGATTTAATGGTGGACCATTAAAATGTGGCTATTATCCTTCAGCTTGAGCCACCTACTACTTAGCAAGAAGTGTGCACGTTTCTTGAACACATGGGGTACTATAGAAATTTTATCTGAAACTATGCCAAGATCATTGCACCGTTGGAAAGCTATTGTGTGAGGATGGGCCATTTAAATGGGGCGAGAAACAGGGTGAAGCATTAGAAACATTGAAAAAGAAGTTGGCAAACACGTCGATCTTGCACTTTCTTAATTGGAGCCCTCATTTCCACATCCATGTAGACGCTTCAGAGAGTGCAATCAATGTTATCCTTGCTCAGCAAAGGGAAGAAAATTTTAATCACCCCATTTACATCACTAGCTTTAAATTTCCCCTGACATAACAGAACTATACTACTATGGAGCGTGAAGCCTTGGCCATGGTCTACATAATTCAAAATTTTAGAAATATCTGCTAGCTACACCCTTTACCTTTTTCACAGATCATGAACCACTCAAGTATCTCATCAACAAACAAGTGCTCCTTGGTCGTATTTGCAGATGGATTGTTTTGTTTTAAGATTTTAGTTTTCAATTGGTGTCAAGTTGAGAAGATAAAACTTAGGGCTAGATCATTTGTCATGCATAACCAATCAAGAAGTGGTAGAAAACATCGAAGATGGGTTGACTGATGCACAATTATATAGTATTTAGCATGTTCCAGAAGATCTTAAGGACATAATTGCTTTTCTAACATCAGGGGTTGCTCCTAGCCATTTGTTAACTAAGGAGCAATTAGTTGTGTTTGTCGCGCCATACCAGGGTATTTAAGGGTAACTCTACAAAATTGGGCGTGATGAGTTCTTACACAGATGTGTACTTGAACATGAGTGCCCAGGGATATTGCATGAAGGAAATGAGGGCATCATCGATGGCCATTTTACTACAGAATCCATTACGTGCAAGATTCTACTTTTTGCCTTATGATGACCCACTTTGTTTCAAGATGCAAAAGACTATGTGTGCAAGTACGACATATGCCGAAGGACTATAAAGCCAAACCATCAAGACAAAATGCCTTTGATTCCTATTTTGGCACAATATCCATTTGAGAAATGGGTTATTAACTTTGTAGGGCTGATTTCCCCTACTGCACGTAGAACTAGGGTGTGTCATATCATTACTACAACCGACTATTTCACCATGTGGGTTGAAACAGTGCCAATCGAGAATTGTATGACAACAACCGCAACATGCTTCTTGTGAGAGGATGTGATTATTCGGTATGGGTGCCCTCTAAAGCCTAACCAGTGACCAAGAGACACACTTCATTAACAAGACAATGTGCATCTTGTTATCTAACGTTCATGATTACCCACCACAAGACAACCATTTACCATCCCCAAGCAAATGGGACTGCAAAAACTATTTATAAAATCTTTGGGAACACATTGATAACGATGTGCGATGTTACACGCAAATAATGGGATAATCTCATTTTAACAATCTTATGGGCTTACCAAACAATTTTAAAACGCATGAACAAAGCTAAACCCTTTTAGTTGGTGTTTGATATTGTGGTAGTACTACCCATGGAGTTTCAAGTCCCATCATTGTGAATCGTATGGGTAGGACGGCTAGATGATCAAGAGTCCTTGGATGCATGTATGGTGGAGCTAATATAATTGGATGAGAAGCATGTCTTTGCTTGTTGGAGCCAAACTGCTGCTAAGGCATGACAAAAAGCTTGGCATATTAAACACAAAAAGAAAATGTATTGAAAAAATGTGTCGTTGTCTTCTTGTGTTATTCTGAGTCCTTGAAGAACCCCAGAAGGCTTCAAATCTGATAGTTGGGCTCATGTATAATACATGATATCCTAAATACTGGTGTGTGCAAATTGCTCACCTTAGATGGTGAATTGCTCAATAGACATTTCAATGGTAGTCAGCGTAAGACCTACCATTCTTAGAATGTATAGGATAATAATGAATGAGGCATATGCCAACTAGGTTGTTTGTGTTGCTTTGTTATGTAATGGATTTTATTTTGTGAAGTAGTAATAGTAAGTTGGTATAGTAGATAGCAATAAGCATAGGCTTTGTGCATGCTAGTAAGCTAGGTGAACAAATAATGTCTATTTAAGGCAATGTCAATGATTTTCATTTGTGATAAATTGTAAAATTTGGAAACTATTTTTTGTAATCATCAATATTTTGTACCATATGTTGTTATCTCAAGGGTTAAAATTTTGATTGTACTCATCCATGTGTTGTAAAGATTACAACACAGATTTTTCTGTGTTGGAGGATCAAGGGCAAGATTTAGTGAGGGATGGAGAGTGCAAAGTGGTGAAAAATAAAATGACAAGTTCGATAAAGACATGGGGTGTGAAGAGTGACCAGGATAAGCATGGAGTGGAGATTGACTTGATATGAAGAAAATGTGGGGCAATGAAGTGCGCAAGAGGAAGGGAAGTACAACACCTAGGGACGCAGAAGGGAAGAATTTATAAAACAAAAATTAAGTTGGTCAAGCAATTGCAAAATTGTGGAGACACATTGATTAAGCTCTCAAAAAGTGCAAAAGTAGCAGAGCAACTATTTTTGAATTTCTCATGCTAAATGACTATAAGAAATGTGCATCTCCATGAAGAAGAACAAGAGTAGAGTACACTAGCCGCCTAAGTATATACAAATAAAATTAAAGAGGAATGTACAATTTTTTCGCAAAAGATTGAAGAAATGGTCAAACAAATAGTGCAAAGGAGGAGTTCGCGCAATGCATCTTAGAACTGCAATTGAAAACTATTAATTAGGAAAACTTTCTTGATGAGACAATAAAGGAACCACCGAAAAGACTAGCATAAAACATTAGGCCAAAGAACTCCAAGAACCACCTCTAGCCTTAAGGAGATTGGGTGTGTAAATAATAAGTGTCATCGAGAACATACAAGACGCCCTCAAAAGGTGGGCCACTTTTGAAGAAGAGATGAAGCGAGATGCGCCCAAATTCTTTGATTCAACATAATAAATTTGTCTTAGGACGGACAACAATATTAGTGTGGGATGATGTTGAACTCCAAACTTTGGCTAAGTATGGATGCACACATGAATAACAAAGAGAAAATGTGTGCAAAAGGTGACATATGTCGGAGTGCACAAGAGTCAAGGATAGGCACACGTGAGGAGGGGCACCCCAAGTTTTCACTCTAAGTGTGAGACCAAAGAAGCATGCGAAGATGGGGAGGCACACATGGGCTGAAGTTTTCAAAAGCCAAACTACATAGACCAAGTCATGAAGCAAAGTTGAATGCGGATCACAAGACTTGGGAAGGCAATTGCACAAATTGCAGGGTGCAAAAGGCAAAGATCGTGGCCAACCCAAAATGATCAAATTAAATGTAAATGTAATGACCAAACCAATTGTGAGAATAGAATGTGTGATGGCAAAGATCTAGCATTGGGTATAAGTCAACGCCAAATGTTTTGTAATAATGGATTCTAATAATAGTCAAGTAGTTGCGCCATCCATGGGCACTTATTCATTGTTTGTAACTATAAAGGGGTGGTATGAGCATGTATAAATATTTCCCTTCCGTTAGACAGAACAAGGGGTGGTTGTCATTGATTACTTTTGTTGAGGTGGCTATTGTTGCTATTATTGTTACCACTTAGTCGAGAAATTTTAGGTGAGAATAATGTCATGCTGCCAAAATGAGCCTAGACTTTTATTTGTGTTTTTGTGATATATGAGTATGTTAGTGAATATGTTTAGATTTAAGTTTATTGTCTTTGTCTTTCACCGAGTTCTAAATCATTTTACATCTATGTACTTGTATTTAAACAAATATTGCATATTCGAATAAAATTGTCCATTAGTTCTTAGTGTAACCCACATAAAAGACCTAGGTTTCACCCCATTGCCAACTATCCCGACGAAGCCCTGGTATTCTCCCTATGCCTCTCTGTTGAGAGTGCAAGGCTTGTCTTACGTGATATGTCGATGCAACTAAACTTGGTCTCTGGGATTTGCATGTGTTTGGCATAGGACTAGGATGCATGAATATGTTAGGTTGAAGTGAAACAAAAGAAACCCCAACATATAAACTAACTACACTCGTTGCATCAAGTTAGATAGGGTTCTTATTGGAAATTTAAATACTTGTATTTAAAAGAGTACTCTGAGGAACCGTTTCACACCAGATCCACCTTGCTAAAGAAATCAAAGGAGAGATTGCATCTTTAAGCTCAAGGAGATATTTTCAAGAAGCATGTGCCACCACTGCCCTCCAACTCATTGACAAAAGAATGCAAGGCCACACCAAAGCTAGATATGAATTTCCCATTATTATCGAGAAGTTGAAAATAGACACAACAATGGTATTGTGGGTAAAAATAATCTTGTTTTGTGGTTGGCCCTCATTGTCAACCCACCTTGATTAGTAGATACATGAACTGCCTCTCCCGACTATGTCTCGAGAGCATGAGTGGCAAGGAGTCTCTCGGCATTAGAGATATATCAAGTGGAGGTAGTTGGTTTGGGGCAAATTTAGCATTTAACACCCCATACAATGATCTTCTAACATGCTACTATCAACCACCCTTCCCTGAGCTCGGAACATTATTTTCAATCACTCAAAGCAATTCATGTAACCTATCATTATCTCAGCTTGGAAACAATACAAGACTAGGTCTAGGCTTGCACATTTATATATGTTTGAATGAAGGCATCCCCTAAATTGTATTGATATATGTGGTGTGGGGCACCAAATGGATTGAAGAGGCCACAAAGGACAGGAAACAGATGAAAGTACTGACAAAATGCATAGCAACACTAAGTCACTAATTTTAGTGCTAATACCATAACAATTTGGGGTTCTGGGATACCAACACAACAATTTTTGCTCAACAGGTTTTGTGGTTTGTGTATGGCCGTACAAAAAATATATAAAATATTAAAAAATGTAACCAAATAAGCAAAATCTACCACATAATCAACACAGAGGGAACAAAATAAGTTAAATAACCACAAAACAGTTGAAAATATTACAAATAATTCAATGCCAAATATCATGGTATTCAATAACAAACTTATATAATGCAATAGTATACACCAAAATAAAGATAAATCAGCGTATTCACTATATTCACATTATTCTTCATTGAGAGTATCGACACCATCATGTAGTTCATTAGAACGACAAGCAAAACATTTACCTCTCCCACTAGCTCTAGTATGCAAGGCCTTATAGTGGCATATGTTTCACAAAATAATGGAGTTTCAATCATAAAGATTTGACAAAATGAAGGGAAAAGAGAAAATGTGTGATAAAGTAAGTCTATTGTTTACATTTTTTTTTGACAAAATTAATGTAATAATATCTTTTAAGATTCCCCGCACTTTTACTAAATTTTTTTTATTATTTGATGTTCAACTTTGACCTTTTTTTTAAGTTAAAAAGAAATTTATGAAAAAAAAACCCATCCATTGGTTCGCTGCAAGCACCGCCCGGTTCTTCCAACCCAAACCGTAGCCGCAGTTGTATCTAACCGGGACCAATACCCGGTACAGGTCATGCACTGGGTACCCCTCGAGTGAAGGATCTAGCAATATAATGGCCCTTCGCAGGTCATATCTAACTTTTGATAGGGAGGGATTATGCTAACAATCCCTTCTCGTTCTTGTTGGGAAAAAAATCCCACCAACTGGACAATAGTTCGCATACTCACAGTCGGTGAGTACTCGCCCAGCAAAAAAAAAGTTTGCTCTCCCCAAAAGAAAATTGAAAAAAAAAATAAAAAATTGTCGAGTACTCGCCAGGAGCAAAGGAATCTGAGAGCGAGCAACGGTTATTCGCTGCAGGGTTTTTCCAGCGAGTACGGTTATGCAATCTATAAACACCTCAAGCAACCATGAGCCATAGTACACTGCCACATCCCACCCACTCACCACCTGCACATAAAAGTAGCTTTTCCATTGGACCATCTTGATGCATTTGGCCACTAGCAGCGATGAATGGGAACAATGGGAGTGCATGTTCGCACAATGGAAGAATTTAAACTAGGTAATAGTCCTCCATGGTCTGCATGAAGAGCAACTCTGATGGATAATGTTCAAAAGCATTCAACTCTGAGGTGAACGTCTCTTATTTGATGGAATTGGCAATGGGGCTGAGCCCATGGATGAGGACATTGAACTCGCATGCATGTATCCTCAGCGTCCATCAGATAGGGGTTGTTTTTGTCAACAAAAAAATAACAATGCACTCTTGATACTATGGTACATACTACAAAGTAGTTTTATGGAGCTTTTTTTTTTAATTTGCCAATAGCTGGATGAATGTCACCAAAGATAAGATCGGTAGTTATATGATCAAAATGCAGTGGTTAAAGTTGGACAATAGTTACTGAGACCGGTGTTTATGTCACAGCCATTTCCCTTCAAGTTGAATTTCAGGAACATGTGCATGTAGCTTGTAGTCAATTATGCCAGATTAGGGACATTTTATAAAATGGAAAAAAACCATTCCAATGATATTACAGGTTTGCAAGATCAGGTAGCAGATTATGGATATCTCTTAGATAAATGGTTTTAGTTTATCATGTCAATTTAGATCCTTGCAGGATGTAAGCTTTGAATGACGTCTTAGGGCAAGGCTACAACCCGTATTTTAGCTTAATATATGCTCTTTTTTATAAAAAGAATATAACAGTCGGATGTTGCAAGAGTTAAATAATAGTGTGCAAATCTTGAAGACAAGGACCTGTAGATAAAATAAGAAACTCTCTAAATGCGTAGCCATTTGCTATTTCTGAAATATATTTTTAATTTCTAATTTCATCAAATAATTGCATCTGAGGTGCTCACAGTTTTCAAAACAAATCCTATAAATATGACAAAATCTGACAGGCATAGATGTACATTTGATTTCAAGTGCTTATGTTTTCATACTTCTAAATTATCAGGACAGCTTGTAGCATAAAATTCAAATCAAAACGAGAATTTTGGTTGGTGTGTTTGAGTGACAAGTAATTCTTTAATTTATATTTCATACATACATGTATACATTACAGAGACCCTGTTAGAAACAAGCATATTACGCTGTTAGATTAGTTTGTTTTTCCAATTTAGGCACAACAGTGGTAACCACATTTTACAAACTTTGAATACAGGTGACAAATTTCAGCAAGAACAGATGAGGTGTTAATTTCTTCAATCATGGGAAGCAGGAAAGGATTTGTGAGCTCCCCAGGCATCTGTTAAGGACATGGCAACTCGTAATGTCAAGTAATACAGATTTAGATAATGTAATAGAACTACTTTCTGCTTGTGCTTGTCTCACGGTACAATCAATTATCTATTGCCCAGACTCCCTGTCCTTTCATCAATAAGGAAGCAAAAAGCATCTCGTTCCATATATCAGGCACTCCAGGGAGACACCAATGACTGCAGTCTGGTACGGAAGGCATATCGCTCCACTTACCAATATGTGCATCACTTCGATAAGCAGATAGTGTTGTAACATTGAGAAATGTAACAGGGGCTTTCATGCGTGCTATAACGTCCCACGAAATTTGAGACAGGGGATAGCTCTCAATCCTTTCAAGATCGAAGATAGGCTCTGGGTTTACGTTGCATGTTAAATTATACCAAAAACCACTGCAGATCATGTTATTGGGAAAAACATGTTTAGTTTCTTATGTATTTTTAATAAAAGATATACCAGCAACAAGTAGTGAGATTCATACAGCTTGGTAAGCTTCAACTCAAAAATCAAACATGCCTGAACATTTGTACTTACCTCCAATGAGTAGGCTCAAAACTACGAAAATAGACATGGGTCCTGCTTGTGTTGACTGTGCTTTCCACCCATGATGCCCAGGTACTTAGGGCTTTCTGATACGCAGCTTCAATCTTAATTCCCAACCTTAACGAGTCCCCAACCTGAAAGTAGCACCCCCTGTCTGAACCCAGGTGTTAATGATTAAGATCATAGTAGCCATGTTCGTAAAAAACAAAACAAAAATACAAGATGTTAAAAAAACATAAATACGTTCGAGCAAACATTCAAAAAACACACAAACCTTTTAAAGCAATCTTCCCAAAACATGTAGAACTAACTTCATATATAATTTTTTATTTAGGATCAATTAAGGTTGAAATTTTGAATCGACATGGTCTGTTTTTCAAATTGGAAGCTTTTTTTACCATGATTAGTACAACAGAATGTTGACTGATTCCTCCCATGATGTATTAAAACAGTCAAACTTACCCAGGAAAAACAATGTTGACTGATTTCTCTCTCTCACTATAGAAACACACTCACGGTAATGAATACGTTTAAAATCCCTCTCAGGACCTCATTTTCTTCATTCTTTCGTCCAGAAAACTCCGCCTAGAGCTATTTTTCTCCCCTGATGATGTTACGCTTTCAGAACTCTGCCAAAATTTCCACTTCTCTGAGTACTTTGCAGTGGTGACCCTTTCATCATCTTATGAGTGGGATTCCAATCATTTTTCTCTTCAAAGAGATTCCCCTCATTCACTATTCAGTTCCTCAAATACTTGCTCCAGGGGTATTTTCACAGCACGTAGATCCTATCTCGTGACCACCGCAGCCTATTCATTTCAACCCCATCAACATTTCCTCCCTCCAAACCCGTTCAATCTGCTAACCCTTGCTGAAACAGCTCTCAAGAATCTGAAGCCTAAGAACATGAAGTACAAATTCATGGGTTTCGAATCATTGTTCGTCTTGGACAACAACATTCCCAAGATCTCAGATTCACAGATTGGGCATGTCGACTTGGAGGAGTTCCACAAACAATTGAACGTGGAAAATGCTAGCACATTAACTGTTTGCCTAATTGAAAGCATCCTCCTTCAAGTTGTTGGCTTTCTGACCTTGATCCAATGTTCAGACCTGGTCTTCACCTGTGCAAAGCATTATGATCCTAAGACCAGGGAGATTAAATCAAACGACGAAGCACTAATGGCTAAGCTGGATGGGACATCTATGGGAATGACCATGAGGATCCCTGTACACGATACCTATCCCATAATGAGCATGATTCAGGGACAACAATACTAGGACAAAAATCCTAATAAATATTTGACAGTGATCAATGATTCTTGGCTGAAGCATAAGAGGAGCAGGATCTCTAAGTTGCCAAAGAACTTCCACAGGTCAAATTTCAAGGAGGAGCTTTCAGATATGATCACTCTCCTAAACCACGTGCTTGGCAATGAAAGCACCCTAAACTTCCACCCCTAGATGTTCATGAACATCATTTGTAATGGAAAACAATTCATCGACTGGGGCGAATGATCAACGATTCTCTTCACCATTAACTGATAAATGTAGACTCTACGAAGCAGTTCTTCATGACTTCATATTTGGTGTATTCATTAGCTTCGCAAAGAATATACCCTGGCCTCTCCCAACAGGGTGATATCACCCCCACAACTCAAGTATATGAATGTTTTCTCTAATTGACTCTGAAGCAGAGCAACAAGCATTTCAGAAGGGTGAACAATGCCTTCATAATGAGGATAGTGCAAGCTCTTGATGAAGATCGGGGAAGAAGGATCTTCGACGAAACAACTACCTTGACCAATCATTATGGCAGTTCATTCCATTCCATTCACCTATATCAGAGTTGGAGGACTTGAGGGATATCCCCTATAGCAACCAAGGTTAGCCAATAATGAAATCATGTTGATTGAGTTGTGAAGGCCACTGGCAGCAGTTCACAAAGGTTGCAGAGACAGGCACATGCTAGGGGTTTCATTCTCAATCTCTATGGGATATTTTTCGTGTAAAACTGCAGTCAATGCTCAAGACATTGAGTCTGCAATCTCTCAATTCACCCTCAACTCATATCCCTGCAGAGCTTCTGTTGATAGCAAGAGATTCATGAAAAACAATCTCAGCATTGGTTATTCATACGAGCATGTGCCTCACCTAGAAGACTATTGGGCAAATTGTTCCCATGAGCATGAAGTGGTCAGGCATGATTGGAGCAGAATGACTATTGATTAGATCAAGGCATTCACAGAGGAATGGGTCCCTGATGGCATGGTGGATGACATAACAGATCTTATTGATTTGTATATGTTGATAAAATTGTTGTTGCTCCTTTGCCAACTATCAATTGGTCAATAAGGGAGCTTGCAGATATACAAGGACGAGCCAAGGCTATATTGAACAGGACTAAGAAATTGGTAAAATTCACTGGAGCAAGTGGCTCCAAGAGAGCAAGGACCTCAGCCCCTCCAAAGCAAGCACCTGCAACAACTCCATAGAAGAGCAGCACTAGTATGATTGTTCAATCCTTTGGCTCTTCGAGTTCTAAGGGTGGTGACAATGAGGATCCTGAGTAGACGAAACAACCAAGAAAAACTTGTGAAGAGAGCCCTGTAGTAGGCAAAAAATTGAAAGCAAATAAGTTTGTTATGTTGTAGTCTTCTTCATCTCTTGGTGACCCTTCTCTTCTCATTCCTAACACCACCCAACATTACCTTGCCTCTACCCAAGTGGCAATTCAAGAGTTACCTGGTAAATAAGTTGAGACAGTGATTGTTTCATCTCCTTGAGTTTCACCAACTATTCCTCTGCCTCCAGAAGCTTCTCCTCCAAAACAACCTACACCACCTCATTCTGAATCTCGAATGACTACCTTCAATGGCATGTCATTCCAATGGATGTGACCCATGTTGAATAAGATGAGGAGGGTGGTGGACGCAGACATTCCATATTTTGATGTGGTTGTTGATCTTCTTAAGACTCCCCCTCCCAAGAAAGCTAAGACCACTTCCAGGATGATGTCAAATCCTTCAAGAGCACAATTTGTGGAAATTGTTGAACCCAATGTAGAGAAGAATGAAGAAGAAATGAATGTGAATGATTACACTCTCAAAAGGATATCAGTTGGGGAAGCAACTAGAGAAAGTGACGTTCACCCCTGTGCGATACCACTGAAAGAATGATCAAAAGATCAGAGCAAGATGAACTCACTCAAGAACAGATAAAAGATCAAATCAAGCAATTCGCAGGATACATCAACTATCTCCTCAATTCAGTTGACACACCTACAGCACCCCAAGTACATGCTCCTTCTCAGGGGCCTGGTATAAGCAACGAACCATCGCCACCATTGGTAAATACAAATCATATGGCAAAACTCTAAAAGCTTGGGTGGATGAACTGTTATTGAATGGGATGAAGTATATGGAGGTGTTGAAACCTATGTTACCGATACAAGTATAGGTATGAGAATCAGATACGGGGATACAACGATTTTTTTGGGGGTTTGGATAAGGCTGGATACGGTCGTACAAAAATATACATATAAAATTAAAAAATATAAAAATATAGACATATAAGCAAAATTAACCACATAATATGCATAGAGGAAACATAATAAATTAAATAACCACAAAACATACTAATAATTCAATTCCAAATATCATAATATTCAATTGTTGAACTAAGATTAGTCTTATTTATTATAAGTACATAATGCAAATGTTACAACTTACCAGTATGGACAAAAATAAAGACAAAAGAAAATCCACTCTCTACAGTTTGGTGAAGTTTACAATGAGATGCCCTGGTGTTAAATCAACTTAAGACTATGCCCTGTTCTCTTCTTTGAGCTTGTTCACGAGTTGAGCTTTTGTATTATAACTATGCAAATGATCTTACCGTATCTACTGCACAGAAAGAGTCCTGGAGAAAAATATTTTTGGGACGTAAAGGATAAGCATAAAAAGACATAATTGATTTCAACCTCTCCCTCATCTTGATCATGTTACAAACATTTATTTCCTTTATTTTGGCAAGGCTGAAATGCGATCCAATAATTGGAAGACTTGTTGACTTGCTCTAGCAACCTTCACAATTGTATACAGCCCTAATAAAGAAGAGACAGATGAATGCACTGAGGCTCACGTTTTGAAAACAGTCAAACACAGCCAGCGATTGAAGTTGCAAAGAGGTTTTCATACTTTGTTTTGTTTTTTGAACTCTGTGCTTGACTTTTTATTAAGCAAAATTGGAGAAAAAAAATTGCATAAAACACTCAAGGAGCGTCCTTGGGCTGTGGATACGCCCGGATACGTCACCCAAACGTACCCAGGCGTATCCACAACCCAGGGATGCTCCTTGGGTGTATCCCCATGCTCCTGTATCCAGGGAGCGTTTCCCCGCACTCCTAGGGCCTGGGGGGGCATATCTGGGAACGTAGGTGGAAACTATATGGAGCTATTGATACTGAAATCATCAATATCAATCAGCAAATCAAAGCTCACGATGATGAGTTAAAAGTTTGGGAGAATGTGAAGGATGACATTCATGCAATGATTGACGTCGAAACGGACGTGATGGTCAAAGCCGGAATCTTCGAAAAATCAAAAGATGATACCTCCTGCAAATGGTCTGATTGCATTCTTCAGAGGATCAAGATCCTAAATCGGGAAATAGAAGAACTGCGGGAACAGGTCAACATCGGAAGAGAAAAGCAAAAATTGCTTTCTTCTAATATAGATGAAAAAGATTGCAATCTATTCAAGGAATATATGGTCACCCTATATAAAATAGATGAAATGAAGACTTGGTTCAAGAAACTGGTATAGGAAAAGCTATTCAAAGAGAATGGTTTCAATGTTGTTTCCATGACTGTGATTAGTGAAATTCATGTTTCACTTGAATAAATGAATAACCAGTTGACTAAATTGTTAGAAGTTCCAAATGCTAGTTGGGTTTAGAAAGGTGGCTAACACGTTGCAAACACGTGGTGGTACCGAAGGGCAATGACATCATTGTAGCTGTAAAGAAATTCAGAAAATTCAAAGCTACCCATGACAAAGAGTAAGTCAGAAGCTCTGCAACTACTCTTGGTTCTTCAACACCAATCACCACTCTGAAGAAGACTTCCTAGGGGAGTCTGCAAGTTTTTGTTTCCATTTTTTGTTGGCCTTCTATTTCAAGAAGTTGTATTTTCCCTTGTGTAATTTTGAGAATAAGACAAATCAGAATACCAAGAGTCATATAGAATGTGAAGGGTTAGCCCATTCCCTTCTATTGTTATAAACAAGAGAAATGGCTATTGTAAAAGGGGCTTTTTTTATGTCCACGATAATTGAATCTTAAAGGAAAGAGAGAAATTTTGTGTTCATTCTTCAACCAAGAACCCAAGGACATTCAGAACTGTGTCTTGCTTTCCTTTATGGATATGTATTTTTCTTATGTTAATGCATGTTTCATTGTTCCAAGCAGTAATCATGTTTGATCTCAAGTAAGCATGTTATTTCCCGTAAATAGTCTTGTTGCGTGGTTGAATGAAATTTGTGTTTGCTCATTCATGCATTACTCTTCGCCTTCTCTTTTCTTACTTTTATTTTCAGTTGAATGTTTCAAAACAAACCTCCCCATTCAACTTGTAAATAGTGTAAATATGCTTATAGCTTAGTTTTAAATGTTTTCAATAAAGGGAACCTCCCCTCCTAATAGAAGAGAGACTTTTCGTCTCCTTCACTATTGTGAAAATTCCATTTGCCATGAGTACCAAATATTTCGCCAATAGTTTTTTGCACCCACCATGGGGCTTGTTCTGTGCTTTTCGTGCAACCCATAGATATCAGTTGTAGTCACTTGTATGACTATTACTGGAAATCAAAATACAACTATCAAACAAAATCAAGATTGGACACAAGGTGCACAAGCGGATATCTCCTCTGATCTCTGACAATTCGCCCGGGATAACAAAGTGGATAATTCTCATTTACAAAGCGTTGCAATTGTGCTAGACGAAGAACAACATGCTGATTTTGCTCAAAGGATTGTTGCACTTATTGCTGGAAGATTAGTGATCAAAATAATACAAAGAGTTCCTTTAAAATATCTTGACATCCTGGCCGATAGAAGGTATGCGAGGTCTAATAAATAGAAAGGCATCTTTGACCCATTCTTTGATTTGCAAGAACAGTCCATTTTCAGACTCTCTCCTGAGCAGATAAAAAAAATACAGCCTATAAGCAGAACTTTGTCATTGCGTGGCAATACTGATTCCAAGAGAATTAAATTTTTAGAACATAGTTGCTCCTATACCATGGGGTCCTCATATGTCATGTCCCCTTCTCAAATAGGAAAAGAATAATTTAATAATAATGTCTAAGTCGTACCCCCAACATCACTTTATAATTGTAATTTAAAAGGGGACACTTAAGTCATTATTATTAATTGAATGGAGCCAAAAGTGTGTATTAATTATAAGCCCAAGTAGAAAATAGAAAAATAAAAGTAATTATTAATTACTTTTGGAGCAAAAATGGAAATTAGAATAAAAAGTAATTTTAAATTGTTTTTAGGGTTGTAAGGACAAAAGTTAATTATAAAAAGGTTGGATGACGAGAAAAAAATCATTATCATTCAACCAATTTCAAACACTTTCAAGCTTGAGCAGCCATTGTTCAACTTTCATCATCCCTCATACCTAGAAGGTGATCCCACTCAAGAATCACATTGGTGCTTCCAAAATCAGAGAAAAGAATCACGTTGGTGCTTCCAAAATCAGAAGAATACAATTCGAAGGATTTATTTTACCGTTGCAGCCATCTGGACATCCCAAGGGTCGAACATTTTTTTAAAGTAGAGATCCGTACGGCAGCCATATTGGGTTGTTCCCGACCATACAGCAATAGTGCAACAGGTCGTACCACTCCAAGAGCCATCTATATCTATTTAGAGACATTTCGAACTAGGGTTTCAAGGAAAGATTCCACCTTTATGTTGTTCCAAGTTAGGATTTGGTGAAAAAATTAAAAAAAAATAACATTTTGATTTTACTATTCTATTTGTATCTTCTATAATTGTTTTCTAATGTTTTCAATGTATCTAATCCACTGAAATTAATAGTACACCAAGGGTTATCAATATTTTGTATTGCATGTGGTGTTTTGTGTTTGATTGAATTATCAGGGTTTTAGAAAAAATCCCAGAATTCTGATTTAAAAAAAGGGTTACTAGAGTGGTATCAGAGCTTGAATCTTGCCAACGTGTGAATCAGACAAGGACATCATGGAATTACCTATAGAGAAAATGAAGTCCTTGCATAAAGCCATATATCAAAGTCAAAGAGATTTGACAAGGACCATCCAGAGTACAGTGAAAGAATCCATGACAAAGATAATACAATCCATGCAGAATATAAATCAGAACATGGCTACCCAAAGGAGTCCTCCCGCAATTAATCAACCCATTTTTCTCCAAGCAAAGTTCTTACAAAGGGAAAAAAATATAGATCCTATTCAAGAGGTGTTGATTAAGATACAAAAGGACAAGGAAAGATACAAACTTGAGGCCACTCAAATCCTTGACCAATATCAAGGTATCATTGATGGTTTTAAATTTTGTTTCCTTTGATGAGTACCTAGAGTTACTCAAAGTGGGATATCCAAATAAAAGAGGCTTGTATGAATACATATGAAATTAGAGGAAGATAGCGGAATCCACCATGCGAGTTGAAGCTAAGGATCTTTTATCATAAAAGGATATTGCATTGACTTCTAAAATTGATTGTCAGCAAAAAGTTTGTCTTAATGAAGTCAAGGAGGAACAAACATCGCTTGTTGAATGCAAAATTGTAAAAAAAGTGCTAGTAATTTCTAAGGGTATCAACGAAACACCACTCCAGATCAGTAAAACCCCATTATGCTCCCAAACAAAGAGGCATGGACTATTTGACAAAAACTCAAAGTTCATAGCCGTTAACAAGACACAAAGGGGTCAATTATCTCAATTGCAAGCATAGGTCAGTGGATGCAACAGCAGAGCATTCAATATCAACAAGGTTTGGTCAATGCATGGGATTCACAAAAGGGTATGCCAAAACAATCAGTGGTTTTGCAAGAATTTGAAGAGGATTTTCTAATGAAAAATTTACGAGTCTTCGGTAGAGTAGAGTAGATGAAAATATTTGTAAGGCATTGGAAGGAGAAGTTCAGATGAATATTAGAGTAGCGCAACATAAGGTATCTGTATCACAAGGAGGTATGGAAGAGACAGAACGATTGGTTTGGGATCCTGGTAATTTGCAGGATAGTTCAGGTATTGCTTGAGGGCAAGCAATCTTTGGAAAGGGCAAAATGTCATGTCCCCTTCTCAAATAAGAAAAGAATAATTTGATAATAATGTTTAAGTCGTTCCCCCCAACATCACTTTAAAATAACTTAAAAGGGGGAACTTAAGTCATTATTATTAATTGAATGGGGCCAAAAGTGTGTATTAATTATAAGCCCATGTGGAAAATAGAAAAATAAAAGTAATTATTAATTACTTTTAGAGCAAAAGTGGAAAGTAGAATTAAAAGTAATTTTAAATTGCTCTTAGGGTTGTGAGGAGAAAAGTTAATTATAAAAAGGTTTGATGAGGAGAAAAAAATCATTATCATTCAACCAATTTCAAACACTTTTCAAGCTTGAGCAGCGATTGTTCAACTTTCATCACAGAGGACGAAAACCCTCCCGTGTAAGGGCCTAAGGACGAAACCCCTCATACCCAGAAGGTGCTTCCACTCAGGGATCACATTGGTGCTTCCACTTAGGAATCACATTGATGCTTTCAAAATCAGAAGAATACAATTCTAAGGATTTATTTTACAACTGCAGCCATTCGGACATCCTAGTGTTTGAACTTTTTTTTTAAGTACAAATCTGTACTAATCCATACAACGGCCATATTGGGTTGTCCCCAACCATATAGCTACAATGCAACAGGTTGTACCACTCCAAGAGCCATCTGTACCTATTCAAGGCCATTTTCAGCTAGGGTTTCAAGGAAAGATTCTACCTTTATGTTGTTTCAAGTTAAGGTTTGATGGAAAAATCAAGAAAAAATAATATTCTGATTTTATTATGCTATTTGTATCTTCCATAATTGTTTTTTCAGTGTTTTCAATGTATCCGATCAAATGAATTTAATAGCACAAGGGTTATCAATATTTTGTATTGCATGTGGTGTTTTGTGTTTGATTGAATTATTAGGGTTTTAGAAAAAAATACCAAAATTCTAATTTATTACGAAAAGGGTTACTACATCGTATCGACCCATTAGCTTTAGGTGTTCAACTACATAAACTACCAAAAGGTTCAAGGAAGAATTTCCCCAAGTTTATCGGTGACGGTAAACAACATCTTGCCAAACACAAAGACTTTCTTCTCCTCCTGTGGTATTCTTGGTGTAGAACACAAAGATGTGACAGTCAGGTTGTTTGTGGAAACATTGGCCGAAGGTGCCGCAAAATGGTTTCATCACTTGCTTGTCGATTCCATTCCAGATTGGCAAACAATGGAAACCGGATTCGAAAAAAGGTTTAAACCTGCTGAAGATGAACATTCTCTATTGGCCAGTTGTCTCAAATAAAGAAAGAATCCCATGAACCCGTGAGAGAGTTCATAGCCCGATTTAACACGTCGGTACACAATCCCAGCGGCTACCATGCCTAGAGTAGAAAATTAGAAGTGCTTCTTTTTGAATGCACAAATGCCTAAAGTAAGCATCTTCCTCAAGAGGAATCATCCAGTAACATTAGTATCCGTACATACCCAAGCCACAAACATCGAAGTTGATATGATCATGGCTGGGAAACTTAAAAAAGACTCTTTCAAGAGCAAGGAGCAGAATTCAACAGACCGTTTGGTTCAAAGACTAACAAAAGACATGTTGGCTTTAAAGAAGCAGATTCCTCAATCTCACAATACCCCATACAAGGACGTGCCTAGGAGACCATTCGTCCCATAACATGGCAACATCTGTCCTAGGCCACCTTGTCCAAGTCCTCAACTCGCTATTGAAGTAGCCCCTATTGCTATTCACTATGCATGCATATTTCACGCCACCAATGATCATGATGTTCTAACTGTCCAAAAATAGCCAGAATGTTGCAACTATGTGTCATTGAAGAACCACATGAAGATGTTTTGGGCACCTCTGATCCTGAAATGTAGGAGCATGATAGCAACTCCACTGTGGGCTTTTATGAATATGAACCCAAAGGCGATGAATATGATGAAAGCATGGAAGATATATACAGTCATCCATATGTTGTGTTCACCCAAGATCAGAATGAGAGTTTGAAAGCTTCTGAGAAGAGTAAAGAGTTTGACAAGCAACAAGCTAAAGAAATCCCTAAAACGTTGCAGTTGCTCCTAAGTTTGTTCTTAACAGAATCACCCCTTTGCCAAATTTCTCAAGAGATAAACAAGTGGAGAGGATCGGATGTTCTAACTCTCCTAATGTTCCATCAACAAAGACCCTGTCAATTCCTCCTTTAATATAATTGATCATATGAACAAGACTAAGGTTTAGATCTCTCAAACTGAATACCTTAGGTCAAATCCCAAGCAATTAGATAGATTAATCAAATTCATTAAAGGAGTAAGTTCCAATGCACCTTCTCATGGGGCCCATATCAAGGTGGTTGATTCTAATTTGCAAAATAACGTAGTTATTTCTGCTCAAAACAACGAAACACCTGAACCTTTTTATGTGTCGCAATTTACTGGTGGCTTCAAGTTGAACAATTGCATAATCGATTCCAGTACCTCAGATAACGTAATGCCAGCGAAAGTTGCACACACCTTGGGGTTGACTTGCACCAAAACTTTTGGTTCTTGCTTCAACATGGAAGCAAAACAAGTTCCGTTGATTGGATAGATAAAGGATGCACAGGTTGCCTTGGCCGCTTTTCCTCAAAAGAGAGTCAAGATCACCATACTAGTGGCAAATATCACTCCAAGCTATGGAATGCTTTTAAGCCGATCCTTCTGTGAAGACCTTGGAGGTGAAATCAAACTAGATTGGACAAAGGCTGTAATCTCTATAAAAGGAGTCAATGAGAAATTGCTTACGAAACCAAAAGCCAAGCATTTGATGCAGAAATCAAACGATAACTTGATTTTGATGGGTTTGATTCTTAATTGTGCTTGAAGACCCCAAATAACTAATGTTTTCTACAAAGCATCTTGTTTCTTTCTTAGAAAACATGTCGCATTGCTAAGTGATCATGAACCCTGATGCCACACAACTCACACAAGCCGTTCCTACTACTATCATATAGCCACAAGTGCAAAACCTAACCCTTGTACCTAAATGGGTCAATGTTAACATTATTCAAGATACCAAATTGTTTTCCCCACAAGTGAGCACCTTACCGACTCAATTTTTGCCCTAAGGTAACACTCAATAGCCCTCTCAAATCTTTCAAATGTAACAAGTTCGGACACTTTGATCACAACTTCCATTTTCGCCAAAAATGGAACCTTGTGTGACTTATGTAGACTTGGTGATCAGGTCTTGTTCTATTGTTTTGTTTTCAAAATAGTCAAAACAATGATGAGGAACGTTCAATCATTTAGTTTTTTCAACCATTAGAGATTCAAATATACCTTGTCAGCAGTTCAACTGCTATACTGCTCCAAAACTAGCCTTCCCCATTTACTTCTCTGCACTCAGAGATGATATGCCCTGCTTGTGTGCTGATTTTTCTGCATCCTTATGTTGCTGAAGTTGCTTCAATGCTTTTTTTTTACCCTTTATCTTTGTCACAAGATGTTCATTTTCTTTCAACTTATTTGCATTGATGTCACTTTGGGTTCTCTAAATTTCATATTTATTATTCTTCTCCTTTCAATGCTTGAATTTATTCTTTGGTCTCTCTTTCAACTTCCAGCCGCTGAACCTTCTCATCTAACTACTGTAATTTGTCCTCCATCTCTGCTTTCTGAGAAAGCAGCTTGACAATTTTTTGATCACACTGCCTGGCCCAAATATAAATAATATTTGTTTCAACCTTCCACAACAAACATCAATTGAATTCAAGGAATCTGGATACAGTGCTGGATTAATATATTCATGAAATGATGTAATGGGCACCCCTACTCGGGGGATTCACCCTGCTTCCAACTGAGGAACTACATTATTTTCCATTCCTTTGCATCATACACTACCTGAAAGTGTTGCCCCCATCCCTCTCAATAAAACCTGTACAAATGATCAATCTCTTTCACTAATTTTCATGTTCTATCTCTACAAGCAAACATGTCTCCTGGCCTAATACTAAAATTGGCCTCTGTGAACAGCTTCCCCATTTGCTCATGGAAATTAATCCACTCTTAAAGACCTCGTATGGATTCCCTTTTTTTAATTATGGCACTCATTGCCAGTGTCTGACTCAAAGTCATTCTCCACAACGTAATTGGATCCAACATCCACAACAACCTCCTAGGTCTCATCATCATCCATACCGCAGTCACTATAATCCATCTCGAAATGCTGTTACTCTAGTTGTGAATCATGTCCCATCTCTTCCCCTTGTAAATGGTCCCCTGTAATTTGTTCCCACAATGGCTGTCCACTTAGAGGTTGATCAAGCAAGGGATGCTCAGGAGGAAGCATTGTTAATATCCAAATCCAAATGATCTCAACAAAGACGAAGGATTGGAACTCAATGACTCATGGATGCCAATTATTCATATGCTAAAAACACATTGATAATAATTAAAATTGGTATTTGAAAATAATTAATGCTCTATTGACGCTTATATATTAATGTTAATAAGCATTAATTGGTGGGTGGCTTTGTACAATCTCCTCCTCATAATGTAATTTGGGTTATCTATATAAGGAGCCCTTGCTTTGAATCTTATCCTTCATCCTGATGAAGGACCACAAAGTGTGGTCCAAAACATCAATATTTAAAATTCATCGCAATTTTTCTTGAATGTTTTCTTCTGAATCCAAATCATCACATGTAAGGATCTCAAGAAAATTGATTCCAAACTTAACCTCCATACCGCCCTTAAAAAAAAATCATCACGCTCACACAGTAGACTCTCCCAATGACCAGCTATAATGACTCAGAGTCAAAAGGAATAGCCACTAGAGGGGCCATAGAAGGAAAGACCCAACTAGGAGGAACAACATGCAAATTCTAACAATCGACATCATGAGAGGCAACTAGAGGGGATGACCCTTGAGCAGGTTCAATTCCCAAAGGGCAACTAGCAATTGCAAGTGGAGATTGACATCTCCATCTGTGTCATTGTCCACCAAAAGCATTGTTTCTTGTTCTCATTGTCTTCCAAAATATCTGCATCTTCATGGGGCTCAGAGTTGGAAGTACTCTAACTCTCTCCTTCATATGCTTTGGTAGCTCATCATCTATAGGGAAAGACTTCAGCTAAGGCTTGGCTGCCTAGCCTTTTGCATGAAAAGGAGTCTTTTTCTTCTTCAATTGTCCAAGATAGTCCCAGCACATCAATATAGGCAGCCAACTCTCTTACTTAAAATCCTACATAGTCTCTCTTAGAAGCACTACTCTACACCTAACATAAACATCAAGGATCAAAGCAATTGCATGCATGATCATATAGAAACCCTTAGGCCCCATAAGCAAGAATCCACTTATCTTCTCTGATAATACACCACCAAATCATATACCACACCTTTTGATAACCCTTCCATGTATTTGAAAAGCCAAAGATCCATCATAATTTCTCCTAGAAGCACTAGTCTACACCGAAAACAAACAAGGAACAAAGCAATTGCATGTAGGCTCATATGGAAACCCTTAGTCCCCATAAGTGAGAATCCCCTCATCTTCTTTGATAATACGCCACCCAATTATATCCCATGACTTTTGACAAGCCAAATATGAATGTCTAAAAATCAAGACTCTCCAAGCGGTCTTGATGTGACCAAGTCCAACAAGGAACACTACTCTTCAAACTTCAAATAGGCCTTCTTCAAACCTCAATTTCCATGATTGAGAAAGTCATAAATCTGCATTTCAATTAGATTTGGAAACAATGGCACTTTTTGAAGTTTGATTGTCCTTATTGATCACCACCTCAGCTTCAATTGGTACTTTGAAGGTCATGCGAGTCAATTGGTGCAAATGATACAGTCATAGGGGTTCCACTTACTATGATAGTCACCTTCCCAATATCCTTGTATTTATAAATCATCTACTCCAAATAGGTCTTGAAAGTGTTTACACAAAAAACCAACATTTGCAATATGTGATTAACTTAGACTTTTTACAAAAGCCTCCTTCAATTTATGGTCATTAGGATGGTTGGCCCACCAACTTCACACTACTCATTACTTCTAAACACGTACCAACTCAATGCCTTGTTTTGATTATGCTTTTTTTCAAAGTTCTTTGCACTCTAATCCTTAGGTTGTCCTGCATTGATATCCAATACATTAACTTTGCACGATGTTAGTGGGATGCAAATGTTTATCCATTAGCACCTTCAAAATCCTGGCTTGTGCATGTTGTGGCTACTTGTCACTATAGCTTTGAATACTGAATCAGGCTAAACTCCAAGCCACACAAACTCTTCAATCTGGTGATAATGAGCAACTATTTGTCCCTTGTAGGAACCTAACAAAAACAATTCAATGGCTAAACATGTAATTCAAAAAAGAACTCTGAAAGGCTTCAAAAAATGAAGCCAAAACTAGAGAACTTGGCCTTCTCGAGATTCATGGCATCAATGGCTGACATCGGTCTTCTTCCTTGTGCCTTGTTGAGAACCATACTTTTGTGCTCAAAACCTTTCTCGAATTTTGCATTTTCTTCTCAGGGTCTGTCGTTTGTACTAACATTAAGGTTAGAAAGCGCTCTTAAAAACTTAATGTTCTCATCCTTGAGATAGGGTTACACCATACAATACCCTAAGTTAGGAATCACTCGACAAGATCTCCCACTATGAGAGTATAACAAACAACTCTATGTCACTATCTTAATACTCTGTTCAAAATGTTGATCCTTTATAATAATTTGAGCCTCCTATATATAACTACTCAGCTAATAACATTGGGAGAGGTTAATCCCTTACTCCATATGATACACTTTTGACCGACAATTCACAACCTACCTATTAGACATAAAATACTAACCCAGGGTTATAAATGCAACAATTCGGCTCCTACATAACCTCATATACATCATAATACCAAGGACCTAAGTGTATAACATTCCACCTCCCTTATTACATAGCTTAGTTGAATTGCACATTTTGTTCACAACTTACAACGAGAAAAGCCAGTCTTATGAATACAAACCGCTGAATTCAGATTTCTAGTTATGGCTCAATAAGAGCTGAGCATCATCATGCTTTTGGTGCTGGGTTTGGAATGACAAAGAGGTGCCAATATTTTCTTCAGCCTCTGTTTGGGGACATTGCAAAAATATTGCAGAAAAATCCAGCAGCATTTTAACTAGCATCACTTAGGAAAAATACCAAAAAAATAGTAGGGCATTATTCCAACCACCTAACTAAAGGTAGGTCCTCTATGTTCTGGTGTTTCTTCCAAATCATGTTCATGTCAAATTATAATCATTAATGAAGCTAGTTTAGTACTAGACTTGCTACAAAGAAACATATTGGGTTAGTCACATACATATACTTTCACCAGATACTGGTTAAAGCAAACAGATCTTATTTAAGTTTGAATTTTTATTTTATAGCTTAACTGTGAGTAACAGTCAGTTATTCTTACTTTCCTAAGCAATTGTACCAATAGTTGAGTGAATTCCATTCATTTCTGTACTTGTTTGGCGCTATGCAAAATTTCCATAGACAGACATTCTGTCGTAAGAAGATGCTTGACTTTCACCATATCCTGGTTAAGCCAACGGGCCTCATTTACAATCAAATTTTGAAGTTATAAACTAACTGCAAAGAACTATGAATCATTCAAAGTTTGCAAATCATGTGTACCTATATTCCAAATTTATTACTTTGTGTTTGCCTTGAGCTATGCACTACTAGACACAATCATTATGTTATGAAAACCGTACTGCTGTGATATTGATGGAGTTTTCTGATTTATTGTATATTTCCATGTTTCTACGAACAATACATTTTGGTTTCTGTGTACTTCCTCTGTTTTTTATGCAAAAAAACCTAAGAGTGGCTCTTTCGATACAAATCTATAAGCTGAGCAATTTTTGTCTTAACTGGTCTAATATCATGCTAACTCTGCAATACCCACGTTTACACATAGAGTAACTGCTTGAAGTTAAAGTAAAACTGATATTAAATTAACTTGAAACATAAATTATCTGTAGCAAGGAAGAAGAGATGCTTACATTTTATAAGTTTTTGTAGGTGTCCACCAATGTCCAGAATTGAAAATCAATAAATCTGCATCAAGCCACCTTTTGTTTGCATAATCTATTTTATCCAGCTTAAGAGTGGAGTGAACTCTTTTAGGTGCATTTTTAGGTGGACTGCCCTGTTGTACAAGAAAAGGTGACCGGTAGTATGCAATAGTGAAGTTAAAAGAACTAAACCGGACACCCAAAAAGGGAATGCGCTTTGTAATCTTGTTTCCATTTATTTCATACACTGACTGCTTATCAGCTACACCTTCCATAAGAAGGCAGATAAGAGACTCCCATTGTGTTCTGGCCATGGAATCTCCAACAAACACAACACGCAAGCCTTGCAATCTTTTCAGAATATCAGATGATTTAAACCTGCTGCCACACCAAGTCTAGTCAAGATCACAAACATGACATTAGCTAAAATACTGCATCCAATAAAACTAAACAAGGCATGAGAAGATGCAAAATTAAATAAGACAAAACGAGATAAACATATAAAAACTTTACAAATAGAAAAGCAGAAAGTTCCAAACAGGGATAATGCTTTATCCAAATTTGACACTTACAAAGAAGTCAATTGCACACCCAAATATTTAGATATACCTTGGCATGTCACAACTCATAGGTTTCCATCTCCATTTCATGTAACCTTGATCTTGGCGGCCATTGTTCTGACAACGGAAGCCACGTTCCACAAAAGGGCAGGCAGAGGCAGTGTACAAAGGGTATGTCTTATCATAAACCCATTTTCCACTGAAAATGTCACAACTAGAATTTGAACTGTAGCCATTCAGGACACTATTGATTGCATCACTGAACTGACTAGAAGAAATAAGCTCTGCAGATAAATGTGGTCGAAAATAACCATGACTTGTAATGAAAGTAATAAAGATGAATACAAGGATGGCTGCCAAATAGGAGATGTTACGATTGCCAATCTTGCGATATCCTCCTGATCCAAAGCTATAAGTTCTTTGAGCAAACTGGCTTGGAGAAATGACAGTTCCAATGGTACTTGAAATTGTTTTGTTTACTGCATCATAGACTGAAATTAAAGAACGAAACAGCCGCCAGCCTCTCATCATGAACTAAATTGGTGGAAATTATCAAAACAAGATTGTTACATTTAGCTCTTCAGTGACAGCATAATCCTTTCCATTTACTTAACATAAGATCCCGCCTGCATTAAGAACCCCAACACTGATCCTAAAGTGACTGTCTGTGATATGAATGAATTAGATTTCCTTACTTTAGTAATCCTATAAAGACATGCCTATGCTGCATTAAGAGCCAAAGCCCAATAGGGTAAGGAAAACTTGCTGGGCATATATAGGTGAAACTACTGAGCTTTTACAGTTTGCAAGACTGGGATGATTGCTCGTGTAATTAGGTATAATCCTTGTATCATCAAGATTGCCTGGTCTTAGGCAGCTACCGGTGTGTATACCCTGCTGCAGAATTTCTCCGTAGCCAAGCTTTGAAGTTGAACCTCCTAAAAAATATACATATATAGCAATTAATCCCCGCGCTTCACCAGCTCAAAATCAAAATCACAATCAAAATAAAAAAAAATCTAGAGTACAGAGTAAGACAGCAGAATTCTTACAAGCATCCTTCCACCTCTGAATGATCGATCCCCATTCTGATGAAGCAGCTTACTCCACCTCTTGGATTGATTATTACATGCTGCAACATTGTAGGTTTCAATAGCTTGCAATTACTTGACCTGAAAGTTTGCTCATTGATTGCAAATTTAAAACACACAGTGCAAGACATCAATGTCTAAAGCATGAACAGGCCCAAATCTCTCAGTAAACACCTTCGAGATAAAGCCAACAGATTGACTTGAGGCAGGCAGATTCACTTGAACATTGATTCCAACTTCCCTCTGGAACTTGAGTGGGAAAAAAAAGGAAATTGTAGATGCCCCCAAATCTAAACTGAATTCTTCCACCCATAAGAAACACCTATAGTGATAAAAAAAAACATAAAATGAAAAAGAGCTTGAAAAAATCACAATCTCCCTGGAGAACCCAAAGGAGATTGGATCACTAAAACATGAATTCTTTCACCATAAGCAAAACGAAAAATAAATGATAAATAGACTCAGAAAGTGCTTGAACAAAAGCAATCGCAATTGAGAACCCACCTTAGAATGAATCACTAAAACAAGTATCCTTTCACTCATAAGAAAACCAACTAGCAATGGCGGACACAAAATTCAAAAAGGGCTTGAACAAAACTAATGGCAATGAAGATCCTATCTGAGACTGAATCGCTAAAACTGTGATCTTTTACCTTACAAAAAAATCATCCTCAAACTAAGGCCTAAAACAATAGTGAAGAACCCATCTGTGATTGAATCGCTAAAACTCCTTTCTTTTTCTCTTGATTACAATTTAAAAAAAAATCCTCAAAGAAAGGCCTAAACCTTTACAGTGTCGAATCCACCCGAGACTGAAACACTAAAAAATCAATTTTTTTATTTTACAAAAACAAAACAAATATTATTTTCAAACTAAGGCCTAAACCAATCATAATAAAGAACTCATCTGAGATTGGATCACTAAAATGACATTATTTTCTTTTAATTACAAGATTAAGAAGCCATTTTTTTATCTTACAGAAAATCCCCAAAAAATCTAAGGCCTTAATCAATCATAGTAAATAACCCATCTGTGATTGAATCGCTAAAATGACATTATTTTCTCTTAATTACAATAATAAAAAAGAAACACTTTATCTTACAGAAAACAAAAACAAAAAAATCATCTTCAAACTAAAGCCTAAACCAGTCATAGTAAAGAACCCATCTAAGATTGAATCACTAAAACAACATTTTTTTCTCTTAATTACAATATTAAACAAGAATCACTAATAATCCATTCTTTTATCTTACCCAAAAAAAAGAGAAGATTATCTTCAAAATCGTAATAAAGAACCCATCTGAAATTGAATCATTAAAACTCTATCGTTTTCTCTTGATTACAATATATAACAAAAATAAAAATCACTAAAACTAAGGCTTAAACCTTTACAGGGAAGAACCAGGCTGTGATTGAATCAATCAAACTCCATTCTTGTACCCTTGGTGGGCATTTGCCTCTGTTCGGATTGGCGTCGAAATAGTAAAAATCGTCAACCATGAGTTGGCCGGTGCCCCTAGATCTGATGTCCGTGTTTTGGAGGTTGTACTGTAAGATACGACATCGCTCTCGCCAACCAAACTACCAAACGCCAACTGCAAAACGATGTCACGTTATAATATTAAAAAGTGGGGAAAGTTTGACGTTATAAGCCAGATTGTTGCCTTCCAACAAACCGTTTATCTTACCTTCGAAGGAAAAACAGAAGTCATCTGGATTCTGTATTACAGGATTTTCCGGCTGTATCCGGTAAAGTTCGTAATACCCGATAGGGACGTTTGTGGCGATTACAGTAGCAAAAATACAGAGCGTGTTAAAAATAAATGAACGTCTTTTCAAAGCATTTTAATGAACGTCTTTTCAAAGCATTTTAATGAACGTTCTTTTCCAGGATTTTAGATTAAGAAAGAGGCCGTAACAGGGCTAAGGCGGCTGACAAACACCAAACACTTGTAAAACTCGTTTTTGGATAAAAATTGTTTCAATCATTTTTTGATCGATGTGGTCCCTATTCTCTCTGAAATGTTACTTATCTGAATTCGATTGGACCCTGATCTCCCTCAGATGTTAATTATCTCAATTTTGTTAATTAGATAGATTTGAAGTAATATAATATTTCTTTTATTATCATTAAATGTTTTTATTGCAATTTTACGATATAACTAAAATCTCATATTCAAGATTTAAAAAAAACAAAAATCTTAGTTCTAACCCAAAAAACTATTAACTATAGAGATGCATTCCTAGAAAAATAAAGATAAATGGATTAAAAGTTTGTAGAACTTCTACTAAACATATTTGAAGTGTCAAAAATCTAACATCCAAACAATAGAAGGAACAAACAGAGGGAAATACATTCAGAAGCAACATTACTTATCGCATCAACGTAAAGCTAATCTTCTCTTGTACCTAGAGAGAAGGTCCATTATTTACTGGGAGTTGCCTCTCACCAAATCTTCTGCTCCCATTTTCAATGTTTCTCCTCAGACCTACGACCTTATTTTAACATCTATGCCAACAAGTGTTTGAATGAATGAAAGATTTTAATAACGTCTACGAGACCGAGCAGTGTATGAGATCAAGGGTTGTAACAACATTGTGTTTTGTTAACACAGCTGCCCGGTACAAGTGTTGTCCCTTTGATCATGCAAAATTTTAGATCTTTTTTCAATGCTAACTCTTCCACTGTAGATTTTGGTTAGAAAACTTGTACTAACTAACCTTTCCTCTGTAAACAAGTTAGCAAATTTGTCGACCTTTACGTTGTCTTCGTACTTGGTGCTGATGTCATTATAGGGTGTGCATTCCATAATAAAGTGTTGCTCTATCTCCACTAACCCCTTGTCACAAAATATACAAATTCTTGTTTCCCATTTTTCTTTGAGAACCATCCATCTACCTGTTTTACACCTAAGATGATGCAAGCTAGTCCTCAATTGTGTAATCAACATCTTTGTTTTCTATTTGATTTTTTGTCCCTATGTATTTTTTTCTTCGTGTTTATGTGTGAGATTAAACTCTTTTATGTAGTATGCTTTCTTCCTTCCCAACTATTTTGTCCACATCATTATCCTAAATTTCTCTAACACATTTATTTATTTCATCCTTTTTATTTGCACATTCTCACATATTAATGTCTCATTTACACATCTATTTATTATTTTATTTCATCCACGTATTTATTCCTCTATTCATTTTTTCATCCATATATATTTTATATTTTTTAACTGCAATTCTTAAAAAATAAATATTTTTAAAAATCTGATTTTTAACATTTGTACCCACAAATACTTTACATCTCTTAACCACAATCCTTTAAAAAAAAAACACCCGAAAAACTCAACATATTAAAGAATAATAACAATAATAAAAAATATCTTCACACAATTTTTATCCGTAAACCTCTTTAATAAAAGTTGTAAAAGCAATAATGACATACAAATTTCATGGAAGTGAAAATATTTGGTAGGGGACTTTTATCCATCATTATCGTAAGGTGTACACCGTAAAGTAAGCCGACCTTCATACCACACAACTATTTTTAAGGAATAAATAATCAATACTTACAAATAAAAACATTCTAAGCACGCGGACCGACATAGCGCGCACTAAATGTTTTTAAGGCTTGTTTATTATTGGGGTTGGTTGGAACCAGTTTTTGGTTTTTTTAATAAAATCATTTTTATGTATAGCTTTTTTTTTAATATTGATAATCCATTTTTTTTTTTTTTTTAAAGAAAAATCTTCTAAATCTATGGAGAGTAATGCTATTAAAATAGCCAATTATTAATGGCAAAAAAATAATGGGTCACCATCACAAGAACTACTTTATATACATGATGTTTGGTGTTTCAATATTTTATGTGATTTTATCTTTTATATGTTTTATAAGGTAAATTTTTAAAAAAAATTAAAAATTTAACAAAATCAAGAGATAAGAAATTTTTGTTAGAATGTAAAATCCCACCAAATTAACTTTTATAATTATAAAATTAATTTAAAAAGTCCAAAAAAAAATTATGTATGTAAAAGTGAATCTTTTTTAATATTTAGAATTTAGTAAGACTGTTTGACGAATTTCATAGAATAAATTTTAAGGAGCAAATTAAAATATGTTTTAACTGAAAACAATATTGTGAACCTAGAGACAACATAGCGGTCGCTAGGTTCACAACATTGTTTCCATTGTGAACAGTGTTGATCTAGTACATGTTTCTGAAAAATACTTAGTAACTACTAGGTTTCAAAATAGGATCTTGAAAAATTCCTAGTGGTCATTAGACTTCAAAACAAAGTGCACAAATATGAAGAATACAAAAATATATGCACTTTTAAAAAAACCATTCAAATATATTTCCAAATGTAAAATTATGGCCCCTCAAAAAATGAAAAATACATTGTTGAAAAATACCTAACGATCACTAGGTTCCAAACTACGGCTTGAAAAATGTCGAAGGGATGGTAGGTTACAAAATACTTGAAGGAAGTAAATAGAAAATGCAATTTAGGATCCCCAAAATTTGGGGAACTATCCAAGTGGTGTCTAGAGGTAACAAGGGCTAGTTTTTTATGGGAATGATGATGGAAACCTAGCAACCACTAGGTTTCCTACATTGTTTTCATTTTGAATATCTATTACACTAGGGTGATCTAGTGGGGAACTAACGACCACTAGGTTTCCAATTGAAACATATTCACATCGATAAACTTAATTAAATTTCAAAATTTTCCTCTAAAGTTTTAGCAAATGTGATCCAAAGGTCCTTAGAATGTGTGACAATCCAAACATTAGAAATCCATTAGGATTATAAATTATTTGGCTATTCAAACAGGGAATAACAAATTATATGTATTTTTTATTGATTTACCGTAAAATTGCTTAAAATTTAATTAATTCCTTATGAATTATTCACCGACAACCAACAAAAAAAATAGCCAAAATTTAAAGTCATAATTTGCAACATTTACTAAAATTTTACATGGTGTTATATTTTACATTACAAAAAAAAATGATTCTTGGTGGACCTTTTGTCAACCAAACAACTTCACCAATAGAGCAATGACATTTCAACTCATAACCAATAATTTTATTTTTCAAATCTCTATTTTTTAAGAATTTATAATATAAATAAATGAATTTATACTAAATTACAATATAAATACCCATAAATATTTAATTAGGTTAAATAACATGTCTAAAGTAATTATTAATTTAATTATACAAGCAAATATGATTCCAAGTGATTCCCTTTATAGAAGCAATTGGAGTCTAAATAAATATGATGAGGAAGATATATGACCCCCCTTTGAGGAGTGGAATGAATTTGTGGAGCACAAATTTAAAAAGAAATGAGATTAAACACACATTTATAAGATAAACGTTGAAATCTTTGATATGTAAAATATAAAGATGTAGCCTTGAAGACACATATGTTATGAATAATTTTCCTCATATGGACCTATTAGATAAACAATGTAAGATCAAGAGTAATATGCCCCATATGGGTCAAAGATACAAGTAGTGTAAGAACAAGAACATTGTGCCCTGTGTGGGTTCAAGATATAAGCAATAAAACATCATTGTCATAAGATATATCAAGGCAAAACACAAGTATAATATTTTCCCCTAATGGATCATGCAAGATATGGATCATGCCAACCTAGGTAATTGGTAAAAATATTATGCATAATAAAGATTATGACACCATAAAATACACAAAACACTTAAGTAACACAACCATACTAAAAGACATATCAAATATAAGACAAGGCAAAAAGTAAATGTTGTAAATACTAGAGTAATGCTAAACACATATAAGGCACATAAGACAGTGAAGTCACATCAAACACATCTAGGAGCTGAAAATATATCAGGCATGAGAAAACACACCTTATAGGAAAACACACAAGAGATGTTACACTAATAAAAATACATTAATCCAACTAAACCTGACACAAGAAGGCATATCTTATATAAATATAATAAAATGGTAAATAAAGGTCTATGATAGTGCAATAAATATAGGAAATGAAAGTGTCTAAAATGATTAAAAGTGATAAAGAGGGTTTGGAGATGTGTACCTAATTTATGGCTCACCTATACTCTATCAAAGATTGAAATTGTTGAGAAAAAGACCTAAAAATAGTACAAAATAGGATCAAGAAAGATGGTTATGATCTATCAGATTGACCAGAATCAGATTGTCCTAATTACAATTGACCAATATCAGATTGCTCTAATAGTGACAATTTGTTTCAAAAGTGTAATTATGGTTCTGATCGTGGTTATGTAGACCAAATCAATTTAAAAATCTATGAATCCCTTCATTTGTGCTTGCTCAACATAAACCTCTTCCGAATCATAAAATTAAGATGCACAACCCTCAAAATTATTTCTCCTTCAACTCAAGATCTAGTCCACTTCTTAAAACCTTGAAATATATAAAAAATTTGGTGTTATTTTAAGGGCCCTACCTCAATCAGCCCCATACTCTATGAAAAGTTAGAAATCAACACTCATACATGTCAATAATCAAATATGTGTATATGATAATCTCAACCTATAATATATCTATGTATCAAATGCAAGCAAGTAATCAATTCTATATCCTATTTCATTAGTCCTTCTTTTGGTAAAAGTATGCATTAATAAATATTCAATAGATAGAAAATGTAGTGAGAACAAAGTAAAGGAAATCCTTAGATGTGATGCTTTGTAATTGCATGAATATATGCTTGATCTCTTGGTCTTGATAACTTATAAAATGCCTTAGGATGCCTTTGTATACATAGACTTATCAAATTAAAATTAAATTAAGACCTTATTAGCATCGCCATAGATGCCTAATTGTCATAAAATTCAAGTAATTATGGCATATTTATCATGCTTTGGTACATTTGGTTTATTTTCTTACTTTGTGATCTTATTGATAAACTTTCCTTTCACATTGGACCATTTATAGTCTTATGTCATCTGTATTTCCTCATGAACACCTTTAGAATTTTTAGTTTCCTACCTTAGGATGTATCTAATTGTCCTAAAGTCTATCTTGATATCTATTTTCTTGAGTTTTTCTAACTTGATAGTTTTTGAAACAACACCTAACCTCATTCAGAATAATCTAAAATTGGTTGAGTGTTTTTTTGGGTCCATTGTGCCACTATGTCCTTATTTCTTATGCCTTGATTGTTGGATTTCATGGCTGGCCTATGCGCACATGTGTTATGATTTGATTTCAAATGAGTCTATCTATACACATGTAACCTAAGTCATTCAAGATCAAGTACCAATGTTCTCTCTCTCTCTCTCTCTCTCTCTATATATATATATATATATATATATATATATATATATATATATATATACATACATATATATATATATATATATATGTATATATACATATATATGTGTATATATATATATATATATATATATATATATATATATATATATATATATATATATATATATATATATGTATGTATATATATATATATATGTATGTATATATATATATATGTATGTATATATATATATATGTATGTATATATATATATATATATATATATATATATATATATATATATATATATATATATATATATATATATATATATATATATGTATGTATATCATACACATTTCAAGGAGTTTACACACTCTATTATTTTTTTCCCCTTCTCAACTACTTAAGTCTTATGCCTGTATACTTGTACCAAATGAAGGATTACATTGGAGCATATAACATTATTGATTATCATAGGGAGAAGTTGTGGAGTATTTTCTTACTTGGGTTGGATCACTCACATGCACTAAAAATACATTAAGCCTTGATTCTTATCATTAATAGATAGTTGTAACCCTAAATTAGGCACACAACATTTTACTTTACACATTTTTCCTTTGTCTTGGATGTGTTACTATGTGTTGAGGTCGGATTATGGTTACATCAAAGGAGAATACATTTTTACATCTTCATGCACAATTTTTCTTATCAAAGAAAGGATTATGGACTTCTACTACTGATGAAGGGTTTCAAAATTAATTTATACACTAGGAATCTACAGAGACATTTTTGACCCTGTTTAACCATTTTCTTTCCTACATGCTTGTTTCAGATTCTGATTCTAGTCATTACCCTTTTTGTAATGGTCTAAAATTGGTGCAATCATGGTAAAGGAATCCAATGAAGGACTACCTTTACTATCATGCTTATTGGATTAACATTCACCCATGGACACACTTATAATCATCTTACTCAAAATTGACACACTTTAACACACATTCTTTATTGAATTCATCAAACTATAACAAAGTGTTGAATGCACACTTTCACTCACATTATCACACATGTTGTGGTATGCTTATTACATTACATGTATATGACTTTATCCCCACATATTCCCTCTTAGACTAAAACATCCTTCCTATTCTATTCTTGGATAAACAAGCTCCTAAAATCTCTTGGATCCAACCTTTTGCTAACTCCCACTCGATTGTGTCTTAAATATTACTTCTCTACCCATTTTTAATGTTTCTCTAACTTCCCCTACCTCTTATAGTGTCTCTTCACTTTCATTTGTGCCCTACAAACACTTAATATTTGACCATTCAACATTCTGGGCCATTACTTTATTTTTATAATTCACATGAGTGAAACGAAACCACCATGACAGTTGTGAAACGGATACTACATGTAGACTGGACCTTACAAAACCACCAAGGTGTTTTGAAACCACCACTAACACTTTTGAAACTTCCGCTTAGTGCAAATTGGTGGTTGTATTATTGTACAAAGTCTGCCAACTTCTAGAGGCCATAACGTTTGGATATATACTCAAAACAAGATGATTTATTTTTTAAAGTGGATAAATTTTTAAGGGGAATCCAAATCTGCAATCACATTCAAGTTTATGTATGTTATTTATGTCATTTTTACATCTTCCCCCAAACATATTCATTTTATCCATTCAACACATGTAGCCACTTCTCGAATTGTACATGTATATGAGAAAATCTATAGCTATGAAAGAAACTAGCAACCAAACTAAGCTCTTACTTTAAACCAAAACACAACCTTAAATTGAGTTAATAAAGGAGAAAAATTTATACCTTCACTTACTAAGTGAAGGTCTCCCTTGTTGAGTGGATTTGCTCATACTTGTGATGGATTGTCATTACCTAAAGATTCATGCAAGATTTTAATAGTGTGTACATGTGATCTTTTTATTGTAAAGATGACAAGGATTTTTCACTTCAGATTTGATTTATATCATGACCTTGAATGAAGAAATGAAGGGTGGGTTTATATATTTTCAAATGGGAGGATTGATGGTTGAGATCACTTGATCAAATTGGAAACTTCTAATTTGGATGAGACTTGAACAATGAGTTAACTAATTTAGTTTCTATTTGATAGAAGAGTTAACTACCTTTTTTATATTCGATTAAGGAGGTAACTAATTTAGTTTCCATTTGTCGACAAAGTTAATTAACTAATTGCCATTGGATGGAGTTAACTGATTGATTGAGATTGGCTTGGATGAGTTTCCTTTTTTTAATCAAAGAGTTGACTGAGTGATCACATGGAGTGTAACATGGGTGAGGATAATTAGTATTTTTTATTAATTAATTAATTAATTATGTGTGCACATAATTAATAATGACCAATTAACTAATTATTCATGGTGTGTAGTTAGTGGAATTAAATAATTAATTTATTAATGTGGTAGTGGTACTGTGAGTGTGAGTTAATTAAGATGGTAGAATTAGGGTGGTAAAATTAAGGTGTCTATATTTGCCCCTATTTGAAATGGCATTGCAACTAGAAGAAATAAAGATTTTTCAAAAAATTGAGAAAAAGATGGGTGCAAGACGATAACCCTAGTGGCATGAATGGTAGGGAGAAGACCCCTCGAGAGGACATGTGGAGACAAAAAACATAGATGGGATCTCGAAATTAAAAAAGGGGTTGAAATGGAAAGTTTGGATTAAAATGAAGGGGTAATGGAGAATAAATAAAAATTGGTAGGTAAAATCAAATAATTAAATGTTAATAATGGATAGTTAGTTAGAATGCATGTTTAGGAGTGAACTTTTAGAGTGTTGATGATGTGATGATGAATGTTGCTAATCTGGCACTGAATTCCAAATGTCGGAGCAACCTAATATTTAATATAGCATATAATAGAATTCACAATGATATGGAAAACCATGATGATATTGTCATGATATGCAGTAGGACTAACAAATAAGAAAACACAAAAATAATTCTTAATAATAAGAAATTAACAAGAATACCCCAAAAAAACATTGTGCTTTTGTCCCTTATCAAGTTAAAAACCTAATATTTGGTGATCAATGATAATGATAGCTTTGATTTTCCCAAAGTAATGACATATGTGATGGGGTTGAATTTGGAATGATATATCTCAATAAAGTTGAAATGATTTGTTTAAAGTTGAAGCAGGGATTTTAACAAGACTATGGACATAACAAATAGTTTTTTGGGTTTTGTGACTTTTCTATTTTTTTGGTGTTTTGGATTTTTAAATAAAAATGAGGATACAAACAAATGGAAAACTAGTACTAACATTGGGGATGGAGATGATAGTGGATGGAATGGATGAGAGATTCAGGATGGGATCTCCAAGGACTACGTTGCATAAGAACCATGTGCCCAATCATCCATGTACCAATTTAATGTTGTATTGGAGTGTGCTCTAAAGAAGATATGAAATACCAAGATATTTATAAATCATGTCTTGGGACTTGTTTCATGTCCTTATTAAGGTCAAAATCAGGAAGTAGGACAGGCATGATGGTACGATTACAAGGATGGGTTGGGATATTTACAGTTAAATGGAGTAGGCCTGCCCCTAAACGTAAGGTACATGTAGACAATATATTTTTTCACATGACACTAGAAATTGTTTTTCATCATGGTACCTTCACAAGTTGCCATAATAATGATTTTCACCTTTGGACAATTTTTTTCTTTTCTCTATCTTTTTTATTTTTTTATTTTTTTGAATTCTTGATTTTTTTTTGGATAGAATTAGAAACGTCAAGTATGGAAGCATTTTAGATGCATGCTATTCTTGGGTTCATCAAGATCCTATCCATATTCTGTGTCTAATTTGTATGCACCTAACCGAAACTTGGAAACGATGACATAAGGACTTGGCCAACTAGGCTCAAAATTACCTTTCTTTTCATGGTCTTGATTTATGCTTATTTGATTTTCTTTTAGGATGATGTCATCGATTTAAAATTATTTGGGTTTGATAAAATTTTTATATCTTCTTCATATATTATTTTGATATGATTTCAAATTATCTAGGGTATTGAACCATTTTTATTCAAAAAGTTCCAACTCGTAAAGCTGCACAACTCTGTATTCCTCATCATAGATTAAATCATGTAGGGAGATGCACAAAGAGGGTAGCTCGATCTCAATGGGTAAGAATGCTTCATCTCTAAAGATAAGGGAATAAGGTGTTTCCCTTGTGGGTGTGTGTATATATGTATGGTAAGCCCATAAGGCAGGATTGTAAGGCCGCATTTTGCATAGTGCTCATCTTTGACATTAAATGACTATGAGATTATGACTTATAAGATTTTGATTATGGATTTATGTTGTTAGTCATGTTCAAATAAGGAGTGAAAATATTTTACAAAGGCTTTCCATGTGTTGGGAACCATGGGAAAGGCCTATTATTAATCATATTTTGATTACTTGCTTATGAAAGTATAATGTTTACACTTCCTTTATGTAATATTATGTTATGAAATTTGATTATGTCTATGTGATATAGTGACTTAATGATGATTGAATCATTGTTCATAAGTTTTTGAAATGACAAATGCATGTGTATTATGCTATGTGAACTTATCTAGGTGAATGTTCATATTCCTTGTTATGTTGGTTGCCTATAATTGATTGAGTGCCCTATTTGATTAAATTTGGTATCTTTGACTATTAGTTTAGATAAATTTTATGTGTGCATTGAGTGTGCAAGAATAGGAAAAGGGCCAATAAAGGAAAGAGACTATGCCAAGCATGGTTATATCACTAAACAACTTTAATCCTTAAACCTTTCTTAAATCATGTTAAGTAATTAATTGCCTAAGATACCATTTTCTGACTTAGCGTATTATTTAGGTGGTTAGCTATTATGTTTAGTTGGTGAAACTCATAGTCACTAGACCTTAAGATCGTCGAAGACAACATCTTGAATTTCTAGTGGTTGATTGACAGATCTCCCATTGACTGCCTTAGACTAGAATCAACTGGGAAGAGGTGAGTGAGTCTAGGAAGCAACCATAGAAGCCTCTAGAGCCACCATTCACCTTAATGAACTTGGAAAGAATGTACCTTAATGAGGCATTTCTTGGCAAGTGGTGGGTGGTTGGTTCTAAGACGTCTATAAGTAAAATTCGATCTTCCTTGGTTAAGGACTTTTAACTTTTTGGGAATGTTTTGCCAAATTAAAGGATGTAGACTAAGTAGAGAATAGAAAATAGTAATAGGAGGAGCTGATTAAGTGAGCTGAGTCTTAGATAACTGGAGGAGAGCACCTAGGAGGTCTTGGAGTCCACAGGTGGTATTTTTGTTAACTTGTGTTTTTTCATTGTTTCCTTGAATAAACATAGTTCTATCCTTTGTTTGACTCTTTTGCTTCTAGTAGAATAAGACCATTTGGTTTATTCTACTTGGTTTATTTCTTAAAATATGGATGTGCATTGGTTACCATGTAGTGCTTGCCTATTTGAAGGCTTTGCAAAGGTTATTCCTCCTTATTTGAATGAAATGTTTTGTCTTCTTGTGAGAATACTTTAATGTTGTTGTGGCACTAGGAGATGGTTGTCTGTGAGCAACACTTTCAAGATGGTAGTGTGTCAAAGTCCTTCCATGTTGATCATGATAGTAGGTTGTTTGACCTTCCCATGAATGTCATGATGGTAGTTTGTCAATGTCCTCCTATGTTGGGTATGGTGGTAGGTTGTTCAACTCTCCCATAACCATTGCAAGAAAGCAATAAAGTGAGGTATCCTCTTACCACTCAAATCAATCAGTGGGCCTTGTATTCTATGAAATATTACCTACTAGTTTTATATTTATGAATGCTTAGCTTCACTCAAGAATGACCTTTGAATGTTTGTTTTCTTAATTTTGGGACTAGGAGTCTCTTTAGGTAAGAATAGAGAATAGGACTATAGGTGGTGCATGGTCTTTCCCTTGTGATAAGATACATGTGCTTAGATATCCACCCTTGCCTTTACCAAGTGATGTAAACATGCTCAATGTTGGGATTATTGAGCTCGGGGGTGTCTATAGCAGCAACTTAATGATGACAAAAGATTGGGCGGTGAGCCTTCCTTTTAATGGCTAGTAGATGCTTGGGAGAAGACAAGGAACACTATTGAAGATTGAATGGTTCTCCATTATTTAATTAAGCCTAAAATTGTGCCTCTTATTATGTATTTGATGGATGCCATCTCTTTTATTGATAAATATGAATTGAAAGCAACTTGTTTGTATTATTCTTATGAAAGATAGTCATTGTATAATGATCCCATTATGGGTAAAGACTTATGTTATCTTTCTGATTGAATCTCTTGATAAACTAAAATGTATCTAATTAAGAATACTTGGTTTATAGGACCTTGGGAAGGATCCTATACGTATAAAATATTCTTTAGATTTTTTGGGATCTTTCAATTAAATGGATAATTTTATTCTTTTGCTTAAATCTTTGTCATGAGTGGCTTACCAAATAAGCATTGTGTCTCCCTTTGTAATCAGAAGGTGGTATGATTCAAGGGATTGAGATTATGAAAATATGAGTGGAACTCAAATGAATAACTATGAGATTGTTATTAGGAATAACAATTTAGCTTGTTTACTTAATCTAAATATTGATGTTCTAGTTTAATTTATGCCTTGTGAAAGGAACCTTGTAAGTTTTAACAAAATGAGTAAGATGCCTATTAGAAATATTTTTGATAATCAAACCAAATTCTTATAAGAAGAATTTGATAGAACTTGGCTCTACTATAATAATTATAACAAGGTTGCAACCTTTAGGTTGATTAAGGTTTCCCTTGCAGAGAAATAATGAAACAAGAGGTTCTAATAATCTTTCTTATTTGAGTTGCTTTATTTCATAGCAGATTAATTGGGTTTGACCCCTTTTTCCCTATAATGGAATGAAATGTGCCTTACCAATCAATTTTTTTGGCTAAACCTTTAAAAACAATCCTCATTACAAGTAGATTCCTATTTAACCTTAAAGTTTTCAATGAAAATTCAATTCTCTCATATTGTTTGCATGTTCAGCTAAACCAATGAGAATATTGGTTTGCCATTGAAAGAATTTTTGATTAGGCACCATATTGTTTGATTACTTGTGTGATTTTGGCTTAACTTAATATAATATCTTCTAAAGAAGGACGACTCTGCCTAGATTAAGTAGTTGACAGTAACCTACACAAGCAGTTCCTTTACCTTAGCTGAGTCTTATCTGAGTTTTATTTGGACCTTAGATTTAGTTGATTTAGGATTTTGACTACACCTAGGTTTTGCCTTGTCTTGGTCATAGCCATTTGGTAGTTTTACTTGTGTATTATTTTGCCTTATCCATTCATTGAGTTCCCTTACACAATGCTTTAACTTAGATGCTTTTTAGTTGTAACCTTGCAAAGCCTTTTTGCCTTAGCTGATTACTCGCTTTGGCCTTTTTATTTTGAAGTAGCCTTATTCATTTTTATGACTTTTTGTGAATTGGTCAAAAGAAGCCACATGTCATCATCTAGTTAACACAAGAGTCATGTCAACAAGCTCCATTAAATGATCAATGATGAGCAAGCAATTCATCGAGATCCATTCACATGTAATCATCCTACTAACTTGAGAGTGATGTCAATAGGATCCATTGTACGGTTGATGCTGGGTAAGTAGATCATCGAGAGTCATCCACATATCATCAACCCATTAACCTGAGAGTGTCATTAGCATAACTTTTTATACGATAGTCACTAAGAGAGTGGATTATCGAGAACTGTTAATGTGTCACCATCTTGATAACCTAGGGGTGACATTAGCTCAAATTGTTATATGGGGAATACCAGGTGAGTGGATCATTAGGATCCATCCACATGTTCACATCCTGCTAACTTGATGAAGACAATAGTTTACGTAGTTTGTGAAGTAGTAAAAAATCTCAAGTTATCATGGAAATGATAAGTGGTTGCATTCTATAGCCTAGAACAATGAGAGGATTGAGCCATTGAGGCTAATCCTCTAAAGCCTTTGAAGTACTGAGAGCTGAGGAGCTGCCAAGTGGTAGCATCTGAGAGTTCAAAATCCTAAAGGGATTAAGCCATTAGGGCTAATACCCCAATGATTTTGTTTGTCTCAAATGCCCAAGGAATTGCCATGTGGCAACATCTCGAAGCACAAAAGTAGGGGGCTTGGTATTTTGTGTTAGACTTAGGGTCTTATAGTTGCGATAAGTGGAACAACCATGTCCCCTTGTGGGTTAGACTTGAGTAGACCTAAAGTAGCCACATGGAGCCAACTATGCCTATCATAGCCTAGGCTAAGATTGGTGGTCGTATCCATATCTTATGACCGCAACAAAGATGTGAGCCACAAACAAGTACTTTAGCATTTGGATAAATGTATAGGGTTTTTGATATCTTAATTGTTGGAATACACCCAATTATGGAATGGTGGCAGTTGCAAGGATTGTATATGCATTGTGATTAATATGAATTCCTATATTTGTTCATTTTTTATGTTTGGTTATTTATGATTTTCACTGTGTCGTGCAAGTCTTTAGAGGAAAAAATGGGCATGAAAAGGATAGAGTTGAAGATGCCAATCATGACCAACATCATTGATAATGATTTTGAAGATTTTGGTGAGAGTTATATTGGAAGCTTTGGATTGGCCATTACCTTGGTGGTAATAGGGTGTGGACCATTTATATTTGATATGGAATTGGGTACATAAGGTTTTAACATATTTGTTTTTAAACGACTTACCATTTTCAATAATGATGGCTGAAGGGATACCATAACAATAAATGAGGTGATTAAGGATGAACTTGGATATATATTTACTAGTTATGTGTGTGAGGGGGATGGCTTCTACCCATTTGGTAAAGTGCTCGATGGTTGTGATGGTGTGTTTGTGGCTATTAGAGGAAGAGGGATTTATATTCCCAAAGAGCTTGAGCCCCCAAGTGGATAAGGGCCATAGAGTTGTGATTAGCTACAATGTTGAGGAAGGCACATGGTTGAGGTCCCCATGCTTCTGATAGGTTATACATTTTCTAACATATTAAAAAGTCTATTTTTCCATGGTAGGCTAGTAATATACTATTTTGAGTAGTTTATTTGCTAGGACCATGCCACTAGTGTGCACTCCATAGAATTTGTGATGAACTTCCTTAATTATTAAGTTGGATTCTTCTAAATTCAACATCTTAATAAGGTACCATCATATCCCATACAATAGAGGGCACTGCCAAGGAGGGTGAAGCAAGAAACACATTGGATGAAGGATTTTATTTGATTACATGAAATATTGAGAGGGAGGGTGTGGTTTTGGATGTAAGTATAAATGTCATGACACCGATGGCAATTAGGACCAATAATATCACACACATTTCAGATTATGGGACATCATATGCTGGGATCATTAGTTGTTCAACTAAAAATTGACATTATTGAGTATTCTTTTACATCTTAATGAGAGAACTAATGGTAGCCATGGCATCTACAAATTTATTATTTGCATGAGGGACTTGTTCAAATTTGATATTCTCAAAGTATTGCTTTAATATGTTAACTATTCTTTTATAAGGGATGAGCTTTCCCTATTTTGCCTAGTACTCATCATTGACTTGTTTGATGATGAGTTGAGAGTCACCATTATCCAGGAGTATCTATATTTCACTCCAAAAAAAAGAAGTTATCAAATCACAAGCTAATTATTGTCATGGTGAAGGGCTTGTTGAGAGATTTATGATGCATTTTGTGGATCACAAAATGGAGCCCATATGCACAAGTTATAACACGTGGAAGATTGAACTGGGAAAGTAAAAAAATTAGGGTTTAGACATTGATAAGTGGTGAGTGCTTTATAATCGATGAGTGAATGACAAGTGGCGAGAGGATATTAGACCACATGGTGGTTTGAGGCCACCATTCACTATGGTCCAATTTTTATATTATGTAATTAATTAAATTTCATGTCAAAGCCCCTCCAAATTCCCACATGACACCTCATACTTTCCACGTACAAGCCACAAGACTCTATGCTCCATTCCACATTTCATTCCCTAACATCCACGTTCTATCCACCTAACATCCCATATACTTCCACAAACTTCCCACATGCCACCATCATTCCCATAAAATTAAAGTTAATTCCAATCACTTGGCAATGTTTACCATGAATGTCGTGGCATTTAAATACTTTAAAAAACACCCACATCCAAATGTGGGATAAAACGATATGCCTCAAGCTCAAAACTGTTGGAGTGGGAATCAAACCCTACACCCATGGATAAAAGGATATGGGCCTGAACATTGCACCATGAAACTCAAACATTAAATAAATGGGATGAGTTTATATTTGAAGTATGGTTTTTAGTGTTATTTCGTGGAGACAAGGCATGTATGAGAGTGATAGAGAGACTTAGAGATTTATAAAAGGCCTCAAACAACATAGTTTTATTTTGAGATTATCTCTTCAAAAAAATAAAGCCCATAAGATGAATTTGAAGACTTATTAATATTGTAAAGTGATTTTTTCTATAATTAATAAGGAGTGATTCCCCACATTGGAACAGATCCAAAGACATAGGCTTTATAGTTGAACTCCATTATCAAATCAAGTGTGATATTTTTGTCAAACTGGTCTCTTTATTTATTGCACTCTTAAATTTTGTCTATTTTGGATAATTAAAATCTAAATTTAATTTGGTAATCATTTTAAAAGTTGATTTTTATTAAATCATTAAAATAAGGTTTCAATCCTTTACTAGTGTGTTTTCTGCTGCTACAACACTTGTTTGATTAAGATTATAGATCATATTTTTTATATCAGAGCAAAATTTGTATTTAACCATGTGGATTACTAGTGTACATTGACAAGGTTGAGATCTAGGTAGGGTGAAAGAGAATTAGCAGAATAAGATCCAAATATTGGATCAAGACGTACTATAGAAATGGGAGATGACTTTGAGTCTGAATGAGCTTTTCGACAATCCTTCTTGGAAATGAAGGACATGGTTGAGGAACTTTATCATGAATGATGAATTAATATGGAGCATGATGAAGGTGGTAAAATTTTTGATAAACCTTCCTCCTCTTTAGGTGACGGTAAAGACAAAAAAGTTGTTGAATCTCTTTCTTCACTAAAGCTAGATATTAAGTTTGAATTTTTTATGTTTAATGGTGAGATTAATATAGAAAAGCTGGATAATTGGATAAATCAAACTGAAGTACATTGTAGGGTCTAGAAGATTACAGATGATGAGGCTAAAATTCACCTATATACTCTTTGAATGGGAGGCACAACTCTCATCTGGTGGGAGAGTAAGTTGAAGGAGAATTAGATTAATACAGGTAACTTGATTTCCACTTGGAGTAAATTTGTTGACGCACTTAGAAAGCAATTTTATCCTTTAAGCTATATGCAATAGGCCATGATAGATTGACAATCTTTTAGAAAAAACTAAAGGCCAAAGTGTTCAAGGTTATATACAGGAATTTAGGAAAAAGGCTTTACTTTTAAATATTCCTCTTTATACATAGGAAACATTGCTTAAGTATATAGGTGGGTTGCATAATTACTTGAAACACATGATTCTAGTTCTCAATCCCACTAGTTTAGATGAAGCATGTGTTAAATCCATTCATTTAGAGGCTAGAGGAAAATAGACAAAAGAATCTTTTCCTAAAGTTAAAAGTAAACAATATGAAGTTAAGCATTCTAAAGGGCAAAGTTTTGGAAAGGGTAAACAAAAATCCATTGTTACTATTCATAAAGAAGAGGGTAAGCCATTTTGAAATCATTTCAGAAAAATCATGATGAGTCTAAGTGTTAGAAACTACATCTTGAGTTAAGTCCTTTTAACAGGTTTAAGAAGAAAAATAGGAAAGCCAATACTGTAGTTCAGGATCTGGGTTTAGACTCTAGAGATGAAACTAAGATCACAACTATGAGTATGCAGAATTATTCTTCTCTTTCTAGCACTAAGTCATCTAATGTTGCTTCCTCTTCAAAACAAAAATCTGTGCATGATGATAAGAAAAGAAATGAGTTTTTCCACATTAGGGTTGTTGCAAAACATACCAAGATTGACACTCTATTTGATAGTGGATCACAGGCAAATTTGATTTTTCAAGAGATTGTTAAAAATTTAGGCTTACAAACAACTCCCCATCTGTAACCCTATCCACTTGGTTGGGTGTATGATGATGCAAAATTGTAAGTAACCAAAACTTGCAGATTGAAAATTTTCATCACATCCAAATTTGTGGATGAATTTGATTTAGATGTAGTCCCTATGGACATATGCAAGATTATTTTAGAAAGTTCTTATTTTTATGATAGAAAATCAATCTTCTATAGGGAGTAGTATAAGTACTTGATTGTTAAGGATTGCATTAAATATATAGTCAGAGCATATCATGTTAAGATGAGTCTTTCCTTGGTTATAATAGGGCAAATGAAAAGACTAGTCAATTCAAGCAAGAATTTGTATCTCATGTTGATTAAGTCTAACGAAAAAGAATATTCCTAGGCTATGGAAAATTATGATCCTAAACATAAGAAAGAATTGGTTGAAATCTTTTCTAGATATGATGATGTGATTCAAGATCCCTAAGGGTTACCCCCTAAAAGGAGAGTTCAACAGGAAATTCAATTGTTACAGGATTCTCCTCTCCCTAACATTGGAATGTACAAGTTATGGTGGAAAATGAGGAAATCAAGAAGTAGGTAATGGAACTTTTGGAAAAGGGTGTTATTCATCCTAGTACATCTCCTGTTGGTTCACCTATCATTTTGGTGCCAAATAAAGATGGCACATGGTGAATGTGTATTGATTTTTGTGCTTTGAGAAAAATTACTATTAATAATCATTACCCTCTTCTTCGTATTGATGATTTGCTAGATCAATTAAGAAATGTTATCTATTTCACTAAGTTAGACTTGAAAAGTGGTTATCATCAGGTTAGGATTAATGATGGTGATATTTATAAAATTGCTTTTAAGACAAAATAAGGATTATTTGAGTGGCTTGTCATGCCTTTTGGATTATGCAATGCATCGGCTACATTCATGCGATTGATGAATGATATTTTCAGGCCATTCATTGATGATTTTTTTATAGTCTACTTAAATGATATTTTGATCTTTAGTCAACCATGGGAAGATCATGTGATTCATATTAGGAAAGTCATAGATGCATTAAGAAGGGAGAAACTTTATTTGAAATTTTCTAAATGTGAATTTGGCAAGACCTCTTTAGTTTACTTGGGTTATATTGTAGGACATGGTGAATTAAAAATTAATCTTGCAAAGGTGGAGGTCATAGGTAAATGGCCTAAACCCAATAATGTAACTGAGGTTAGAAGTTTTCTTGGTGTAGTACTATATTGGAGGAAACTCATTGCTAATTTCTCACTTATTACATCACCCTTGCATTCTTTGACTAGTATAAAATAGGTCTTTTGGTGGGGAGGCAAGCAACAAAAACCTTTGTGACTTTGAAGACAAAGATTAGTACTACTCCTATTTTGGCACTCCCTGATTTGCAGCAGCCATTTTAGATCGAGACAGATGCAAGTGATTATGCTATGGGAACTATTTTGATGCAGGGAACAAAGCCAATATGCTATCATTCTGAGACCTTCACAGGTGCGGTAAGAAACTATCTGACTTATGATAAGGAATTATATCCATTGGTTCAGAGTGTTAAGAAATGGAAACATTACTTGATGGGCAAGGAGATAGTACTACATACAGATCATCAACCCCTCCAATATCTCAGCCATAGGCCAAACTACAATAGTCTAGGCATTTTCATTGGATGGGTTTCCTACAACAGTTTCATCTTATGATTAGGTATAAGAAAGGTATTCAAATTAAAGTTGCTGACATGCTTTCTAGGCCTCCTATGGTAGTTGCATCTGTTCTTTTACAACATAGCTCTTTGACTCATGAAAGTTATAAAGAATAGTATGTTGGTGATGTTGACTTTAAGGATGTGTACAAAGACTTGATGAGTGGAAAACAGGTAGAAATGTGCATAATGGACTTTTGTATCATTCGGGTAAACTTTGCATTCCTCAAAATGAAAGGGTGCACATGATTAGGGAAGCACATACTTCTCTTATTTCTGGTCATTTTGGAGTTGGTAAAATGATTTCACATTTGAGAATGTATTGTTATTGGCCCCATATGTAGGAAAATGTTGCCAAATATATCAAGGGGTGTGTTCTTTATGCCACAAATAAACCTAGTAAACTGGGACTTTACACTCCCTTACCTGTTCTTACTCATCCCTAGAAAAGTATTTCCATGGATTTTGTCGGGGGTTTGCCTATGCCATGAAGGAAACATGATTACTTGTATGTGGTAGTGGATAGATTTAGTAAGATGTGTGTTTTGATTCCTTGTACTAAGTAGATTATAGGGGAAGGTATGACACACTTGTTCTTTCCTCATGTATGGGTTTATTTTGGTTTGCCCACTTCTATTATTTCTGATTGTGATTATTGATTTCTTGGGGAATTTTGGTCAACACTATGGGAATTGATGGACACTAAGTTGAATAAGATCACTGCATTTCATCCACAGACCGATGGTTAGACAAAGGTTGTAAACCACACAATGGTATAGTTACTTAAGGTTTATTTCAGTAAACATCCCAAGTTGTGGGATGAGAATTTATGCTATATACAACATGTTTACAACTATGCACTTCATTCTTCTACTATGAAATCGCCTTTTGAAGTTTGTTATGGATATTTGCCTAAATCTAATCTAGATGTTTGTTATAGACATGATTCAACTACTGATGAACATACAGATGCTATAAATCCAAGAAGTTCATTGAAAAGATACAATAAGTACATCAGTCTATCTGAGATCAATTGGAAAAAAGTTAGGCAAAATACAACACAAGACATGACAAACATTGTGTTGATCACCAGTTTATTATAGGTGATTTGGTATGGCTTCACATCAGTGAGGAAATGATGATGGGTGAAGGTAAAAAGTTGAAACCAATCTGGTATGGTCATTTTTGGATTACAAAAAGGATTAATAAAAATGCTTTCTAGTTGGATTTTCCATCTTATATGCACATTTATTCAGTTTTGAATGTGGAAAATTTGAAATTTTATGAGCCTCCGATGATTGTAGATCATGATGAGAGTGTATCTATTCCTTCTGTTGATGATTTTACTCATGAGTATCTAAAAGAACTGTAGGAAGATACAATACTTAACAAGAAGGTTCAAACTTCACGAAGGGGAGATGTTGAACATCTTTGTGTTGGTCTCAAAGGGATGCACCTGAACAAGGCCAAATGGTTGGAAGCCGAAAGAGTGAGGGAGCAGTACCATCACCTCTTTACCAATTAATCAACCTTTGGAGGTCCAAAAGCTCCTAGTGGGGATGATTTATCCAGGAGGATCTATATTTCAATCCAAAAAAAATAAGCCATCAAATTATAGGATAATCATTGTCATGGCAAAGGGCTCATTGAGATCTTTCTAGCGCATTTCATGGATCATAAAATGAAACCCATATGCACAAGTTATAACACGTGGAAGATTGAATCGGGCAAGTAAAAAAATTGTGGTTTGGACATTGACAAGTGACGAGTGCTCAAAAATCAATGAGTGAACGAGAAGTGGCGAGAAGAGATTAGACCACGTGGTGGGTCCTCAAACCACCACGTGGCTTGCCACCATTCACTATGGTCCAATTTTGTATATTATGGAATTAATTAAATTTCATGCCGAAGGCCCTCCAACTTTCCATGTGACACCTTATACTTTCCACGTACATACTACAATACTCTATGTTTCATGCCACATTTCATTCTTTAACATCCACGTTCTATCCACCTAACATCCCATATACTTCCACAAACTTCCCACATGTCACCACCATTCCCATGAAATTAAAGGTAATGCCAATCACTTGACAATGTTTACCACCAATTTTGTGGCATTTAAATACTTTAAAAAACACCCACATCCCAAATGTGGGATAAAATGATATGCCTCAAGCCCAAAACCGTTGGAGTGGGAATCGAACCCTACACCCATGGATAAAAGGATAAAGGCTTGACCATTTCACCAAAAATCTCAAACATTATATAGATGGGATGAGTTTATGTTTGAATCATGGTTTTTAGTGTTATTTCATGGAGACAAGGCATACATGAGAGTGATAAAGAGACTTAGAGATTTATAAAAGGCCTCAAACAACATAGTTTTGTTTCGAGAGTATCTCTTCGACAAATTAAATCTTGTAAGACAAATTTGAAGACTTATTAATATTGTAAAGTGATTTTTGCTACAATTAATAAGGAGTGATTCCCCCTATTTGAGTAGATCCGAAGACATAGGCTTTATATCCAAACTCTGTTATCAAATCAAGTGTGGTATTTTTGTCGAACTAGTCTCTTTATTTATTTCACTCTTAAATTTTGTCTATTTTGGATAATTAAAATCTGAATTTAATTCTGTAATCATTTTAAAAGTTAATTTTTATTAAATCATTAAAATAAGGTTCTAATCCTTTACAAGTGTGTTTTCTATTGCTACGACACTTATTTGATTATGATTATGGATCACACCATAGATTGATAAGTGTTGAATGTTTCAATATATTACTAATTTGAGGCTCAAGATGAGTGCTTTATACTCAACTATGTTATTGGTGCAAGGAAAGTCAAATTTTAATGCTTTAGGGATGAGACCACCCCATGGTGTAAGGAAGATACCCACACCTGAGCCACGAGTGGTGAAGGATTATCAAAATAAAGTTTCCATTCAGATGTCTCATCATGAGATAAAATTAACTCATTCAAAAATCTAATGATTAAAGGTTATTTATCCAATAATGGTGCTTATAACAAAAGATCGGTAAGGTTTTGTCCCTTTATAGATTTTTGATTTACATACTCTATGTCAAACTCATTGAGAAAAATAACCCATTTTTCCATTCTACTTATGAGAGTTAATTTTGATAGAAGATATATGAGAGGATCGACATTGGCAACAAGTTTTGTTTTGTTGTTGAGCATATAGTGTCATAATTTTTTTGAAGCAAAAACAACAGCCAAATGTGCCTTCTCAGTTTTTTTATATTGAGTTCATATTCTACCAAAATTTAGCTCAGATAATAAACAACTCTTTTTATTCCTTAATCATCATGTTGAGTCAAAAGGGCTTGCAAGGTAAATTATGTTGTTGATATGTAAAGTAGCCTAGAGTAGTGGAACTAAAAATGGTAGATTTGAAATATATTGTATAAGTTGCTCAAAATCCTGGTGACACTTTTATTCCAATGAAATATAATGTCCTTTTTTGATAGATGTGTGAATGGTTGACATTTCTCTACAAGTTGTGAGATTAATCTTCTGATTGCTTGGATTTTTCCCTATAAACTGTGTGGTTACTTGAGGTTTTAAGGAGGCATTTTTATGATGGCTTTGAATTTTGTTGGATTGAATTTAATACCTATTCTAGATATGATAAATCTAATTTATTCACCTGGTGTGACACCAAAGACACTTTTTAGGGTTTAGGTGAACTTTTTATTCTTACGATCTTTCAAAAAAAATTAAAATGGAAAGATGTTCTGCTTTGGTTTTTTGATTTACCGAATATGTCATGCATGTAATCCTTGAATATATCATGGAGCATGTCATGAAAGATAATAGACATGATTTTTGATAGGTTACACTGAATTTTTTAAAGCCAAAAGACATGACTTGGTAACAAAAAGTTCCCCAGGGTGTAATGAATGTTGTTTTGCGTTGATCCTCAAGAGTGATTTAATCTGATTGTATCCTAAAAAGCCATCCATGAGATATAAAATTTCATGTTCTTTTGCCAAGTTTATGATCATGTCAATATTTGGTAAAGGAAATTTTATTCTGGACATGCCTTATTGATGTCAAAGAAGTCTGTGCACAATCATATACTTACTATTTTCTTGTTGATAGTAATAATGAATGTTGTTTTGTGTTGATCCTCAAGAGTGATTTAATCTGATTGTATCCTAAAAAGCCATCCATGAGATATAACATTTCATGTTCTTCTGCCAAGTTGATGATCATGTCAATATTTGGTAAAGGAAATTTTATTCTGGACATGCCTTATTAATGTCAAAGAAGTCTGTGCACAATCATATACTTACTATTTTCTTCTGCCAAGTTGATGATCATGTCAATATTTGGTAAAGGAAATTTTATTCTGGACATGCCTTATTGATGTCAAAGAAGTCTGTGCACAATCATATACTTACTATTTTCTTGTTGATAGTAATAATGTTGGATATCCTTTCAGAGCAGTTGATTGGATGTATAAACCCAACATCTAAGCTTTTTTGTAGTTCTTCTTTGATGAGAAGAGCCACATTGGGATGGACCTTTATTAGTTTTTGTTGGACTAGTTTAGAATTTGAACGTACTACAATGTGGTGCAATACAAGGGATGGATCCAATCTAGGCATATCAATATATGACCAAAGAAAGACATCTATAAATTATTTTAGGAGGGTGATAAAATTTTATTGTTCCTTGGGACTGAGAATAGATGCAAGTTTAAGGATCTTATGATTCTCCTCTATTCCAATGTTGACATCAATAGTTTCCTCAACAAGTGATTTAGAGCTGTCCTATAAATGTATTGGTAATAACCAAAGTTGCATAGAGAGCTAAACACATAGGTGTCAATAAAAACAATAATATTATATTGTACACTATCTTTTATTTCATTGACTCTAATAATATTTCATATGGGTCATTACAAATATATAGGAAAACTCTTTCCTATAACTGGGGAGATCATATCTCCATATATCTATCCCACAATATCTCCTCAAACCCTATAATAACTCAATCAACAACCAACTAACTAAAATAAATCACCCTGCATATTATTATTATGTATAGTAACAATAATATACCAAATAACTATTAACGTATTACTATTTATCTTACAATAATTATGTTATTATAAATTAATAATGTGAACACACCTCAACATTCACCCTCTTGTGAACATTATTAATCCTAGTCTACACCCTCTTAATGTGAGCATGGGGAGAATATATATCTTCAAGAACTGTACCAAACATAATTATATGCAAACGTATATTTTTAGGTCTACATACTATGATCTAAATCTTGTTGTCTAGATTTTGCTGCACATGACCACTACTATGCGAAGAATTCATCCCGCATTTACTTCATGTGAACGTAACACATATTTCACTAGCTGATCATCTCCATAAAGAACTAAGGCAGTCAGAGGATCTTTGTAGTTATAGAATTTACATAGTTCACTACCCTCCTATACACTCTTCCTTTTCTCCAAATATTAGAAGGTTTCCAAACAAGTAGGGGAATGAAAACACACACAACATTACAAAATGAAATATCATGAGGAATAAATCATCTTTATCATCTTATGCAACCTCTGTTAATGTTTGTTTCCACTCAAACAAAAATAACATAGATAGTTTCCACTACCACTGAAGAACTATCCTTAGCATTAGCCAATTTGGCACAAAGTAAACCACACCTAAAAAATAGAAATACACACCACACATGTGAACAAGAATGCTCTTCTGTTTTCATTCAAACACATAACTGGAAAGGAAATTTGCCATTAAAGCTGAAGTGACCTCATTGCTAGTGGCTAATGAGAGGCTATAAAACCTCCATCATCCAATATCTGCTACTTACTTAGCCTGATTTGTCAATGAATCTTGGTTGAGGATAGACCCCTCCCATAATTTGGATGTCACGTACAAGAAAAAATGTATCTATAGAATAAATATTTTTATATTTTAATTTTTTTGACAATGACTCTATATGACACCTAAGCCTAAATGACTTTGAATTTTTTGACTTGAATCTTTGACAAAAAATGACTTTGATGCTTTGGATTTTGGATGGACATATTCTTGACAAAAATGATGATTTTGATTTTTTTTGATATGACTCTTTTAACAATTTTATAATGACTTTTATGGACAATAAATACTCTATATTGAAAATAAAAGACATAAAAACCAAATATGACTATTAAAAATATATATAATACATATATATTTTATTAACGTGGACCAAATAAAATACTCAAACTATATTATCCCTTGTGACATAAAATGACACAACTTAAAATGACTCTAACTAGAGACAAAATGATATGAAACATTTAGACTGACTCTAAAATAAGATTTAAACATCACAACACATAGATAAAAATAAACCAAAACTATTAAAAGGTATTGCATTAACCCACTAATTATAAAACTAATAACAAAAACTTTATGGATCAAAGCATTAAAAAAATATTATTTTTGGAAAATAATGACTCACAAGGTGGATTTGGTGTTTGGATGATGTGAGAGCTTGGATTGATGGCTAGGTGATTCGACCATGCATTGTTATCAATGTGAATAAGAGACTAGTTTGGTATTGGATTTTGAACAAATGATAACACCCACAAGATGCAAAAGGAAGTGTTGACTAGAAGCGTTGATGTGTCACCATGAAATAAAAGAGCATTTTAATGAATGCACATATCAGGACTATGACTGGCAAGAAAGTAGACTTTAACAGGTATGCTGATCTAATAGAGGATGCTTTGCACATATACATCGAGTTGGTCTATTTATTATTAATCTTCAACACATTAGCTATAAATACTATAAAATCATTTAGTGCACGATGAGATAAAAAAATGCAATTGGGTGCTTAAATCTTTCTCCACCTCTAAGAAGAATGGAATTTCTTCTTTGTAAACTAACCCTCAAAATAAATATCACTTTTTCATCCACTACCTACTTGCTAGACTGCACAGGATTTCAATATTTCCTTTAATGATTAAATACATGAATTAATGAATAACGACCAATCTGCATACAATGATAACTGATAGGTCAATGAAGCTAGAAAAAATTGTTAGATTGGTATAAAAATGTTGACAAATGTGCATGAAAATTTCATAGAGATGGAAGGAATCATAAACTATGATGGAACCAACTTGCTAAAAAGCTACAAATAAATTTAATAGGCATGAAAAACATAAATAGGGGTAGCTATATAAACTAAGACCATGCCCCCTTTTTCATTCTATTTATCCATATTAGAATTGTATCATACTCTAATACCAAATATTGGTAATAACTAGAGTTACATAGAGAGCCAAACACATAGGTGATAATAAAAATAATATTATTATATTGCACACTATCTTTTATTTCATTCACTCTGATAATATTTCATACGGGTCACTACAAAAATATAGGGAGACTCTTTCCTATAATTGGGGAGATCATATCTCCATATATATCTCTCAAAACATCTCCTCAAACCCTATAATAATTTAATCAATAACCAACTAACTAAAATAAATCACCATGTATATTATTATTATGTATAATAACAATAACATACCAAATAACTATTAACGTATTATTATTTATCTAATAATAATTACGTTATTATAAATTAATAATGTGAACACACCTCAACAAAATGTGCCAAAACAAAGGGAAGGTTCTGTTCCTCATCTCTTAGTGCCTCAAAAAGTTTTCAGTAATATACTCATATTTATTTTATTAATTTTGATTTTTTCAGTCTGATAACATCTTAAAGAGGTTTTCACTTGGGGACATTATTTTTTTAGTTTTTTATTTATTTTGATTTTTTGATTTATTTTGACTAAAAAACCATTCCTGATCCCCAAAATACATTGACGTGTATAGGTTGATTTAAAAACCCTTTTTGTGATACCCTAGCGGGATGTCATCTTGAAGTCTTATGTATTCTATGATAGCTTCATCATTTTGAAAGAAATCAATTGGTATGAGATGTTGTTGGTCTCAGTTGATAAGTTCAAGGTATTGGAGGTCAAGGTTAATGGTGAGGATAACAGTGTCATTGAAAATACTAGTGGTGGTAAGTTATTCATAGAGACTATGAGAAGAACCTATTTTGATGTCAAAAGAATCTTCCTCAGAGATCTTGGAAGTATCACTAACATAGTTGTATTAATCATGAGGGGGTTTGTATATGATGCTATGAGATTTTTTATTTGTGTGAACATGTATAGGTTCTAAAATTTCCTATTCATGAAGGCATGGTCCTTTTCCTTTGTAATTAGTGATTTGACACATCTTGTTTGCTATAAGATACTTATTATTTTGAAAACAAGTTGCTAGGCCATCATCATATAGCCATGAGTCATTGGAGCTTTCAATCGTCTAATCCACAATAAAGCCTAATTAGATAAAAATGGTTATGCCAAACTAATAGTATGCATGCTATTTCTTCTTGTTCATGTTAGGCTTACCATGAATTCTAGGAGAAATGGGAGGTATACCCACATGGAAAGCATCTTGGATTTTGTATTATCCATAACTTTTGTCAAGGATCTTGAAACTAGATTTAAAAGGTGGGATTTTGGATGTAGATGGGAGATCATCTAGATGTATATAGGGTGAAGTCTTTGTCAGTTATATTAATATGGATCAATTCATTTCAGAGGTATTTTTATTAATGGAATAATAATTAGTTTTATAGTATCAACCTTCCAACATTTTATAATATTAAAAAGGTTGAGGATCACTAGGGACAATCACTTCCATGCTTGAATGTATAAATTTGGTGTATTGATGGAAGGTGGATGGGATGAATTACATAGCATGAATCTATGGTCAACCGAGAAGGATGTTATAAGGGAGGTCAATATCAATGATGTGGAGCAAGGTTTGTTACATGACAAGCTGATGAAGTGGGGTATAGTAATTGGTCAACTCGTTAGGCCCATGACCTGAAGACCCAACCATAATAGGAAGATATATAGTTCATGTTGATTACCTTTCGAAATTATCATATGATTTGATGGTGATGGTATTTGTATCCAATATTGCTTTAGAGAAATCAAGATGTTTAATCCATGTCAAAGTGTAGATATTCAAGCTTAACCCATTGTCTACAAGTACCCTTTTCACTTTATGTTTGGTGATCAAGGACTCAATATACAAGGGAAGATTATGTGATGGGCCAACAAGAGGTATGTCATGTTGGTAAAATATGAGTGGATGAATTGAAGATAGGTATCCAATGAGTGCTTATAATTAGGGTATATCAATGTCGTTAGGGATTCTTGATTCTTAAAGGACTTTGTACAAGATGCCCTTATGAACAATAGATGTTTTGAGAAAATCTAGTATAGAGATTTATGATTTCTTAATATGATTGATAAGATTATATTATCCTTTAGGGGTAGGTATGAGAGGCCTTTGGATAATGATTTTGTTGTGCCTAGTTGCGATAACACAATACAGGGCTTTAACTTTAATGGTTGCAACATGATTGTCTATATGCTCAATGTGACCAACAACTATATCATAGGAATGAGTGGCTTTTTATAATTGACATTATTAGTTTGGGTGCTTTGTCCTTAATTTGGTTGTGAATGAGGTTGATAATGTTTTGGAAAGGAGTCTTGGTATATCCCCAATTGTTGATTCTTTGAGGTGAATACATTTCATTTGAGTTCAATATCTCCACTATCAATCAAATCTTGAACTTAAATTTTTAACTTCATGCATTAATTAATTAAATGTCCTTTGATTTTTTGAAACTCATATTATTCATTCTATTTGTAACATGTGGGTTTTAGTTTGCTTTCATCAATGGGCTTGGTTTGTGTAAAAATGATCATGTTTACAGTAGACAATTTATGAAATACAACTTCTAATGATTCCCACAGAGGAGTATAGTGCTTTATTTTAATCTTCTATTTGGGAAATCCATTAGGAATGGTAATTTTGGAAGTACATTGAATAACTTGAATGTGTTTTGAATCATTAGCTCTGTCACCAATAACATTTTTGTTTTTTTCTAAATAATTTTTGTTTTTCTGATTATGTTTGATTTTGATGATCCTTATAGAAAATTTTCACCAATCCTTTAACAACAAGGGACTTATCGATCCAAACTCATTTCTTAATGATTTAATCAAAGTTAGTAGCACATTGAACCCGTAGATGAAAATCGATTTCTTGATTGAGGTTGGTAAAAAAATACTAACTGACTACTTCTTAGGATTGAAAAGGGAATATGTGAGTTAAGTTTCTCCATCTTTGTAGGAATGAGGAAAATATTTCTCCATTCCTTTGTTTGGAATTACATAATTCCATAATTATAAGCTCATGTTCAACATTGTAGGATAAGTGTTTGACAAACCTTTCAAATAAATCTGCAAAGGTTGTGATGGACCCCTTAGGAATATGTAAGAATCATTTTAAAGCTTAGCCCCTAGACTACAATGGAATAATATGGTTAGGTAATTGTCACTATATGCAACTTCTTGATAATACATGAAGAGGTATTCAACATGTTCTCTAGGATAACCCTTTCCCTTATATTTTTCAAACTTGGGTGGTTTAAAGGAAGGTGGAAAGGGCACTCATAACATTTTTCTATCAAAGGGGTAGGGGCACAACTCCTCAAATTTTTACTTCCTATAGTCCTTGGAAAGTATTTACCCTTATAATTAATCTAAAGTGTGATCGAATTAAAACTAAAGCACTGTAAACTTTAAATCTAATCTAAGAGAGATAAATAAGAAACTTATTGTAAAAATATACTGATATACAAAAAATACATAATCTATAAAGACTCTAAATTATTAAAAATGGAAACTAGAGTTGGGGTTAGAGAGATGTCTTTGGAATCTGATTTAAGTAAACTATAATTATTATGCATTGACTATGACTATATAAAAAATCTGATAGAGACTTACAAGAAAGGTGTTAATTCAAGACTTTGCTTCACTATATTTTGAGACAAGTGTGTAATACACCATTATCCAGTACTACAAACCTATCTATGTTAACTGTGCACTAAAACTAAAAGTTTAAGGTTGTTCATCTCTACTTGAAGGTTCCTTTTCTCTGTGATATCTCTAATTTGGTATGCTAATACCCTGAAAAAGACCAAGCCCTAACTTTCACAAGTTAACAAACTAATCAAATGTAAAGTGGGGGGACATGGGATATGGACAAGCTACCTCAATACCCTGATGTACTGAGTGTTACCTATATAGTCCATGTGGACCTCAGGCCAGTGTAGATCTCCCTTTGGGGAAGATCATAAGATGAATGCAACTATCAATTTGTACTTAGTATTCTTTAATAAAAGGGTGTCCTCAATCTAAAATAAAAAATCAATTTGGTCAAAATTTGTGTTACTGCAGTAGAATTGTAATAAGGCTCTTTGCTAAATAAATAATTAATTTTGAATTACTTTTTCTAGAGTGTAATAGCTTATGTAACTAAGGGTTACAAGTGAATCACTTGACTTTATCTTATAGGATAAATTTGAATTATTTATAATTAACCAACCTTATGGAATGCATAGGAGAACCATTAAGAAGTTTGTCATTTTGAAAATATAGTCATTAGAGTGTGAGGGATAAGTCCACCCTAGTGGATAGGTGTACAATACATCCTTATTTGCCTAGTGAAAACTTGTCTAGACTAGACACAGGCTTTTGAAATTAGACTAATAGTGAAGTGCATGCTAATTAGCGGTGTTTAGGACCAAATTAGGGAAGTCTATAAGATGTTCACAATAATTTAATGACTTGGAAGGCTCTCACATGGATAAATGGTTATCAGAATGGTGAGTTGCGTAAGGTAAATATGCCAAGAATAGACTTTGTTTAAAGCATATATTGATTCAATTTAGTGTCTACATTTCCACCCCCTTTATTCTAGTGAATGCATGAATTAACTAGAGTAAAGGCAATGCGATACCTAAGTGTGTAAAACACACTTTCTCATTGCCATGAAGATGTTCATGCCCCCTTGTTTAAGCATGTGGAGAGGTTATAGATTGAGAATGATCATATCAATCTAAAAATTAGTGTAGATGCTTGGGTTGGAAATATACATTCTTCAACCCTCATATAGTAATCTAAAAATGTGCAAAAAATATGTGAACCAAGAGATGTTTGCTATAAGTGCAACTATGTGCAGAGCATCACTAATTTCAAGTGTTGTTCCACTTGAAAAATTGAGGGATAAGAGATGGGAACCAAATATATGGCTCATTAAAAGTGAAAATTGGTGTGAAGTGTTGGTCCACTTGTAAAATACAAATCACACCATTGGAAATGGGTCTAGATTCAAACTATAACAAATTGTAAAATTACTTAGTATTTGATGTTTTGATAAAAGATAAAAATGATTTTACAAGGTAGTAGCTTGGTGATGAAAGTATATAATGCCACATGTACTATGTAGAGTTTCAAATGTGATATTTTGAAAACCTATTTGAAGCCTTATACCATCTTCAAACAAGTGTGTTTGTGCTCAAGTAACTACAATAATGGAGAACATAGGCTAGTTGAATTGCCCAATAAATTGAAATTTTTAATTTTTAGATATTGAAATTTTCCAAAATTAAAAATGTATTGCTTCGAAAAGGACCATTGTGATGCCCTCTTTTTGAGATGAGGGGGATTGCTTGCTAAATCACTTTTCTCAAAATAAAAAGTGAAAACATTTGGGAAAGATAGATAAAGCTTTGAAAAACATTTTGCATATATTGAGTTTGTATTAAAATCATTTATGTGCATCATTGAAGTAATTTGAAAAATTTGTAAACTTGCTTGCATTCATGAAAGTTTGATATTGCATTGTAGTATTGAAAATGAAGCATGATAAAACACTTGTAAGTGTTTGAATATGTATTCGTAAGCATATATTTGAAAAATTGAAGTAATGAAGTATGTAGATAGTATTATACATGATGTAAATCATAGAACCATAGATAAATACATAGATACATAGTAGTGCATGGTAGACATCATGGCACCATATTATCCTAGTAAAAAGCATGTAAGCAAAGTCGTGTAATTGTCATGCAAGAGAGATCTAGGAGGCCACATACAAGAGATATGTAAGATGTTGTAAACATTATAAAAATAATGATAAAAGTCATAAATGGAGGCTGAAGGTTGAATATAATAGACATGAATATGTCACATAATGAATGGAAATCCATGAAGGCTACACACATAAGGCATGGTTGTGTCATAAAATCAAGGTGTACGTTGAACATTCACAAGGCCAAGGGCCACATATAATAATCAAACATGTAAAATCATGTTACGAAATTGAAATTAATATGTTATTATAGTGTATAATGAAAGAATAAAAAATAAGTAGTGCATATGTAACCATATTTCTATTTAATAGGTAACATGCTTAGCAAGGCATATGTGAAAGAAAAATTAAAATATTAAAAAAAATTATATTTATAGTAACAACATGTAAGATGCTCATGTAGAATTGTTGGAAATATGATTGTAAATGATGTCAAAAGAGACACTATGGATGCCATCGATGTCAAAAGGATCAAGTAGGATTGATGTAGAGAAGAGAATGTTTCACAGTTGCACTGTGTGAAGTTATCATGATTTTACAAAGACCATTTATGGACGTTTAAATTCAAACATATAGTATATCTATTATGGGTTTTTCATAAGCATTCAATAAATATGACCCACAGGTTTAGAGGAGAAGGAATGAGCTCATAATTGATTTATTTATCTCTCAGACTAGATAGGGTTTATCAGAAAAACCTTAAGGGTTCATGCCATGCTGTCAACAAGCAAATTTTTATTTTAGTGTTGACTTGGTATAGCCAAGAACTAGTAGCTTAAGTTATAACTTAAGCCTTTGTCATCGTTGTAAAATTAGCCCCTCGACCTACCAATTATCAGCTCGAATAGTGATCAAAAGGACTTAATATTTCCTAAGTCTAAGACTTAATATTTATTCCAACTTGATCAACAGCCCATGCTTCATCGTACATAGACAATCCAACAGAGTGAATCAAAGTCAAATTATCAAAATGTTCTCTAAGTAAATGTGCAAGTGACAAGTGTCACATTCATGGATCTTGTCAGATAGAGACTTAATGAGAATGAGCCCATTAGAATTAATGATCGGGCTAGTTGGAAGATCAAATGGCTCGCTCTTAATCAAACATTAAAGATCTAATAGAGCGTAATGAAGTCAAAGTGTCAAAGTTACCTCTAAGTAAGAGAAATAATGTCAAGTGTCACAAGCATATGAATCTATCAGATAGAGGACCAATACGAGGATGCCAAATGTCTCAATAGTGAGAACTGAAAACTATGTATAAAAGGCATGTGCTTATGATAAGTGTCATATCTTCAAGGGTTGTATAGGTATAAAGACCAAACTTTTTAGAAGATTTAATGGTGCACAGGTGATTATGCAAAGGAGATCTAATAAAGTGAATGGAATAAAATGCTATAAAGTGCTCGATGTTTATCGATAAAGTGACAAGTTAATGATCGAGTAGGTTAGAGTAGATTGATAGATAAAAAGTGATCCAAAGATATAGGAATATACGAGATGAGGTCAAAGTGTTAAAGTTTAATGACCAAGTCAAGGTAAATGATGTGCATCTTTGAATATCAAATGGCACACAAAAGCTTGGATGAGAAAGATCTAATGAAGTGAGTGGACTCAGATGGAATAAAGAGCTTGACGTTTAACGTCTCAATAAAGTTAAAGAAAGGAAGCATACTAATATCTAATAGATAGCATGAGCCTGTTATAAGGTGATCGAATAGATGCATTTTAAAGTTGAGCTAATTGAATAGAGACCATTGGATCATGGTGCCAAAGGCAAGATCAATGACCAAAATTTAAAGTCATGTCTAGACAAATAGTTAGTTGCAGGAACATGCAGGAAGTTGTATATAAACTACATATCTCGACATAGATAATGAGATTGATCAATCCAACTGATCAAATCTCCATTAAAGAGCCTATGCATCAAAACTTGAGTCTAATAGATGCTTATAGTTATGATGTGATGCATGGAATCTATTGCAATGGAAACTGATGGGCCAATAGAATTGAGATGTGGGAACTTACAGTTCAAGTCATAATGAATAAGAGTCCAAAATTGGTGTGATGTGTTTATAGTTTGAGTGTGAACACATAGAAGAAGCAAACCCTAGATCAATTGTTTATATATATAATATTTAGGACAAAGAAAAAGGTGTTGCTGAACAATTGCATTTTTGTTATTGAGCCAAATTGAATATAGAGTCGAGTGGTTGGTGAAGGCAATAATGTGTGTTGAATAAATAAATATCTAGATAGGAATAGAGAGATATAGAGAGGAGCAGAGAGGAAGAAAGACAAAAAGAGAATGTGCAGAGAATGATCAGTTGTAGATTAGACTTGTAATAAAGAACAAAAATTTGGATTCATGTATGAATCTACTTTGGAAATTAGAGTTGTAGATGCATAAAAAAAATTGATAGGTTGGTGCCATTAGATAAGCTAAGTGGGTGCTCAGATTATGGAGTGGGTGCTTCCTTAGAGTTGGTGCTCTTAAACCAGGGGATTAGTGTCTCCTTAAGATTGGTGTCCTTAAACATTGTAACCACTGAGGTTTGTCAGTGAGGCTAGATTAGAATAGTAGTTTCTAGTATCTATTCCCACCATGGTTTTTCCCTTTGGGTTTTCCATGTATAAATCTTGTGTCATGTGCATTTTTGCTTGTATGTGATCTCTACATTTATCTTTTAATCTGCATATGCTTTTGAATTTGCTTTAAAAAGATTGAAAGACTAGTTTTAATTAATATATTGATTCACCCACCTCTTAGTATCTAGTTGTGTTCTAACAATTGGTATCAGAGCCTAGGGTTTAAATAAGCGTAATCAACTCAGGTAGATCTTGGAATAGTGAACATAATGGCTAGTCAAAAATTATCTTCATCAAACAAAGTACGTCTCTTTGATGGATCTAACTATGTATTTTGGAGCATAAGAATGGAAGCATATCTATCTTCATTAGGGTTTGGTGTATGAATGTCTATGGTAAATGGATATACATCCCTTACTACAAATCCTACTAATCAAGCTACCAAGAAGGCATATGAGATAAATGCTAAGGCAAAGAATGCTATTCTTTATGGATTATCAAACTTAGAGTTTATCAAAGTGATGTAGCGTCAAAATGCTGAAGATATCTAGAATAAACTAAAGGGCATCTATGAAGGAGATGACAAGGTAAAGTAGGTCAAGCTAAAAACTTACAAAGTCAAGTTTGAGAGTCTTAAGATGAATTAAGAGGAAAATATTATAAACCACCTCTTCATGGTAGATGAAATAGTCAATAAAATTAGAAGCCTTAGAGAAGAAATTAAAGGGTCAATCATTGTCAAGAAGGCTTTAAGATCTTTGCCATTAAAATATGATTCTAGAATCTTTGCAATAGAAGAAGCAAGAGATATATATAAACTTATTGTTGATGAGTTGCATGGGACCTTCATAGCGTATGAGATGAGAATGGGAGAGAGAGACACCTTCAAGAGAGAAGATGCATTCGAAGTAGCCAAGAAAGCAAAGGAAGAAACATCAACATCTGAACTTGAGGAGACTAATGAAAAAGAAACTAAAATTTTTAGAAGTCTAAAGAGAGGATTTGGAAAGTACAAAGGTAAGTTATCCTTCAAATGCTTTAACTGTGGTAAAGTAGGACATTTTTCTACTAAATTCCCTCATAATAAAAAGGAGAAATCTGAGTAAGTAGAGAGTATAAAGAAGGTGAAACCTTACCATCCTAAAAAAAACTTCATCAAGAATAAGAAAGGTCTATACACAAAAGAAGACAGTGACTCAATAAAGGATAGTGATAGTTCAAATGATGATCGTGACTGTGATTTTGTGGCTAAGGGAAATGAATCCCTATTCATGATAGTAGGATCAACTTCTGTAAATCTTGATCAAGGTGAAGTTGAAGAATTGGATGAAGAAGAAGGAGAAGTGGATCTAGAATGAGAGCTCATATGTGCTCTAGATGAGATTAACAAGCTGAGAAAAGAGAACTCAAAATAAAAGAAGCTTGGACAAAAGGAAATTGAGAAAATATCTAAAAGTCTTGTGAAATCTGATTAGATGGTAATTAGCCTAAAGACACAAGTTGAAGAGGCTAAAATAATGGAATATGTAGTCAAAATGGAACTATAATCTAAATCTAATGAATGTGTGAAGCTTGAGGTAGAAATAGTAGCTTTGAGAAAAGAACTTGAAAAAGCCAAAGGTCAACCAAATAAAAGTCTAAAGTTGATAGATTAGATATTTTTGATGAAATAATCAACTCTCAAAATCTCTCAAAAGAGAGATCAGGTCTTGGTTATGATAAGGGAAAAAGTTCCTCAACTGGTAAATCTGTTAAACTATATGAAAACTTCAAACCAAAATAAGGATCAAGAGCAAAAAAAGAGAAAGCTTGCAAGGATACAAAGACAAACACAAGCAATGTTGATGTGATGAAAGTTGATCTTGAAAAGAAGTTTGAAGAGTAAAATAAGACAAAGGTAGTTGATACTGATGGATACACCAAGGTGAGAAACTTGAAGAAGCCACAACTTAGAATAATTTCTCATGCTGCACCAAGAAATGCTATGACTAGATATTCCACATATTTTTATGCTTATTGTTATAACTATAATCATTTTGGTCATAAGGCTAGTAATTATAGAGTTGTAACTATAAGGAGAATCAATTTTTTAAGCAAAAATTCATTTGTACCCTTGGTAGATATAAATGTAATGTGCTATAATTGAAATAATTTTGGTCACATATCTAAACATTATAGGACTAGCCTTGTAAAATCAATAGTACACAATGTAAAGAAAGACATGCCTAACAATGTGAATAAAAGTTCACAAGTTTCTAAAAATAAGCTAAATAAGAAACCCAAGGATGTGTGGAGAGTGAAAAATCAATCCATGATTGCTCAGACTGCACTTCATGCCAAGGAGTAGAATTTATGGGTGATAGACAGTGGTTGCTCAAAGCATATGATTGGTGACAAGAGCAAGTTCACCAAATTAAGCAAATGTATAGAAGGATCTGTCATCTTGGGAGACAACATAACCGTAAAGATCAAAGGTAAAGGAGCTTTGAACATAGATGGTAAAATGTCTACACATGATGTCCTTTATGTTGAAGGATTGAAGCACAATCTGCTAAGTGTCAGCTAGCACAATGGATATAAGGTCACATTTGATGCAAAACGCTGCAAGCTAAAGAGGTCTAGAAAAATAGTTGTAGAAGGGAAAAACACTTAGAGCAATATCTACAATCTTGTTGAAGTGAATGGAAATATCTGCTGCATGGGAAAGATTGATGAGAGTTGGTTGTGGCATAGGAGAATGGATCATGTCAACTTTGATAATCTAGTCAAAGTGATCTCAAATAAGTGTGTAAGACACATGCCCAAGATAACCAAACCTGTAGATACTACTTGCAAGGAATGTCAACTAGGCAAGCATACAAGGGTCAGATTTCAAACAAAAGAGTATGCAACTACAAAGCCTCTACAATTAGTTCATACTAATCTTTGTGATCCTACCAAGACAAGAGGATCTAAAAGAGAGTGGTACTTCATGTTATTTTTAGATGACTACTTAAGAATGACATGGGTAACCTTTTTGAAAGACAAATCTCAAGACTTTGAAAGATTCAAGATCTTTAGAGCCATGGTTGAAAATGAGATAGGAAGAAAAAAAAAATGCTTAAGAACTGATAAAAGTGGAGAATTCACCTCAAATGAATTCATAGAGTATTATGAAAAGCATGCAATCAAAAGCCACTACTTTGCAGTAAGGACTCCATAACAAAATTGAGTTGTTGAGAGAAAGAATAAAATAGTCATGGAAATGGCCAAAACAATGCTAAAGGAGACCAATTTATCTAATGGATACTAAGAGTAGTCTAAATAGTAGTATAAATCTTGGACAAAGTTCAACTGAGGGTAAATAGTGATAAAACTCCCTATGAGCTATGGTATGGAAATCTTACCTCTGTTAAGTACTTAAAAGTGTTTGGAAGCAAATTCTACACTAGAAGAAAGGAGGACAAACTAGGAAGCTTTGAATTAAGATGTGATGAAGGAATATTTATTGGTTATTTCACTCAAAGCAAAGCCTATGTATGTTATGTTACAATAAAAGACTACACAAGATAGTGGAGAGCATAAATGTCAAGGTAGAACAAGGCATAAAACATGTTAAACCTAACAAGGAATCTAGTAAGGAAGAGTCAGACGTTGAAGAAGAATCAAATAGTGAAGAGGTTGAGGAAAAGAATGAAAAAACACCTCCAAGATTTGTTCAAAAGGATCATCTTAAAGAGCAAATAATTGGCAATAAGAATGAAGGAGTTCAGACAAGGAGAAGAGATGAAATAAACAAGGAACAAGTAAGTTTTTCTCGAATGTCTAAAATTAAGCCTAAGATCTATGTTGAAGCCAACAAAGATGAGAATTGGCTAAAAGCCATGGAAGAAGAACTGAGCCAAATAAAAAAGAACAAAACTTGGCAATTAGTTCCAAGACCCTCAAACAAGAATGTGATAGAAACAAAATGGGTCTATAGAAACAAGCTCAATGAGGATAGAGCTATTGTAAGAAATAAATCAAGATTGGTGTGTAAGGGATATGCACAAGTAGAAGGCATCGACTTTGAGGAAACATTTGCTCTAGTTGCTAGACTGGAAGCCATAATAATGTTTCTAGCATTCTTTATTTACAAGAAGTTCAAAGTCTATCAAATGGATGTAAAGTTTGTTTTCTTGAATGGGAACCTAGAAGAGGAAGTCTATATTGAACAACTAGAAGGTTTTCAGTTGTCAAATGAAGAAGATTATATGTGTAGACTGAAGAAAACACTATATGGTCTAAAATAGGCACCTAGAGCATGGTATTCAAGATTGGACCAATACCTAAAACAACAAGGTTTCAACAAAGGATATGTAGACAATAATCTATATTTCAAATCAGAAGGTGAGCATATGTTGATTGTTGTTGTTTATGTATATCATCATATTTAGTGGTAGTAATAAAAAAATGTGCAAAAAAATTGCTACATAAATGCAAAGTGAATTTGAGATGTCTATGCTAGGAGAACTTTCCTTCTTCTTTGGTCTACAAATAGTATAATTTGATGAAGGGATAATCATATCCCAAACCAAATATGCAAAGGAAATGCTCAATAAATTTGGAATGGAAGACAACAAACTAGTTAGTACTCCCATGATAACTGGATGCAAGTTTATTAAAGAGGATGAATCACTTGATGCAAATCAGACTATGTATAGATCAATGATAGGTAGATTTATATACCTAAATGCATCAAGACTAGATATCATGCAGGAAGTGTGCATGGTTGCTAGATTTTAGGCTAATCCTAAAGAGTCACATGCCAATCTAGTGAAAAGAATCTTTAGATACATCAAGAGCACAATTGACTATGGCCTATGGTACCCTAAAAGTGAAGATTTCAATTTGAAAACATATACAGACGCTGATTGGGCAGGAAGTGTGGATGACAAAAGAAGCACTAGTGGTGGTGCATTTTTCTTTGAAAACAAATTAATTTCATGGCTGAGTCAAGGTTGAGTACAAGTCACCTATTGTTATTCTTTGTGATAATTCAAGTGCAATAAACATACCAAAGAATCAAGTGATGCATTCAAGAACCAAACACATATCAATCAAGTATCACTTTTTAAGATAAAGGGTTGTAGATCAAGAGGTCACAATGGAATATGTGCTAACTAAGGACCAGATTATAGACATATTCACCAAACCTCTTCCTAAAGAACAATTTGAATATCTGAGACAAAATTTTGGAGTGGCGGATCCTACACCACATCAGTAAATTACTAGTAATAGGGCATGAGTCTAGAGGGAGCCTCATGGAAGCTTTATTAATCCCTGGAAGAAGAGAGAAAAGTCGACTCAGGTATGTATACTTTTGAAAATTACTAATGAGTTGAAAGTTGCAGATTTTTGGACAAACTCTTTTATTTGATAAAGGGGGAGAGATAGACAAATATACAGCTAGAGTTCCTTTGCCATTGATGTCAAAGGGGGAGAAAAAGGGCAAATGCTCTTTGTAAAAGTTTGGATAAAAAGTGCAAATGATCTCTATAAAAGTTTGAAAGAGCAGATAAAGTGTCCAAGATGAGTTTAGGAAAATATTCCATTGCCTAAGGGGGAACAAGTTTGGTATGAATAGCTTCAGTTCATACTTATTAGAAGTTGATGCAAATAATTCCAGAGAAGGATTAAATTATTAGAAAATTAAGACATTAAGTTTGCATCAGAGCATTTAGTTTTCCATCAATGTTAAAGGGGGAGATTGTTGGCAATTTGATTGTCATTGATGTCAAAAGAGACACTATGGATGTCATCAATATCAAAAGGATCAGGTATGATTGATGTAGAGAAGAGCATGTTTCACAATTGCACTATGCAAAGTTGTCATGCTTTTATAGAGACCATTTATGGATGTTTAAAGTCAAATAGATAGTATATCTATTATGGATTTTTTGTGAGGATTATAGAAATATGCTCCATGGGTTTATAGGAGAATGAATGAGCTCATAATTGATTTATTTAGCTATTGGACTGGATAGGGTTTCTCAAAAAAACCCTAAAGGTTCATGTCATGGCATCAACAAGCAAAAATCTATTTTATTGTTGACTTGGTATATCCATGAACCGATAGCTTAAGTTATAACTTAAGCCTTTGTCATCAATACAAAATTGACCCTTGACCTAACAATTATCGACTTGAGCAGTGATCAAAAGGGCTTAATATTTCCTCAGTCTAAGACTTAATATTTGTCCCATCTTGATCAATAGATCATGCTTCATTATACACAGATATTCCAATGGAGCAAAGTAAAGTCAAATTGTCAAAAGGTGCTCCAAGTGGATTTGCAAGTGACAAGTGTCATATTCACAAAGCTTGTCAGACAAAGACCCAATGAGAATGAGCTTATCAAAATTAATGATCATACTAGTTGGAGATCACATAACTCATGCTTTATTAGACATTGAAGATCCAATGGAACATAATGAAGTCAAAGTGTCAAAGGTCCCTCTGAGTGAGCGTGTTAATGCCAAGTATCACAAGCATTTGAATCTATCATATAGAGGACCAATGCGAGGATGACAAATGTCTCAATAGTAGAAATTAATAGCTATGTATAGAAGGCATGTGCTTACACTAAGTGTCATATCTTTAAGGGTTAGATAGGTATAAAGATCGAGCTTGTTAGAAGATCTGATGGTGTACGATTGATCGTGTAAAGGAGATCCAATGGAGCAAATAGACTCAAATGCTATAAAGTGTTCGATGTTCATTGACAAAATGGCAAGTTAAAGATTGAGTAGGTTCAAGTCATTCGATGGAGCAGAAGTGATCCAAAGATATAAGAAGATACAAGATGAGGTTAAAGTGTCAAAGTTTAATGACCAAGTCAAAGCAAAGGACATGCATCTTCAAAGATCGAACAACACGTGAAAGCTTAGATGAGAAAGATCTAACAGAGTGAGTGGACTCAGATGGAATAAAGAGCTCGATGTTTAATGTCTCAAAAAAGTTAAAGTTCAAAAGCATATAAAGATCTAACAGATAATGTGAACATTTCAAATAGATGCATTTTAAAGTTGATCTAATTAAACAAAGACCAATAGATAATGGTGCCAAAGGCAAGATCAATGATCAACATTTAAAGTCATGTTGAGATAAATGGTTAATTGTAAGAATATGCAAGAATTTGTGTATAAGCTCCATATCTTGACATAGACAACAAGATTGATCGATCTAATTGATTAAATATCCATTAAAGAACTTGTGCATAAAAACTTGAGTCTAACAGATGCTATAGAGACCTACAGTTATGGTGTGATGCATGGAATTTGTTGCAATGACAACCAATGGGCCAACAAAATTGAGATTTGAGAACTTACATTTCACGTCATAATGAACAAGAGTCCAAAATTGGTGTGATGTGTTTGTAGTTCGAGTGTGAACACATAGAAGAAGCAAACCCTAGATTAATTATTTATATGTATAATATCTAAGATAAAGAAAAAGTTGTTATTGAATAATTAAATTTTTGATATTGAGCCAAATTGAATATAGATTAGAGTGGTTGGTGAAGGAAATAATGTGTGTCAAATAAAGAAATATCTAGACACAAAACCATAGAGATATAGAGAGGAGTAGAGAGGAAGAAAGACAAAAATATAATATCCAGAGAATGATTAGTTGTGTTGTTTTCAAAATCAGCTACGCTCATTTTATAGACAACCCCTATGAAACTTATCTGTTTCATAATCTACACTCTAATTTCATTGATCGAGATAAGATTCTCTTGATCTCAAGTGAAGTTGTATGACATCCATGGAAATTTTACGACATTCCGCCACCATGATTTTTCAAAAATTGTGAACCCTGTTGTAGTCATAAGCTAATCAAAATGTCAATTTTGATCATTTTCAAGGTGTTAGTGAATTTTGATTTTGCTTATATAAGGTCAACATTTTTTGCCACTTTTACATGGTTTTTGTTTTTCTACATGTACGAGCGGCAGTTTTTACTACCATTGCATGTTCTTGTTGCTGACATGTGTCAGGTCAGCTAAATTTTCTGCCTGAGTAAGATCTTCAAGATCTTGAACTTTGAGTGGCATTAATGGCCACTCATGCTGAGTATTAAAGAATTATTTTAGAGTTTTTTTAAATGCATTTATTTTTGTCATTTCTTTTATCAGATTTTTCTTGACCCCTTTTCACAACTACTCGACCATGGTGACAGAGGAAGATTTCAAATTCACCATTACAAAGCTTAGGGTTTTGAACTCACCAGGTAAGTTGTTTTAAACTTCTAGGGTTTCATTTTTTGAGTGATATCTATTGTAGATTGATGTTTTTCATTTTACTTTATCTTATGTGTCGTCGACCTGACCAAGCTTTTCCCTTTAAAGCATGGTTCAAAACTAATTCTTCCCAAAACATTATGATGATGGCTTTATTAGCCGCTCTCACATGTCCCTGTTACAATCAATTCAAAAGCAGAGTTGGCATTTTTCACCGCTCAAGTATTTTGAGATGTTATCAAGATGAAATGTATGGGTGGAGAAATCTGCTACCCTTACATGAAAAACCTCCAACTCCTACCATATGCATTGTCGTCAAAATTTTCCACTCAAACATCAAAACTTACAATTTATTTATTACCTGTAGTGTCGGCATTTTTTGCTGCTCCAACATGAAACCAACATGAAATAGCGGTGAATTTTGTCACCGATGCAAATGCACAATATCCTTCACATGCAAGGGTGACAAATTTCCTCACCCATGTAAACATTCTCTTAAATTTTTCTAACTCTGAGATATTTTTAATTTTATTTTTTTGAGCCCACTTTCCTCTGGTTTTTGGCCTACTTTCACTTTAGCCCTTTCAAGCGCGTCTCCATAGTCATGATTATCAACATTCAATTTTTCTAGATTGCCAGTATTTTCCCTAATTACGTGATCATAATTTTTTATTGTAGTTTATTATGTGGATATTCTTTCTTCATCGATATCCTTCTGGTAATACCTCATTTAGATGACTGGGTTATCTTTAAAGAAGTCAAAAGTGATGAAGTGCAAATATCAAGGTGTTTTTTCAATCACCTCAGTTACTTCTAATGTCAATGACATTAGAGATACAAAGATTGACCATGTAGATACGATTGAGTTTGTGGAGAGAACCAAGTCAAGCAACCTCAACACTAAAATGAAGAAGATAATTGATAGAAACATTCATTTGGTATCTTCTTTCTTGGTAGTAGCCCACAACATAGAAAATATCCTTCAGTGTGCTCAATTTTATAACAAAAATACCTAGGCTGTGATGGACGCTAATGGTAATATGATAATTAGACTAGATCCTGAATTTATTGATAAGGTGTTTATGTGCTTTCTTACTACATAAGTGATAAATCTTTATTTTGTTGAAGCACAAAAAGAGTATGAAAAAAATCTTGAAAAGACAAAGAAGGTAATCAATAATAAATAGCTCAAGATGTCAAGGTCAAATTTGTCAAGGTGGCCATAGAGTTTTTTTAGAAGTGAATTTATAGATGAAGTTGGTGATCTAATAATTCTTCTCAGTAGGATAAGAGGTTTGTCCTCTTCCTCACAGTTTCATGAATGGATGTATCCTTTCATCAAAGTAATACTCCAAGGCAAACAAACCATCTTTTGGAGAGAAAAAATCAACAATGCTTTGCATGAACAATTGACAAAGGTATCCACTACCTCCAAGTTCTACATGACTTCTTATCTGGGGTATATTACAATTTCAATGAAAATCTTTCCAGGTCTAACATCAAAAGGAGATAGGAGAGTAATCCATGTGTATCAATACAATTCTCAATTAACATTGAAATGTTTTATTCATCATTTTAGGAGAGTAAATGATAATTTTTTTGTAGTATTCTTATGTCTTTTTTATCCTCAACTAGAAAAAAGAAGAGTGTTAGATAAGGCTTGGATAGTGGTAAATGATTTTGGATGCATATTCTTATAGTTTCCTTCTTTCTCATATCTGAGGGTTGGCTTTTTCTAAGGTCATCCCTATATGATTCCAAGATTTCCCTCAGACAAACTGGTCTTAATGAAGTTATGCAAACAAATGATCATCATGCATAATAAATAAATAGAGCTCAAGAAGCTTGGCTTCAGGTTCCCAATTGAAATTAGTAGGTATTCAGTATTAATTGTTGTGAAGACTAGGGCCATGGAAATTGAGATTCAGCTTGTAACTATGAAGCAATTCAAGAGAAGACCAAAGTTTGACTATAGGGGCATAAAAGATAAAATCAAGAGGAAAAATCAATTCCATGAGCCTATGGTTGAAGATGTTTGGGTAGATTTGAGAACAAAAAAAGATTTCAGAAAAATAGACTAGAACAGGTTATCTCTTGAGCAGATTGAATATCTAGGACATACTGATATTATTGAGAATCTAGTGGATGATAGAGAGTTGATTAATGATAGATATAATACTAAACATGTTGCTAATGCCCCTTTCCCTCCAATCCAATGGTCCCAAAAAGAGCTGACCTGTTTGAGGAGAAGATTTGAACCTACATTAACAAACACCAATAATTGGCTAGCAAACAAGGGAATTGCTTTGAAAGCATTTCTCACAGGGTCAGAGACTAAGTTTCAAGAGTAAACAAAAAAAAAGGTGAAGAATAAGATGAAAAACAAAAGTGATATTCCCTCTTATTTCAAGCCACATAAGCCTAAGATCCTATTTATGACAAAGAAGTCAAAATCTGTGGAGAAAGAGTCTGAAATAGAAGATATAGAAGTTGAGAAACAAAGCACTGAAGAACCAACCATGAAAGAGATGAAGATTGAAGATAGGCCTATAGATCAATAAGAGGAGGAAACTTTGTCCCCATAAGAGAATGTACAACAAGAAATAGGAGTCTCTTCTCCCTTGCCTGACACACATGTTGTAGCTCCTTTGTCTATTTCTCTTATTGATATTCTCTCTTCTAGATCTTCCTCTCCTTCTAAAATAATTTTTGATAACCCTCAAAATATTTTTAAAGATATTCTCCATTCCTCAGGGTCTATTCCTAATTTGTCCTCCTCATCTTTTGATATTGGAAATGCTTCTATTTTTGATAATCTTGTAAGAGGTGCAATTTTTACTAACACTCTACCTATTATTTCCATTACCAGTGCAAGTGCAATTCTGGTGATGCCAAAAATGGGGACAGACCCTAATGTGAGTACTTTTGTGCTTCCATTATGGTTGTCAGCTTATACACCAAAAAGGAAGAAACAAACAATCTCCCTAGATGACTTTGATTTTAATAAGCTGGTGCCAGTAAAAGCCAAGACCCTGAAGAAGCCAAAGATTCTTTCAAAAATGTTTGGGGATAAAGAACACAAATTTCTAAAGATTGCAATACCTCCACAAAATGCAACCATGGAAAATTTTGATATGAATGATTAATCTATATTTAGAGTTGAATTAGACAAGATAACTCATGAAAGTGCCAAGAATGATATGCAGTTAGCCATAGACATCCTGATTCATAAATTTGACAGAGAAAAAGAAATGAAAGATCACTACAAAGCAATGGCGGAATAGTTGACTGTAGTGGTAAGAAAAATTACTTTTAGTTCAGAAACAGTAACTCCTGAGGCCATTTATATAGAAGACCCTATCATTCAGAAAGTAGAAAAAACTCATCTCAAAGGAAAAATACTTGAAGAGTACTTAGACAAGATGTGTGCACAAAGAATTTTCTTACTTATAGAGCTATCTGAGAAGATAGATAAAATAAAGAAAATAAAAATAGAACTTGATAATCTCATTGATGTTATTTATCAAGATATTGAAATAATAGAAAAGAATTATGATAAATGGGTGGAGATGAGAAAAATTAAAATAAGCACTCTAATATCAATTGATGTCATTAATGATAGGGATTCTTATACCGTAACTAAAGAGGCATTGACATATAGGAGTCATGTGCTTAAATATTTGATCAATGACCTTGAATCTGCAAGAAAACTCAGTGAATAAAGTGATGTCAGAGTTTTACATAAATTAGAGGAGCTACCTTACAAGTTTGCATCACAAGATAACCAATTTCTCTCGAAAAAAGAAATGATTTGAGAATTTGAAGATATGTTCCAGAAAGAATTTGAAGATAAAATATTTTCAATAGCCTTTGTGGATAATATTCTAGACAATCAGTTAACTCTGGATAATTTGAAAACCAAGTTAACTAGTCATGCAAATTCAGTCACCATAGTAAGAAATGCCATAGTTAGAGTCAAGATGATTTTCAGGAACACTGTTAGTCCAGACAGTATCGAGATGCAAGCAAATTTCACTATGTATGATGGACACATGAAGAAAGATGGTGATACGAATTGAAGCAGTATTTTTTTCCCTTAGTTTATTTTTCATTTTTTAGATGTACTTTTGAAACAACTTTAGACATTTTTACATGTATTTTTTCCATATATAATTACATGTAAAAAATAAGAAGTCGCAAGTCAATAAGGACTCTTATTTTTGAATAGGTTAAAGTAGTTAGTTTTTTCCTAAATTTTCTCAAAGCCTCTCCCTATAAATAAAGAGGGCCTCTATTGTAATGAGGATCTTTTAGTTATTGAAATGAAACTCTACCAAAATTTAAAATTATTTTAAGACTTTGAGTTCAAATTGTAAATCAAAATTTATCAAGTGAATGAGAAAGTAAATGATCTTTCAAACTTTATGTTGAAATAACTTGTGTTGTAATAGAAATTATTCTTATATCTTTTTCCTAATATGATCTTATCCATTTGATTAAATAATAGTGTGAGTGAAAATAATCTGGGATATGTTCTAAAGTTGATTGTAGAGACTTTGTGCTGCAATAATTATTTTTAGTTTGAGATTTAGTGTTTTAAAGTAAAAGATATTAGAAAGGCTTTGAACTACTATTATCTTTTGTGATCATATATTTTGTCATAGTTTTCGGTGAAGACTTTGGGCTACACCTCATTCTACTGTGTTCTAAGTTTTAAATTAGTAAAAGAAGTAAAAATAAACTTTGTGTTCTCATGGATATCTTAATTTTTTTAGTTAGTATCAAGGAAGTGTTCTTTTATTTTATAAACATCATTTTTGAAAAAAGAGAAATAGATGATATGGTCTCACCCCAGAGTTAGTATTTAGTTTAAATTAGTTTGTGATAGTTTATAGGGAACCTCCCCTTGCTGAGAGAAGAGATTTATCTCATTACACTGTGGTTGATATAACCATTTTATCTTTAGTTAGTTGAAGATAAAATATTCATCTAATAATTTTTTGGCGACTCCGCTAGAGAAAGAATACGCAATTTGAAGCCTCACGCTCTGAGTTGAAGAATTTCTAGTTGTTTTCCATTTGTTTAAAAAATTTGTTGAGTATACTACATTCTGGTAGATTCATTATACACGTGAAGCGAGAGAACGCAAAGTATTATTGATCTTATATCTGAGTTGATACAATAAAATAATTTTGATTTTTTGCCTCTACGACCTCACCTTCATTGAACCAAGAGTTTTCCTCCTACCAACACTAGGTCTCTAATACCAGGTGAAGCTTCTAGTTCTAGTGTTAGCAGAGATTTGTCTATTTATATACTATATAAATGTTTGTTATCCCACCTTTTAATTAGCATATCATGGCAGTCCAAGGCCCTTGGGGTAACACTTTTGATCCTCTAAATTTAACCCCACCTTTGCATGAACTACCTCGTAGTTCAAGAAAGAATTTTCTAAAGTTCTATGGTGACATGAAAATTCACCCTGATGAACACATTGTAGCTTTCCACATAGCCTGTGGTGTGATAGGTGTTGACCATGAAAATGTAGCAGTAAGGTTTTTTGTAGAAACATTACAAGGTGTTACCACATATTTATTTTATCATCTTCAAGCTTAGAATATAACTAATTAGAACACTTTTAAGACCAAATTTGAAGTCAAGTTCAAACCTACAGAAGATGCTCACGCCTTGTTAACATAGCTAACACAAATAAAGAAAAAGTCGTATGAACCTATGCGAGACTTCATCGCTAAATTTAATAGCTAAAAAATAGGATTCCTACAATCGCTCAGCCAACACCAGATAATCTTAAGTGTTTCTTAATCAAATTTCAACTTTCCAAAGTAAGTTTTCTATTAAATTAGGATAGCCCTACAAATCTTCTTGTATCTCACATTTTCACTACCGAAGTCAAAGATGATTTTATCCTTGTAGGTAAGATAAGAAGATATTCCAATAAAAGTAGAGTTTCGTCTTCTGCTGAGAACTCTTTTATAAGCATCACTGATCATATGGTAAAAAAGTTAGAAAATGAATTGTTAGCTCTGAAAAGGCAAATATTACAAGGTATGTCTACCCCTCCTTATCAGGATATACTAAGGATGACATTTCCTAATAATTCATATCAAGACAATGATGCTAAAAATTAAGGGCAACTCAATCATCTTTCTCCTACATAAGGAAAGATTGCTATTGAAGCAATGCCAGTCAACTCAGCAGTTGGCTATTATGAAGCTGAACATGATCATTCTTTCCAATCTGAGTTAGATTAAGAGAATGATGCTAATATCTTTGCAGAAGGAGAAGAAGAATTAGTTGGTGACTCCACAATTAGATTTTTGAATTATCAAAATGAAGCTAAAAAAGAAGAAGTGTATGATGGAGCATATGTAATTTTTACTAGGTCCCAAAATCAATCAACTCAGTAGGTTGATAAGAAAAAAGTAAGAGAAGAACCTCAACTAGTGATCTCAATTGCTAAATAGGGAACTCCACTGCCTTTCTAATCAAAGGATTCGGTGGGCAATAAGTAAGTAAGTACATCTAACAATCTTGTATTTTCTACTTTTGTTCATCAGACCAATACCATATCAAATAAAAATCAGAATGATAGATTTTCTTCCTCTATTTCTAGTTCATTCCAGTTATTCGACATAATAGATCATGCTAGGAAGACGAAGATCTAAATGTCTGAAGTTGAGTATTTACAAGCTAATCTTGAATAGTTTGATAGGTTGGTTGAATACGTCAAAAACAAAACCATCTCTATAGGACAAGATTTTTCAAAAGTTACCCATGATTCCTTAAAGAATAAATCTAACCAAAATAATCTTGTCACTACTCCCCTTGTTGCCTCTAGAAAAAAGAACCTTTCTATGTTTCACTATTGATAAATGGTCATAAGTTGAGCAATTGTATAATAAATTTTGGAGCCTCTGATAATGTTATACCCGCCAAGGTAGCAGATTCCCTTAGTCTCATCTTAACTAAGACTTTTGGGAGATGTTTTTTATAAAAAATAAGTATCACTTTTGGATTAAATCAAAGATGCTAAATTTATATTTGTGACTTTTACAGATAAGAAGATTAAGATGATACTCCTAGTGACTGATGTTCCATCTTTTTATGGCATTTTGCTCAGACATAATTTTTACAAAGATATAGGTGGAGAGTTGAACATGGATCTATCTGAAGCAAAGATACATGTTAAAGGCATCATGCCAAAGTTGCTTCCTGAGAAAGAGGTAAAATATATTGTTACCCAAATGACAAATTTTGAAGCTCAAATTTTATTTGAGTCCTTAGGAATGGGTAATTATTTCTTGTCTACTGAAGATATTTTTAATCCATCAAATGAAAGTTCATAAAGTGATAGTTTAAATAATTCAGATAGAGAATCATAAGAGTTTTTAGAGAAAATTTTAGGTGAAGAGGAATCTTCCCTCACTGATGAAGATGAAACTTTTGACCAACGAAATTCAAAAAAATCAAATTCTAATGAGGTTTGGGTTTTAGAATTTGATGGCAGTTGTTCCTGTACCGGTTCTGGAGTTGAAATTATTTTGATATCCCCACAAGAAGATATTTTTCCTTGCTCATATAAGTTGTAATTCAAAAATACCAACACCACTGAATATAAGTCATTGTTAATTGGATTGAATGTTTCTCATGCTAAAGGTGTTAAAATTCTTCATGCTCAAGGAGATGCTGAATTAGTGGTTTGTCAAGTGAGAAATTTATATCAAACTAAAAATGAAATATTGTGACATTATCACTATCACGTATGGGATTGCTTTAAAAGTTTTGATGCTTTCAATATCTCTACGATGCCAAAAGAGTTAAATGATCATGTAGATTCATTGACTGTCTCCACAACTCTCATGGTTCTTCATAAAGATTTTAAAGAAAATAAGTACATTATTGAGTTGATCTTTCAACCAAGTGTACTTGATAGTACTAATCATTGGCAGGTGTTCAATGGTGATAATTAAATCATTACTTTCTTGAAAAAGATGGATAGCTTTGATGAATTCTATTTTGAAGGTAGTAAATCTCCACCATAAAAATACATTTATGAAATAGATTCATAAACTGGTGAAGAGTTTCTTCAAATGAAAGGGAATAAAATAATAAAAAGTTTGATTTTCCTTGAAAATCTATTTGATAAACATGAAAAATATATCAAGCAGCAGCAACAAATGGATTCAAGTTTCCCTATGGAATTTGAGCAAGTAAATTTGAGTTTGGAGGTAGATCCCAAAATATGACCATTCGGAAATGTTGTACTGCTGATAAATTTTTTGAATTCATTACTCTCCTTCACCATTACATTGATGTTTTTATATATTCTTATGATGATCTGAAGTCTTTCAAGCCTAAGAAAATTCAGCATAAAATTTTCTTTAAAGCTGGGCCATTGCCTCACAAGCAGAAACAAAGGCAATATAACCTCAAAATATTAGGTACTATCCTTTCTAAGATTCAAAAGATGTTGAATATAAGGATAGTTTTTTCAATTCATCATTCCACTTGGATTATGAATATATTTCCTATAAAGAATAAGAACAAAAAAATTCATATTTATGTTGATTTCAGGAATACCCATCATGGACCAAGTATTGTAAACAGTAACTGGTTTATAAATGTTATCTATGTTGATGGTTTTTATGGGTATAATCAAGTGAAAATTAATAAAATAGATCAGTATAAAACTACTTTTACTACATCTTGGGGCACATTTGCATATCATAGAATTCCTTTTGGTCTGATCAATACTAGCACCACATTCCAGAGAGCAATGGACTTTGCCTTCAAAGATGAGATAAGGAAGTTTATTGTAGTGTATCTTGATGACTTGACTATTTTCTCCAAACATCATCCTAATCATGCACACCATTTATGATAAGTGTTGTAACGTTGTCGGTAAAATAGTATTTCTCTCAATCTTAAGAAGTCAATTTTTGAGGTTATAGAAGGTAAACTTCTCGATCATATTGTATCTTGATAAGGCACTAAAATTGACTTAGAAAGATTCAAATCTATTCGAAGTCTTACTCTGCTTGCTAGTAAGACTGTAGTTCATTCTTTCTTTAGAAAGGTAGATTTTTTACGAAGATTCATTCTTGAATTTATAGAGAATACCTGTCACATCGTTAACATGATGAAGGGTAAGGACAATTTTTGTTGGACTGCAGAAGGCAAAGTGATATTTGAGGACATAAAAAAGGCTATTGCTCATACTCCAGTCCTTGTTTGTCTTGACTATACCAAAAATTTTATAGTATACAACTACGCTTCTAAACATACACTTTCAACCATTTTTGTTCAGAAGAATAAAAAAAGTGTGAAATATTTCATATCATTTATGAGTTGTCCTCTCAAAGCTCATGAATTAAGATATTCAAATATGGAGAAACATGCTTATGTCGTGGTTAAGGTGGTAAAGCACTTATGATTCTATATCCTGAATTCACATACTATTGTTTTGGTACCTGACACAACAGTAAATTCTATTCTAACTCAATAAGAGTTCGGTACTAAAAAGGGTAATTAGATTGATAAGATCTAAGATTTTGATCTTGATATCAAACTTACTAATCTTGTGCATAGAAGAGTTTTATGTCAATTGATTGCTGATAACATATCAAAAGAGATAGGGGATGAAGAAGCAAAAGTTGAAGACATGCCAACAGTTGTTTTTATCACTATTACTGATGAATGGTATTCAAATATCATTTATTTTCTTATCTATGGTGAGTGTCCTACCCATCTGTCTTATAAAAAGAAAAGAACTGTTAAGTTGAAGGATACTAACTACGTCCTATGGGACAATGATTTGTACAAAAGAAGCCTTGATAGAGTATTTCTTCGTTGCGTGGATAAAGTGCAACAAAGTAGACTTCTGGAGTCTTTCCACAATTTAGCTTGTGGAGGATATTTTTCTCCACTGTGATGGCTCATAAGATTATATGAGCTAGATATTATTGGTCTACACTATTTCAAGATGCGTACAATTATATGCATAGGTGTGAGTTGTGTCAATAGTTCATTAGGAAACTTAGGTTGGCCGCATTACCTCTCAAGCCAGTGGTGATTGAAGAGCCTTTTCAGCAATGGGGCATCAACTTTATTGGTGCTATGAACCCACCATCAAGTGCTGAACATGACTATTTTCTCACTGTGATAGACTATTTTATTAAGTGGGTGGAAGCCATCCCATTTAAGCACGATAATTCAGAAGTGGTATACAATTTCCTTAAGAAAAGTATTATTTTTTTATTTGGTGTTTCAAACAAGATCATAGTAGATAATGCTACTTATTTCTCTTCCTATGAGATTACTGACTTTTGCTACAAGCACATGATCATTCTTTCTCACTCCTCAGACTATTATCCATAAGAAAATGGTCAGGTAGAATCAAGTAACAAGAATCTAGTTACTATTATTAAGAAATTGGTAGATGAGAATCAGAGAACTTGGCATAAAACATTGTTTGATACTTTATGGGTAGATAGAATTACTTCTAAAAAGGCAATAGGTATGTTTCCATTTCAACTTCTATATGGTTTGAATGTGGAGATACTAATTACCTTGGAATTGTCAGCATTGAAGTTGAAAAAGGCAGTGGAAAATCAAACTTTTGAAAGTTTTATTGATAAAAGGATCATGTACTTAACTGAACTAGAGGAGAAATAAACTATGATAGTGGACTGTATCACTGAGCATCAAAGTCAGGTAAAAAAACTCTTTAACAAGAAAGTAAGGATTTGCGAGTTTTAGATTGGAGATCAAGTCTTGTTGTGAGACAAGAGGAGAGAACCAAAAAGAAGGCATGAAAAGTTTGATTCATTATGGAGAGGTCCATTCACCATTCATCAATTCTATGGTAGAAATAGCTTCTTGTTAGAATATCAAGATGGAATACCATTCTTACTGTCTCACAGTGGGAAACATCTGAAATATTTTAATCTTTGAAGTATCAGATAAGTTCATTTATATATTTATATAGTTTCTATGTTTTTATTTTTGAGTTTTTATATAGTCTTTTGTGTCTTTTTCTTTTTGGTAGCTTGAATCCGTAACCCAATGGCATGGATGAAGGCATTTTGAGACTAGATTATTCTCCCTTCGATCATTTCAAAGTTTGATCGATAGAAGTTTCCCAGTTGGAGCCAACTGTTGTTCTCAAAATTAGCTATGCTCATTTTGTGGACAACCCCTACGAAACTTGTTTATTTCATAATCTACACTCTAAGTTCGTTGATTGAGACAAGATTCTCTTGATCTCAAATGAAGTTGTCTGACATCTTATAAAAGTTTATGACATTCCTCTGTCATGATTTTTTGAAAATTATGAAACCTGTTGTAGTCATAAACTGATCAAAATGTCAGTTTTGATCATTTTCAGGGTGTTAGTGAATTTTGATTTTACTCACGTAAGGTCAACATTTTTTATTGCTTTTACATGGTTTTTGTTTTTCTATATGCATGAGCGGTAATTTTTTCTACTATTGCATGTTCTTATTGCCGACACGTGTCAGGTCGGTTGAATTCATCGCCTGAGCAAGATCTTCAAGATCTTAAACTTTGAGTGGCATTAATGTCCACTCATGTCGAGTATTAAAGGCTTATTTTGGAGTTTTTTTAATGCATTTCTTTTTGTCATTTCTTTTATCAAAGTTTCCTCGACCCCTTTTCACAATCTCTCGACTGTGGTGACAAAAAGATTTTAAATTCATCGCCGCCAAGCTTAGGGTTTCGAACTCACCAAGTAAGTTGTTTTCAACTTTTGAGGTTTCATTTTTTGAGTGATATCTGTTACAAATTGATTTTTTTCATTTTGCGTTATCTTGTGTGTCGTTGACCTGACCAAGCTTTTCCCTTTAAAGCATGGTTGAAAACTAATTATTCCTAAAACATTGTGATGATGGCTTTATTAGTTGCTTTCTCATGTCCCTGTTGCGATCAAGTTAAAAGTAGAGTCAACATTTTTCACTGCTTAAGTATTTTGAGATGTTCTCAAGATGAAATTTATGGGTGGTAAAATCTGCCACCCTTACACGAAAAACTTCTAACTCCTACCATATGCATTGTTGACAAAATTTGCCACTCAAATATCAAAACTTATGATTTTCTTATTACTTGTAGTGTCATCATTTTTTGCCACTTTAACATGCAACTAACATGCAATAGCAATGAATTTTGTCATCGATATAAATACACAATATCCCTCACAAGCAAGGGTAGCAAATTTTACCACCCATGCATAAATTTTCTTAACTTTGGGATATTTTTAATTTTGTTTTTTTATCCCACTTTCTTCTAATTTTTTGATCTGCTCGCACTTTAGCCCTTTCAAATGCATCTCCATAGTCATGATCATCGACATGTAATTTTTCTAAATTGCCATTATTTTCCCTAATTACATGATCATGACTTTTTGTTGTAGTTTTTTCTGTGGATCTTTTTTCTTCATCAACATCCTTTTGGTAATAGCTCATTTAGATGACTGAGTTGTCTCTGAATAAGTCAAAAGTGATGAAGTATAAATATCAAGGTATTTTTTCAATCACCTCAATTACTTGTAATGTCAATGACATTAGAGATATAGAGATTGGACATGTGGACATAGCTAAGTTTGTGGAGAGAACCAAGTCAAGTAATTTCAGCTCTGAAATGAAGAAGATAATTGACAATAATATTCATTTGGTATCTTCTTTCCTAATAGCAGCCCACAACATATAATTTGTCATTCAGTGTGCTCAGTTTTATAGCAAAGATATTAGGGCTATGATGGATGCTAATGGTAATGTGATAATCAAACTAGATCTTAAATTTATTGATAAAGTATTTGTGTGCCCTCCTACTATAGAAGTGATAAAGCTTGATTTTGTTGAAACACAAAAAGAGTATGATACAAATTTTGAAAAGACAAATAAGGTAATTAATAATAAATGGCTCAAGATGTCAAGGTCAAATTTGTCAAGGCCACAAAGTTTTTCTAGAAGTGACTTTATAGAAGAAGTTGGTAATCTGATAACTCTTCTTAGCAAGATAAAAGGTTTGTCCTCTTTCTCACAATTTCATGAATGGATGTATCTTTTCATCAAGGTAATACTCCAAGGCAAATAAACCATCTTCTGGGGAGAACAAATCAACAATACTTTATATGAACAATTGACAAAGGTATCCACTACCTTCAAGTTCTACATGACTTCTTATCTAGTGTATATTATAGCTTCAATGAGAATCTTTCCAGCTCTAATATCAGAAGGAGATAGGAGAGTAATCCATGTGTATCAATACTAATCTCAGTTAACATTGAAAGGTTTTATTCTTCATTTTAGGAAAGTAAATGATATTTTTTTTGCAATAATTTTATGCCTTTTTGATTCTCAACTAGAACAAAGAAGAGTGTTAGGTGAGGCTTGGATAGTGGTAAATGATTTTGGATGCATGTTCTTACAGTTTCCTTCTTTCTCATACTTGAGGGTTGGATTTTTACAAGGTCATCATTATATGCTTCCAAGATTCTCCTCAGATAAACTAGTCTTAATGGAGTTATGAAAATAAATGATCATCATGCATAATAAATAAATGGAGCTCAAGAAGTCTGATTTCAGGTTCCCAGTTGAAATTGGTAGGTATTCGTTATTAACTACTGTGAAGGTTAGGGCCATGAAAACTAAGATGAAGCTTATAACTGTGAATCAATTTAAAAGAATATCAAAGTTTGACTACAGGGACGTGAAAGACAAAATGAAGATAAAAATTCAATTCCATGAACCTATGGTTGAATATGTTTGGGTAGATTTGAGAACAAAAAAAGATGTCAAGAAAATGGACTACAATAGGTTATCTCTTGAGCAGATTGAATATATGGGACTTGCTGATATTTTTAAGAATTTAGTGGATAATGAAGAGTTGATTAATGACAAATATAATATTGAACAGGTTGTTAATGCCCCTCTCCCTCCAATCCAATGGTCCCAAAAAGAGCTAACCTCTTTGAAGAGAACAATTGAACCTATATTGACAAACACTAATAATTGGCTAGCAAATAAGGGAATTATTTTGAAAGAATTTATCATAGGATCATAGATTGAGTTTCAAGAGCAAACAAGAAAAAAGGTGGAGAACAGGATGAAGAACAAAAGTGATGTTACCTCTTCTTCTAAGCCACATAAGCGTAAGATCATATTTGTGACAAAGAAGTCAAAATTTGGGGAGAAAGAGTCTAAAATAGAAGATATGGAAGTTGAGAAATAGAGTACCGAAGAATCAGCCATGAAAGAGATGAAGATTGAAGATAGGCCTACAGATCAATAAGAGGAGGAAACTGTATCCTCACAAGAGAATGTACAACAAGAAATGGGAGTCTCTTCTCCCTTGTCTGACACACCTGTTGCATCTCTTTTGTTTGTTTCTCTTATTGATATTCCCTCTTCTAGATCTCCCTCTCCTTCCAAAGTAATTTTTGACAACCCTCAAAACACTTTTGAAGATGTTATTCATTCTTCAGAGTCTATTCCTAGTTTTTCCTCCTCATCTTTTGATATTGGAGATGCTTCTATTTTTTATCACCTTGTAAGAGGTGCAATTTTTACTAACACTCTACCTATTATTTCCATTACCAGTGCAAGTGCAGTTTTGGTGATGCCAACAATGGGGAAAGACCCTAATATGAGTACTTCTGTGCTTCCACCATGGTTGTTAGCTTATACACCAAAAAATAAGAAACAATCTATCTCCTTAGATGACTTTGATTTTAATAAGCTAGTGTCAGTAAAAGCCAAGACCCCGAAGAAGCCAAAGATTCTTTCAAAAATGCTTGGGGATAAGGGAAATAAATTTTTAGAGACTACAAGACCTCCATAAGATGCAAGCATAGAAAATTTTGATATGAATGATTACTCTATTTATAGAGTTTAATTAGGCAAGATAACTCATGAAAGTGCCAAGAATGATATGCAGTCACTTATGGACATCCTGATTCAAAAATTTGACAGGAAAAAAGAAAAAAAAAGATCACTACAAAGCAATGGTAGAATAGTTGACTGCAATGGTAAGGAAAATCACTTTCAATTTAGAAGCAATAACTCTTGAGGCTATTTCTATAAAAGATCCCATCATTCAGAAAGTAGAAAAGATTCATCTCAAAATAAAAGTATTTGAAGAGTACTTAGACAAGATGTGTGTACAAGAAATTTCCCTACTTATAGAGCTATTTGAGAAGATAGATAAAATGAGGAAAATAAGAATAGAACTTGATAATCTTATTGGTGTTGTTTCTCAAAATATTGAAAGCATAGAAAAGAATTATGATAAACAGGAGGGAATGAGAAAACTGAAAATAAGCACTCTAATATCAATTAGCATCATTACTGATAGAGATCATTATACCGAAATTAAAGAGGCATTGATATATAGGAGCTGTGTACTTAAATATTTGATCAATGAACTTGAATCTACAAGAAAACTCAGTAAAAAAAGTGATGTCGGTCTTTTGCATAAATTGGAGGAGCTACCTTGCAAGTTTGCATCATAAGATAACCAATTTCTCTCGACAAAAGAAATGATTTGGGAATTTGAAGATATATTCCAAAAAGAATTTGAATATAAAATATTTTAAATAGTCTCTGTGGACAATATTCGAGACAATCAGTTAACTCTGGATAATTTGAAAACTAAGTTAACTCGTCATGAAAAATCAGTCACCACAATAAGAGATGTCATAGTTAGAGTCAAGATAATTTTCAAGAACACTGTTAGTCCAGATAGTATCAAGATGCAAGCAACTTTCACTATGTATGATGGACACATGAAGAAAGATGGTGATACGAATTGAAGCAATATTTTTTTCCCTTAGTTTATTTTCTATTTTTTAGATGTACTTTTGAAACAACTTTGGACATTTTTACATGTACTTTTTTCATATGTAATTACATGTAAAAAATAGGAAGTCCCAAGTCAATAAGGACTCCTATTTTTGAATAGGTCAAAGTAGTTAAGTTTTTTGTAAATTTTCTCAAGGCCTCTCCCTATAAATAAAGAGGGCCTCTATTTTAATGAGGATCTTTTAGTTATTGAAACGAAACTCTGCCAAAATTAAAAAGCATTTTAAGACTTTGAGTTCAAATTGTAAATCAAATTTTATCAAGTGAATGAGAAAGCAAGTGATCTTTCAAACTTTGTGTTGAAATAACCTGTGTTGTATTGGAAATTATTCCTATGTCTTTTTTATAATACAATCTTATCTGTTTGATTAAATAGTAGTGCAAGTAAAAATAATCAGGTAGATGTTTTAAAGTTAATTGTGGAGACTTTGTGCTACAACAATTATCTTTAATTTGTGATTTAGTATTTTAAAGTAAAGGATATTGGAAAGGTTTTGAACTACTATTATCTTTTGTGATCATATATTTTTTCATAGTTTTCGGTGAAGACTTTGGGCTACACCTCATTCTACTGTGTTCTAAGTTTTAAATCAACAAAATAAGTAACAATAGACTTTGTGCTCTCGTGGGTATCTTGGTTTTTTCAGTTAGTATCAAGAAAGTGTTCTTTTATTGTGTAAACATCATTTCTTAAAAAAGAGAAATGGATGATATGGTCTCACCCCTGAGTTAGTATTTAGTTTAAATTAGTTTGTGATAATTTATAGGGAACCTCCCCTTACTGAGAGGAGAGATTTATCTCATTACACTGTAGCTGATATAACCATTTTACCTTCAGTTAGTTGAAGATAAAATGTTCACCTAACAAGTTGCATATTAGACCTGTAACAAAGAATAGAGATCTAGATACTTATATGAATATAATTTGTAAATTGGAGTTGTAGCTCCATAGAAAAGTCTGATAAGTTGGTGCCATTAGATAAGCTAAGTGGGTGCTCAAATTAGGGAGTGGGTGCTTTCTTAGAGTTGGTGCTCTTAAACCAGGGGATTTGTGTCTCCTTATAATTGGTGTCCTTAAAAATTATAACTAATGAGGTTTGTCAGTGAGGCTTTGAACTGTGAGGTTGGATTAGAATAGTAGCTTCTAGCAGCTATTCTCTCCATAATTTTTATCTTTGAGTTTTTCACGTATAAATTTTGTGTCATGTGCATTTGTGCTTATATGTGATCTCTGAATTTATCTTTTAATCTAAATATGCTTTTAAATTTGCTTTAAAAGGATTAAAAGACCAATTTTAATTGATATATTGATTCACCTCCCGTCTCAGTATCTAGTTGTGTTCCAATAAGAATAATGTGATGCCCCCAAGGAAGCTAGGCTATTTAGTGAAATGTTTAACCATCATCGAACTATGTGAATGTATATTTTAGTTGTGAAATAGTTATGATATTTGAGTGTAAATGATGTATTTTAAGCAAAAATTGAGCTAGAGGACCCTATGACTAGGTTATCATTTATAATATAGAGCGAAGATGCATAGGAACAGGTATGCAATATGGGACAAGTACATTGTGCATAATTGTATACCTGTTGTGGCATTGTCTAGATTAATTGTATTTAATTTTTTATTTGAGCAATGTTTGTTGTGTATGAAGACTTATTTGCACTATATATTTTATCCTATTACACACTCATAATACCTTGTGAAATGCATAATGCCTTGAAAATAAGCTATTGAATCAAATTGAAATCTAGATGACATAAGCAAAAACATATTTAACAAATACATAGATGCCTAAAAATCACGATTTTTTTTTTACTCTATATTCTGATTTTGTTGGTATTTTGAATATATATGATTGTTTTTGTATTTTACATTTTTTAAAAGAATGAAGCATACATAAATGAAATTAAAATAACTGTCTATACAAAATACTGACACAGATGCAAAATACTCATAGGATTCTTAACACATTTTCACTCTAGGGTAGCTAAGTGACAAACTACAAGGCCAATATTTTTGGTGACTACAAAAGGCCCTAACCATTTTTTCTTTAATTTTCCTTTGTTCTCTTTATCAGCATTGGTATTATTTTAATTTTATTTGAGGGCAAAATCACCTACTTGAAAGTATCAATCACAAAATTTATTTCCATATGATCTTGTAATACGTGCTTGATCAAATTTTAAGTGTTCAAGAACTTAGTTGCATTTGTTGTCAAGCATTTCTAAGTCATGTAGATGATTTTTATGATTGTGTTTGATAATGTCCTTCAATAACACACATAAATAAGGTATTTTTATTTTGAGGGGGAGTACCTATTTTGTTCCATAAACAAGAGAATAAGGTATGGCCTTTGTTTATGTTTGAACACTTATGAGATATGCCCATAGAGAGTAAATAATATGATTGTGCCAATTAGTTCCATGTTTTGTGACAATCTTGCTCAAAATTTTTATAATAGTCTTATTAGTTGCCTCTACCTGCCCATTACCTTGTGGGTAATAAGGAGTAGAAAAGGTATGCCTTATTTTGAACCTATCACAAAAAAAATTCACTATTTTATTCTTAAAAGAAGAACCATTATCTATGTTAATTACTAAAGGTAACCCACAATGGTCATTGATATGCATAAGAAGAAAATTTCAAAAGTCTTCTCTAGTAGTAAATTAAAAAGGTATTACCTCTACTCATTTTGTAAAATATTCAGTGGTTGTAATGATAAAATTGTGATCTTCAACAAATTCAAGATTATGTTTACTAACAAGATCAAATCCCCAAAGATAAAAATCCCATGGTGAAATAATGGGTTGTAATGCCTTAGAAGGTGCATGATTAATATTTCTATGATTTTGACATTGAGAAAATAATTTAGCATGCACAGTACATTAATTTTACATTGTGGGGCAATAATATCCTTGGTGCAATAACCTGTAAAACATAGCTTTGCCACTAAAGTGATCACCACATTCACTATCATGTACCTCAAATATAGTTGGTTTGGCCTCAAAATGACTTAAACATTGTAATCGTTATCCATCAAAAGAACGCTTGAAAATAGATCTACCAATTAGTATAAAACACATTGCCACACATTATATACTTTTTAATCCTTTTGAGTAGCATTTTCTAGCAAATTAGATTTGTAGAGATAATTATAAATATCAACATACCATTCTGGAATGTTTGAACTTCTAGGGATGAGAAGTACCTCTAATTCATTGATGATTGTTGTATTCTCAAAGGGATTACATAGTTGTTGGATGAAAAAAAATGCATGGTCATAATTGATATCAATTAGAATAAAGAAGCAACACTAGCCATAGCATCCACATGACGGTGATCTTTTCAAGGAATATTCTCAAGTGAAAAATGATAAAATGATGCAATGAGACGTTGAACCATATATTTATAAGGGACAAACTTGTCTTCCTTGGTTTGATAGATATCTAAGACTTGATTAATGACAAGCTGTGAATGACCATATATGTAAAGATTAGATGTTCAATTTTTGTTTTGTTAACAAACCAATAATGAGAGCTTCATATTAAACAAAATTGTTGGTACAAGAAAATCCTAAATGAAAAAAAGGCATACTTAGACCTTGAGGAGTAATAAATACAATTCATCATACAAACTTTGTAGCACATTTATATCCATCGAAATGCATGGTCCAAGTGTCATTATCAATGTTATAAGATGTGAACTTGTCTCAATTCAGCATTGATTGTCACTAAGTATTATAATGGATTATCAACGAGTTGATATATAATAACTTGTCCTATAGTAAAATTTATTGAAACAAAATCTAGATTGAATTCCATGAGGAACATCAACCATTTTGAAATATGTCCTAACAAATGGAGTTTTGACATAAGCTATCAAAGTGCATCAACCTTAGTAATAAATTGAAAGGTACAAAGTCAGTGACCTCCAAAAGGCTACCTACAGGGTTTTGTTGAAAGAGAGTCTAGGTTCATGTGTTAATAAGATGAGTTTGGAAACATATATGCTAAGAATGATGAATGGGTTAGTCCTAAAATGGAATTATGATTTAAATCATGAAGGACCTTTCAACTGAAACATAGAACTTATAGTCAACAAGTCTCTTTATGAAGTAGATAATGGTGTAATATTTATGTAGCAAAAATAAGTGCAAAACATAAATTTTCAATGGTAGTATAATTGTGATCATAATCAAAGAGTGTACCATTCATATAATAAATGGCATGATCACACTAATTGTCTTCAAGTTGTGTAAGTAAAGTGCCCAAAGCACGATAAATAGCTGAAATATACAATATAAGAGGCCTGTTTGGAATAGGTGGCATGAGAATTGGTGGATTAAGAAGATATTCCTCAATTTCATGAAGACTTTGTTGACAACTGTGATCCCATTCAAATTTGTTATCTTTTTTAAGTAGCCGTGTAAAAAAGATTATTTTATCTACATTTTGAACTACAAACCATTGTATAAATTGAATTCATCCTTGTAAACGTTGAGGTTGCTTAAGATTAGTTGGTGGAGGCATATCAATGATAGCTTTAAATTTTTAAAGAAAAACTTAGATACCACTTTAATAAATGATAAACCCCAATAATTTTCCTATTGTGACTCCAAAAATCCACTTATTTAGGTTTTAATGTACATTATATTATCACAACCATTCAAATATTTGTCATAAATCAAGAGCATGATTTTGTCGATGTTTTGATTTTATTAACAAGTCATCAACATATTTCTCAACTATTTTGTGGATGTAATCATGAAATATCATAGCTCATTGGTATGTTTCACCTACATTCTTTAATCCAAAAGGCATGAAATTGTAACAAAAGGTTCCCCAAGGTGTAATAAATGATGTTTTTCCATGATATGCAAGATTAATTTTAATTTTGTTATATCCCAAAAATCCATCTAGAAGAAATAACATTTCATATCCTTCCATAGAAACAACAATCATATCTATGTTTGATAATAGAAAATCATCCTTAGGATAAGCCTTGTTTAAATCATGGTAATTTGTGTAGCATCAAATGTCTCCATTGGACTTTGTTACTATCACGATATTAGACACCCAATCAGGATAATCTACAACACAAATGAATCCAACATCTAATAATATTTGAATTTTATCTTTGAATAATAAAGCAACTTTAGGATGCATTTTCCTTATTTTTTACTTAAATTTTTTTGCATCTGGATATATGATGATATTGTGAAATGCAATTGATGGATCAATCCTTGACACATCCTTATATGCTCATGCAAAAATAATAGATGATCATGTAAGGCTTGCCATATAGATCCACCTTCATTAATATTATGCATTATAGATAAGAGAATAGGATGAGGGTATTTATCCATTCCATAATGAAATTTCGTTATTTCTTCATTAATTAATTTGGATCAATCCTCCACATAGGTGTAGTTGGAATAGTATTAGGATCATCTAATTGAATTTAATCGAGGGGTTCCTCACTTTCACCAAAATATGCATGTCTATTAGTTTCATATGAATAACACTTCTTATAATTAAAAGAAGGTACCAAGATATTCCAAAAGAGACATTTCACATGAAAATTTATCCAATGTTATGATTTCAGGTGTAATAGAATCATCAATGAACTCAGGGTATACTAGAGATAATTGTGAAATGTTGTTGACTTAATCATGAACCATATAACACTCTTTGGAAGTGGATATAAATCAGCGAAGGGGGGAAGATGCGAGGGGGCGGGGGGGGGGGGGAAGGGGGCGAGAGGCGGGGCACTTAGTAGGATGATGTCTATGAGAAGTAGACACATTATTAAAACCAAGGTCTTGTTTACCTTTATGTTTAATAGGTACAATAAGATCAACAATACCTTGAGCGTGCTTACCTACTCCTTATCCCCTAGTAAATTATATATTTTATAATTATTTAAGCCCATTTTTTTTAATTAAATAGAGAAGAAGTGTCAATTGAATGTTACACCACATAAGGGACCTCAATATCAGGAATAAATGCTGGCATGTCCCTAGAATAGAATTGCATATAGGGAATATAAGGGTCAGTACGTTATATTAGAGCATGACATTTAAAAGGTTCCTAATCTAAAAGGCATGTATAGATATACCCTTGATAACTAAATTTGAGACTTGTATACAAGGTATAAGGGAAAGCATTCATGTCATGGATCCAAGGTCATCATAATAACAAGTTGTAATTAAGATTATTAGGCATAACTTATCATACCATAGAAAGACTACATGGACCTAAGGTAATATTCAATTCAATTTTCCCAAGTACTTGACGTGGAATATTATCAAAACCACCAATATGAATATTATAATGGGTAAGGTATTTTGTAGTTATACTTGATAGATTTATGAAATATATATCATAGATATTTAAGCCAAATCCATTATCAACGAGCACACACTTTACTATTTTATTTTGTAAAAAAACATGGATATACAAAGGTAAATAGTGGTTGATAATATGACATGGGGGAAGGTCTTATTTTTAAAAAGAAATGCTTTCCTTAGTCCATCTAATAGTATTAATGATAAAAGATACATAAGAAGGATCAACATTATGGGGCAAAAGGATATTATGTAAAGCCTCATTTAAAATATCTTTGTACATTGGAGTTGTTTACAAAGGATTAAAAATATAATTTTTTGCATTAATATTCTTTATTTGATCTACGATATCATTTTTTTGGTTGATCAAATTGTCTAACGCAGGAGTAGGGACATGCAAGCCCTTACCTCATTTAGGGTTAACAACATGGACATTGTTAGGTGAAAGGATAGTAAAGGGGAGAGTATTACTTTGAAGATTGTAACAATGAGAACTAACTTACGTCATAAATTACTCTAAACTATTCTTAGAAAAAATAATAGATGTAAAATAATGTATATGTGGGGTTGTAGTTTGAAAATTAAAGGTTTTCTTTACAAGAAAATGAATAAGACTATGTGCAACATGAGAGAAACAATCTGTTAATGAACTCATTCTATTACTAAATGAATAATTTATATTTGTAAGAGATTGACAAAGTATTTTCATAAACTAAATGAGGTTTTTGTAGAGAAATAATAAATAAACAAAATCCATAGCTAAATTTCAAAATAGATTTATCAAGTTGTAGTTATGTTAGTATTTAGTAAAAATAGTAAATTGCTATTTATAGAAAAAATATGTACAATTTTGCAAATTTGAAAGAGGCTATTACCAAAATACACCTAAAAAGAAAAAACCTTTGATATTTTTCAATGTTAACTATTTTGAAGTAAATGTAAGTGAAATAAATTACAGTAATTTGAAGTGACTTGCAACAAAATCCTCTATCTTACAAAGTAGAAACTATTAATTTACAGGAAGAATATTGACTATTTCTAAAAACTGAGATAGGTTTTAATATAAAATAGTAAAGAAACATAACCCAAAAATTAATTGGATATTAAATTTATTAATTTTCAAATATGGATGTTTTTACTAAAATTAGTAAGGTCCCATTTCTAGAAAAAATATGCTATAATTTTTTGAGAAAAAAAGATTTAAAGATTTATCTATGAACAATAAAAACCTATTTTAATTTTACAAATAAATCTAATTTTGAACCAAAAATTATAGAAAAGTCCCTAGTGAGGAACAAGGGTTTTGATAAAATGTGATAATATCTACCAAAAAGTAAAACTATATACACTAGTGTGATGAAAATGAAATAGATGCATATGTTTAAAAATATCAATATTATGTGTACAAGTGCTATACCAATGGAATAAAACTATAAAACAAACAATTATAGGATTTGAGAAGTGCAAGCAAAATCAAGGATAAGGGTGATTTATAAGCGTTTTGAGCGATTTGTAGGCTCTCATATATATTTTCTTATCTGTTGGATAATGTTGGCTCTATTTTTAGATAATTGACTATGGAGGTAGAACCATACCCATATCCCATTAAACTCAATTTTGAGGGTATGTTGAGAGTAACTTATCGAAGGTAACTACTTGCTAGTATACTAAAAAATCAAATGGATAGTATAACTTCCTAGGTGGTGTAAATAAATGGATCCTAAGTGTTTCTGAGATACCATGAGGTACGTAGAAAATAAAGTCTATGAATAGCTATATATAATGGCTATGAGTATTGGGGCAAGCTCCTCACATCACGATGACTATAAGCAATAGGTAAGGATTGTAAATAGAACACAATGTAGCCTAAAACAATAGTATCTAGGAGTTTATAGACTACCAGAACATAGTCTCAAAAACAAGAAAAAATAAAGAAAATGAAATGAAAATGAAGGCAAAATATTTTTGGATATGGAGAATAGAAAAATTCCACTCGAGGTCGATAGAAAAGAGTCTCAATGTCAGTATCTATTTAAAATAAGTTGTTCTAGTGTCAGACTTACTCTAATGTCAAAAGAGAGTGAATCCCGATAGTATCCAAAGTTGAGAACTTGATTATTTGTGTGTCATGACTTTATAAAATAAATATTGAAACTCTATCCCAAAAATCAACAAGAAGTGCAAGCAATGTTCTATTTCTAAAAGCAGGTTTGCTAAAATGTTTATCCTTATAATTACTATAAAGTGTGATTTAATAATTCCTAAAGTATTGTAAACTTGATATATGATCGAAGAGAGATAAATAAGTAGCCTATTGTAATAATACAATGATATACAAAAAATACATAATTTGCAAAGATTGTAAATTAATAGAAATAGAAACTTGGGTGAGGGCTAGAGAGAGGTCCTTGCAATCTAATTTAAGAAAAATGTATTTATTATGCATTGACTATGAATGTGTAAAATTGTTAGCATAGACCTGAAAGAAATTTTTTGACTCAAAACTTTGCTTAGATGTATTTTATGACAAGTGCATAGTAAACAAACATATGTTGTGCACCATTATCCAATATTGCAAACCTATGTGTGTTGATTGTGCACTAAAACTAAAAGTTTGAAGCTGTTCACATCTACTTGTAGGCTTCCTATCTTTGTGTGATCTCTAATTTGGTGTATTGATAGCCTAAAAAATACCAAACCCTAACTTATAAAAGGGAACAAACCAATCAAATGCAAAGGGGGAAAAAGTGGGGATGTGGGATATGGCTGAGCTACCTCAATACTTCAGTCCAATGTAGTTATTCCTTTGGGAAATATCATAAAATGAATGCAAATATCTATTTGTGCTTAGTATGCTTTAACAAAAGTGTGTCCTCAACTTGCAATAAAATGAGTAATTTGGCTAATGACTATGTTACTCCATAAAAATTACAGTGAGGCTTTTTGATAAATTGCTTTTGCAAGAGTGTAATAGCTTATGTAATCGAGTGTTTTAAGTGAAGCACTTTAATTGCTGTTATAAGATAAACTTTGAATTATTTACGATAATTGACCTCATGGAATGCACAAAAGAGTTGTTATAAATTGTGTCATTTTGAAAATCTAGCTATTAGACCACAGGGGACAAGTCCACCCTAGGGGATAATTGAGCAATATGTCCCTATCCACTTAATGTGCACTTTTATAGATTGGACACATGCTTCTAAAATTAGAATGGTATTGAAGTGTCTATTGATTAGGGATGTTTAAGAACAAATTAGGGAAGTATAAAAGATGTTCAAAGTAATTGCAAGACTTGGAAGGCTCTTACATAGATAAATGATTATCAAAATTGTGAATTGGGCAAGGTAAACATGTCGAGAACATACTTTGTCAAGCATATATTGATTAAATTTTAATTTCTATAGAGAGAATTCTTCATAGCTTGTCATTCTTGGGCAAACGATGTACCCTTGAGTGGAGATGATGGGGGTAGGATAAAGTTGGGTTTTGGCAGCTTAGGGCCTTGATTGGTATTGGATTATTAATTATTGAATTGTTGATTGAGCACTGAAGGTTTGCGTATTAAATTAATTATATGGGGGATTAAGTTTTCCAACTATTGATTTATTTGTTGGAGTTGGTCAAATAGGACTTGATTTTAAGCTTGAAGATATTATTTTCCTAGAATTAATTTTCCTTTACCAAGATTGATATGAGAGACATTTGGATTAAGATTTTTACTTGTCAACTCTATATTTGTTTTATTTTACTCAATAAGATCACTGAATGTAACATCTTCTTATTATGTAGAGGTTTGATCTTTCCTTCTTATAGTGTGACTTAAGTTTTTAGGATTATAATTTGCAAGAAGCTTGGCTCCTATTTCTATGAGTTGCAAGAGGATATCATCTTTGTTTTCAAATAGGAACTGATATACTTAAACATGACCATGTTCTATTTTGAAAAAAGCATCGACGTCATCATTGTACTCACTTTCATTTGCAATCTATCATTATTATTGTCATGAGTTTGGTATTAATTGAAAGGTTCATTAAAATGGAATAGATTCTAGTTAATTTTTTTTCCATATTAGGGTGTTGTACCATCTAGTTTAATATCTCATTTTAGGTGCCATTAATTTTTTTATGTTTAATTTTAGATAGTTTTTTCACAAGGGGGGGAAATGATAACATGCACAAAAAAACCCTATGATAGTTAAGTAGGTGTAAAGCTGTATATTGGTCAATAGAGATAGCTTGAAGGTAAAAGTCAGTAATCTTAGGCAATGTTATTTTCCCAGCACTAATACATGATTACATCTGAATGGATTTTAGGCTAGGTTTATACAGGGTTATTAGGGGAGTCCTTATTATACCTTATGGTACATGAGGTCAAAATATGTGATATAAGGGTTTTGTTTAAGGCATGAGTATTGGTGGTTAAATACACCTCACTTCACTTGATGGTTAATAAAGTTTAACCAATGAAAAAAATACATCCAAGGAATATTTATAGTTTTCTAGAACATGAACTTTGGCTAGTTCTTAGTAATGAAATACAAGTCACCAAAACCCTAAAAAGGTGAAAAATAAATGTCTAAACCATTTTTGATTTCCAATATCTCCTTAAAACATGAGGAAAGATCATATGTGAGTTGGCCTAGGGAGAGACAAGTGACTGAACCATTTTTAATTCTCAAGATTATTTTACAATGCAAGAGAAGAGCATACATGATTTAGGTCACACAAATTCATAGAACAATAATAATTGATAAATTATTTCAATATAACTACATTACACAAGATTGTAGTTTTTATGTCTAGGTCTTCTTCACACAATGTTTCCTGTAAGTTAGAAAAATAAGAACAAAAATAATAGAACTTAGATAAAAACATTGATAATTAGAACAAAAACATCAATAAAAGAAATAGAAATGACAAAAATGGTAGCATATCAATACATAAATGCCAAAGATCAACACATAAATGCTAAAGATAATAAACAATAAAGACATGATAGAAACATTAGTGAACAAGACATAAATGCTAAAGATCAACACAAAAATGCAGGCGAATAGTAAAAAATGTTAAACATTAGAATAAAAATGCCAAAGTCTGGTTGACACTTTTATCAAACACAGAAGCATTCATATATGAGACATAAATGCCAAACTTCAAATCAAAAATGCCAATGTTCAAAGCATAAATTCTACATCCTATCTGACACATACACACAACAAAAGGAATGCCAAAACATGATACCAAAACTCAATTCCCAAGGACAAGAATATTGAAGCATAGAACAAAAATGCTAAAACACAAAAAATGGAAAGGAAGGCCTGTAAATGACAAATATAGTTATATCTTCAAACCTTGGGGACTACAACTTGATTCAATAATACCTAGACACCTACTAAATAACAAAAAGGTTATAAGATCACCTTAAGATAATTAAAAAATGAAATAGATGAAAGGCGATTGGTCCTAGCAAGTGTGCCAAAGATGTATGTGAGAAAATCTAGAGTTATGAAAGAAACTAGCAAAAAAACTAATCTCATTCTCTTATCCAAAATGTAACCTCAAATTGAGTGAATAATAAATAAAAACAACACCTTCACTTACCAAGTGAAGGTCTCCATTGTTGAGTGGATTTGTTAAACCTTGTGATGGATTGTGGTTGCCCAAAGATTCGTGCAAGATTTCCACAATGTGTACCTATGATTGTTTGATTGTAAATATGACAAGGATTTTTTCTTTAGATTCAATTTAGATCATGATTTAGAAACTTCAAATTTGGATGAGACTTGATCAATGAGTTAACTAATTTAGTTTCCATTTGATGGAAGAGTTATCTATTTTTTTACTATTTGATGGAGTTAATAGAATTAATTTCCATTTTTTGATATAATTAACTAATTAATTACCATTAGATGAAGGATTTAACTAATTGATTAATATTGTCTTGTACGAGTTTCCATTTTTTATGAAAGAGTTGATTGTTTGATGACATGGGGTGCAACATGGGTGGGGATAATTAATATTTTTATTAATTAATTATGTGTGTAGGGAATTAATTCACTAATTAATAATAATTAATCAAATAATTATTCATAAGGGGTAATTAGTGGAATTAAAAATTTGATTTATTAATGTGGTGGTGTTAGTGTGGGTTCGTTAGGATGAAATAACTAGGGTGGTAGAATTAAGGTGACTACAATAACAATTGTTGAGAAAAATTGTTGAAAAACTCAACCAACTCACTTGGAACCATGTAGTTTCTTGAAAATGATCTTTTAATGATGTACTTGATGCTACTAAAGTGTAGGAATATAGGTGCTTTCCATGGATAATATTCACTATACCAAAATGATAACACACCAATAAGACCATGTGAACAGACACAACTACTATTTTTAGTTAATGTAAGATTGCTTGTATGCCTTGGATGCTCTTGCATAAAACACCTTAGGAAATCAAAATGTGAGAACCTGTTCACATAGATGGAATAAGTGGAAAAACCACTCTTTTGACCACAATTCTTTATTTCCTCATTTATGGGATTATACCCACCACAATTAGTCCCCCTTTGACAAATTATTCTTTTCTTCTCTTTCCATCTTCTTGTAGGCTATAACCCACATTCATCCAACCATGTTCACTAAGATCCTCCTTATTTAATCTTAATTTCTCTTGTGGTATTTTACACACTATAGTCTAACCACCTCTAATTATTTCTCTTTCTCTTTCTCCACTCTCTTGTATGATTTTGCTCACCATTATCCATCCACCACCACTAAATTTTATCATCATCATCACTACTCTAGCCTTGATTGGATTTAAACAAATCACATCCATCTGATCTCAGTTCCTCTCTCATCTCTAATATCATATATATAAAAGCACATGACTCACACTTCACTTATTTATTCCTATCTTGCTTGTAAAATAACTTAAAATACCTTTGGGAATCCAAATGATCACCCATATTCTCTAATGTTATCTCTAATATAATCCTAATATCCTCTTATCGTATTGTCCTAATTACTATGCCAAATAACTCTATTACATTTATTGTGACATTGATTTCTCCAATTTCACTCTTCAATATGTTGTCAAAAAAAATCCATCTACTTTTGAAATGTTGTCCCAACTAGCCTCATCATATTCCTCATTTTCTTTAGCATGTGCTTCTAATGCTTGTTGAAATATCTCCTCAATACCATCATCCTCTAATTTTATCTCTATTGCAACCTCATAATCTTATAAACATACTTCAACTGATAACAAACTCAGCTACACCACCTCATATTTATATTCTTCTACTCTTAACATTTTTACATCAGCTCTTGGTTGATTGTTATCTCATTTAACATTACATCCATGCCATGAAAAAAATGCATACCTTGACTCATAAGAGTCTCTTCTCCAATAACTATATGGGTTTCTCCCACATATGTAACACCACTTACATCCTTCATTGCTCTTGGAAAAAACATATCCACCATATTTATCTATTTCATCTCTATGCCACATGAGTGACATTCTTCACCTTTCCAATGTCTTTCAATCTCTCATGTGAGAGTCTTATCTCCCACCTCTAACTATTGCAAATATATTCCCTCTTGTTCAACTTATTCTCTTTGTTTCTCCTTTGTCGTCTTTTCCATTGTTGGACTTGCACATAGATCAAACACATTAAGGGAATCATGAGTTCCAACAACCATTTATTCAACCTATTCATCATGCATCATAGACACATTATCCAATTCTTTTCCATTACTTGTATTCTCAACACAACTTGTACTCACATGATTGACTACTAAAGGTCAATTATTAACAACCTCCATGGTTGTCCTCTTTTCATTATTCACTTGATTCATTGCCTTTTTTTTGGTACATATGGTTTTCAACCTTAGTCTCCTCATGTGCATTCACTTGCACTTCATACACCTCTATAATTTCATTCATGGTAACCTGGAATTATTCTTGGTGGTCCTCTTCATTCACTTCCATTATTTAATTCAAGTAAACATATAACTTTCCTTGGTTGTTCCAACCTTTCTTCCCCACAAAATAAAAAGATGAATGCATTTCCATTCTTCTCCAATGATATTTTCTCCTCTTTCCACTTATGGGATACCACAAATTCTTTCTCATCATCTAGTAATGGGTATCCTTATTTTTGTGAACAATCTATCACCTTGATATCCTCTTCCATGAGGACTCTTTCCTCTATGGGTTGTTCACATCTTTATTTATCCTTGATATTTTTGAGAATAGACTTGGGATTATCACATGGAACTCTCACTCTCTCATTGTCTTTAAAGACAATGTCTTCTCTTCTCTTTCAAGTCTCGAGACATGAAGCTTCTTAAACCACTCTACCTACATTTTTGGGTGTTTAACTAAACCCATCACCTTGGAAACCATGTGTTCCTAACCTATCACATTTTTCATTCCTTTTCTTTGACTCTTCTCTTAGACACCTATCTAATACATAGTTTCACTATCATATAAACTCTTGCTTGAAACCTTTACCCTATGGAGGTCTTCAATACACTTCTCTTCAAATAACATTTCTAACTCCACTATCCATTTCATGAGCTTATCTAGGCTTTATTTGCCACGAAATAAATAACATTCTTAATTAGATTAAATTTTTATTACACTATGACCTTTGTTGTTCTCTTTTATTTACTTGTTTGTCCTATCTCCAAGACATCCAATTTTGATTGTCGGGGTATCAACATAGTAAACATTTCTTTCTTCTTCATTTTCACTCATATCTACAACAACTTATCCAATTTTTTAAGTCTCCATCAAATCCAATTTTTGTTGGATATCCTTCAACATATCTGTCAAGTCTTCTACTCTTGGTGCTATTCTAGTTTTGCATGCCATATATTCTCCACAAATAGGCTTTTCCTTCACAACATGAAATAGATTCAAACAAGAGAATCTCTCACTTTATCTACACTTGCATGACTTATCTCAAACCTGAAATAAAATCACTTTGACCACAATGTAGCTTGTATCATCTTCTACCCAACACCTCTTCTCTATTGGAAAATTTTATATTTTGGTTTCTACTTACCAAAATGTGGAAAATAATTCTCGACATGATTCTAACCTTGCTATGATACCAATTGGTGTAATCATGGTAAGGGGGTCTAATGAAGGATTTCCTTTACTACCATGTTTATTAGATTAACATTCACCCATGAAAACACTTGTAAGTGAATACACCAAATATTTTCACTTTATGACTTTACTAACAATTTATCTTGTAGGGGCTTGTTGACGCATCAATCTCTCTGAGTGCACGCCTTAAAGGGTGCACCAAGAATGGGGTGGGATTAGCTTGTGGTAATTTTTGAGAGATGTGTTACTTCATTGACACTTAATACCTCTTATGATGTATCCTTAAAATATTAAAAACCTAAAATATGGCTACTTATGAGATCCTAAAACTCTGAAATATGGCTAAGTTTGAAATCCATATGATCTTCTAAAACCTAGAATCTACATTCTAACTCCTGAAGGTTTGAAATAATCTTAAACATCCTAAAAGTATATATATATATATATATATATATATATATATATATATATATATATATATATATATATATATATATATAGCTTGCATCAACACCTTAAAATCTCTTCCTTTCTCATTATATCTAGTTTTATAGCCACCTTGTATTTGTATTATATTGGTCAAGCCTATATAGCTTGGTTGTTAGTGCAAGGGGAAGATATAGATAGGGGGCCCTTCCGAGGTAGAGGAGTTTTTATTGTGGTCAACACAAGTGGTGAATAGAGTTTAATTCGCACAGTCTATAGTTTAATTGGCAAAATATATAGATATAGATAGAGATAGAGATAGAGATAAATATAGATATAGATATAGAGTTTCATTGACATTGGCATTGGCATAGTATATAGATAGAGTTTATTAGTATTGTCATTGATTTTATATATACAGGGGGCATGGTATAGATTAGAGTTAGTTTAGTTATTCTAGAGTGCCCCTCTATATCTATGTAGCTCTATATTGGGCCACCCCCAACCCCCTTAGCTACTCCATATTTCCTATCATATCAGATAGGTTGATATAGTTTATTTCCTACCTATATTTACCTATATTTTTTTGACTTATTCAATACAATTCTGAGTCTTCCCAACTATATCGACTAGGCCAACATAATTTTGAGATAGTTGAAATCCTATTAGACTGTATCAACTTGGATGATACCATTAAATTAAAGTATAGGGTTAGTTTGGGTATTGTATCCATATATATATGGTCCAAATTTAATTCTAAACATATAATATCACACTCACTCACTCTACTTTCACTCACATTTTTGTTCTAAATAAGTATTATGAGAGTTAGTGGCTTAAATCCTTATATTGAGGAATTTTGTCTTGTAATGTCATTGAAGATCAATAAGAGTCATTTGGATTTCTTAATTATGGATATCTAGGTCTTCATCTAACCATTTTAAGCATTCAACCTACATCATTCCCTTTGAAAGCTCTACTTGAGCTAAGGGGGAGATTTAAGCATTCACACATCCACCCAAGGTAAGTATTTCTAACCATACACTTTTTTATTTATTTACTTATTAGATTAGACATTTTTTAACTTATTGCTTTGTGAATTTATGTGTGTATATCCTTGTTTATGCTTTCTCTATATCAAATAAGTTGGCTTACACATAGGATTGCTTAGACTTGACATATATCACTTCAGGTTGCATAGACATACATTTGTTTGACCATTGCACCTTACCCATTTACAATCATTCTAACCCATCATTTAATTTATTTTATACCCCTTTACAACCATTTACTTTACTTGCATATCTACAACCATAATTTATAACCTTTTAACTTTGTTGAGGTCCATTCTTGTGTCATAGTCTTAGGATTTAGAATCTATTCCTCTTGACATTTTAATTCTAATTTAACCTTTTCTAGATCTAAAAAATTCATTGGTCCTTACCCAGTCATCCAATTATACACATGCTCTATTCAATTGACCTTATTCAAGTCCTTATATATTAATAAAAAGAGGAATTTTGTAGGTCATCCTAGCTCATGCATAAAGTAAGTACATTACTCAAACTTGAGACACTTCAACACACATACTTTACTGAATTCATCAAACTATTACAAGGAAATGAATGCACACTGTCACTCACATGCTCACAAATGCCTTAATAGGATTATTACATTACATGGATATGACTTGATCCCCCACATAGTTTCCTCTTGGATTGAAACATTCTCACTATTATGTTCTTGGAGAAACAAGCTCCCAAAACTCTCTCTCTCTCTCTCTCTCTCCTCTCTCTCTCTCTCTCTCTCTCTCTCTCTCTCTCTCTCTCTCTCTCTCTCTCTCTCTCTCTCTCTCTCTCTCTCTCTCTCTCTCATGTCTTGATGATTATTCCTCTACCATTTTCAAATATTTCTATAAATTACCATACCTCTTGTAATGTATATTCACCTTCATTTTGGCCTTATAAATGATCAAGATCTGATCTATCATAATTTTGGATCGTTAGTTTCTTTTTACAATTCACATAGGTGAAAATGACACTTTATACAATTTGACGGTTTCAAAACTATCATGATTATTGTAAAACCACCACTATATGTAGAATAGATGTTATGAAACCATTGGGGTAGTTTAGAAACTCCCACTAACAATTATAAAATTGGTGCTTAGTGTAGACAGATGGTTTATTTGCTATGCAAAGTCTACCAACTTCCAAAAACCATAACTTTTCAATACAGACTTGAAATGAGATGATTTTTTTGAAAGTGGATAGATTTTTTAGGGGAATGAAAATATGTAATCACATTTAAGTTTAGGGATGTCATTAATGACATTTTTGTCTCTACCCCACAACCTATCCATTTTATCCCTTCAATGAACACAACCACTTACTAGATTGTACTAATGGTTGAGAAACTCAACCAACTCACTTGAACCATGTAGTTTATTAAAACTACTCATTTTATGATGTGTTTGATGCTACATAAGTGTATAAGTATGGGTTTTCCTCATGAATTAAATTAACCATGTCAAAATGATAACACATGAATAAGACCACATGAACACACAAACCTACTATTTTTGGTTAATGCAAGATTTATTATACGACTTAAATGATCTTGCATCAAAATTGCTCATCATCACAAATCATTGCCATCATTTTGGAAGCTCTTCTACACTATTCCAAAACCTTTTTCCTGCATTCTTAGTCACTATCAAAACTCAAGTAAATTATAAATTAGGTACACATCTCTTTATCTTCCATTTGCCTTTTAATTTATCAAAATTTTAACCTCCTTTCAATATTATCAAGAACTCTACGCATTAGATGGGTATGATTTAGTTTATTTTCTATAGTTAGTTATATCATTCTTGTGCCCTTGTTTTACATGATTGGTGTAGTGTTTTGAACACTTACACACCCTTTTTGTAAAATATTTTGGTGAACCTCTCTTTTTTGGATATTAAACCTTAATGGTTTCAAGATCTCTTTCCCTCTTTGAGTTTTTTGTTGTATTTGTTTCATATATGATTTCCCTAGGTTTTTTATTTGTTATTCTAATATCATTATCCCTCTTTTCTTTCATGCTATATATATTTCTATCTTATGACAATTAAGAAAACTATATTTACAACACTTCTTAGGTGAATTGATATATTGAGTGGTTTAAATATTGATTTCATTCATATTCTATTGCTTGGTACTCATGCTTGTTTGAAAAAGAAAATGATAATTGTTGATGAAATTCATGTTTAGTCTATGGATACACATGATAATGCAAATGGTACAACTATGAATGATGAAAATTAATATGTTGAAAGTGATAATACTTTTCATGCTAATAATGATGATTATGATTTGAAACTTACTACTATGAGTAAACATGATGTGGCCCTTATTGAAAACTTTCTTTCATACGTTCCTATAGAAATTGATGTTATGATTTATATTTTTAGAGAGGAACAAAATATTTTGAATTTAGTTAAATAATATACATCTAAGGAATAATATGTTACAAATGAATATTTGAATTCTTATATTCCACATAATAGAGGTTGTCATTTTACAATAGGTGATGAGGTTGGTGCTCCTATTGCTTTTCCTTTTTTACTTTCACCTACTACTATTACTCAGGTTACTATGTATATTCCCTCATAACTTAACATTTTCATTGTGCCTCCTAATATTTCTAAACATTTTCATCTTGATTTTCAAGTTACATATCTTGGTTTTGGTCAAAACATTAAAATTGTCTATTCCTAGATATGCTAACTCTACTTTGGCTTGTACATCTCAAGATGGATTGATTTAACAAACTATTAAAAAAATGAAAGTGTAAATGGAAAAACTTTCCCAATCATCTCAAAGGTCAAGCCACATGGTCACTTCTCATGAGATATTACATGGCCTTTTAGCTCATGAGGTTATTATATACCCTTTTCCTACCATTTTTACTGTGATTAGATTTGAAATATTTAACAAGGGTGATTCATCATATTATTTAAGATAATTTTGCACTTCTTGTTTTGCATTTTGCAAAATGATATGTTGTGGAATAAGAACTTCCACATAAGTCTCAAAAAGAAGATGATTAGAAATGTGTTATCATGAAATAGGGATGAATCCAAGTGCATGGAGAGATTTTTTCAGGACTTGTAAGACATGTTCATATTTGGTAGAAGTTTTCAAGGTCAGTGATTATAGTAAAAAAATTCTCACTAGTTTACCTGTCTAGTACAAATGAGATAGTGAGATGTAAGGTCATGAGATTGGTCTGCAAGACCAATATTTGCCTCTTAACCATGTTATATTTCTATCTAAGAATTGTCTAATGATCTCATAAGATAATATACATGCATTATAAGGATCTAAAAGTGGTCATATAGGTGTTGAAGGTCATTGTCACCATGACTGGTCTTTATGGAAAACTTATGGTTATGAGTAAGCAAGTCGCAAGAGTGTTTTTGAGTCCTTTTGCCTTGTGTAATGAAGTCTAATGATCTTGATAAAAAAATTTAGGTCTTATACATTATGCGTATATATTTTATTGTTATGGTTATGTGTCCAAACATTATGTTATTCTTAGTTGTTCAAGACAGAGCTTTGTATGTGTGTGAAGGCCTAATGTAAACAATACTAATGCCATGCTTCAAGTGGTGATTGGAGTTAAAAGGTGTCATGGACCTAAGATGAGATTATTATAGGTATATTTGAGTGTAATATGAAGTGTTTATTCTATTTATAAATTTTTAAAGTGCTTCAAGAAGATCAACATGTACTAATGAATGCCTAATTGAATTATGTCTCCTTAAGGCCTAAAGAAGGGATTTTATCCATTTGAGCTATGCGGACCTAATGTAACGATTGATTCATGTTTATGGCATGTAATAAGGCATATTTTTTTGAATATGTAAGTGGAAAAATGTCTATGATCAATCAAGAGGTGTATGAGCAAGATCCTAGTATAAGAACAAGGCCTAATAGGCTTAATTATCTAGTTAGAGGATGAGTGAGTGAAAGTTAATGATATAAAACTTTGAAGAGATGAATAATGTCTTATAGACCATAAAATTGTGTACATAAAATATCATGAATATCTAATAGGGGTATTGTAGATGAATATCAAGGTCATATGACCTAATTTGTCTTGAAGAGACCTAGATGAGCGAAGAAGCCTAGAAGGCAGTTTGAGAGGGATAAAAGAGAGGAGAATTTAAAAAGGTGATCATCATATATGATATGAGAAAAAAGGTGTTATGAAGGTGATCAAAGGTTTTAGGTGGTTGATTTAGTGCTAATTCATCTAGGGGATTGGTGCCTCCTTACAAGTTGGTGCTTGCTAAAGCCTAGTTAGATTGGTGCTTAGCTAGTTGGGGTTGGTGCTCTATGTGGAGTTGGTGATTCACTAAATTATGATATTTTAGCTTATAAGACTGTATTCCATTTGCAAGGATCGATGGATTTTCTTCTTCTTGAGGGTTTTTCACTCATATGTGTGTTTTATTGTGTTATGCTCATGTGAATGACTCTTTATGCATTGTTATATCTTTGTATTACTTTGATGGTTCAAGGAATGTTAAAGTACATGTGAAAGAAAGTTTTAAGATATCGATTCACCTCCCCTCTTAGTCATTGTGTTTCCAACAAATAATTTTTTTTGTTTCTACATAATTAAATTGATTTAGTTCAAGTTAGTTTAATTTCTATGTTTTCAATTTTCTATCTTTGTAGAACTACATCGACCCAAGTTGACCCAATATAATTCTAGTGAATTTTTCAAGAAACTACACTGATACAGGTCAATTCAATGTTAATTCTTTGTTTTTATTTCAGGATTCATATATGTGGGATAATCCAATTTTTTCTCTTATATTTGCATAACTTTCATTCAAACAACTACAATGACTCAGGTTGACCTATTTTTATCTTCTAGGTTCTTTCTAACTAATTATGTCGACCTTGTTAGATATATATTTATGTATTCCATTTTTAAGTCAATTTCAATATGGTTAACATAGGAATTTAATAAAGAGAGGAAGTTAAATCAAGTGTTAGTTCATAAAACCATGAAATCAACACACTAACATACTAACATCTCTAATCCTGGATATTAGAGAGAGCTTAATAACAAAACTGTGATGAAAAAACAACTATAACATAAAAGACAAATCTTTTTACCTTCCTTGTGTCTCCAAGATGGCTTGTTGAAGTGGCTTTCTTGGATTGTGCTTAAAAATTCTTCATCAATGGAGTGTGTCTACCTTCAACTCCTCTTGGCACCATGCTTAGTTTGGTTTGGCTTAATTTTAACATTATAACACTATGCATTTGCTTTATGGATCAACTCCAACATTATAACTCTACTATGTTTCAAGCTCGCAAAATGAAGAACTCTAGGCTTGTATTTTTAGATTTAACGACTAACCTCAACCCAAGGTGAGTTAGAGGGTAGTTAGGGCTTGGAATGGATTCAAACTTGACCTAGGTAAGTCAAAAGTAACTCCAGTAGAGTTATGAGTTGTTAAGCACTCATGATTTTCAATAAATAGGCATGGGTGGGATATTTTGAATTTTGGATAACTAAAAAAGGTAATGATTACTTTTAAGATGCTCTTGATATTTGAATTTTACTTTTTGATAATTGATTTAATTGCTCATGAATTAATTCAATTAGGACTTGATTAAGATTTGATTTGCTTTAACATTGTAATTAATCCTTTTTAGGCTTTTGAACATTTTTGAATTAATTGATGGTGCATTTATTCAATTTAATTGATAAATAGGCCAAACTAATTTATTGCATGGTTATAAATTCAAATTTAAGACATTTATAAATTCTTAGGTTAAATGGTCAATGGTTCATAAGAATTGGTCTAAATTTGGATAAGAAGCCATAGGTGGCCAAATTTAGGTGTCTACAGTTTGCCCATATTTGGAAAAGTATTGCAAGCTATAAGCACAATAATATCTTCTAAAAAAAAAAGTTTTATTTTATACTTACGACTTCAATGGTGATGACTGAACTATAGTTTCCCCCTCGAGGGAATGGTTGGTAAAGGAGTTGGCAAATGGTCCCTCGAAAGAAATAAGCGAGTGTTTCAAAAAAAAAAATGATGGATGATAACACAATGATTTCTCTAAAGTTGGTCAAAATCACAAAGAATGCAAGTGGGATGGTGTACAATGATTTGCCCAAAAGCATTTATAAGCATTGTACCTTATAGTGGCAACGTGGTATGATAACACAATGATTTTTCCAAAAGTGGTTATAATCATTGAGAAGATGGATTTGCCCTAGTTAGAATAGACAAACAAGATAAAAACATGCCCCAGATGGGTAGAAAAAAATAAATGCTTTAGAATTGGTGATAACACAATGATGTGCCCAAAGGTAGGTGGAATCATTGAGAATACAAGTGGGACAGTGTATAATGGTTTGCTCAAAGGCGGTTATAAACATTGTACCTCAATAATGGCAATGTGGTATGATAACACAATGATTTGCCCAAAATAGGTTATAATCATTGAAAAGATGGAGCTAACCCAATTAGGACAAATAAATAAGGTAAAAACATTCCCTATATGGGTAGAAGAAATTAAATGATTTAGAATTGGTGATAACACAATGATGTGCCTAAAGACAGGTAGAATAATTAAGAATGCATGTGGGATGAGGTGTAATGATTTGCCGATAGGTAGTTATAATCATTGGATTTCGATTATGGAAAACATGATTGATAGTAGATGATTGAAAATATTATGATGATGACTTGATATAGAGGATGAAGATAAATTAGGATTACCTACTAGTAGGGAGATGCTCGTACAAACTATCAAAGGTGGAAATTATTTCAATGTTTAATTACTCTGTTTGGCATATGATTGGGATTATTGCTGGTGCAAGTGCTGAGGAGATGTTAATACTATCATTGTTATGTATACTTTTTGAAGCTAATTTTTTCTATAGCATGTGATGGTAGGTATCATGATATAACACCATGAGGACTTGACTGAAATATGCATAAGAACTGACTCCCATGATCCAATACTCAAGGGAAAATAATGCACCAATGATAAAAATAATGATGACAATTATAGACGTATGAATATGGATGGATTCAATAATAATTCATACAAGGAATCACCTAATGAACACACATAGACTGAATCGAGGCAACAATATTGAAAGCAAATAAATAAGCACACAAACAAAACAAATAAGAAACAAAAAAACAAACAAATAAACAATAGTTGATCACAATGTTAGTACAAATAATGTGACACAAACATGATGACAAACATTGCCCTTAGAAAATAGGTGACAACTTAACAAACAAATAAGATGGGGCATAGAAGAAAATGAAGGGGGTGGCCAAGCTGACTCCATATGCACTAAGAAAGTGGATGTTGCCTACATAGTTTTGTGGATGATATATCTAACAAAAAAATTCAAGTTGAATGTAGTTTTACTAAGAAATGGGAAAAAAATGATAATTGATGAAAAATAAACATGATAGATGTGATAGAAGAATAGGAATGGTCTTGCAAACTAGAAAGTGTGTGGGATAAAAAGGCCAAAAAAAATGCGGAGACTAAGTGACAAGTGATTTGCTTGTGACTTAGTAAGGGCTCCTAAAATCCTTAAGGCAGTTAAGTGGTCAATGTTTTTGGTTTTTCTAAATGATGTTCAAATGTTTTTGGAATTTTGGAGTATCCCAACTCAATTGAGAATTATAAGATACTAAATGGTCCAAACTTACAAAATGGCAAGAATATGAAAAACTTGAAAAGGATGCTCATAAAATGGGGAGAGTGTAGAAACTTTGAAAAGGATGATCACAAAATGGTGAGAGTGTTATGGTAAAGGGGAATTAAGCTGACTTCAATGTGAATTAAGTATGGCCCACCCAATCCAAAAATGGCTTGAAGTCACAGTAGTTCCACCTTATAGTGGATGAATTTGACTAGTGTAGCAGCCAATTCAAATAAAATAGGCACAATTGGTATGATAGCATAGTACATCATAAGAATGGTGAGTTGGTATGTCAAGGCACAATAAATAAATGTTGCCCTTTATTTTTCCATAGGTGGTTATAAGTAAGATACAACTGATCAGATCAATGATACTAATTTACCCAAAGACAGTTATAATTAGTAGCAAGACTGGTGAACACTGATTTTCCCTTGAAGGCAGATATAATCAGGCTTACATAAACAAACATGATAAGAAGGGAATAAGAAATGAAGGATGCAACTACAAAAATTTATGTTTTACTACTCCAAAGTACTGCCTCTATCTATAATTCTTGAAACAAATTTTTTACACTGATATAATTCTTCACATTGAATGTGAAACCAATAGATGAACCAAGGTCAAACTGGCTAGGATAAGACATGATCAAAACATGTTAGGTTGATAGAATGGAATGTTAAAGTGGTTAAGTGATAGGTGGGTAGACTGATAGGATGATAAGATGGTAGAATGTTATGGTATAAAGAAGAATATGGATAAAATAATACAACTTGAAATGGTCCTCATAGATAATATATCATATCACTCAAGCATAGTACCACTTGAGGTGTATAATGTTTATAGGCTCATCAAGTTCATCCCCATTTGGTGTGGTAATCCTATATGATCTTATACCATAGTCTAAAATAATGATGAAAGGACCTGCCTAGTTGGGTTTGAACTTGCCTTTATGCTTCTTTTCAGTTGTACTATTCTTTTGGTTTTCTTTGAGGATAAGATCACCAAGTTCAAATTGTTTATGTTTCACATGTTGATTATACTGGCCATATAGTCAATTCTGATATACTTGAATATGGTTCATTACATCCATGCATTTCTCATCAAGCAACTCCAACTCTTGTAGGTGAGCTACTCAATATTCTTTATCATCTAGAAGATGTTTTAGAGAGATGCATAAAGAAGTTAACTTGATCTTAATAGGAAGAATGGCTTCAGTACCATAAACAAATGAGTATGGAGTGGCTCCTATTAGGGTTCGGTGATTGGTACGATATGTGCATAGAGATCATAATATCTAAAGGTGCCAATGACGATCAACATCATTGATAATCTTTTTTAGGATATTGATAATGGTTTTATTTGATGCTTTGACTTGGCCATTACCTTGAGGGTAATATGTCATGGAAAAGTGTTGTGTGATCTTGTATTCATAACATAGTTTTTCAACATCTTTATTCTTGAATGATCTACCATTATTAGATATAATTTCAGAAGGGATACCATAACAGCAAATGAAGTGGTTAAAAATGAATTTAAAAATTTGCTTTCCAGTCACGTAAGTGAGGGGTATAGCTTCGACCCACTTAGTGAAATATTCTATGGTGGTGAGGATGTATTTATGGCCATCTAATGAGGTGGGTTTTATCTTTCCAATGATATCAAGGCCCTATGTAGCAAATGGCCATGGTATCAACATTGGTTTTAGATTTTTGGCTAGGGCATGAATCAGATTAGCATGTCATTGACATTTATCACATCTTTTTACATATACAACTACATCTATAGCCATCATTAGCCAAAAATAAACAGTATGTAGGAGATTTTTGGATAGGAATACCTCACCCACTACTGTGGGTTCCACATACCCCTTTGTGAACTTCTCATAATGCTAGTATAGATTTTGTCGACGGTAAACAACAAAGTAGAGTTCCATCAAAATTACAGCGATATAGGGTTGGTCTAAGTGAGGTATAACATTATGCATTATGGATGAAGGCTTTAGTTTATTTGTGGGATAAGTCTAGGCGTATAATTTGGTCATGGAGGTAAGTGTATAAGTAATAATACCAAGTAGATCTGGGACCAACAATATTACATATCATTGCAACAGTTGAAGATGCATGAGCTGGTGCTTTTAGATTTTCAACAAGAAATTGGTAGTACTTTACCATGCCCATTTGTAAAATTAGAGATTCAATAGTAGTTATAGCATCTATGGTTTGATTACTTGCCCTTGGTATATGCTCAAATTGGATGTCAATAATCTGTTGCTTAAGAGTGTCGACCATGGCCTTATATGGAACTAGCTTGTCATCTTTGGTATGAAAGTGGTCTATAACCTGATTGATGATTAACTATGAATCACCATAAACCTTTAAATGATATATGTTTCAATGGACTGCCTGTTGAAGCCTTGCCATGAGTGTTTCATATTCAACTATGTTATTGGTAGAAAAAAATTGATTCTAAATGACTTAGGGATTAGATCCCCTTGTGGAGTGATAAACAACATGTCTGCCCTTGATCCATGTGCTATGTATGATCTATTAAAATATAGATTCTAGTACTACTCCTCAAGAGGTGTTTCAATGATGGTCATAATGGATTCATTAGGAAATTGGAATGTTAATGGATCTATATCTGTAAGGGGTACTTCAACAAGCTGATCTGCAAGAACTTATCCCTTGATGGATTTTTGGTTCACATATTCTATCTCAAACTCACTGAGAAGCATGATCCATTTGGCCATACGGCCTTGTAAATATGTTTTAGATAGTAGATACTTGAGTGGATCTACCTTTGAAATGACCATGGTCGTATTGTTTAACATGTAATGTCATAGTTTCTAAGCTATGAAGACCATGTCTAAATAGGGTTTTTTGATGGACATATAATTATTTTCATACACTACCAGTGTACAAATTAAATAGTACATTGCATGCTCTTTTATATTATCATCATGTTGAGCTAGAAGTGCCCCCAGGGCTTGATTTGTCATTGATAAAGTATAACATGAATGGTTTCCCTGGCATATGAGGTAATAAGACTGGTGGGTTTGCTAGATAGTCCTTTAGCTATTGAAAGGATTTTTGACAGTTGTTGTCCCAAAGAAATGTTACATCTTTATTTAATAAGTGTGTAAATGGGTGACACTTATTGGCCAATTAATAAATAAGGCATCTAATGGATTGGATCTTGCCCTATAAATTATTGAGCTACTTCATATTGGTCAATGGTGGCATGTTTATTATGGATCATACTTTGGTTGGATCAACTTCAATGCCCCTATGAGACATAATGAAGATAAGCAATTTTTTGGAAGTAATGCCAAAAACACATTTATTTAGGTTGAGCCTAACATTGTATTCACGTAGCCACTCAAATATCCTCCTCAATACTGTTAGATGATCAACCCTGATCTTTGATTTGCCTAGTATGTCATCGATGTAATATTCAATAATGTCATGCATCATATCATGAAATATGACTGTCATTACTCTTTGATAGGTAGCCCTTGAATTTTTAAGGCCAAATGGTATAACTTTATAATAGATTGTTCCACATGGAGTGGTGAATGTTATTTTTTTTTGGTCTTCTAGTGCATTTCTGATCTAGTTGTAGCTTGAAAAATCGTCCATCAGTGAAAACATCTCATAACTTGTAGTAGAGTTGACTATCATATCAATTTTTGGCAATGGAAAGTTATCCTTAGGGCAAGCTTTGTTAATATCCCTGAAATTAGTGTAGATTTTGATTCCTTTCAACTTTTTACTGACTAGTACTACATTAGAAATCCATTTAGAATAGTTGATTATCCTGATACATCTTGCTTATAAGAGATTCTCTAACTCTTTCTTTACCAATACAGTAATGCGAGGATTCATTTTGCATAATTTTTGCTTCACTAGTTTGGCATCAAGATGTACCATAAGGTAATGGACAACCAAAGTGGGGTCCAAACTAAGCATGTTAGAATATGCCCATGAAAATATATCAAAAAATTCCCTTAATAAGGTTGTTAAAAATTCATGCTCCTCTTTAGTGGGAGATGCACCTAATTTAATCCACTCTGGGTCATCTGGGGACCCTATGTTTACCTCTGTTGTGTCTTCCACTAGAAGGGTTCAACCATCTTCAAGAATAATGGCCAAAGATTGGAATTGACCTACAATTACAACATCCTCTATTAGGACTGGTTCTTCAAGTTCTCCTAGGCATGATGAATCAAAATCCCCCAAGGAAAGATATGGCCATGTAGCTAAGATATTTGGAAACTTTTGTATAATTTGATCAAAGGCTTGTTGTTCTTCAAGACCGAATTCAGATTCATAGACAGGTTCTTTTTTGTTATCCTTAATGATGTGATCAAAAGCATGATGCTTTTCAAGACTAAACTTGGACCCATAGACAAGTTCATCATTGGTGGTCTCTTGGTCTAAATTTGAAGAAGGTTGAACACCCCCATCTAGTGGTGCCTATAACAAGTTTTCACCACTAGACTGGCCTTTATCTTTATTTTTTCCCTAGTCAAAAAGTGCCTCAAAGAGGTTTTCACTTTGGGACCTCAATGTTTTAATTATTTATTTTTGGCTAAGTGTGTTCACTCGTTCTCCAAAATAGGTTTTAGGATCCAACCGGATTGAGAATCCTGATTTATGATCTCCCAACAGAACATTATCCCTAAGGCCTAGAAAACCACAAAAGGCCTCATTGTTCTCGAACTCATCAATTGGCACGATAGATTCTTGTTGGTCCCAGTCTATCAGTTAAGGATAATATAATGGTAGTGGATTATGATGAATGACTGGTCAAAGGGTACAAATGGCATTATTTTAAAACATGTTGGTTTAGGCTAAGTCATCGAATTAGTCATGATTGGACTCTGCTTCATTATTGGCATCATCATCACTAGTCATTGGTAATGGAACTTGAATAAGATACATGGGGTCACCCGTAGGTGATTTATACCTAAGTCCATATGTTCCTTTGTACTTAGTCATAGAAAGTAGCTTGAGTGTTCCCTGTTGATGTGGCCTAAGGCCTTCTCCTTCATAGTGATGGTTCTCTATGATCTGATTAAGAATGGGATACTTGGAAATTTTGTAACAATTGGCCAATTTATCATTGTATAACCATGATTCATCACCTTTGAGAGGGTCTTGTGCTTGGATAGAGGTTAGTATGAAAGTGACATGTGTTAGATTATATTGATGGCCCTTTCTTTTTCTTTGCCATTGCATGAATGGTTTGGGTTTTTGTCTTCCAAAGGACTTCGAGTGTTGTGGGAGTTTGGTAATGTGAAAAGTGTTATGTGTCAAATAATCTCCCGGGCCATTAGTTGAGATGGTATAATGATTGGACATTTCAAGAGGTGGCATGTGGGAAAGTGAATCAAGGGCATTAGATTCAATGCAGTTGGCCTCAGGTAAATCAAGAAGTATGGCTTTCCCTTTATCCTGCTTGGTGAGTGGATCCATGCCAAAATGGTAATTGTAGCTCTTGAACTTAGCCTCAAGATGTTTGAAATGCTCATATGGATGTAAATTTCTTGAAATACTAACCTCCATCCCTGAGTGGAAAAACTTGATACATTAGTGCATTGTTGCTGGGACTGCACAAATCTCATGTAACTAAGGTCTACCCAAAAGCATATTGTATGACAAATCATGATCTAGCACATGGAAAAGTATATCATGGGTCAAGGGCCCAATGATAACTAGCAAGCTAATGGTACCTTATGATTCTTGTTCTTCATTGTCATAGGCTTTAATGGTGATTGTTTCTACTTGAAGATCTATTGAGGTTTATTCGAGAAGCTTGACAAGCTTTAGAGACATTATATTCAGACCCGATCTATTGTCTATGAGGACACATTTCACTTTGTGTCTTTTTATGTAGACTTTGATGTATAATGGATTATTGTGAAGTGGGCCAAAGGATGACATATCACTTTGATTGAAGGTTACTTGTTGGGATGGAGTTAGATGTCTAACCAAAGCTTGGAATTTGTTAGGAGATATGTCACTTAGAACTGTGGATTGACCAAGGAACTCTATCAAGATGTTTTTGTGGATTATAGATGTATAAAATATATTTAAAATGGAGATTAGTGTTGGCATCTTTTACAATTATTTCATAATGTCAAACATCTTTTCTTGGATAGTGGTAAATGGTTTGTTCTAAGGCAGTCTGGCTGGTTGGATGATGGATGAAGTGGCAGATGGTTGAGGGCCTACTATGGTAATCTTTGACCGTCGAGTTATGACTGCACAATTGGGATTAGGCATAAGACCATGATTGATAATAAATGATGATAGAGCGGGGCCAAATAAGATAATTCTTAGTTGCTGATGCACTTGTGCATAGTCATGGGCTAACGATGAGTTATCAGTATAAAGTCATAACATGGGAATCTCTACTTGTTGGTTTACCTTTGTGTGGGCCCAAGTCAAGGAAGGATTGCCAAAATGGTTTGGTTGATTGTGTATGAGTAGAAATGGTCTTTTTTGATTGGTACTTGGTCTAGGATTAATGGAAATGGTGTTAACATGATCTCCTGCAATATTGCCTATAACTACATTATAGTCATGTGAAACTACATGGTAGGTCTGTTGGTTGTTACCATTCTGACCTTAGTTTTATCCATTATTTTGATGCTATTGGTTCTACTATTAGTTCTATAGGGTCTGTTGCCGATTCAACCTTGGTTGTTGATATTATTGTTGATGTTACAATGGTCATTATTGTTGTTATTATGATTATTGCTATTGTTGATTATTATATTAGGGAAAAGGGTTTTAGTAGATACCAAGGCTCTAATTGGAGGTGAAAGCTCCATGATCCAATGGGATATCTCCATTTTCCAGCATATTATGAATTACATGTCTAATTTACAAACAACACTGCACATTGTGGCCATTGAACCTATGAAAGTCATATAATTATTTTGACTTATACTAGTTTGGCATGTTAGTACCCTCATAAAATTACTATTTTAGAACATGCCATTTAATCAAGTTAGTTGCCATGAGCTTAAAAAATATTGATTCTATGGGCTCCCCAAGGTCAGTAAAAGCATGATGAGTAGGCACGTTTCTCCTTGGAGGAGGAGGGTTTTGAAAAGGCATAGATATTTGTTACGTTTGTTATATTTGTGGTACTGGTCTAGGTTGTTGTACTTGTGTGTGTTATGGCTGCTAAAAAGGTTGTTGGTTAGGGATAAGCTAGAAAGGTGGTATAGATTGAGCAGATGGTGATTGCACCATTTAGACATGTCATGATTTTATTACTCCATTCTCCACAACATTTTTATTGTAATTGAATTGCTTAGATTTGTAATTGAATTGCTTAGATCTATCATCGTTATTGGCTTGTACCAGTTGTGATTTTTGCACTTGGATTGGATGCAGATTTTGTCCACTATTCTAGATTTGATTATGACCATTGTTCTAATTTAAATAGGTTAATTCAATGATCCCCTTGTTAATAAGATCTCTTTCGATCACTAAATATTTGTCAATGATTTCTTGGAATGCATGTGCACACTACAACTCTAGATAGTAAGATATCTCATTATGTAGATTTTTGGTAAACATAATAACTAGTTGTTTGTCTAGTAGACTGTGGGTAAAATGGCTTACAAAGGCTCTCTATCATGGCATATAGCTTGGAAATGTTTCACCTAGTTTCTGCTTTGCTTGTGTCAAGTCAACTAACAAAATCTTGTGCTCAAGATTGTAAAATAAATGCTACACAAATTTGTTTGAGAGATCATCGAAATTATAAACTAAATTTTTTGGTAACTTTAGGAACCACTCTAAGGCTTGTCTAGCTAGACTTCTTAGAAACAAAAATAACAAATAAATGCCACTATAGGCCACTGGTTGGCATGCGATAGAGAATTATGTCAGATGGGTTTTAGGGTCACCTTTCCCCTTATACTCATCAAATTTTGGTGGCTCATACTCTAGAGGAAATGATATCTATAAGTACTCCATGTTGAAAGGGTAAGAACACACATCATCCAACTTGAACTTCTTGACCTGTTTCCCAGTTCTGATAGTAGTGATTGTATCCTTCATTTCTTTTAGTTCTTATTCAAGGAAACTTATACAAAAATTGGCTTGAGGTGATGGTTGAGTAGTCGTAAGTGGATTACTTTGGTTGAGGTATGATGAAGGTGTTTTTTGGGGTATATTGGATTGGATAGGGAACAAACTAGGAATACACATACATGAATTAGGGTGCAATTATTGAAATTATACCTATGGTTATGTGATATTCTAGTTGGGGTTGGGTATGTAGGTCTGATGTTGGGAAGATTGAGGTTGGGATGGTGGTATATAGCCATAATATGCTTGTTGAGGTTGAATAGGGATGTGCTACCGACTAGTCATACTTGGATGATTGAGAGGGACTTATGAACCAAGACCCTGGTGCTAAACTTGTGGCACATTCTGCACAAAATGCAATTGTTTCCTAATAGGTACTTGAGGAACATTGGAACCTCCTTATTACATGAATCCTAGTTGGGAAGTGGATGGATATTAGATATTTGACATCTGCCACTGACTAATATTTATACATTGTTAGTTAGACATCATTTGGTTTGAGATCGGCATGTTAGTTTGTGATGAAAGAGGTATGTTCGTTGCTACTTGGTGAGGTGAAGCATTGGTTGCCCCCTGTTAAGGTGGTAATATGTGTTGCCTTTTTTGCGTGGGTGGATTGGATGGTGCCTGTTATGGTAGAATACTACTCATTACTTGTGGGGGAGGAGTATGATTCATCACATTCTATTGTGGCACGACACTAGTTGACTGACTACTTAATCTTGGTTGGTGGATGCTAGAAGCATCTAGTTGAAGATTAGAGGTAGTTGGTTGAGGTTGGGAAGTAGAAACTCCTACACCATGAGTTTGCAAACCACTAATGGTGCTAGTTAAATGCACATTTTATTGTTGATTATGTATTTGTGCCTTAACACCACTTTGGTTTGGATTAGATGTTACTTGCGTATTGTCTACTACATTTTTCTCATTATTCTATGTAGAAGCAGAATGCACTTCCTCAATGGTTGGGATATTGAACATGTTGTCGACTACAGATTTTTGTGTAAGTGGGTCAAAACCCTAATTTTCTTGACCAGTTAACTCAAATAAAACTCCCTTTGAAGGGAGTGACTGAATAAGAGGTGTATTTGACATGGCCATTTGATTAAAGTTATGCACTAGGTTTTGATAAGCTTGGTATGCTATCTGTATTTGCATAAATTGGTCCTCCATGATACCTATTTGTGTGATAAGCATATGCGAATCTTGATATGACATTGGTACTATGGTATTAGGGTCGTTAAGAGAGGCTTGATTGTTGTTTGAATCGTAAAATATGTTATAATGTCCTCTTGGTAGATGTGGAAAATTGTCATGCCCTACCTATGCGTATCTATTAGGATCATAAACTAATGGCATTATCACGTAATAAGGTTGTTGTTGAACATTTTATACAACCATAAGTACACTAACCAAATATTGGGTTATCAATTCTTGATCTTGATCTGTGTATGGAGGCATGCTAATCAAATAATTGACCAAAAGATCTTGATTTGTTTCCCCTGTTTGAGTGTCATAATATGGATAAGGATCCATCTCATAAATAACATCATCTACATAAGGGTCGTGAACCATTTCTTCCCTTGAAACCACATTACTAAGCCCTTTATCATACATGATGCCACTACGAGTGTAGGGAGACATGTTGGGATCGATAGTAAATGCTTTGCTACCAAAAAGGGAATAGAGTTATACAACCTCTAAAAAGCTATGTCTAAAAAGACAAAGGGTTCAAATGTGATCTAAATTAGTTAAGGGTGGAGTTGAATCTCCAAAAATTCTAATGCAAAGATTTGGTAAAAATAGTATATTGTCAATATGTCTAACGTTAAATTTTTTACACAAACAAGGTCAAGTAAAATGACCTAAAAATAAGATGCAAAAGTCTATGGTCTAAACATGTTCCAAATAGGTCTAAACTAAGAACGAGAAAATTTGTTAGGTCTTTTGTCCAAATGTGGAGTCAAAAGCTTGGCTCAAACAGGATGTGCTAAGAATTTTGGCAAAATGGCATCAAAAGTTAGGCTTGAAAACAAAGGATAATGATGATTAATGATTAATCTAACAAATTTGGAATAGTTTGGAAAAGATGAGGCACATAATTTTAGACATAAACATGATCTGATTGATGAAAAACATTATTGAGGTCAACATACCCCCATTTCTAGGAAATAGGGACCCTTGTGATTAATTTGAATCTTAGCACTAAAAGCTAGATATTCTACACCTTACTAGAATATGAAGATCATCCACGCTTTATGAAATTAGTCCATTTATTCATGGTTTTGATTTAACCTTGCCTAATGTTGCTAAAAATTGACTTTCATACCTTAAGCTGTAGTTTTCATGTAACTCCCTTCATCGGATCATGTTGGGATTTTCACAAATTAGCACTATTTAAGATTTCACTATCCTTTGGTCTGTAAACTCATGTAGATGGATTCATGTGATGAAACCCTACTTTAGAAAACCCTAACTTAGACCTGTGGTTTAAATTCAAATTTGGTGGGAACATTTTGGATAAACCTTGGACTTAAGCCTATTTTTTATGCCAAGGCTTGGTCATGTTTTTCAACACAATCAAACCTTAGCCTAAAAATCATGCTTGGTCCCCTTTTATTTCCCATTTCTATCCCTTATGTTTTTAACATGGTTTAACATTTATGTTTGTAGGGTATTTTATCTTAGCATGGTCCCCTTTGTCATATGTTTAGCCTAAAGTCTTAACCCTAGGCTCTATTCTTATTTGTCAACATGAATGAGACCTTAGTATTAAAACTTTAGCCTAAGTTCTTATATTAACTTGCAAACTTAAGCACATCACCTCTTTTTAGATCTGACGATCCTTACTTCATTGCGAGGAAAGATTCGATGGAGCATAGGAAGTCTGATGAACTTAAAGCTTTGATCTATTGAGCCAATCTTGTAAGACCACCAGGATCACAATCAATGATCCATGCTTAAGTACAACATATTATCAAATGGCACGATATCATCATCAAGGTTTAAAGGGCCTCTTTTATCGAGGGAAAATTAGCATAAGTTTTACCCTAAGGTCTTAGTGTATTTATTAATAGAATGAAACCTTAAGATAAAACTTATGCTACAACTTCAATATAATGAAAAGAGCCAATCAAGTGTAAGCATCCAGATCAAGATCGACAGTCCATGGATACTCACACAGGGTTAAATTGACAAAGTGAATAAGGTGCTAAAAATTTAAAATCTCAAGAGCCCCACAGAGCCACCATGTGGCACTCTCGCATTCAAGCTTGATAACAAAGAAGCCCCATGCATCAAAATTTAGACTTAACCTAAGTTTATCCTAATGTTCATTGTATTATCTTAATACAATGAAACCTTATGATAAAACCTTAGGTTACGACCATAACATTCAAAGGGACCTATTTTATTATGCTTATAAACTTAGGCTTTTGTCTTGCTTTAATTTTTATGACATAGTCCCGATTTGACTTGATCTCCTTTATGATTATAGGAACCAATGACGTGCATCTACTTAGATCTTGATCAACAGTCTATGCTTGATCGAGATGAAAAGATCTAGAAGAGCATATCAAATCCAACATCTATGGACCAAAAGGACTTCATGAGCTTAAAATTGATGTTCTCACGACCATCATTTAACGTTTGTGAGGCCGTCATTGACATCTGTGAGAATGTCAACTTTAAGCCCATCAAACCTAATGATCCACTAACTTAATTTTGAAATTGTCATGACCATCATTGACATCCACGAGGTTGTCATTGACTTCTACAAGACCATCAAGTTTAAGCTAATCAATTATTATTTTTAGACATAAGGATATCTTTCAAAATGTTACTAAAAGCTTATGGTTGGATTGTAAATCAATGGGACCCCTCAAAAGATTTTCAAACACTTAGGATATTTGAACTTCAAATAATAAAATGAGCTTGTGGCATAAATATACGAAGATAGCCTTAATCTAAGTCTATTTCCTAAGGGTCCAATTGTGTTTGTTTAAATGTAATAAGCCTTAGGCTAGATACTTTTATTAAGGTCTCTATGAAGTAAACCTTATCCTAAAGTATTTAGCTTAAGTCCCTTCATATGTCTTGGTACTAATTAAAGTTCTCACCCTTTGTAGGATCAACGGCTCTCACTTCATCACCAAGATTGATTGGATGGAGCGAAGACACCTGATGAATCTAAAGCATTTGATCTATCAGACCAATAACATGCATTTGCTCAGATAGAGATCAATGAGCTATGCTTTCTTGTGAGAGGTGATTAGACAGAGTGCATCTGTCGAAGACTATGCAATGAAACATGAGGGCATGTAAGATCGACACGTGTTGAGCACACATTCACTAATCAAAATGTAGAGACCAAAAGGCCTGTGAAAGCACCAAGGGGTGCAACTGTGGAGCCTGAAATAAAGCAACAAATGATTCTCAAGTCCCATGATCATGATCAATGGTTTTCATTGATCCATAAATGAGGATCTAATGGTACGAAGGAAAAGTTAGATTTTTAAAAGACAACGGCTAGTCCCTTAAGGCATTTATGAAAAATGTTGTGAAATTTATCAAATGGATGTCACATGGGTGCCACAAAAGCACAAAATGATGACATTAAATATTTTGTGTGCTCAAAAAGGCAAAGGTATAAAGGCCTCAGTCTTAATCAAATTTAAGACATGAATGAGCTTAAGTCTGAATTGCCATTACCATTAAAGCTTCAGATCAGCCCTAACATCCATAAAATCCCTAATTTGAACTTAGATTAATCACAATCAAACCAAGAAGAGTTTAATTTCAATCTAAATAAGAATAGGTTGACCCAGAGATTAATTACAATCCATTGGTGAACAATTTTTAAGTCTCACATCCATGACAACTCATAGATAACAACAAAAGGATGAGACCGATTTGTATTTGACCTCAGATAGTGAGGGAAGAGTCTTTAAGGACATGGGCTTATATACTACAACTTTAAATAATGGGAATAGGAATTGGTCTGAACTCTTTTGGACCATTGAAGAGATGCACACTCTTACAAGAGAAGAATAGAAGAATGCAACTATCCTGGAAAGATATAATGACTTAGTATTCATCAGATGATTGGTCTCTATCATGTTGTTGCTAAGCTTGAGGTATTACACTGCATCGATGTCCTTGATCCTCTTTTTATTAATTATAAAATTGAACAAAAATGGATAGTTCACAAGCATAATTTCAGAAGGATAACATACATTTTCCCCCTTGCTTTTGAAAGCCACTATAAGCTGTGTAAGCCCCAGATAGACTTGCCAACCTTTAAAAAGTGGACTGGAGAGCATAATTTAAACATAATCCTTGCTCCATGGATTTTCATTGAAACCCAAGTAATCCAAGACCCCACAGGCAAAATCCCAATTATCTAATTCAAGGAGGGGATTAGGATAATTATGACCTTGTTGAATAGGTTAGTTGGAGCCCCCTCCACCATACATATTGACAAAGTCTGGGTGCCCTATGTTAACTTCATGGTAAAGAAGGGACTCACTCACCCATTGGGAGAGATGATCAATATATATTTAAAGTTACAATTCACAACCATCAAAAATAAAACCAGCAAACATTTTTACATGATGTCCTAAAGACAAACCAAACTTTAACTGATGTAACAAGGACAAATGATGCATCTAGTGTAAACAAATGCTGCACAATGGATCTACACTCTAATATAATGAACTACATGTACAAATTGACACAATAAACTGAGAGGATCCTCCTATAACAAATTAATGAAAATGCACGAAATAACATATTTATTTAATGAAAATTCATGAATTAATAGATTTATATAACTAGCAGAAACATTAAGGGATTATATTGATCATAAGCCACTTCAACGAGGCAACCTCCTTTGAACAAGCTCAATAAAATAAATCCATGGATGCCTTCGTTTGTCTCAACACTTAATTATATTCTAAGTCTAATCTAAGCAACTATTACTTCCCATAAATGTGAGATAAACAAAATGCTCACGGGGTGACTTACAAAGCATATGCATCTATAGCAACTAATATATTAATAAAGTAAAAATAAGGGTAGCACATTTTTATATCAATTAACCACCACCAAGATCCCAAACATTAAGAAATGGTCACCTCCAATCATTATTCCAAGCTTCACATATTCAAATATAGACACAACATGTAGTTCATTTGTGATTATGTTTATCTAGCTCTAGTGGAAGCCATCACAGAAATCCCCATGGGCAAGGTCAGCCCCCTAGTTAAAAAATATGTGGAGTTGATGGGAGATACTTGGTTCTACCCAGATTACATGGTAATAAGGATTGAAGGGATTTTGACATAGCCCTATAGGTTACCCATCGATGTGCCTACCAAGCTAGCAGAACAATAAATTACATATCAACTTCTTCATGGTATAGATGGATTCTACAAGGAGAAAATAAAGGGCCTCCTCCATCCATTTCCTTTGATAATTAGTAGAATTATGTTACAAAACTGGGAACATGTGAATGTTATTGCTAGACACAGGGACTCATTTACCTTGCAAAAAGATGAATTGAGGCAATGTGACCCTAATGAGAGGGTCACTAGACATTTGAACATTTGAAGTCCAAAACCATAACCAAAGCCTATGAACATCAACTTGGTGTTTATGACCCACTCTACATCAAGGCCTCTAGTTTCCCAGAGGCATTATCTAGATTGAAGAGGCATAACATAAATCTAGAGCCCAAGTTGGCTTAGGTAGATGACAAACCACCAAGTGAGATATGGAAAATGGGGCCCCTATAATATCACTTATTATTTGGGCCATCCTCAAGGTCCCATATAGAATAACCACAGGTTAAAATGTAACAACCTCAAACATAGGTTGCACAAGGAATTGGCAAAGAAAAACTAGAAGAGAGACCTGGTGAAGGAGGATCATTCTCAGCCCTACTTGAAAGGCTAGAATCTCTAATAGAGTTTTTGGATATGATTTCATTGAAACTTGATGAGACAGTAGAAGATGTACTTAAGGTGCTTGATTATGCCTATGGGTCAGATGAGGAGGACCAAACTAAAAAACCCAAAGCCCAAGTTGAGGGAGCAGAACAAGATAGATGGAAAGAAGTTGCTTTGAACCTAGTTCTAATAGAACCCCTACACAAAAGGAAAGCAAAATTGGCATTGGTCCTGATTAGGGGGGAAAATCCCAAATTGACCTTCACCCACCCCATGAGTGAGGTCAATTTTTTCAGTGATGAATACCCCATTCATGGGCCAACTATCCCTAAATGGTTTGTTTATGGGAAGATGCAAAAGATTCCCAATTTATCCCATTCTTAGGCCTTGACCCAAACAATCCACATTAATGTTCATGAAAAATTCAAGCCACAGATATTGGCTTTGATGAAAGAGAAGGAAGAAAGAATAATAATTACCATGATAGGATTAAGTGGCACACAAATGGGTACCCTAATAACCTCAAGTAGCACATAGGTGGAGACTCCTAAGCCTCATAAAGCCATAGAATCATTGGTTAGTGTGTAGGTCAATCAATGGGTGATAAACAAGAAAACCATGATTGGGAGTGAAGAGTTTAGATTCTAGAGGGTTGAGCCATTTTTTAGTTTAACTCCCATTGGAGATCATAAGCCTGGTGAGCATCCTATTTATGAGGAAGATATAGAAGGATAGCTGAGGCTCATTCATCTCAGATCAAAATAGGTATCAGGGGTATGAAGTAGAAGATACAGAACCTGGAGAAAGAAAAGGAAAATCTAGAGACACAAGTTATCTTATCAATCCTAGAGGCAATAATAAATATGTTTGAGAAATCTTTCTTTGACATGTTTGACTCCTTGAATTCAATGAAGTTGAGGCAGGATGCATTGACCCAACAAAATAAAATAGCCAAAGGATTGGTGGCCCAATGGCAAGAAGTGGAGGACAAATAAGGGAACTTATCAACATACAAATTAAGGGTAGGATTACTAGCTTCAAAAATATTAGCCTAGTCCACTTGAATGCAATATTGGTGATAGTTGTTGATAAAATCCAAAGTTTGAGGCCTAGTCAAAGAGCTTAGATAAACTCCTGAGGGATGATGAGAAACTAATATCTAGAATCAAACAACTCCTTGGTACCATGTTGGCCAACCTAACAAAGTCTACCACCCTAAGCATAATTGATGATGATGAGTACAGGCATAGAGCCACTTTGGTAATGCAAAAATTGAGGAGTAAAAATCAAGGCCAATATCAAAGTGACAATAGCTAAGTCTTGGGCATGATCTTCATTGCTGAGGAGAAGATTGTCGAAGGTAGGAGCATCAAGGAGGCCATGGAAAGAAATGATAGGGACTTAAATGACTTGGCTAACCAAGAGGATGTCTATCTCTTAAACCCAACTACTAATTTGGAGCTTGTCAGTGAGAAACAACAAAGAACTATGGATATTCTTCAAGAATAACAAGGGAGCCCTTCAGTTTGAGGCCCACGAGTTAATCGATATTCTATTTTATGTAAAGCATTGTAATATTTGAACATGAAATATTTTTTTGTAAAGGCATATGCTAGTTTGTTAACATATTTACCTATAGGTTTGTTTTGGAAAGAGAAGTGTATTCTAAAATCATGAAGAAGGATAGTTATCCTTATCTTTGTACATGTGTAATCTTATGACTGAGCGGTATACTACCTTAGTCTTCTATAAAAGGCAGTATTACCATTTTGTAAAGAGAGAGAGTCTTGAACCAAAACTTGTATACATCTGAGAAATTAATATAAGTAATGAATACTTAAAATTTTGTCTAAGTTTGTTTGTATCAATTGTTACATGGTTTCTCTCTCAATTGCTTATTCTAAGTCTTGAATTTGGATGGTTTTCATGAATTCTGAACGTGCATCTTTGATACAGGGTTGTTAATTTGTACTGAAGCTAGATTAATTGAATGTTCTTAGATTTTGTTTCATTTTATTTGCTCTGCATTAGGATGTGAAAATGTTATTTGAATGCAATAGTAAAATTTTAAAGCAAATTTTAGTTTATACTTGTAGTCTTTCATGTTTTCCTTAGATATTTGCTTAGTATATGATGAGATTTTAGCATCTGTTATTTCACACTATATGTTGGTTAAATGCATGTTTAGTTGAAAACAAAACCTTGTCATGATGTTTAAAGCAAAGATCAGTAATCACATGCTTTATTTTTATCATAACCTTCTTTTTGCTTTTTTTTTGACTAAATCACTTTCATTTAAATCTCATTGTAAATATTCATCTAAATTAACTTTAGTGTAGAACTTTGACCATAACTCACTAAGATTAGTATAGATGCTTCAAAATTCACAAAGATTGAGTATCATGATGGCTCCCAACCACCAATCAATATAAATTTGTAGAATAGTTTAATTTGTTCTACATCTATTTCACCACATGTAATTAGATTACCAAAACTTGCTACTCATGCTCTAAATTCTCATAATTATAAAATAAGAAGTATTTTTTAAACACTAAGAGCACCTATGATACACATAGATGCATCAACAAACACTAAATAAAAGGCACTTTGAAGAGACACTGACTCTATCAAAAAAACGCATAAACAATAAAGTTTCCAAATTTGAGTGATGAATTAACCTGAATTACGTAACCTAAAATGGAAAGATCTGTGTATTACCTTCACGAATTAAGACCTAAATAGAAATCAATCAATGTTTGAATTCAAACTTGTAAAAGTTAATAAAAAATCAACTAAAGATAAACTATGGATTTTGATAACCAACAATCTAGATATATTTGAATAACATGACTGTGCTAAACAAAGATCCAACAAGACTTAAATGATTGGTTACAAAAATGATAATCGAAACACAAGATAAGACAAGTCTTTTTGAAATAATTTGGGTAGCGTAACGACGTTAACACTTCTAAAATATGTGACGTTTATGTTTCAAAGACTTCTAAGACACAAGACTTAAAATGATTTAGGCAACATAATGTTACCCATTTCAATCAAGTGTCACACTCAATATTTTGACATAAAAGTTTGCTAAGTTAAATTCAAGGTGTCAAATGGATGTTATAACACCTCCTCAAACAATGGAGTAATATAGACACAAGACTTGTTCAAAACATAGTTTAAACAAGTTTTGCTTTTAACACACCAAGTAATAAAATGACAAAATACAACTAAGTATTTTTCTTAAAACTTATCAAGATGTGGCAAAGTGGGGTTAACTAAAACTAATTTGTTTTCGATCATCTAGATAGATTTTATGTGTACCAACTTTTACATTAGCACATATAAGAAACAACATCTCATTTGGGTCCACATCAAATGACTTATTATAAAAAGGTCTAGTTCTTTTTACAACCACTACATCAGTTGCTTGCTTAATATAATATTATATCTAATATGATCATACGTCTTGGGCTTAGCCTCTAGTAATAGAGATGGTTTAACTATTCAAACCATCATCCTAATGAGGGGATCATAATTTATATACCCTCCCATGGAGATGAGTTAAAGACGATATTGAGAGATGAATCCCCAGATCAAAGCCTTTTTATAAAACTTATGGGAGGTAATGAAGTCCCCTTCACAAACCAAAACACGTTAAATAAAAAGTAAGTAAAAAATATTTATGGTTGTTTTTAGATCATCTAATCCATGAAGGTCTTGGGGAGAGCCTTCACAACATCATTTCATGTCTTTTTAATAAGACATAATTTGTAATGAAGATGACGCTTTTGATCCCACAAGTTCCCTATGGGGGGAGAACATACACACACAAATTCATTTTTACTAAATAAACAAATAACTTGTATGAAAATAAACTTACTCAAAAAACATGTAAACTAATATAATGTTAAGTTTATTTTAAGGCACCAAAATTAAATGTGTTGTGAAGTTTGGTCCCTTGGCTTGATTAAAAACTTGTAAAAACTTGAAAAAACCATCTAAAACATAAAAAATAAACTAAGTTCTTTTTAGATACCTAAAAACTAATGTAAGCAAGTTTGAAGGAAGTTGAAACTTGATTAGATTATTTGTTTTGCACCAATTGAAATGTTTAGATTAATGTTCATAATTAATTTGCAATAACTTACATAAACACAAACTAAGCAAAAAAAATACAACCATGTTCGTTTTAAGTACTTAAGTCCAAATGTGTAAGAGTTAGCAAGTTTATTTTAGATCCAAATAGAAATTATTGAAATTTGGCTAATTATTTTTAAAATTCTAAAATGAGATGTGTTATTAGTTAAAAACATGCAAATTGTTCTTCAATCAATCATTTAACCTGTAAATGTTAGATTATAACCCCCTGTTTAGAAGCACTTTTAGTTGTGAGTAAATGAACTTTGAAAAAGGTCTTGAGTTTGTGTTTTAATTGTGAATCCAAAAGCAAAAATATTATGCTCATAAATACTTGTTATCTCAATAAAACATAAAAAATAATATTAAACTTATGAAAACATGTAAACAATAAGTTAGAAAGTTAAAAAAAAAAAAATCGAATACATAAAACATAAAAAATTACAGTCAATTTTTTTATCATAAATTTTAAAATATATCTCAGTTTGTCACTAATTTTTTAAAAATTATTTATAGGTTCAAGATGCACATCTCTACAAAACTCCATGTCAAAACATTGAATAAAAAAATTATTAGCTTTGTAATAGCCGTTTTTACCAAAAAAAATAGAAAACAAAAAGTGGCAATCACTAAAAGAATCTTAACTTCTAAACTACAAATTAAATTTTAGTAAAATTTTGAGAGAATTAAGATGAGACTAGTAAGAACAACCTCTTAAAAATTGAGAAAGAAATAATAAGTGAATTAAAAATAAGAGTTATTTTAACATCCATTTTTATTTAAATATGTGGGGTGCATAATCGTGTTCTATCGGATGTGTCATTTGTGAATATAAAAATTTAACAAAGAGAAGAGGTTAGATTAAACGTTAGTCCACAAAAATATGAAATCAACACACTAACATACTAACATCTATATGTTTAGATCTCAAGAGGAGCTTAATAACAAAACTATGATGAAAACACAACTAAAACATAATAGATAAATCTTTTTACCTTCTTTGTGTCTCCAAGATGGATTTTTGAAGTGGCTTGATTGGATTGTACTCAATAAATCTTCATCAATGGAGTGTGTTTACGTTCATCTCCTCTTGGCACCATGCTTGGTTTGGATTAGCTTGATTTTGACATTATAACACTATGCATTTGTTTTATGGATCAACTCCAACATTATAACTCTACTATGTTTTAAGCTCTCCAAATGAAGATCACTAGAATTGTTTTTATAGATTTAGAAACTAATCGCAACACAAGGTGAGTCAAAGGGTAGTTAAGGCTTGAAATGGGTTCAAACTTGACCTAGGTGAGTCAAAAGTAACTCTAATAGAGTTATGAGTTGTCAAGCACTCATGATTTTCAATAAATAGGCATGGGTGAGATATTTTAGATTTTGGACAACTCAAAAAGATAATAATTACTTTTAAGATGCTCTTGATATTTGATTTTTTTTTTTTGATAATTGATTTAATTGCTCATGGATTAATTCAATTAGAACTTGATTAGAATTTGATTTGCTTTGACATGGTAATTAATCCTTTTTAAGCTTTTGAACATTTTTGAATGATTTTGAATTAATTGATGGTGCATTTGTTCAATTTAATTGATCAATAAGTCAAATTGATTTATTGCATAATTATAAAGATAAATTTGAGATATTTAAAAATTCTTAGGATAAATGGTCAATGGTTAGTAAGAATTGATCTAAAGTTGGATAAAAAGCCATTGGTAGCCAAATTTAGGTGTCTACACATTAAACATCTTTTATTCAATTATGTATTTCATGTTTTACATTCCATCAAAATTATCTTATTCAAACAACTACATCAACCTATGTCGACCTAGTTCTATATTCAATTTATCTCTGTTAGACTACAACCTTTGTCGAAATAGTTTTGTGTCTACAATTTTATCAATATAGAATGCCAATCTTATATATTCTAGTTTACTCTCCTTGTTCTCAATTACTTTACACAAACTGTGTCGACTAGAGTCACACAATTTTGTACTATTTGATCAACTACATCAGCCCAAGCTGATATAGTTCTAATTTTTTTACTTTCAATATAAGCAAGGCAATTGACTTTATTATTTTAGTAATTAATCAAATATTTACTTTTAAAAGTTGACTATCTATTTATTTAAATTGTTAAAAGTTGTAAACTAATTTTTGATAATTGATTTTTACCTTTTATTTTTCACTTTTTTTGGATTTCTCTAGAATCTGTGTTCTAATAGTTTTGAAATTACTTAGCTATTATCGTGAAATGTTATGTGATGTTCTATTTACAGTCTTAGTCTATTTTTACAAAAATCATGGCATGAGGGGCTTGACTTAATACTCATAGACATAGTACAGAGATGGATATATATTTTAGTTTCGATGTGCCTCATGATATATCAAAAATGCTTAAGAATTCTTTTTTATTTAACTTCAAAAAACCATCCATTTGTCTACTTTTGTAGTGCATCGGTTAACAATTAACACTAAAAAATTACTCTTAACTTACCTTTGAAACCAGGTTTAGTGAGGTATTAGAATGGTACTTAGTCCATATTCAGTGCTCTGAAACATTGAATCGACACTATTCAAGAGACAGATAAATATCCTTGAGAGTCTACAAATTAGTCATATTATTTTAGTCAATCTACTTGATCTTTATTTTTGGATAAATAGTTAACAAAAATAGTTAAAATTCACATTTTTTTGCTTGTTATTATCTTTTGTATTGTAGATTATATCATTCAGTGTTGATACAGATCTGTGTTACGTGTTCCAACTACATCTACCAACATCAATATAGTTGTGTGTATGAACAATCTACATCGACTACGTTTGATCTAATATACTATATTTTATTTTTATCTCTTTTTATCAGACTACCTTGTTTAGAATCATTTATTTTTAATATTGTTATACTTTTCATAGATCTGACTACATCAACTAGGCTCAATAGAATATATCTTTTTTATCTTTGTTTATGTAGATACATCAACCCAGGTCAATCTTGTACATTTACAACTTATAGTTTCTACTTCCCCAGACTTGACTAAATCGACCAAGCTCAATACAGTCTATCTTTTTTATCTATGTTGTTAGAAACCCATCTGGGTTACATAAAGTTATACCAATTTTTTTTTTAAATAATTTAATTATAAAATTATCCATAGTTATGTATAAATTCATTGTTTGATTATTAAATTATCAAATGTATCAACCCACTAGTTAATAATATAATTTATTTAGTTTTTAAACAACATATAATAAATTACAAGATGAATATTTCCTATAAATGAATAGTGGAAAGAATCAAGTACTTCAAATCATTGATATAATCCACAATACAACTATAAATAAGCATATAGTCACTATTATGCTAAATAGCCATCAAATAATAATGTACTATATATTAAAGTTTAGTATAAAATCAAATATACAATATAATATGTACAACAATACAATGAGCCTTAAAACAACTCAATGATTCATATATATAGCCATTAATATAATCTCAAATGGTTGAATAGCTGAATAGGGGGAAAGCATCATCCGAGTGTTTTACCTCCAACCACAGACCATCGGTCTCTTGCATACCTTCCCACTAGAAATGAACATTCCATTCATGAAGGGGAAGATAAGAATAGTGCAGATATCAAAAAATTAATTAGAATCCATGTGTGTACAATCACTAATACATGCAACAGTCATATAGACCATAAAAACCAATCATCTATCTAATATGATATCAACAGCATGCATGTAAAATAGAAAGTAAAGTAGAATGATAATGTCTCAGCTATAAAATTACTTTGTCTAAAGTTCTCATTATATAAATCAAATCTCACATAGCTCTGGGTCAATTCCACTCACACAAAATATCTATTAATGAACTACATACTATCAAATGATATCAGGGTGTACATATATGAATTGCAAGGCAACTCCCTCATATATATAACTCTTTATATGAAATGAATCACGTCAAATGATTCCTAATATTCAATCATGGCATAATAAATACAAATTGCATCATACAATAAATCTAGGTAATTATGTAATGAAAGGAATAAACAATCATCTCTAAACCATCTCATTATTTTAAACTCATGATAATGTATAGATTCTTCTACATTTAAACCAAAAATGCATACTGGACTCGATCAATAATCCAAGAACAATAAATCCATTCCAAAACATATCCCTCTTTCCTTTCAAACACAATTCATAAATACATGTTGGTATAAAACTCAATCAACAATATAAACCAATGAGTCTCACAATGGCTTATAAAACATCAATAATGTATCTTAAGCTTATTTATACTTCATTGACAACTTGTCCTTTTTATGCTTACTCCTTTGTTTCCTTAATACATGGAGATCCCATATTTTCATTTATATAAAGTTTCAACATATAAATGTTTTATGAACAATATCAACCCTATTGATTATATATAATAATGAGCCATTACAATAATATAACATTTGAAAATGTGTATTTAATATATAGAAGTTTGTTCATCACAATTCTACTTGTTTAAGATCCTATTAACTATTTGCTTGACCCATGGACAACCATCATCATCAATAAACACAATCGCTTATATAATTCATACTCAAAATTTCCCCTTTATAACATACGGTTGTTCAAAATCATCCAAAAGGAGACAAATATATGTTCAAGTTTAATATCTTAGTAATAGTTTGACTATGCATGTGCATACATTGATAAATGTAATCATCTTTATATGTACTTATAAATATATATACATAAACATTCATTTTTACATACAAAGAAATTAAGTTTCTAGAACTTTATTATTAATTATGTATATGCTTAGATTTCTTCAATTCAATTGTCTACATATAGGAGTGCTATATCCACACACACAAAAAAAAAAAACATATATATATACACACACACACACACACACACATACATTTGTGTGTGTGTGTGTGTGTGTACCTAGTATCTTAATTTCATTATGCATTGAGGCTCAACTCAACCAACATGAGTTCCTATAATTAAAATATATAGCTACAAATCTTTGGTTTCTGATGTCAATATGCATATAGAAATAAATATACCATACAAGAATTATATCTACATGTTCTAAACAAATGATATTTTTCTAATGCCCTTCTATAACTTGCCAGTCAACACAAGTGCCCAAGACATAGATGAAATTGAGTTGCTTTTACAACTTGTTTATATATGCTCAATCTATTTGAGATTTTTGTTCATTTTGTTTCACATTTGAAACATACAAAATTTTATATCCAATCTCCATATATAAATTATGTAACAAATAATTCTATGCAAGATATACCATGACGATTATCAATTCAAAATAAATCCCTAAATATGTAGCAGTTCTGAGGGTTACAAAGAAAGAACATCTTGTTGCTATTTGGACTAATACCTATTATAGGACGAAGTAAATATACAAGGTTCCTTAACTACTACGAGAAATTCGACATCAACTATAATAAACCAATCAATAGCCTCTCAATTTGTGCACAAATCAAATGTTTGTAGCAAAAGAATCTCACAGAGGGGATTTGACAGTCAATAAAATTTCAATTTATTAAGAGGAAAAAGGTTCAATATCATTTTTATAGGCCTAGAGATGGAACTGAATTCCATCCCTAGGTCTATAAATATGAAGCCCTAATTTTTATAGAGAGATCTACCAACAAATAGAACTGTATAGGGTATAAACTAATCCAGGTCAAATATTTATTATTTTGCTCCCAAATAGATCTAAAATTTTATAACAAAAATCCAAACATTTTCTATTTAAAAATTCAAAGCTTTATTTGCCTAATTATAACAATGTTTGTCATTACAATTGTAGGTGTTGGTAGCCTCCCTATCCTTCTTGACAAAATCCCCTTTCTTCATCCTTCATCTCCCCATTCCTTTTTCTTCATTCAGCTTGTTTTATTTTCTCCTTTCCTATACATTTTGCATGACCTGGGAATTCTCGTACAACTCTGTAAGTTCATCATAATAGAACTCAAATTTTTTCATGCATGATATATTCCATTTGTCGTTAACTTCTAATCATTAACCTTGTTTTCAGGCCTAACAACTACACGAAACCCTCCATTTTCTTAAATGGTGAAGTCAACCCAACATCATAGTAATAGAACAAACCTAATTCCTTTCTTGATATTACCTAATCTAATCATTTTATATTCAAAAGATGTATGGGAATAAATATATTAAAACCTTTAAAAAAAAACAAACCCCACTTTTCAAAGTTTCCTAAAACTTATTTAAAATAATTACTTTGGGTGTCTTTTTCCCCATTTTCCCCTCCTTCGGCCACCAAAAAGGGGCGGTATATAAGTTTAACAACTTTAACATGATAAACACCCAAGACTATGGATTTAAAATGCATAACAAAGCCTATCATAATTATAACATAACAACCCAAGTTTATCTTGAAATGAGGTTTAACAATGGTTCACATTGCAATGTACACCAACAACATTAGATAATTTAACTAACAAGTACATCCATTCCAAGTGATCTAGTAATCAACTCAAAGTCAATGCAGACATACAATATTAACCAAAGAAATAGTTAGTGGAAAGTAAACACTCGACACATTCTTAGAAAAACAACAAATAATTTTATTTTAGTAAGCATGAGTACAAGTGTGTGTGTGGAGTTTAATTCAATTCCTAATGCTAATATCTACACCCTCTCTTTGATGTTACTCTCCCTTTGTAGCACTTGTGAGGGAAAAATAGTCCTACAACCACCTTGATCAAATAAAAATAAGTTTGTCCGAGATTATAACAAGTAATCAAATACTCAGAATATATAAATATCAATAAAATATTATAATATAACCATTTACAAATGAAATCATAGTCAACGTGATCATAGAACATAGTATAAACATATGCAAATTCCATTAAATATAACTAATCACAAAAAATAAATAATATGACTGTCAATAATACAACATACATACCTAGATTAAATACAAAAATCAGAACTACAAATCATTGGTTCCATAACCCTTACTAATACTTAAGTAAATTTTGTAGAGTGGGACAAGATGTGATATTATTTACTCCTAAAATAGGTCATCGTCTTGATGATTTTTATTTTAAAAAATAGTTTAGGAAATAAAAATAATGTTCAGTAAAAAAACTATTTGAATAAATAAGGAAACAGTCTCAATAATTCATAATTTTTTTATGTAGCACTATCTTCAAAATATTGGTCCCATTGGACCTTGCATTGTGATATTTTTTAGTATGCAAGCTAAGTTTGTGAGTATCAATTACTCGTATTGGTTATACTGTGACCACTCCTAGATCCTGAACATGTAATGCATTCCATTCTAAAACATGCAAAAGATTAGTAATATATTTCTTAAGATAAAATACATGAAAAACATTATGCATTTGACCTAACTTTAGTGAAAATACAAGTCTATATGCTACAAGATTAATCACTTACAACGCCTCAAAGGTTCTCACATATTTTAGTGATAATTTTTTTGATTTCCTAAATTTTTTAGGGGTTGACTCATAGAAATACTTTATCACTAACTAAGAACTATCTTGTTATTCTTTTTAGGTCAATATAATTTTTCTACCTATCATTGGCTTTAGCTAATTTTTATCTTATTAATTTTAATTGTTCTTCTATTTCTACAAGCACATCATGTACATAATCCATTATATCTTTCAATTTATCCCAGTTGATTGGTGTCCTACACCTCATACCATACAATGCCTCAAAAAGAGTAATTTTCAAAGTTGATTGGAATAAGTTGTTATAATCAAACTTAATCAATGGTAGGTATTTCTCCCATTTGTATTGTTGGTCCATGTAGTACATCCTAAAAATATCTTTTAAAACTTGATTTACTCTCTTTTTTTTGTCTATTTGTTTCTGGATGGTAAGTTTAACTGAAGTTCAAATGAGTACCCAAAGCTAAACAGAGAATTTGTCAAAATATTGAGGTCATCCTAAGGTCCTTGTCTGAAATGATTTTTTTTAGAAACCCATGCAATCTATATACCTCTTTCACAAATATTTTGAATATCATTGGTGCATCATCTATACCTAGAATGAAATGAACTACCTTGGTAATTTTAATCATAAGTACCCAAATTATGTCACGATAGTTTTTAGACATCGGCAATCTTTGAACAAAGTTCATGATAATAACTTGCCACTTCCATTCTGATATGGAATGTGGGTGCAACAATCCAACAAGATGCACATATTCTACTTCAACTCACTGACATTCTAAACATCTAGACACAAAGTTTGTCGCATCCTTTTTTATTCCCTTATATAAATACAAGGGTCTCAATTTTGGTAATAGCTTAGTCACTCTCGGATATCCTAAATATAAAGAAATGTGTAATTAATTTAGCACAATATTCCTCAATTTTTTCTTGTCAAGTACATATATTCTATCATTATACTCCAAAATTTCATCATTATCAAATTAAAATCCATGGTATCTACGATCCTAAGAATTCTCAGTCAATGATTTCTAAACCTATTTGTAGAATTCATCTCTGAGTGAGAATTTTACTATCTAATTTTGAAAAGTACTTATTATTGTAGTCAAAGCTGAAATAACTTCTACAATTAGGGCATTTACAACTATGTTCTCTTTGTCCTTAATATAGGTAATGTCAAAATTATAATCTGACAAAAATTCTAACCACCACCTTTGACGATCATTAAAATTAGGTTGGATAAATATATACTTGAGTCCCAAGTTATTAATCTTAAGCTCAAAATTATTTTCCAACAAATAATGCATCCAAACTTGCAAACCATGCACTATGGTATCTAATTATAGTTCATGAGGAGCATGATTCCTTCATAAAGCTTTAATTTCCTTGACTTGTGGGCCACAAATGAACCATCTTACATAAGAACTCCTTGTAAACCATCTCATAATGCATCTGTTATAACTGTAAAATGACCATTTAGATCTAAAATATGTAACACTGGTACTAAAGTAAATCTTTTTTTTTAGAACCTAAAAGACTTCTATGCACTTATCAGACCAAACAAAACATTGTTTTTTCTGTTGAAGAGAGGTGATCATATTAACTATCTTAGATAAATTTAACACAAACTTACTAGATTACCCTATTAAACCCATGAAACTATGCATCTCATGCATATTTTTGGGTGCTGGTCACTTCATAATGGCTATAATCTTGGTTGGATCCATTCTTTCTAAAGAGATAATATATCCTAAATATTGTACTCTTCTTTGAAAGAAAGCACACTTAGACAACTTCCCATACATTTTATACTTATGCAACTGCTATAAGACCAAACACAAATTCTCAACATGGTCTTATTCACTTTTGGAATAGATAAGAATATCATCGAGAAATACTAGTACAAATTGATCAAGGTAATCTCTGAACATACTATTCATGAAGTTCATGAATTTTACAGATGCATTTGTTAGTCAAAAAAGAAGTAATGTGAATTCATAATGTTTATAACAAGTCCTAAAAGTTGTTTTTGGAATATCTTCCTCTTTAATTCTCAATTGATGGAACCCAACATGAAGATCAATCGTTAAAAATAATGTTGCACCACGTATTCGATCAAAATGATGATCAATGCGAGGTAATACTTTTTATTAATTGTTGTCTTATTAAGCATCCGATAGTCAATGCACAAATCAAGGGTTCCATCTTTATTTTTGGCAAAGACTATAGGTGTACCCCTTGGTCAAACAATTGGTAAAATCAACCCCTTGGACAACATCTCCTGAAGTTGGGCCTTTAACTTAATTAACTTGGTTGTTGTCATTCTATAGGGATCCTTGGATTATGGTTCCAATTCTGATATGATATCAATGGTGAAATAAAATTCTTTTTTAGGAGGTATCCTTGGTAATGTCTCTAAAAAAACATACTAAAATTCTTGCAAAAAATGATAGTCTTATAAAGAGGGTTCCTTAACTTTACCAATTTCATCCATTTTGACCAGGAATGCTTGACATTCCTCTTGTTGAGTCTTTTTAAATTGAATGTTTGAATTTGCCTTAATTTTAACTCTCTCTGATCTCCTTGAATTTGGATTAGATTTTCCAAATCATCTAAACACTCAACTTTCTTAAGAAAACAATCAAATTTGGCTGTGTTTAGAGAGTCAATTCACTCCTAGGATCACATCATATGACCCTAGTAGTGTTGCATAAAGATCAACAATTGTAGTAAATTTTGATAACTTTATTTTCACCTCAACAAGACATCTTTCAACCTCGACCTTGTATTCATTCCCATATTGAATTGACCAAGCATTTTCTATAAAACTAACTTTTTAAAATAATTTACTTAACATTCTAGGGTAGATAAAAAATTTAATGGCTCCTATATATATGTAATTATAGATAGGTTGTCTAAAAAAAGTACATGATACTTCAATGGGCGATACTAAAAAATTTGCTCGATGGTTGTCAACCACTACATGAATACACTACTGAAAGGTTCCCTATTGTGATGTAGATGTGTATGAATTATTATTTATATCATCTGTCTTCCACCAAGGATAATCTTTAACATAATGGTCTCCTTCACATTAAAGCATCCATTGAGGAGTTTCTTTCTCTCAGTCTAATTAACTCCCTTAAATATTTTTATGAAACTACCTCCAAGTTTCTTGTTCCATGAACCATTATTGAATATTACAATATGGTTATTAAATTGGTTCTTGGAATTCCCATTCTATTTATAGTTTTTTTTCTTGAAAGTTGTCTTTGAGCTTCCAAACTTATTTTTAAATTTTTTCCTAGCTTCAGCAAGTGATTTCAATTTTTATTCTTTCTTAACCATCTTTTCAAAGACCTGATCCATGGTGGATGGCGCATGCACATCTAATTCACATCTAATTTGGGGTTTTAAGTCCATAATAAACTTTTTGATCTAGAAATGCTCATTTTTTCAATACTGTAGAACATACTTCAAGAGCTTTATGAATTAATCTTAGTATTTATTTACCAACAAATTACGTTATTTTAGATTCTATAAATCTATTAATTTATTATCAAAGTAAAATTGGGGTATCCATCATCCTCTAAAAAGAGTCACAAACTACTCCTAAGTGGTTTTAATGGAATCAAGGTTCATCTTAAGCTTCTTATTAACCCATTAAGTTATTTATTTACTAGCCAGTTGGTAAGCTCCCTAAATGGCCTTAGTAACTTTATGATAATTTAAAACCTCAAAATATTTTTTTCATCTTAGTGAGACAAGCTTCAGCTTCATCACCAAATACCGTATCATCAAATTTGGGTGGGTTCACTTTCTTCATATCACGTGCAAGCTCTATAGCTACATGAACTCCTGTTAGTTGATGACCTTCATCATGCCCCTAATCTTGAGGTTCTTGATCAACTAGTTGTTCATCTGGAACCTCTTTTTCAGCATCCTCCCCATGTCTATGTACTTCTCACTTTAGATCTGTTATCTTTTCTCTAGTGTCATTCATGACAATAAGTATTTTATCAATTTTTGTATCTTGTTCAGTTGATAGTTGATTAGGATCAAATTGAGAGTTCGCATTTGAAATCCCTTCTCCACTCGATTAACCTTGTGCCTTTCTCCTCACTGAAATTAGGAGAAAATATTTATGTTACTGGACTCATCAGGTCTGAGTGTTAAATCTTCACTTTAATACCACAATATTAGAACCCCATCTAGGTTACATAAAGTTATATTTTTAAAAATGTCCAAATAATTTATGTATAAAATCATCCATAACTATCTATAAATTTATTGTTTGACTATTAAATATATTAAATGTAACAAATATAGAAATGTATCAACCCATTGGTTAATTAAAATGATCTACTTAGTTTTCAAACAGCCTATAACATATTACAAGATGAATACTTATCATAAATGAATAGTGAAAAGAGTCAAGTACATCAAATCACTAATATAATCCAAAATACAATTATAAATAAAAATAAAGACACTATTTTCATAATATTAAAAATTAATTACAAATCTCACAACCACTGTTGAATTGAATAACCATCAAATAATAATGTACTACATATTAGATTTTAGTACAAAATTAAATATATAATATAACATGGACAAAAATATAAATGATCTTCTAAAATAGCTTAATGATCCATATATATATATAGTCATGAGTATGATTTTAAATGGTTGAATAGTTGAACAAAAGGATAGCATCATCTGAGTACTTTATTTCTAACTACAGACAATCGGTCTCCCACACACCTCTCCACTAGGAGTGGTTCTTTCTTTCACGAAGAGGCAAATAAGAATAGTATGGATATCAGTGAAATAAAATATATATATGTGTGTGTGTGTGTGTGCAATCATTAATACATGCAATAGTCACATAAACCATGGAAACCAATCTTCTATCTAATATGACATCAACAAACACAAGTAAACTATAAATTACAGTGAAATGATAATGTCTCAACTATAACATTACTTTGACCAAACTTTTCATTATAAAAATCAGAACTCGCATGGATTCAAATTAATTTCACCCATACAAATTCTTTGCTATTGAACTGCATACTATTAGATGACATCAGAGGGTAGATATATGAATTATTAGGTAGCTCCCTCATATATCTAACTCCTACTATAAAATGAATCACACTAAATGATTCTTAATATTGAATCATGGCACAATAAATACATGTTATATCATACATAAAATTTAGACCATTATGTAATGAAAGGAATAAACGATCATCTCTTAACAATCTCACTATTTCAAACTCATGAAAGTCACATATATGTTCTTCTACATTCAAACCAAAAATGCATAAAGGACTAGAATAAGAATCCAAGCACACTAAATCCATTTCACAACATATTCCTCTTTCCTCTCAAACAAGTGTGTGTGTGTGTGTGTGTGTCTATATATATATATATATATATATATATATATATATATATAAACCAATGAGTCTCACAATAGCTTATAAAACACAAATAATGTATCCTAAGTTTATTTTATACTTCATTGACAACTTGTCCTTTCTAGACTTATTCTTTCATTTTCTCAATACATGGAGATCTCATATTTTAATTTATATAAATTTTTGGCCTATAAATGTTTCATGAACAAGTTCAACCCTATTGATTATATATAATAATGAGTAATTACAATAATATAACATCCGAGAATGTGTATATAAGTTTGTTCATCACAATTTTACTTGTTTACTATCCTAATAACTATTTGTTTAACCCATGGACAACCATCCTCATCAATAAACACAGTCACTTATATAATTCATACTCAAAATTTCCCCTTATAACCTTTGGTTGTTCAAAATCATCCAAAAGGAGACAAATATATACTCAGATTCAATACCTTAGTAATAATTTGACTATACACTTGCATACATTGATAAATGTAATCATCTTTTTATGTACTTATAAATATATATACATAAACATTCCTTTTTGCATGCAAACAAAGTAAGTTTCCAAAACTGTATTATCAATTATGCATATGCGCAGATTTTTTAATTCCAATTGTCAGCATACAGGTCTCCTAAATACACACACACACATAAACGTATGTTTGTATTTATGTATGTATGCATGTACATATACATACATTATGTATATACATATGTGTGTGTGTGTGTATACATGTGTATATGTATATATACATATACATACATTGTATATATAATGTATGTATATCTATATGTATTTATATACGTAATGTATGTATATGTATACATATATACATACATACATATTGTATATGTGTGTGTGTGTTTATGTATGTATGTATGTATGTAATATACTTAGTTTATTAATTTTATTATGTGTTGAGGTTCAACTCAATCGACCTAAGTTCTTATAATTAAAATATGGAGCTAAAAATTCTTATTTTTTCATGTAAATATACATATAGAAGCAAATCTATTGTATAAAAATTATATTTGCATGTTCTAAACAAACAATAGTTTTCTATCGCCCTTCTATAACTCGTCAGTCAACATAAGTGCCCAGGGCATAAATGTATTAGAGTTGGTTTTACAACTCGTTTATATATGCTCAGTCTATCTGATATTTTTATTCATTTTGATTCATATTTGAAACACACATAATTGTACAACCAGTCTCTCTAAGATATGTAACAAATAATTTTGTGCAAGGCATACCATGAATTATATCAATTAAAAATAAGTCCCTAAATTTGTATCAGTTCTTAAGGTTACAAAGAAAGAACATCTTATCGCTATTTGGACCAATACTTAGACTAGGACGAAGTAAAGATACATGTTTCCTTAACTAACGAGAGAAATTTCATATCCACTATAATACACCTATAAATAACCTCTTAAGTATGCACAAATCAAAAGTTTGTAGTGAAGGAATCTCACAAAGGGGATTTCACAATCAATAAACTTTTAGTTTATTAAGAGGAAAAAATCTCAGTATCATTTTTATAGTCTTGGAGAGGGAACTGAATTCTATCCCAAGCTATATAAATATGAAGCCTTAATTTTTATATAGAGATCTACCAACAAATATAATCGTATAGGGTATAAACTGATCTAAGTCAAACATTTATTATTTTGCTCCCAAACATATCTAAAACTCTATAGCAAAAACACATACATTTTCTATTCACAAATTCAAAGCTTTACTTGCTTGGTTATAGCAATGTCCATTGTTCCAATTGCAAGTGTTGGTATCCTCCCTATCCCTCTTGCCAAAATCCCCTTTCTTCCTCCTTCGTCCCCCCATTCCTTTCTCTTCCTTCAAATTATTCTCTTTTCTCATTTTCTCCATGTTTTGCATGATCTGGTAATTTTTTTACAACTCTGTGAGTTCATCATAATGGAAATAGAATTCTTTCATGCATGATTTACTCTATTTGTCGTTAACTTCCAATCATTAACCTTGTTTCTTGGGCATGACAGCTCCATGAAACCCTCTATTTTTATAAATGGTGCAGTCAACCAAAAATCATAGTAATAAAACAAACCTAATTCCTTTCTCTATATTCCCCATAATAATCTAATATTTTTTTATTTTAAAGGTGCATGGGAATAAAGATGTTAGATCCTTTTAGAAAACAAAACCCACTTTCATAAGTTTACTAAAATTTATTTAAAATAATAACTTTGGACATTTTTCCCCCTTTTTACCCTCCTTGGGCCACCAAAAAGGGATAGTTTAAAAGTTCAACAACCTTAGCATGATAAACACCCAAGACTCTATGGATTTAAAATGCATAACAAAGCCTATCACAATTATAATACAACAGCTCAAGTTTATCTTGTAATAAGGTTTAACAATGGTTCACACTGCAACGTACACCAACAACATTAGAGAATTTAACTAACAAGTACATCCAATCCAAGCAAGTTAGTAATCAACTCAAAGTCAATGCAGACATACAATATTAACCAAATAAATAGATAATGAAAAGTAAGCACTCAACACATTCTCATAAAACCTACATCAAATAATTTTATCTCATCAAGTAAGAGTATAAGTATGTGGGTGCGGGTTCATTTTAGTTCTCTCAATCCCCAATGTTGATATTTTCACCCCCCCCTCTCTGATAATACTCTGTATTTGCACCACTTATGAGGTCATAACAATCCTGCAACTACCTCGATCAAATAAAAAGTAGTCAGGATGGGATTATATAAGTAATAAAAATTATCAAAATATATAAGTATCAATAAACTATTGTAATGTAAATCATTTACAAATGAAATCATAGTCAACATGATCATAGAACATAGTATAAACATATGCAAATGTCCTCTAATATGATTAAAAAAAAACAATATGACTGTCAATAATACAACATACATATCCAATTCAAACATAAAAATCAGAACTACAAATCATTAGTTTCATAACTGCTACTAAAATTTAAGTAGTTTTTGTATAATGGGACAATATGTGACATCTATCTATGTAATTACATCAACCCATGTTGAGATAGTACATTTTCATAGTCCTATATGTTTTTCTATATCCTAAACTACATCAACCCAGCTCAATACATTTCATTAAGTCGTTGATATTGTTGCTTTGTTGTCATATTCCACCTCCTTTCTCACATCTCTAATTTGATCATCATCATGAAATCTTATATCATAATATTTATTGATACTCTTAACCCATTCATATTTTACATGGGTCATTCCTTCTTACCTGATTTATCCACCAATGAAGACAATGATTCATGGTGAAATTACTCCAAACAACCATCTAGATTAGTCGAATGTAACATGCTCCACATTACTGAAAATGACAATCGAGACGATTCCCATATTTTCAAAAATATTGATGATAACACCATTTATACCCCTAACATGAATGGTACCTTATCCATACTTCCCTATTTCACTATTCAAGCAATTGATACTAACCTTGGAAACCCCTATATGGAATCCCCCTATCATTAATCTTGGGAACTCTCCTCCTGCTAACATTGCGAATCCATGTCCTACTATGAGCAATAAAAATCCACCTATCGATATAACTCAAATTCTTGCTCAAATGGTTCAATAAATGAACATCATGCAAACAACTAACAATTCACAAATGCTCTAAATGCAAAATCATATTTTAAAAATGGCAAGTCAACCTCCCATCATCCTACCTCAACATAATCAAAATTTCTCTGCACCGCCCGCCCCCCGCTCCTCTTAGAGATGTCAATGGGAATATCATCCCTCAAACTCTCATGCATAACAAAATGCTTCAACATCTTCAAAATGAACCTTTAGCTCTATTCTTTGTATCCATGTACATTTTAAATATTTTTCCAACTATAAAGTATGATGGAACTAAAGATCTTGTTATTTTTCTTAAGTCTTTTGGTAATCTCTATAAAGAATGGGTCCAAACTAATACTTTTGATACTACTAAACTCTTTTTCAAAACATTCACGAGAAATACTTTAGAATGGTATAACCAACTCCCTCAAGACTCCATCTTGAAACTAGAGGATTTATTCAATTATTTAGTTAAATAATTTCAATAGAATGATCTTATTAAAAATAGCCTTAGCCACTTTATCAATGTTAAGCAAATACCTACTGAATTTGTTCATACTTTTATCAAACGATGGAAATAATTAGTTCACAAAGTTGATCATAACATGAGTTATGATAATATTTTCAAACTTTTTATTACTACTCCTAAATCCCCTCTTCAATATAAAGTTAGAATCTTTTCTCCTCAAACTTTAGAAGATGCTTTTGACCAAGCTAAAAGACAAGAATAAAGACAAGAATTCCTTATGAATCAATTTTAACCTTCTCATAATCTCATAAAGGAATATTTTCAAACTTCAACTAATGCAATCACTGACACTAATTCTCAATCTAAATCTCCTGCAAAAAAATAGGAGCAATCAAATTAGATATTCAAACTCCCTCTTACCCACCCTTGAATGTGTTGAAAATTGGAAAGTTATTGTCTCCATCTAAGCCTTTCATCTATAAAAATGGTGCTCCCCCATCATGGTATGATCCTAATAAATTTGTTTGTTCCATGTTGATATCAGTCATTCTCATGAGATATGTCATACACTTACAATATTTGTGGTTCATTTCATGTTAGGAGATGATTTTGATCATGGTGTTATGATCAAGATTTGTCATACTTATTATCTTAAATCTTATCAAAACTGAAATCTTTCCAAATATACTTGTCAAAAATCTCAAAAACCTTCTTTCGATTCCAATGCACAACATCCTAACAAAAATATTTGTGATATTGAGGCTGATAATGATCAATATTATATGAATTCTCAAAATGTGAACGTGGCCAAAGCCAATTATCATCATAATCCCACTCACAAATATTTTTCTTACCAAACCTAAGAATTTTTCTATTGAAGACCAAATTCTTAAATATATTACAACTACTAATCAATCATCTTTAGAACCAACCACTAGTGATGATCTGCATCCACCAGTGGAGCCTCAAACTATTTCAAATATTACCTCGCCTACCCAACCTAACCCTCGTACTCATTCTTCTTCTAAACCTCATTGGAATTTTGTAGATGAAATTAATTCTATGCCTTGTAAAATCCCTATCATGGAATTATTAAGAACTCCTTATCATTGCAAGTTTATTATGCAGCAACTGCAAAACATTGAAGAAGCTCATCTAATGATTTTGAATTTTCTCATTCAAATTTTAAAGTTCCTACATCCATAGAAGTCCACACTATAGAAATCATCTATTCTAATAAACCCTCCATATAATTTCCTAAAGATGACGTGATTAATGATGAAATTCTCTTTGGAATTGATTATCCACTTATCTTCATAAAAATTATAATCAATAATACTTTAGTTCAGAAAGTCTTAGTTGATGAAGGTTTTGGCATTAATGTTACTTCTCCTTGGTTAATCCAACAACTCTAATACTCCAAATAAAATCTCAAGTAAACTCATCTCATGTATTGTGGATTTGATAAAACCAACCAAAAACCACTTGGTTGCATTTGGATCCCTCTTACTATCGGACCTTCCTTCTTACAACATGCTCTTAGGTCGTCTATAGATTCATCATATGTGATCTATTGCATCCTCTGGTAGTCAATGTATTAAATTCATACATAATGGTAAACATTACAAGCATGAGGTAGATTCTAATTCTTGGATCATCCAAATTCCAAACCCCAAATCTTAATATCGTATTCCTATGAATTTTAAAATTAATAATCCTCATCTTCCTACATTTTTCAACATGCATACACAATTACATGTTACTCTTGCAGATTCATATGATGATGAACCTAATGAATTTCAAAATATTTACAATACCACTTGATTACCTTCCTATATAGTAGAATATATTCCTCCTTTACTTCCACGTGATCGAACCATTCCCTTAATAAATAACACTACTGACAGTCCTCCCCCATGTAGTGCACATGAAGCTTCTTATACACAAGTTGATTTCACCTGTAATGAATAGGGGGTATCCAAACTCTTTCGAGAACCTTTAGCCATGTCTCCTCGTACTTTCAATAACATGGGTATCTCAACCACAAATGCTCATACATGTGTTATCTCTCCATCTTCTAATGATGCTTACATCATGGATCAAGCCCAATCACACGATTTAGACATTATGCATTATCAAAATACCTTATAAAAAATATATGCTTTCAATAGTGATGTTCATGTCATTCACATATCATCTGATAGTGGATCAAAACCTGAAGGCTTTGTACCCCCTACCAATGCGCTCTTGCTAGATACCCATGGATAGTACAATAAATTGACAAATTTGATATAGTATAACCTATAATTCATGAGTGCACTAGTCACACCTTAGATCAGATCAATCTAGTGCATCATGCTTCATCATCTTCAATATATTGTATCGACCAACTTGATACAACTAATCCAATACCCATTACTTATAATCCTATCAATCTAGTTGATAACATCTTGCCTAACATCATTATCCTTGCTACCATTCCAAAATAACCTCTATATTCTACCCCTACTCCTGAAATCACCTAGATGCACAATCTATCATTGTCAAACAAATACATTTGATATCAATGGAAACCAAATTAAAGATCTTTAAGTAGATGTCTAATATTATGGACCTGTACGCACACTTCCTAATACAAAGCTATATTAGAACTACTCTATGCTCATGAGCTTCAACTTCCATGCCAACATCATAAGCTTCGCAATTTCTAGAAAAAAATTCCTCATTTTAACAACTTTTTTACTAGTATTGATCCCAAAACACATCCTATCTCCACATTTCCTCTTGCTCCAATCATTTCCAAGACAACAATGTTATGCTTATTGAGGAAACTATTGAAAATAATTATGGAACCACTATTGTTCTTTGACCTATTCTTGTCTCTAAGAAACTTTATCCTACAAAGCATGACAATTTTACTCTTTTTTTCGATAAGTAACGTGAAGCCTTTACATGGTCATTAGAGGACATGCCTGGGATTGACCCTAGCATTGTGGTCCATAATATCATCACCTATCTTGATGCAAAACCTGTGTGTCAAAAGCAACATAAATTTCCTCCTGATATTTCTACCCTATGTCATAAAGAAACCATAAAAATTATAGATGCTAAGTTGATAAAACCTATAGATTACTTGGAATGGTTTTCTAACATTATTCTTGTTCACAAAAAAGTCACTATGGTCATTTGCATATGTATTGATTTTCATAGTCTTAATTTAGCATGTCCAAAACATATTTTTCCTTTACCATAAATTTATGCCATTGTTGACTCTATGGTCGGCTATGAAATGCTCTCCCATAGATGATTTCTAAGGATATAATCAAAGTTATATTGCTCCCGAAGATCAACATAAAACTACTTTCACCACTGAATGGGGCACCTATTGCTACATTAAAATTCTCTTTGGTCTTAAAAATGTTGGTGCTACCTATCAATGTGCAATGACCAATATATTTCACGATCTCATTCATAAAAAAATAAAAACTCATGTGGATGATATTATTGCTAAATCCAAGTGTCATGAAATTCATCTTCATGACCTCACTATCATTTTTGATCACCTCATCAAATACAAGGTTATATTGAATCCTTATAAATGTATTTTTGGTGTCACTTATGGTAAACTCTTAGGCTTCCTAGTCTATTTATGTGGGATTGACATTGTTCCTACTAAAATCAGAGTTATTTTTAGCATGCATATTCATCATTCCATTCTAGATATACGAACATACCTTGGTAAAGTTAGAGCAATCTGACGATTCATTCCTAAAATGGCTTATTGTGTTTATTTGGTTAACTCACTTATTAAGAAAGGTATTGCTTTGGAATGGACTAATGCATGTCAAAAATCATTTGAAAACATGAAGGAATCATTACTTTATCCTCCCACTCTTTGACCACCTTCCAATGATTGTCCACTCATATTTTACACTTCATGTACCCCCATATCAGGTAGGGCAATGTTCACCCAACAAGATGAAACAGATCACAAATATGTTATTTATTACATTAGTCATTCACTAATAGATTATGAAACACATTATAAAAATTTGAATGTGATTATATCTCCATCTATTTCATAGCTAAAAAGTTTCGACATTACATTCCTTACCAACCCACTTATGTCATTTTTCAATCTGATCCCCTTTGTCATTTCTTCTCCAAAGCTTTCTTACCTTGAGATAGAATTGGCAAATGGATGGTTCTCTTTATTTAATTTGATTTACAAATTTGTTATATAAAAATTAGTTAAAGGCCAAGTAATCACTGATCAACTTGTTACACCCCTATACCAACTACTAATCACCTTCAAGATAATCTTCCTAATAAATAAATCGTTTACATTGAAGGTCTTAATCAAGTTATTTCACTTAAAGATTATTTTCATAATTTTATAGCTGATCTAGAGGAAAACAACCTTGATGAACTAGATACTTCAATTTCTAAGACTAAATCCAAAGTCCTCATTGAGGAATTACCCAAAGTTATAATTTATTTCCATGAAGATACTTAGATATTTCAATTTGATGGAGCTAAATGTCTTCAAGGAGTTAGGTCAGGTTGTGTATCAGTTGATTCCCACGGTAAAATCATGCCTCTTACTTTTAAATTAAACTTTGATGTCACTAACAACATGTTTGAATATGAATATCTCATCATAGAAATGTAAGCATCTATTGATTTAGACATTCCATATTTACATGTTTTAGGAGATTCACAACTAATATGATGTCAAGTAAATGGAGATTATCAATGAAAAAGTTCAAATCTCATCACATATCATCAAATCACTACCACCCTTTCTAAATAATTCAAATCTTTTACATTGTACATGATTCCCTTCCTTTGTCAGCTTCTCTCTTTCATCCTCATCAAGCACTTCATCATTCACAATTTCTCATTAACATATGAAAGTCGCCACCTTCATTACAATCCAAAAATGACTCTATTATAAGTCATATTGAGGCTATCACTACTTGATAATTTCCATGGTACAAAAAAATCGTTCAATCTATTGAATATCATACTTATACTCTAGAAACTGACTCTCGTGAAAAGACTCGAATTCATAAATAAGCTTGAAAATATGTCTTTTAATATGACATACTTTACTATCGCAATGTTGAAGGAACATTGCTTTATTGTGTCACTCAAGATGAAGTCCATTCTCTTCTATATCAAGCATGTGAGGTAATTTGCAATGGTAACTATAACATAAATACTAATGCCTGCAAATAACTCTGCATGGAATATTCATGGCCCACTCTTGAAAAGGATGCCATCACATTTTTTAAAAATCATAATCCCTACCAACTTCATGATGATCTCATTCACTCTCTTCTATAAAATCTTCAAACTTTAGAATCTCCTTGGCAATTTTATAAGTGGGGATTAGATTTCGGTAAATTACTTCAATCACAAGATGATCATGTCTTCATCATTACTGCCACTAAATATTTTACCAAGTGGGTTGAAGTTATTCCCCTTGTCAATGTTATGGGCATTACAATCTCTAAATTCATTATTAATCAAATTATTTGTCTCTTTGGAATTCCTCACGCCATTATTTATAACAATGGTGAAATTTTCAAAAATAAAGATATGACACAATTATGTGCAAAATTCAAAATCACAAAAAAAAATCCACGCCTTATCATCCTCAATGTAATGGTTAAATTGAGGCCACTAACAAAATCCTTAATAAAAAATTCCACAAGACATTTCTTGATTCTCATTTTGATTGGCATCTCAAGATTTACCTTGCACTTTTGGCTTATTGTACTATCATTCCTACTGCCACTGGGGCAACTCCCTTTTCCTTAGTATATAGATCTAAAGTTGTTTTACCTTTTGAAATCGAATTAGCTTCCTTACGCATCTCTTTTCACTGTATTATTCCAAATGAAGAACTTTGTTAATCCCGTCTTCATGCCTTTGACTTAGTTGATGAGCGACGTATGGGTGCCTTACAACATAACCGCCAATATAAAGCTCAAATTTACAAACAACATAACAAAAAGGTCAAATTTTGTACCTTCAATGTTGGTGATTTAGAACTTAAATTATATTATACCCATGATAAAAAAAGCAAATACGCCAAAAAGTGGTGTGGTCCTTATCTAGTCAAGGATATTCTTGGCTCCAGTACCTACCGATTACAAACTAACAAAGGACATAACTTCAAAGAACCAACTAAGGCTCAATTTTCAAAGAAATATTTTTCTTAAATTACATGCATTGTTATTTACATTTTTTAAGTTGATGTTAATTTACCTAATTATAGTATGATTTTTATATATTTGTGGTTCTTTATTCCAAATTTCCTATTGTGCAGAATAACATCACTTTTATTATACATTATCCTTAGTTCCTATCATTGGTCCTTTGGTCTATTTATATTTTTACATCTTTTTACTTTTTTCAGTGTGTGAGTTCATATCATAAGACCATGCATAGGACCCAACTACTCCTCATGAACATATCTCGTCTCTTTTATTTTGTATGTCAACCTTCAAATTTATTTTGAGTCTTTGAATTCTTACTTCAAACACTTTATAACCCTTTCTAAATCACTTTTTATGCCTCTTGACTTTCCAAATTTGTGTGTTTCATGGTAAGACCTTAGTTAAGGCCCTCCTTTAGATACCCACTCTGTCTTTCTTTTTCAAATTGTTTTCACTCCTAGCCTTACCTGAGGTGTCTTCCCTGAAAGAAAAAGCAATAGTCTAGACTTGTGTTGTCCGACACTTAGAATCAGTCATATTATTTTGTGGTAAAACTCTAAGCAATATATTATCATGTCATCATTCACATATACCATTTCTTATGATGATGATTCATACTTACATGTCATTATATCATTTTCTCATTTAAGATTTTTTATGATTTGAGATAACTCAATCATTTCATGCTTATTTTCATTCTCTACCTTATTCCATATCATTATGGACACACCAAGGTCAGTTTCAAGATCACACTCCTATATAATGTGAAAATATATGTGTCTTAGACACCATGATCTCTAAGTTCTTTTCTCTAGCCACCAAGTGTAAGTTCTCTTGTGATAGTCATTTTTAGCACCCATGTTTGGTTATTCTAAATCCGTACATAGGAGGAATAGATAAAATATATATATATATTAAAATCTAAATCATAAAAGAAACAAAAGACAACGATAAAAAGGCAAACATAAAATCTTAGAAAGTTAGATGTGATCTCTATTTGACACATCTCATATCCTAGTTTAAGATCAAACTCCATAGTTGCCATCATGATAGATCCAAGGTCCATTGGGGTGTTGTAGGCCAGTAGACTGAGGTAGGGTGTCTCATTATGTAAAAACATATATATAGTACCACCTACCTTCTCACACAAGTATAAAATCTTCACGGTATACTGATGGCTCTATAAGGGGTTCTAAGGAATAAGGAACATGTTGTGGGAAGGAAGATCTATTTCATTTTTATTGTATCTATATCCTTCATGGGATGATACTCATACTTCACCCATTAACCCAAATTTGTGTTGTTAGAGTAAGTTCTCTAAGGTTATAAATGTCAAAAATATCTTTGCATTGTCGACTTGATTTGAGTGGTCTTGTCTCAGTTACAGATTTTACACCTTGGTGCTACCCTCACTTTCCTCACCATCCATTTCAATTACCCCCTTGACAGACAAGTATTAATTAATCTTTTCCCAAAATCTATTCTCCTTATCATACATCTCTTTTAGACATGCTCATAACACGATTGTTTTAGTTCATCCAACATTAGAATAGAAGCTACATCTTTTAGTTGTTGTTAGATGCTCTCTAGATTATTGCCTTATCTTTCTCAGATCTCCCTTAGTTATGTTTGGACTATGAGATTATTTGTTTCACTTTTTTTCAAGATTAATTTTTATTGTTTCTTTTATTTCTTCCATTTTTGTTTGAGTATGGATTGTTACTTCTATTACATTGATGCTGGTCTAATTATTATTTTTTGTTTCCTTTGTTTGATCTGGATTGTTATTTTTCTTACTTTAGTTGCATTGCTATGTCTTTCATTAATTAATAGCCTTGGCTTTTGATTACCTTATTTTACCTCTTTCTTATTATTTTGATCTTTTGGTTCTAACCTAGCCTTTGGTCATTGTGGCTAACCAATTGTCCAAAATGCTTAATTCTAATTTCCAAAGTTTACTAGTTACTTTGATTTTTCTACAATTATTTATTTTCGCTCTCTAGCCTTGTGTCATTAGGGTTTGTTCAAATGCATTTATTGTGCCATCAACTATCAAGACTATAAATATAATAGGGAACCACTCAGTGATAAAGGTATGTATATGGTGTTTTCAAATCTTTCAAAATTGCTTACTATTAGTTATATTTCACATTTCTACTCCAACTTGTTCGCACATATTCGTGTGTGTGTGTTTTTTTTTGCAAGGCACCACCCCATGTTGCCCCATAGTGACACGTGGTGAGCTTTGATTTGGGCATATGTATAGACACAATATTTTTAAAACTTTATCATTTATTAATGATTTATCTCTTGTAGTAACTTGACAAGTTTCCTAATAACCCCTGACTAAGCTAGGACCTATATTTTCCAGCTAAGTTAGCCTAGGTCAGTGTAGTATTTTATGCTTCTCATTAGCTTTTAAACTAGGTCAACCCAAATTGATGTAGTCTAAAAGTTTTGACACGCTTTACACAACTAGGTCGGCCCAGGTCGACCTAGTTTGAGGCTAAATGGTAAATTTTTAGAAACTATGTCATGGTGGGTTGATTTTGTTAGCTAGAAATATGGAAATGTTTAGTATCTTTCACCTCTATAAATACAAGTCCCATTTCAATTTACTAGAGAGGACATTCATTTTCACACTATTATAACTCACAATTATACTTAAGTCTACATTCGAAGAAGCCATTGCTTAGAGTTTGCCTTCGAGGCAAAATAGCTTATCTTTTGGAAGTCTTGTATGCAAGTAGGAAGAGTCTTGTAGCCTAGATATGATTTAAATTATTGTGATCCTTACAAAGCCACAACAATATCTTGCAAAGCACCATTGGCCAAGGGGTAGATTGAGCCTCGATTGGTTTAATCAAGGTAAGTAGTTATAACTTTTGCTATTTCATTTGATAGATAGATATTGCACAATTAATAGCTTGAATATATAACTCCTTGTTTGGCTCCTCTACATTTAAATTTAATGTAACTATAGGGTTTTCCAAACTTGTCATTTCCCACTTTAGGTGACTTAGGCCCTCATTTGCCTACTATGGTCCCTTACCTTCTTAGTTTGTTATAACCATCTCCCATATTTGTGTTGCAAGCTTTGATAACACTAGATTAGATTAATTTCATTATTTGAAGACCTAGTTAGGGTTATTGCATTAGATTAATTTCCTAGAGGCTTTGGAACCCTATCCATTGATGTTTTGTGATAATATATCCTCCAACTAAGGTTTAATGGATCCTTATTGGTCCTGTCCCTGATATAACTAAGTATCTAATAAGTTTTATTTGATTTACCTTCTCCAAGTCTGGATCTATTACGTAGGACAAGTTATAGGTCTATCTTAATTTGTTGCATATATCATGAAGTCATCTAAAAAAACCTATTCATAATAGTCCAATGCTCCTTTCCTAGGTTAAACATATATCTACTCACAACTCTCATTGCATGTGTGATGTCAGGTTGGGTACATACCATAGCATACATCAAGCTTCAAATAACATTTGCATAAGCAACCTAATACATATCATTAATCTCTTCTTATGTCTCTAGTCATTGTTCAAACAAAAAAAAATCACCAACATGAAAGAGAGAACTCACAAGTTTACTTTCCTACATTATAAATATTTACAATATCATCTCAATATATTTCATATGATTGAACCATACTTTCCTATTGGTCGATTCCACTTAATTTTCATGCTTAAAATTAATTTTGTAACACCTATATCCCTCTTATAAAATTGAAGGATAATTGAGATTAAACCTTATTGATTGTTTTCTTGTTATTATTAATTAACAACATATTATCCACATACATAATAAAATTAACAAAGTTATCACTAACATATTTTAAATACATACAATGATTGACCTTTCTTCATACAAACCCAAGTCCCAACCACTTTTTATTCCACATCCTTGGTGATTGCTCAAAATTATAAAGATGCTTCTTTAACCTATACACTAACTCGTTTCCTTTAACTTTAAAATTTTATGCCTATACCATATAGATCTCTTCCTAAATCTCCCAATACAATTTTTTTTTCTCTATATCTATATATTCTACTTCAAGATCAAAATTGGTAAAAATAGATAAAGTGAATTTAATAGTAGTTAATATAATAACAGGAGAAAAAATCCCAACAAAATAAATTCCCTCCACCAAAGAAAATTTGATTTTCTACCAAACGATCTTTATAATTCTCGATTTTTTCTTCTACATTGTACTTCTTCTTGATAACGCATTTGTGGCCAATAGGTTTTCTACCTGTAGGAAATTTCACCAAGTCCCATGTCAAATTTGTATCCAATGACTTCATTTCTTCATTCATGGCCTTCTTCCATAAGTTATTTTTATTTGAATCAAGGTCTTCCCTCATAGTCTTAGGATTTTCATCAATAACAGATAACATGACAAAATAAATGTAGAATGGAAATCAAGCGGACCATAATTTTTTGGTTTCCTTCTGATTTGATCTAACATTTTGAAGAATGGAGTTTGGTATCCTTCCTCTTTCGGTTCATCTGAATCTTCTTCAAGAAACTCCCTTTCAAATTCATCTTATTTTGTAGCTTTGTATTTAAATACAAATTTCTCCTACTCTAATTCAACCTAAACCCTTTCTTGATATTCCTTTCATTGTCTTTATGGATTTGTAAACCCTTTTACTTCTCTAAAGTTTATGTTAAACTAAAAATATTCTTAATTTTTTTGGGTTCCAAATATTGCATTCTTTTACACTATTACCTTACCCAATAAAGATACACTTAGTTAATTTATAATATAGAAAAGTTATTTTCCTTTGGAATATGCACATAAACATCACAACCAAAACACCTAAGATGTTAGAGAGAGGGTTTCTATCAAAAATATGAAGTAGCCAAGATTAAATGCTAACCTAAAAATTTATTTTCATCAAACAAATAGAAAGAGATGGAAAGATTCAGGAACAAGGCATACCACTATTATTGCATTAATTTGCACAAAATAAGATATTGAACATAGAATAATCTCTATATTCCTTCTCATGTGAGGATGTGAGGGAAAACCTTTACTTCATAAAGAAAGGGTTTGATTATTTATTAAATAAATGTTTCCAAACTTGGACCAACCTCTTTAATGGAGGTGGCTGAAAATTTTATCTCATGTGTGTAGCCATCAATGGAATAGTGATGGGAAAAAAGGACATACAAGGTACATGGGTTTTAATGTTGAGGTATATTCCTAATGTTGGTATTAAGGCATTAATGTTGTCATTGATTTCAAATTTAAGTTGAATATCCTTCATGTCAAATTTCAAAATTGATGTCATATTTGGTGAAGTGGTGTGTGACAAAAAAAAAAAGTTTTGATTCTCTGTGGAGAGAAAATTTAAAGGCAACCTGGTATTGTTTCTGAGGTTTGAAGACATATCAAGATCATGTTCAAGATACAAGGGAATCATCTTGATTGAGCTCTAAGTACTAAGGAATATACAAGGTAAGCACATGGGTCAATAAGTCCTTGTATTCTATATGAGGTTTTATCACAGGGTTGAAATGTGACAAAGCTCATAAAGTCTATTGAGAATAGTGTTGTCTTTAGAGAATCATGTTTGAAGAATGACATATTTGAGAAATGGCTTGTTTGTGTCCAAACTCTGAGTACTAGGTATCTTGAATAGCTTGGTCTAGCTCTATGAAGATGTATGCATGATGCATGGTAAAGCTTTGTGATTTGGGTCAGTACATGCATAAAAAAGTGTCATAAGTTGTGCTAACAATGATCAAGAGACAAAGAAGCTTACTGATGAGTTTAAAGTTCTAGTGTTGAGGCTTAATTTTTACATGAAATACCTAGTGAATTGGCATAGGTCTAGTAGCATGATGAGTTGAGACATTTGAGACCTGTGTGAGCAAGGTTGGCAGTGTATGAGTAAGATATGAGATCACATGCCATATGTATGACGTTTTGAAGATAGTCCAAGAGGTTTCAAGACTTGATCATAGTGTAAGTATGACTGGCAGTGTAAGGCCTAGTATGCAAAGTGACCTATAATGGTCTAATGAGGAGTCAAGATCATTTACAAAGGTGGCAGAGCTATTGAAAGCATTAACAGAGGTGTGATAGGTCATGTTAAGTGTATGAAAAAAGTTTGAAGTCAATACCTGAAGGAGAAATCATGAAAACCTGTGATAAGGTTCCCTATATACACAGAATGGGGTGTTGCAGACCCGAGAAGAAACTTATTGTACTCGTTGGCACGTGAAACCTTTGCATAAGATCCTGAGCACTTCATGGAACTTGGGGAAGGTCCCTATCTTGATTTTTATATCATTGGTTTTAGATATTAGGGAAAATTTGTAATGAATGATTGTTAAGAAGTGAAACCAGTCAAAACCCTTATAATTACCTGATAAGAAAGATCTAATCGATTATGGCTCAAAATGGTCTTGTTAACCTAGTCTAATGTTTGTAAAATGTATATAACTCTTTAAGGTTTTCTTATGTGGTTTTGATTTGTCTTGACATGAAGTAGAAGCTACAAGAAAACCCTTGTTTTCAAAGATTTTGATGCTACAGGCAAGGTTGACTAGGTCAAAGCATGTGAATAGATGGAGGATGTTGTGTAATACTTATAGTTTAGGCCCATGAAATTTTTTGAGTAGGTTGCAGACCAAAAATATGCTAAACTAGTCATGGAAGTTAGTTTATCACTAAACATACCTAATGATCAAAATAATGAGAAAACTAGGCGAGAATAAGAATGAAATTAGGGATTGGTTGCAGAAGACTAGGGATGGATTATAATGCATTGGGCCATCATTAAATACCTATGCCTCCTATCCCCTTGGTGTGTTGATGATTCCTATACTCAATAAAAAATTTGTCATCAAATTGGTCTAACATAGTGAAGTCTATGTAGAGTGAAGTAGTGAGATTGGTCTGTAAGACCAATATTGATATATGACCATGAAATATATATTTTTTAGAGATGATCTAAGGATGTTAAAGGTTCACAAAAATATATTTAAATATCACATAATTTTTCCCATAGGTGTTCTATGACTTAATTTTCTTGACTATGCTTTTGATGTTATATGCAACTTTTTTTGTGTGTGTGAAAATGATGTTTCCGAGTCATTTTACACTAAGATGGAGGATACAATGCTTTTGAAGGTGTTATAAATCTCTCATAGGATCATGTGAATGTACTTTTTCTCATTGGAAGTGCCTATTCAAAAATGGAGAGTCAAATGTTTTTTTATTGTTTGTTGACAGTGTTTGTGGTTCTAAGTGAGCCATCTACAGGAGTGTTCCTGAGGCCTTTTAGCCTGTGTAGTGAATACCAAAGCATTTTGGGAAGTATTTTATGTCATAAATATCCTATTAATATTATTTTATGTGTGGTTTATGTGGCAAAGTTATGTATTTGGTTCAAATTTACAAGATAGACTTTCTGACTATGAGAAGGCCTAAAGGCGAGCATACCTAATTGGGTGGTTCCAAGAGTGAAAAGATCCAAATGGTGTTGAGGCCCCAAGAAGAAAGGGTCTATTCAAGTTACATATGAAATTTTTCATCCGTTGGTGAAGGCTTAAAGTATTCAAATGAGATCTAAGTGAAACGTGTGCGTAAGGAAGGCCTAATTGCATTAAGTCTCTAGTAGGCCTAATGGTGGTTTTAGCCCTTAAAGGTAATAAACGACCTATGAAATGTATTTTTAACTTGTGAAACATGTGTAGTGATATATTTCAAGCATAATCCATTTTTGGTGAGGTCTTTGGACGAACAAGATGGGTATGCGAAAGAATCAAGTATAACGTCAAGGCCTAATAAACCTATTTTGACTAGTTAGAATATTGAGCTATTGAGTGAAAGATATAGTGATTTGGAGAATAGGTTAAGACCTTGAAGATCATTAAAAATCTGAGCTGAACAAGACATGATTATCTAACTATGTTTCTAAATGTGTTAATCAAGGTCATTTGACCTAATTATGCCAAGGAGAGGGCTAACTGAGCAAGAAGGTATAATAGGTTGTTTGAGAGAGAAAGAAGTGTAAGAAGAGCAAATTAAGGAGATCATGTTTAGTTTAGTACGCAATAGGTGTCCAAAGGTGATCAAAGATTCAAGGTAGCTGAGTTGGTGCTTGGTTTCCTAGGAGGTTGGAGCCTCCTTGCAGGTTGAAGCTTGCTAAATGTACTAGTTGAGTTGGTGTTTGACTGAGGGGCTAGTGCTCCTTGTGGGGTTGGTGCTTCACTAAAATGTTGAATCATTCCTTATAGGATAGTATTTCAAATTGTGAATCAGTGGGTTTTCTTCCCTTAGAGGGTTTCCCACATATATCTGATGTTCTTATATTGTTTGCTTTCATAGATGCTTTTAAGTGTGCATCAATTGGTGTAAGTGAATGAATGATTCATGAATATTAAATGAAAATGAAGGATTATTTTTATACAACTAATCCACCCCCCCCCCTTTGGGTAAAGGAAGATATGATAACAAGAAAAAATTATTCAAAAACAAAAGGAGTCTTCACACCAAGGAAGATTGCAACTCATCTAGTCAAAGTGAGAGAAGTGATTCAGAAAGTGATCATGAAGGTGATGGTCTTGATGTCAATGAGGTTCTCTTAATGACTGAAGAATAAAGTTGCTCAGATTCACAATAAACCATATGGATTGGAGGTGTTGTTGGTGATTCAGATGAAGAAGGAGATGAGGTGAATTTTGAGGTTGAGTTGATGAAAAATCTAGAAGAGCTGAAGATGGTAAAGAAAAAGAATAAGGTGATGAGGTCCTTAACCAAAGATTATGAGGATCAAATCAACTTGTTTGAATCTAAACTAAGTATCAACTCCAAGGAACAATAGGAAATAGTCAAATAGGTAGAAAGTCAACTTGAAATTGTGACTGCAAGCCTAGAGGCAAAAGAAGAATGTGCAAGGTATGTAGCTAAAGTGAACTCTTTGAGAGCTGAATTGACACACGCATCAAATAAGGTCAAGTCCTTTATAAGGTTTGAAAAGAATACCAATGATCTAGACAACCTTCTAAGTAGTCAAAAGACTGATAATGACAAAACAAGCCTTGGCTTCATTGGAGATCAAGAGGACACTAATGTGATCAAAAAGGTCAAAAATCAACCAAAGAATAAGGATGTTGACGGGATAAAGGTCAATACTATCAAGAAATCTAATAACATAAGGTATGTTAATCCTTTCAATGGATATTGTTATTCATGTAACCAATTTGGTCATAGAACAAGGCATTGTAGAAGACCTTTCAAGAATGAATTTGCATGGAATTATGAGGAGAACCATCAGCCAAGAGGTATGGGTCATGGTGTGTTTCCATCTCAAGGGATAACATGTTTCAATTATCATAAGGTTGGTCACATTGAAAAATATTGTAAGCATGACTTCTCAAGATAAGACAAGAAATTTGAGGCTTTTAGAACACAAGAAAGAAGACAAAACAGTAAGTGGAAACCCAAATTAGCTAAGGTTGATAACCAGTCTGCAAGCCCAAGTGGACTATTTGTCATGGTAGTGTAAAATCAAGATGCAAAGGAGCGCCAAGAATTTTCTCTATCAACTCAAATTGTTGATGAAGGAAACAAGACCAATAAATCAAACTATAATGTTGCTCAAACAAAGTTTGAGGGGGTCAAACCCTAAGGACAAATTAATCATAAGGGGATCAGGAAGGAAGTCCAATCCTGCAAGGACATGGAGATCTAGAAATCTCATGAGCTTATGTTGTTCTAGTTCTCTAGAGTAGAGGTGACTCCATTAGGCTTCATGGAGGCACTTCAGCTAGAAATCAAGAAGCATGAAGGATGCTTGGTCTTAAGGGGAGTTTTGTGGTCATAAGAGACCTTCGGATTCAATTTTTAGTCAAAGAAGTCTGCTACAATTGTGATTGCAAGAGACAAGTCACAAAAAGTTTGTATGATGACTTGATCAAACCAAGTCACAATTTTGAAAATGTCTTGAATTTTCATGGAGACAGAGTCAATCGTGTCTCATGAGTGGGTATGTGAACCTTGTATGTACTAAAGTTTTTGATAAAAATGATTGATGAGTTTTTTTTAAAGAAAAGGTAAGTTTCCCTAGGTTCAAGGATCAAATAGCTACCAAGAAGATGAACCTTTGTCATTAATGTCAAAGGGGGAGAAAGTTCCTATTTCAAAGGTCAAGTATTGAAGAAGATACAAATTGAAGGAAAGAGAATGATCTGCTATGCTTAAGGGTGTTTTTCATCAATGACAAAGGCAGAGATTGTTGAGGTATGTTCCTAATGTTGGTATTAAGGCAATAATGTTGTCCTTGATGTTAAAGTTAAGTTGAATATCTTTCATTTCAAAAGTCAGAATTGATGTCGTGCTTGGTGAAGTGATGTGTGACAAAAAAAAGTTTTGTTTCTCTATGGAGAGAAAATTTGAAGGCAACTTGGTATTGTTTCTGAGGTTTGATGACATATCAAGATCATGTTCAAGATACAAGGAAAGCATCTTGATTGAGCTTTAAGTACTGAAGAGCATTCAAGGTAAGCACATGGGTCAACAAGTCCTTGTATTATATATCAGGTCTTAGCACAAGGTTGAAATGTGATAGAGCTCATAAAGTCTATTGAGAATAGCCTTGTCTTCAGAGAATCATGTTTGAAGAATGAAATCTTTGAGAGATAGCTTGTTTGTGTCCATACTCTGAGTTCTAGGTATCTTGAATAGCTTGGTCTAGCTCTATGAAGAAGATGTATGCATGCTTCATGGTAAAGCTTTGTGATTTGGGTTAGTACAGGCATAATAAAGTGTCCTAATATGTGCTAATAATGATCAAGAGACAAAGAAGCTTACTGATGGGTTTCAAAGTCTAGTGTTGAGGCTTAATTTTTACTTGAAAGACCTAGTGAATTGGCATAGGTCTGGTAGCATGATGAGTTGAGCCATTTGAGACCTGTGTGAGCAAGGTTAGAAGTGTATGAGCAAGATATGAGATCACATGACATATAGATGAGGTTTTGAAGATAGTCCAATAGGTTTCAAGACATGATCATAGTCTAAGTATGATTGGCAGTGTAAGGCCTAATATGCAAAGTGACCTATAGGGGTCTAATGAGGAGTCAAGATCATTTCCAAAGGTGGTAGAGCTATTACAATCATTGACAGAGATGTGATAGGTCATTTTAAGTGTATGTAAAAAGTTTGAATCCAATACCTGAAAGAAAAAGCATGAAAACATGTGATAAGGTTCCCTGTATGCATAAAATGGGGTGTTGTAGACCCGATAATAAACTTCTTGTACTCGTTGGCATGTGTAACCTTTGCATGAGATTCTGAGCACTTCATAGAACTTGTGGAAGGTCCCTAACTTGATTTTCCTAACATTGGTTTTGGAGATGAGGTAAAATCCTTTATGAATGATTGCTAAGAAATGAAACCAGTCAAAACCTTCTCAAAACCCTTATAATGACCCGATAAGAAAGATATAATTAGTTATGGCTCAGAATGATCCTATTGACCTAGTTTGATGTTTGGAACATGTAAAGGAATCTTCAAGGTTTACTTAGGTGGTTTTGGTTTGTCTTGACAGGCTATAAGAAAACCCTTATTTTCAGGTATTTTGTTACTACAAACAAGGTTGACCAGGTCAAAGCATGAAAATGGATGAAGGATTATGTGTAAGACTTATATTTTATGCCCATGAAAGTTTATAAGTAGGTTTTAGACCAAAAATATGTTAAACCGATCATGGAAGTTAGCATATCACTAAACGGGCCTAATGAGCAAAACAATGAGAAAACTAGGCGAGAATGAGAATGAGATTAGGGATTGGTTGCAAAGGACTAGGGATGGATTCTAATGCATGGGGACATTATTCAAAACCTATCCCTCCTATCCCCTTGGTGCATAATTTTTTATGATGCCTATACTCAATCAAAAAGTTGTCATCAAATTGGTCTGTCTAACACAATGAAATCTGGGTAGAGTGAAGTAGTGAGATTGGTCTGTAAGAACAATATTGATATATGACCATGCAATATATATTTTCAGACATGATATAAGGATGATAAGGTTCACATAAATCCATTAAAATATCACATAAGTGTTCCCACAGGGGTTCTATGACTTGATTTTCTTGACTGTGTTTTTGATGCTACAGGCAACTTTCTATGTTTGTGTCAAAATAATGTTTCTGAGTCATTTTGCACTAAGATGGAGGATTTAGTTTTTTTAAATGTGTTCTAAAGATATCATAGGATCAAGTGAATTTATTTTTTCTCATTTGAAGTCCCTGTTCAAATATTGAGAGTCAAATGTTTTTCACTGTTTGTTGATGTTGTGTGGTCGTTCTGAGTGAGCCATCTACAGGTATGTTCTTGAGGCCTTTTGGCCTATGTAGTGAATACCAAAGAATTTTGGAAAGTATTTCAAGTCATAAAGATCCTATTCATATGATTTTATGTGTGGGTTATGTGTAAAAGTTGTGTATTTGGTTCAAATTTACAAGATAGACTTTCTGACTATGAGAAGGCCTAAAGGCAAGCAGACCTAATTGAGTGGTTCAAAGAGTGAAAAGAGCCAAATGGTGTTGGGGACCCAAGGAGAGATTAGGATGGGCCTATTAAAGTGACATATGAAATGTTTCATCCATTGGTGAAGGCTCAAAGTGTTCAAAGGAGGTCTAAGTGAAACGTGTGCTTAAGGAAGACCTAATTGCATTAGGTCTCTATTAGGCCTAATGGTGGTTTTAGCCCTTAAAGGTAATAACCGACCTATGAAATGTTTGTTTCACTTGTAAAATGTGTGTAGTGCTCTATTTCAAGCACAATACAAGTATTTTGAGGTCCTTAGCCAACCAAGATGGGTATGAGAAAGAACCAAGTATAAAGTCAATGCCTAATAAGCCTATTTTGACTAGTTAGAATATTGAGCTATTGAGCAAAGGATACAGTGTTTTGGATAATAGGTTAAGAGCTTGGAGATCATCATAAAGTTGAGATAAACATGACATGAGTATCTAACTGTGTTTCTACAGGTGTTAAGCAAGGTCATTTGACCTAATTTTGCCAAGTAGAGGGCTAATTGAGCAAGAAGGCCTAATAAGTTGTTTGAGAGAGAAAGAAGTGTGAGAAGAGAAAACTAAGGAGATCATCTTCAGTTTAGTAAGCAACAGGTGTCCAAGGGTGATCAGAGATTAAAAGTAGCTAAGTTGGTGTTTAGTTGCCTAGGAGGTTGGATCCTCCTATCAGGTTGAAGCTTGTTAAATGCATTAGTTGAGTTGGTGCTTGACTAAGTGAGGGGTTGGTGCTCCTTGTGGGGTTGGTGCCTCACTAAAAGTTTGATTCATTAATTATAGGATAGTATTTCAAGTTGTGCATCAGTGTGTTTTCTTCCCCTAGAGCATTTCCCACATATATCTCATGTTTTTATATTGTTTGCTTTCATAGATGCTTAAGTGTGCATTCATTGGTGTATGTAAGTGAATGAATGCTTCATGCATATGAAGTGAAACTGGAGGATTGTTTTTATACAACTAATTCACCCCTCCCCCCTCTCATTACTTTTACTTCCAAAATTTAACCCAACATGAGTACACTATAAACTTAACTAGGATAAAACCCAAATTGAGTTTACATGGGTTTAAATAGATAACACCATTTTACGCTAACATCCCCCCATAAGATTTACATGGGAATAGATGAGAAGGGAATACATGAGAAGTATTGCATAATGATTCCTAACCATGAGGGTCTAATGACATACTCATGTAAAAATTAGACAAAATACAATTTGGTGTTGAGTATCACCATGGATGCTAATCCATCACAACATAATACATGGGCATCAACTATTGCAGCTACCAAGTCAAACTAGGAACTAGTGTTTTGTACAATGCTCATTCAGGTGAAACACTGATCTCAAAAATGGATACTAAAACACCTAAGGAATCATAACACACCCATCCCCCCACATTGCTAAGATAGGTGGAAGATTTTCATATCCTAGTCTTAGCCTGCAATTATACAGGGTGAGAATCAAAGGATTAACTAACATTAAAGGATTTAAGGTGATTCCTCCCCATAATTGTGTAATTATGATCTTTTGGTTTTAGAGGTCGTCATTAGTGTAATCCAATTATGCAAGCAATTCATTTTTTTTCTAAGCTTGCCATATTTTTAGATGGTAAATCTATCTTCAAACCTTTAGCCTTGTCGAAGCTTTGAGGTATTGCTATGCATACAAGACATTATAATTGTGTCTTTGGTTTGATTACTTATTAAGGACCTAACGATGGAGCATATCTATGTTTGATTTACTGTTCTTGAACTTAATGATTGCTAATTTTGATTAAGTCTTTATTGATTTAGTAAGAAGGTAATGTTGTTTGACATTCAATCTTCTTAGAATGACCTAATATTTTGATTAGGGTTTTCGTGGCATGATTTTTGGAGGGCTATTATTTGAGAGTGATTTTATTTTTGGCATAATGTCATCTAAGTAGTGGAAGTTAGAGGAGAATAGAGGGAATTTAAGGATTGATCCTTGTCACGACAGTAGCCATGGAGAACGTGGAAAAAAACTCTGAAACTCATTACTAAAGTGTATTGATGAGGAAGGTAGTGGCCATGGAGTTGGTGGGAGTATTAAGGTCATGTAGACTTTGGTAGAGTAGACAGTCATGGTGAAGAACAAAAAAGTTGGAGCATAGTTTCTAACCACATGCATGTTAAATTTCCCTCCTTGTTAAGATTTATGTATTTAAGCTCTTGAAGCAAATTATGGCAAACTTCTTGTAGTATTAATGCCTAAATGGGGTAAAAACCCATAAATATATATGTAGGTATACATATATGAATATATACCTCGATTTAAGATGAAATAGAACATTTGAGGGTCCTTCAAATTATTAGAATAACCATATATGGTGGGTCATGAATAAACATCATGTAATGAATGGGGGTATAACAATTTTAGTGTTGCTTAGTGTCCCTTTGTGGAAGAATGATCTAATATGGATGTCATAGTAAAATCTAAACTGCATTTCAATTCAGTTGGCATGGTGCTTGATTTATGCATTTGTTTTTATGTAAAAGAGTAAACCCTAGCTCATACATCTATGACTTTAGTGCTCTATGGTATTTTGTTGGGTACTTAGCGATTATGTTGTGTTTCTTGGAATTAACTATAGCAGTACAGTAGCATCATAAAATTCTTATGATTATTGTATCAATCTAGTAACTTGAATGGTGTATTGGTATTTTTAATATCTAGATCTATTGGGGTAACCTAAAAACCTTTGTATTGTTAGTAGCACAGTGCTCTTGTATGTTTCTGAATTATGATATGCTTTGATTCAGTGATTGGTCAAGTAAGTTAGAAAATTATTATTTTTTAATGGCAGTTGCATTCATGGTTGGCTGAGCCAAAAGTTTAGTATGGTTGTGAGAGGTATTAAGAAGTATATATAAATACATATAATTCTAGTATATATTTCCTTATTGCTTGACTAGGTAATTGAGGTGGTATTTATCCCAGTATTATTTTGTGGTACTGTTAATGTACACCTTATGGTAGCATGCTAACAATATGTGACTTTTATTTGAATTTAATGATGTCAACCACGCATTATTCATCTCGTGGTTGTATAAATTTTTGTCTACTTCCCATCAACTATTTAACTATATTATACATAATGCACTTTGCCCTTCTGAATATTGGGATCTAGTTCAATCGTTTGTAAAATGTACTATGTTATGGAATGCATTTTATTTGAAGAAATCTAGACTATACTTAGAAATGTATGGCTGAAATTCATTCTTGCCTTGTTGTTTAACTCTTATGGAACAATAAATAAGGTATTCCAAATTTTCTATTTCCAAGTGATCTTGTTAAACTTCAATGTTATTGGTCATATGGAAAGGTTGGCATTATACTCCCTGATTCAAAATTTTGGATTGTGACTTTCTGTATCTAAAATAAATTATGCATGATAGTTCTCATTCTTTTAGGAGTCACTATTTGTTCCAACTCAATTTTGGAGTAAGGTGATTTTTTGACTATTGGTTAGATATTCATTGGGTTGTGTACTCATATATGATAATTACGCTTATTAAATATAATGAAGCATTATGATATCATAAGCACTGGAAAATTTTACTTAGAAACCCCTTTTTGTATGATAGTCATTTTTGGAACTTGTTATGCTTGTTTATTGATCTAATGTTGTTAGAATGCTTACCCTGAAAAGAAGTAACATTGCAAGCTTCTACTGACTTGTCTCATTGCAATACCTTAGTTAGGTGATGAGTTGTTTTATGAAAACCTTTGTTGCTCAAATTGCAAATGTGCGTAAATTACCTCTCTCTGAATGTTAGACTTTGCTTGGCATGTTTTAATGTTGTTTTTTTGTTGTTGATGATCTCTTATATATGTTAAGTAACTTATATTGTGCCAATGATCCTTGAATAACATGATAAATTTCAAGCTTCGTATAAGGCATTATAGTCAATAGAGGAAACTTTATTTTAATACTAAAGGTTGTTATGCATTGAGTTCAGTGGCTAGTTATAAAAACATGCAACAACATTGTATTTTGGTGTCAGATACTTCTTGCATGGATGTACTTACTAGTTGGATAACTTTTTGTAATTAATCCCACAGTTTGTGAGATATTTCAATTTACTTTCATTGATAAAGATGTTATAAAGGGATCATGTATGTTGATTTGCTTGGAAAAGCTCGCTTCATTAGATTGTGTTTTTGTTAAGATGTCACAAGGTCTAATAAGAAGATGGCATGGAGTGTTCATCCTTAGTTGTATCAAATATATCATTATGACCTATATTAAACCATGCTTCTTGTGTTGCATTCCTTGTCCTTGTTTATTACTTAATGTCTGAATATGATTATTTGGGGTTGGCTGTGTTGTGGGGATTTGTTGAGAAATAATCATTATATGGTTAGTGTAGACTGGATGTGGTGGTCTCAATTGTGACTATACTTTCAACCTGATCTTCTTTACTGATCAAATTTAGCTTGATATTGGTTATATGAATTAGTGGTTTCTAAGTAGAATTCACTCTTACTAAAATGTATAGCTTCTTTGAACAACCTTCACATCTTTAGATTACTAGTCTTGTATGAATATTGACCACCTCCTAAAATGTAATTGTGGGAGAGTATTAGCTAAGTCAATTGTGTATTTGGATCAGGGTTGTGTATTTATCACAACAGTTTATCTTGATTACAACATGCTAATAAATTATACACGTGTCCAATGTTATTATCAAAAAAATTGGTACTTTTCATATGAAAGTAGGAAAAACTTATGGTCATTATAAAATATGGATGAATATTGTGCATGCAACTTAGGAATGTTTGGGACTACCTTGTTCAGGCTGTAACAACCCTTATTCATATTTATTCTCTTATTGATTCTCAATGAAAGTTGCAACATAGTGCAATGTGCTAAAAAGAAATCACATAATGGATGAAATTATATGGAATCATTATGTAATTTGAATCTTTGCAAAGTTGTAGTTTACTATCATACCTATTGGTAGTTAGAAAATGGAAGTTGTGATTGTTAAGTTAATATGATTTATGACTTAATTTATTATGGCTATCTCAAAGAGAAAACTGGGGATGCTATGTTTAAGGAAACTCTAATTGGTTTCTTGATATATTGATTTCATTATTATATGCTTTGGAGTTATGTGTATTGACATTATGATAGTTTTATGATTTAGTTGTGATTGTAATTCAGAATTGAGTAAGGAATTTAGGGTTCAAATATATTTACTTGGTCCAAGATTTGTTATAAAACATGAGTCATTTCTCACAAATATATTGAGTTGAAGGTGATTACATGCCTAGGACAATAGTGTCTGAGTAATAAAGGAAGTGGTAAATTTCTTGATATAGTTGTGAAATCAGTTTCCTTGAACTTTCATTATGGTATTGTTCATTGTTGTACATGATGTGCTTGAATTATTGTTTGCATGAGTGGAAAAATGAGTAATTTGTGTTAAGTTCTAATGCATTATGAGAATAAAGGAAACTTAGTTAATCGTCACACATAAGAATAGTCAAGGACATATTGGAAATGAACTATGCCAAGAAGCATGTTTTGTACCAATAGAGAGACTGAGTAACAAGTGTGAATATGTTTGGAGAATGGGTTTTGCATAGTAATGAATGTGGATCCTTGGGTTACCAAGTATAATTTGAATCCACATAAGCGGGTAGTAAAAACTTTTTTCTCTATTATTCACTGTATTTTTCACTATCACTTTTGATCATTGGTTGACATTAGATAATATGAGCAATAAAGAAGATATAGGACTTGTAGTCTTGCATTAAACATGCAATGAATGAGGGCGAAACCCTAATATATCTTGGTTTTTTTATATAATGGTATTTATGAGTAGGAATAATGGGGTTCTAGTTCCATTAGTTAAATTCATTGTCAGAATGGGCCGCAACGAGGATCAACTAGATAGGTTTGAATGCACATAGATGAATCTATATGGAGTAGTGAAACCTAAAGAACAACTCAGAAAATGGAAGAAACTTGTCTTCACAACAAAATTTGTATTAATGAGCATTAGCCAAAAAGTGCATAAGATGATACATTATATAGTGAGGAACTAGGCAACCCAAAAAGGTAATTAACTCAAATCATAATTATAAAATGACTTAAAGTGCATTTCTCCTAATGATTTATTATTAACCTAAGCAAGCTAAACAAGACCGTGTAGACAAAACCCAGTGGGACAAAAGTCTACACCAACACCCCCCCTTAAGTGTAGCTTAGGTGGGTAGAAGAATTGGGTCCCAACAAAAAGGCCTATTTAGGTACTCAAGTACAGATAGATGATTCCCTAGAGGAGGAGGAAGATGGAACTGCTCAAACCCCAAGATCTCGTAAATGAAGATATGTACTCTTAGTGAAAGGTTTAGTGCATATATCAGAAACTTGTTCCATTGTCTATATGTATTGGAGATCAATGACTTGCTCGTGGATGAGCTCCCTAATGAAATGCATGTGAATCTCTATATGCTTGGTACTTTAATGGAGAATCGGATTCCTGCAGATCTAGATTGTGCTTTGGTTGTCACAGAAGATGATTATTGGTAATTGAAACTGAATTCCAAACTCAATGAGAATCCCCTGAAGCCAAATAACCTCAGTGGTAATATTAATAGCTCCTATGTATTCTACCTCTATAGAAGATAAATCAATAGCATTTTGCTTCTTGCTAGACCAACTAATCGGAATCTAAATTGATAGAGAAACTATAGTCAAAATTAGACTTACGAATCTAAATGTCGCCAGCCCAATCTAAATCTGTATACCCAATTAAGTTGATGTTGATGCATGATCCATAATGAATCTTGAAACTATGAGTACCCTGAATGTAGTGGAGGATCTGCTTAGTTGTTTTCCAGTGTAGCACATGTGGTTCTTACATAAATATTGAGACCATTCCCATTGTATATGAAATGTCAGTTCTAGTGTGTGTAAGGTAGATGAGATTGCCAATAAGTTGTCGATACAAGGTAATATCAACCAATAGAGATGGAAAATCAGCTTCAAGCTTCACATCAGATACAAAAAGAGTCAAAGTTGGCTTCAACCATGTTAAACCGTGCAAGTAAATCAAGAGCATACTTAGATTGTGCAATAATGATCTCAAAATCTGACTAAGTAATTTCAATATCGAGGAAGTAATGCAATAAGCCCAAGTCAGTCATTGACAACCTGTTAGACAAAGCAATTTTCACTGATGTGATGGTGGATGGAGAACTCCCTCTAATTAATAAGTCATTCATGTAGATAACATAATCAATAGTGAATCACTCTGTTGTAAAATGTAAATATTTAAATCTGAATGGAATTTGGTGAATCCAACCAAAAGAATAAAGGAGTCCATCTTGGCATACCAAGCTCGAGGAGCTTATCTGAGGCCATAAATGGATTTCCAAAGTTTGTAAACTAAGGAAGAATCTTTCACAAATCTTTATGGTTGCTCCATGTATATTTATTATTTGAGGTCACCATGAAGAAAGACACTCTTCACCTTCATTTGATGAACATCCCAATGATGTGTTTCGGTAATGACGAGAGTGAGTCGGATTGAATTCATCTTTGGCAACTAGGGTGAACGTCTCAGTGTAGTCATGTCAAGCACCTGAGAAAAACCCTTTGCTACTAAAAATGCTTTGAACTTATCTACGATCCATTTGCTGAAAAAATTGTTCGATAGATCCACCTACATCAAACAAGTTTTCTTCCCTTGGGAAGTGGCACTATATCCCAATTGTTATTCCTCTACAAGGAACTATACTCCTCTCCTATAACATTATCCCACTCAGGAGTGTCTGATGCCTCACAAAACAATTTTGGATAGGAAACAAATGCAATGAAAGCATGTCGGGCATCCTGGAATTGTGAACGGGTTCACTTACTGTCTAACGGATCTCCAACCCATTGGCCAGCACTTTGTAGTTTTTGTCTAGCCCAAAGAGGACCAGTGCTTGGAGATTTAGGAGGATATTCTTCATCTTTCGAAGATATTCTAGGAAAAGGAGGGGAATCCTCATCATTACTCTCATCATCAAAACTAGAAGAAGAATCTGGATCATCAAGAAGCTAATCAAGTGTATCTGAATCATCAAATCCCAATGCATAGAAGGAAGGGGGAGAGGTGTCAAGTGTGGAGTCCAAAGGACCCTCTGAAAAATGAACACTCCTCTCAATGAACAACTCTTGAGTGGTGGGGTGGAGAAGCATGTATCCATTAACACCCTTAGGATATCTAACGAAGATGCAAGATGACTCTGAGATTTCATTGTCTTACATTTTTTATTTAGAATGCAAGCCATAGCAGGTGAACCAAACACTTGAAAGTGTTCAATTGTGGGTTTCTAATTGCTCCAAGCTTCAAAAGGAGTGACTCCCTTCAATATTTTATGAGGAACTTAGTTCTGGATGTAGCAAACACAGTTGATGGCCTTGGCCAAATACTGAGGTGTAAGAGACTTGGAGTGTAACATACGGTTAACAATTTCCTTCAAGGACTTGTTCTTACGCTCTGCAACACCATTTTGTTAAGGAATATATGGAACTGTATGATGTATTTCAACCAATTCTAATGTACATAATTTCTCAAAATGGTTACTTACATACCACCATTGTCGGTGTATAAAATCTTAATGGCTTTACCTGACTATTTTTCCACAAGTGCCTTGAAGTATTAAAAATGGTCAAAGACCTCAAATTTTTGATTGAGAATATACACCCAAGTTTACCTTGAATGGTCATTGATGAAAGTAAGCATGTATTTAGTCCTATTCAATGAAGGTTTTGGAAATGGACCAACAATGTCACTATGAAAAACCTCCAATATCTTTGTAGCTCTCCATGATTTTCTCTTGTCATACTTCTCCTCTGGATGCTTACCAAGAATGCAACTCTAGAAAACTTTTTCAGAAAACGTAACTCATGACAACCCTAAAACCATGTCTTGATGAATGAGTTTCTACAAGTAGCAATAGTTGAGATGATTGAATCACTCCTACCATTATTAACTCACTTAATCTGAATGAGTGAGCAACGTAATAGAGGGTTGATCAGGAGTAAAATGTGTAAAAGTACACAACTTGGATTGGTGATCTGCTTTCCCAAATGAAACAATGGATTCACTATTAGCTTCCCTAATAACCATAAATTTGGGTGTGAACTCAACTTTATTTCTCGAATTGATGTGAGTGATTTGGTAAACAGATGAGAGATTGATGAATAAAGAGGGAACATAGAACATCATGAAATGTCCCATTATTCACTTCAACATATCCTTTTCCACTAACTTCTGCAGAAGTATCATCACCCAACAGGGTGGAAGGCATAGAACAAGGCTCCAAAGATGAGAACATGTCATGTGATGAATCCATGTGGTGCGAGGCACCAGAATCAATAACCCATGTGGAAGGTTGGGATGCAAATACACCAAGTGCTTTACCCTTATCTTTGCCCTTCTTACTATCTTTAGCCTTAGAAGACACATGTTGATGAACTCTAAGTGGAATAATCAGGGACATTGATATTGTGCTTCTCAAGTGTTTTTGTCAATTGGTCAATCTATTTCTTCGTGCATTTGGACTCATCATGTCCAAATTTATTTCAATTGCCACAAGTGAGTCGTTCTTTTTTGGGTTTTCCATCTGAAGAGGACTCTTTTGGTGCTTTTGATGCTTTTGGCTTAGCATAAGATTTTTGACCCTTTCATTGCTCCATGTCCTTCTTATTCTATGTCTTCTTTGTACTGCTGGAAGCCTTCTATTTGTCATGACCCACAATAGAGACATGCGATTTAGATGACTTCATTGTACTCATTTGGATAAGTTTGTCTTGCTCTCAAGTCAATTCAGTAGTAAAGTCATCCAAGGACAACATTGTCCATGTAATCCCAAGGGCACATTTGGTGGTGTGGAAGGTAGAAATGAATATAAAGTAGTCAAATCCCAATTTGGTAAGGATGAAAAGAATCAATTGATCATCTTTTTTATCATTGTTTTACGGTTTCAACTATAACCTGAGTGATTTGAACTTTGTGAAGAAATCTTGTATAGTATCAAAGTTGCATAAGCTCAAACTTATGAGCTCATTATCCAACTCATGACCCCTCATTTCATCTTGCTTTCCAAAGGGTTTATCCAATAAGGTCCACACTTGATTTAGAGTTGTTGATTTGATATGAAAAAGCAAGTCAGAAGACATAGATAGGCACAATAGATTGTAGGCTTCATCACTTCAATTGTACCACTTCACCTTCTCTGCATCAAGTGTTGGTTTAATTTTTATACCCATTGTGATTTGGTGAAAGCCTTTGCTCCTCAAGATGATTTGTGTTTTGACTTTCCACTCGTGATAGTTGAATGTTGTAAGAAGTAAAATGAAACTAAGATCCATGCTGTAGAAATGAAGTGTGTAGTGAACTGTGTGTGTTTTGACTGGTAATGTAACATCCCTGAATCTATAGAGATTTAAATTTACAAGGCACACAAATATCACCAACGCGAAGAGATCAAAAAAATTGGAACTTAAAAAAAAGGCACCTGAAAAGGAGAAGTTAGATGAAATTTATGCTCATTTGAATATTTTTTACTTGCAAAAAATGAGATCTCCACTTTGCATAAATTAAAAAGATTAGGTGTACAAGAGTTGGTTGGCCAACTTGGTTAGAAAAGTTAAACCCCTTTGGGTTGGGCACGACTAAGGCTAAAATTCTCATGTGACTAGGGGGCTAAGGGTAAACATGAGGAACCCCAACCTTTGATTGATTTGATTGATGCAGGTGATGCACTTCACTATGTTAAATTTGATCATCGCCCGCACGTCACAATCAAAGGCACTAGCAAGGCAAAACTAGGAGTGTGATTAAGCAGCCGATGGAGTCCACGGGGGTTGTCTGCACTATCAATGAGTTTTGTGGGGTTGTTGGCACTCTTGTCAGAGTTCACAGGGTGTGCTTGCACCACCATCAGATTTTGTGGGGGTTGCTAGCACTCCTGTTGAAATCTGTAAGGTGTGCTAACACCACCATCAGGTTCTGGGGGTCATGCTGGTAGGGTTATTGGATTCTGTTGGATGTTTTGGCACACCTATCGGGGTCTACTAGGGGTGCACATAGGGTCACCAGAGTCTGTTAAGGTTCGCATAAGGATCTCAGGACCTAATGGATGTGCATGTAGGGGTCTCATGCCCTTATAAAGCCACTAGAAAGGTAATTGGAATCTGATGGTGTTGTATGCAGGGGTTGTGGGTTTCATAAGGCTTGCCAGTAGGGTCATCAAAATCTACAAGAGTTGCACATAAGTGCACAGAATTCTACCAAGTTGAATAAAGCTCAGAGCTCTTAAAAAACTTGGTTTCTTGACAAACCCAAAAAAACCTAGAAATAGTTTTTTCTTAAAATTAACTAGATGTATGTATATTTATAAATCACAAGAAAATGCCTCCCGACCCTCCAAAAATGGTTGAAAATTGCTTATCATAGAACAAAGTTGTGTTGACATCCAAATCTAGGATTTTGGCACTTTATGAATCCAACGACGCTGTCCATTTTTAAATTTGAGACCCTAGATATACAGATTTGCATGGATTATTGAGAAACCCCACTAAACCCTATTAAATTGAAATCAGTGAAAACTTAAACAAGCTAGAATGCAAGATCTCACAACATAATCGATGGCAATCATCTACTAGCATAACTATGATACCATATCAGAGTGGGTCGCAATAAGGATTAACTAGATAGGGTCAAATGCAAGGAGATGAATCTGTATAGAGTAATGAACCCTGAAGAACAACTCACAAAATCGAAGAAGCTTGTCTTCACAACAAAAGTATTAATGAACGTTAGCCAAAAAATGCATAGGAAGATACTTTATATAATGAGAAATTAAGTCATCCAAAAAAAAAAATAACTCAACTTATAATTAGAAAATAACTGAAAGTGCATTTCCCCTAATCACCTATTATTACCCTAAGCAAGCTAAATAAGACCATGTAGACAAAACCCAATGGGATAAAAGTCTACACCAACAATCATAGATTGGGAATAAACAGTAATAAAGGAATGAAGCCTTTGAACCTATTATTTAATTCTCTTTAGTTGTGTTCAAGTTAAACTAAATAATTTCTTAACTTCATTGAGGGTTACTTGTATTTAGTTGTTATTACATAGTCTAGTTTATTTTGGATAATGAATCAATTTGTGTATGCAAATCTATGAATATGGTTGCACTACTATGTAATGGACTGTGTAAGGGAATATTAATATCTCGTGATTGATTTAACATCTCTTTATGACATTAGTTGGTCCTCAACACATTGACCTAAGTAATATTATGTTCCTTGAATATTAGATATTTGAGTCAAATTAAACCCTAATCTTAATCTTTATGCCTTATCCTAACTTGTCAGTCAAATCGATGATACCCTAATCGGTATTCTATGTTGTATTAAATATGTGGCAAGGGTAAAATTTATATCATGATGAAGTGAATATTAACGAGACAAGCCATCCTCTCATGGCCAAACGGTGGCATATGGCTTTTAATCCTCTTACGAAAACCTTTAACAAGTTCCCTATCTGGGTTCGGCTCCCTAATCTACCAATACATCTTTGGCATGAATTGGTTTTTAAAACCATCGGAAATGCTATAGGAGATTTTTTATTTGTGGATGAAAATACTTCGGATTGTTACCATTCGACCTGTGCACGCTTAATGGTTGAGGTGGATGTTTCTAAGGGCCTTCTTGAGGCAATCTGTCTGGATTCCCCAAGGGGTACATGGACACAAATGTTGGATTTTGAGGGTTTACCTTTTCGGTGCAAAAAGTGCCACCTGACAGGTCATATTGTTGCTCGTTGTACGACTGGGAAATCAAAATCCAAACGACCACCTTCTTGGTGGTCTGAGGTTTCCTCCAAACATTACATGGCTAAACAACCCGTTGAAGCTCCGGCTGATTCCGAGAATGAAGATAGTATCCATTTCGAGCCGATGGTTGAGGAGGATTCGTTGGTGAAAGATTCTATTGAAGGCCCTGTGAAGACTGGGATTAGTGATCTTTCTGAGCCAGTTGTTGAGGAGGCTTTGGTCTCTCACCCTGTTTTGGAGGAACTTCCTAGGAGCCAAACTTTGGCTGGTTTTCATAAGGATTTTGCTGAGACATATGTGTCCCCTGGGCTTCAAGGATCATTGTCTTCTGAGGCATGGATTGCTGAGGCAACTAAGGTAGAGGATGGATGGACAGTAGTTAAGAGGAAGAAGTCTAAGCCTTTGGTCCCCCCTCTAGATATGAATCTTCGATCGTGTAAGAAAAAATAATAAAAACCTCATTTGTATGGGAGGGTTTGTAGGGTGCTGATCCTATCTGCTGACGGTCCGTTCCGTGTTTTGTCAGCTGGTACATCTGGTCTTTTTTGATGTTTTCAGGTTCCTGTTTAACCTGGTTTTGCTTCTACTGGTTTCGGGTTTCTTTTTAGATACCCAGTTGTGCTTAATGGTTTATCTCTCTTTTGTTGTAAGGGTTTTGGGGCCCCTTCAAAACCTGTTTTTACCTTAATCTAAAACGAGACAAGCCATCTAACCATGAGGTTATTCTTGGAAAATTGTTAATTACTTAATCTAATAAATCTGAATGATTTACCTATGACTACGACAAGAAGGGGATAACAATCACATTCATGGATTTTTTTTAAAATTGTTGTAAATTCGATATACATGGGCAATGGTTGGTGTTGGAAATTTTGAATCATGAACCGAACTACCCAAAATGTTTTGGGTTGATCTTTGGGATCATGACAAAGACAATAATAGAAATGGATTTCTCAGATGACATGATGGTGAAAGTGTTGAATCAAGATTCGCTCCAAAAAAATTGGTGGGCTCCACAAGACTGCAAGGTGAGGTGATCAACACTCAAACATGATTGTGTGGAATAGGAGTGAATACCTTGTGAAAATTTAAAGATATATGCATGATTGGAACAAATAAACTACTCAAACACTAAAAAACCAACAAAATTTTGGGATGATATAAGTTGTTCGACATAAGGAGACAATTATATTATCAGAGTGTCAAAAATACAGAAGAGGATCACCAAGAAATGCCATCGAATAAAGATACAACAATCCACATATGGATTCAATAAACAACATGCTTGATAAGATGCACATGTACAAGTGAGGAATATCGCATGATTATTAAGCTGAAAAAATACAAATGCACGTGTACAAGTGAGGAATATCTCATGATTATTATGCTAAAAAATACAATAAACATGCACGCCAAGATTTTTATTTGTAATAAAATAATTTCCTCCAAAAATGTTGTAACGCACATATAAAGGAGACATATAAGAAGTCTCAAATATGAATAATGCTAGCACAAGTGGCAAATGAAACTATCCAACAAGAATGTAATAAGGTGGAAAAAGTCAAAACATGTCGAATTTCATGCATGAGTAGCACACAATCCATTATTTTAAAAATACATTCGAAGGTACAAAAAGATTTTTCGAAAAAGTGTCATGTAAAAAAATAGAGACAAAAGATTCCACAAGAGGGTCTTGGAAACACAATTATATTAGGTACCCTTTACAAATCAATGAAAATAAATGCAATTTCATTAGACAAGAACCACACAAATGCATAAAATGTAAAAATTCATGTGGTTTCAAAAAACTATTTGCCCAAAATGGAGTTGGAACATAGGAGATATGACCACCTAAAAATGCATGGTGGGGTCGTAAAATTATAATAAAAATATTATGGGTAGGTCTAACTACCTATCAGATTGAACTCAACCCTTAGATTTTCAACTATACCATAAATTATAAGTGTCTCAATGTGCAAAGTGTCACCAAATGTGTTCCAATGGGGGTTTGGGGTGACAAATGCAATCCGATCCTTCTGTGACCTTTGAATTGTCTATAAAAACACCCACTGAGTACCAAAAATAGACCCATTATAAATAAAATTACCCCACTTTAAAAATTAAAAACCATTTTTAATATTTTTTATATTTTTTAATATATATATAGACACACTAAATAAAAACATATAAAAAATATTTAAAAAGTTAAAATTGTTAGTAAAGGAAATTACGCTAGATCAATAGTAAGTTGAAATGCAACGTATGGAGAAGGATGACGAATGGTTCAAAGTTATCTCTACATGTGAGAGATATAAAGTGCAAGTCAAGGTAGAGCTATAAAGTGGCCTACAGGCAGAGAGATGTCAGGTGTCGAGAGGTAGCAACACGGGTGGTGTTGCACACAATAGCAACAAGTAGAGGGCAACAATCGAAAGTTTAGGTGTTCAATGCAACACTGTGAAGACCAAGCGGTGGTGGCTTGGTGGGAGCATAAAGGAGACATCAGGGGTTTTATGAGCATAATTTAAAAAAAAATTAAACACTACCAAGAGTGACAACGCTACAAGGAAGGTAGACATGAATCAGGGTTTCAAGGCTCATAATGAGGACATCAGACACCAGGAGGCAGCTATGCTAGAAGTGTTGGAGGGTATGGCTTTGAGGGGCATGACTAGGAGGACTTCAACGATGGAAGATCTATGAAGTATGGCACTGCATATCAGATGTGTGAAGGGTAATAGCAAGGTATATAGGTGTAGTGCAATGTTGGCATATTCTAAACAAGGTTGCAAGCTCCCCTAGGAAAACACACACAAACCAAACCTTTCTCATTTTTCATTTTTTAAATCCCCCTCAAAAAATTTATATAAAATACCTTCATTAATTTTTAATAAAACAATTCTTTAAAGGAATTCTAACAAACTCTACAACTTTTTCATCCAATATCAAAATAAAGTGAAATGACATGTGTCTTAAGGGTTTTAGAGCCTTCTAGACACAATGATGAATATTAAATTGACCCAAAACATATTGAAACTATTTGATCTAACAAACTCCCTAAATAACTTAATTGATGGGATTAGGTTATAATAAATTTGATACTATGTATAAATTTGTATTAGGACTAGCGCATGCCTTACTAGCTAAAAATTTGCTTTGCACCTAGTCACTAACCCACACCAATAAGAGATTACAACATAATGATAAATCTCATTACTTGACAAATATTACAGTCATCTCTCATGTTTGAATACGAGGGAGAGCCCTTATTTTATAGCGAAAGGGATTGATTATTTTTACTAAAGGTTCCCTAGCTTGGACCAACCTCTTTAATGGAGGTGGTTGGAAATTTTAGCCCATGTGCATAGCCGTAAATGGAATAGTGACAAGCATAAAATGACAGATTAGGTCCATGGGTTTTAATCGAGTCTTGTAAACTTTACTCAGTAAAACCCAAGTCAAGCTTACATTGATGTAAATGGATAGTGTTATTTTACACTAATAGTTTCTTACCAATCAATGGTTCTTGTGGAGTTTTATCAAAAAGGAGTTTTGAAGGCAATCTATTAATCAAGTAGCAAATAGTGTGTTAGTCAATGTTTTAGCAAAAATGCATGTTATTAAGAAGTTTAATGAAAAATCCTCTCGTTTTATGCCTTTTATAGGAAAACCAACATACAAGTTACCCTACCCTTGAAAGAAACACACACAAAATTGAGTCAGTAACAACATATCCTATTTTCAGTACGTTACTCTTAATATTTACAACTTAACTTGAGTTTTAAGAGAAAATAATAAGAAAAAAACATGATTGGCATTGCTCTTGTATCAACAAATCTCAATCTTCTTATATTCACCATAAACCAATGTTTTTAGATTATATTATTAAACAGAGACAACTACTCTTCACAAATCATATTTTCATTTCGACAACTTAGATATCTCCTTGAAAAATAAACTAAATTTTTGAAATCCTAGCAAAAGCTCAAACTTATGAAAATTAATGTCACTTTATATTGTAAACATTGTCAAGTTAAATGGTAGAGGTAAAGATAAATTCCACAATGTTCATAAATTATTAAAGCTTTACCAAACAATAATAAAATAACAATGATTCAAATGTTCACCAATTAATAAGAGACAATCCTCTCTCTAGCATCTATTCATTTCTTAATCAAAAATAGTTTATGTTTAAATTTAATATAAAACAATGAAATTGATAATGAAATAAACTTTAACAATAAAGATATACCAATTTCAAAATATAAATACCATTTCAAAAAATAATTGATTTTCTTCTATAAATTCCTCCTTAAACATTGTCTTTATAGGAAAATAAAGACAGTAAATCTTAAAGAGATTTTACTAATTGAAATTGTGTTAGCATAATAACCGATGAAATCTAAGAAAATTTTCTTGCTAGATTTTATATCAATCTAGCCTTTTTTAAACAACACAAATCAAGGAATTTTATAACCTAGGTGTTTTAATCTTTACCCTTCTCCACTAATATCGAATGACACCTAGTTACCTAGGCCACTAGTTTCTAGCAACTAAAAATCTTAGGATCCTCCTATCAATGACTTTACAGTTAATGAACTACCACATCTTTGAGAGAACTCCTATATATGTGCTAGTCCACCAGCCAATGTATTCAAGTTACCTTTTACACATTCAAAATACTCATGTTTATCTCTGAGATTGAATGTGTAGTGTCTCCTATTAGCAAACATGAATGTTCCACATTTGTATCCAAAAAAATGACATAACCTTCAATCTAGTAAGCTTGGACTCTCTACCACTTGCTGACCTCAACTTTTTTTACATTGAACATCTTGTCCACCATGTCTTTGAAATTTCCTATGTTATCAGTGCTCCAGTCCTGTCCCACAAATTTGGGATGAAAAATAAAGAAATTATCCCTTAGGTATTTATTTCAAAGGACTCAAATGCCTTGATCATGTCCTCGATCTTTGTTCTCACTTATTCTAAGCCTTCTAAGTAGTGATTCACAAAATAAAAATTTCTAATTTGAATTTTGTGAAATCAATTGAAATACCCTGAGTCTAGGGTTTATCTATAATGTCAACCATTCTTCCGATTTCTAACAAAAAAATTATTTTGCCTTCTTCTACAACATCTTAAGCTGAGATAAATATCACTACAAGTCTAAAAATACTAAAATTAGTTCAATCAATGTGAATTCTATATCAAATAAAAATTTCCATATTGATCTCTTTACAGCTATTAAATCCTTTGAGCTCCCTTTTACTTGACTCAATGTTGGTTCTCAACGTTGCTTTTAGATCAACAATCCTTTCCTTTTACAACTCATAATCTTTTGTTACTCTATTAAAAACCACATCATTGAAGGTCTTAAGAATGGAGATGATCATTGGATTCTTAATTTTATTTAAACCCTCAAAAACATGTGTTTTAGTTGTTAAGAATTATTCTCCTCTTCTCTTTCTTTTGGTCCTAGTGACTTATTTTATTTTATTGTTTGTATATCTTAGTTCAAGTTTAGGGTCCTATATTATAACCATAGATGCATTTTTCTTTCTTTTATGTTCAAATTCATATCTTTGTTTCTAGTTTTAACAGTAAGGTCTAGGGATACCTTCCTCAATATTTTAAACATCATGTTAGGTTGTGGAGCTAAAAGTTTCACTGATGCAAACAGAGAAGGAGGGTGTTGAGTGTCACAGTCGCCGGCGTCGATCAGGCCAACCAACGTCGGTCAGGGGTAGACAGGAAGGCAACCGACATCGACAGTATTCGGCCGATGTCGGTCATCTCCAGGCAGACAGGGACCGACGTCGGTCGCCTGTGCGGTTCGAAACTGCAAGTGTTACGGATAGTTTGTTAATGAACTGAGTGTTTTCATGTTAAGAGCCAATTTTAGACTTGAAGCTGCGGATCTAATTATTGTAATTGGATGTCTAATTATTGTTTGCATGAGATCTATTTAAGAGACTCATGGGCTGTATTGTAATGTGTTCTAGTTTGAGTTGAGCAAAGTTAGCTCCTTCTGTGTGTGAAGTGAGCAAGGGTGTTCCTCCTAGTTCCACAGTAGTGCCAAGTGTGGGTGCTGGTTTGGAGAATCAGAAGGATTCTTCATGTATGCAGGATCTTAGTCAGCAGGTGTGCAAGGCCATGTTTGGAGATCTGCATGGTAAGTAAGATCATTAATCTACAGGAGTATGTGTGTGCATGGTCTAGGTTTGCAGGTGTGCAAAACCAGGTTGATCTGTAGGTGGCAGCAGAATCAAGGTGACAGCAACACAACAGGGAGCAAGATCAGGCAGGATCTACTTGGAGTACAGTGTGTACTCGATTGTAGACAAAGAGGAAGGCAAGGTAGTTCCTTCCATAAGTAAGATCAGATTGAGTTGCAGGTTGTTGCAAGTTCAGGGGAGATCTACTTGGAGTACATTGAGTACTTGGAGTGCGTGGAGCACTTGTGTACTGGCAGTAGTGGATACTGACTGGTTGGAGGTGAACACCAACTCTGTGTTTGAGTTGTGTGTTGGGACCATAAGAGAGAGAGCTTTGAGGAAAGAAGTATTGTACACTTGAGGTGTGGGAAGCCTCTGAGAGGTGTGAAGAAGAAGTGGCATTTTCTTTATTGTATTCTTTTCTAGATGAGTATTAATACAAGTTGTGTATTGTCTCTCATATTATGTGTTGTTTCTGATTTCTAGTTACTTGTTACTTCTAGTTAATTCCGCATCTTAAGTTGCTTGTATATGGTAATCAATTGTGCTTCCGTGGGGTTCCTAACACATCAATTGAATTTACAATATTATTTTTTGGGGCAATGGTAGATGGGATAAAAAAATATTATGAGTTGAAACAATTAGAGTGGACAAATCATAATTGATAATACTACTCAAATCAATATCTTATGTATAGAAATTGGGATTGAAACAATAGGTTTTAATCTATAATTGAACAAAACAAGTGTACCAACTTCATCATATGCATCAATGACTTCCTGTAGAAATCATTCTGACCCTAGAACTTTACTTAACAAATCATCCATTGGAAAACTATCAAAAACTGACACATGGGACCTAAGAAACTTGAGGGAGAAGAAATGGCTTTGGGTTTACCTTTGACTCTACTTCGGGCTTGAAGCATGTTGTTATGTTTTCAACCTCAGAGGTTTAAGGAACTTAGCTTCCTTTGATTTAAATTTCTTGATTCCGCTCATTTACGCTTCATGAATGGACTTACCAACCTCAACCAACCTTATTATGGCATCTTGGTTATCATATACATCCATGAAAACATTATGTTATAGATGTTACTAGTTTTTGTATATAATGTTGGTTTTGTGTTGGATTGAATCCAGATTATGCTTTACTCTCTTAAGCAAGTCCCAAGGCCAATACTCAGCTTCATTAAAGCCATAGGAGGTCAACTTCCCCCTTCTATCTTCCACATGATGAAATTTTGAAGAAAAAACTGTGCAACATCATAGGCAACTTGGGTATCATATCCTAGTTTTTTTATTTAAGATTAGGGTAATTCATGTGGATAATTGGTAGGATATTTCTTTAACAACCAAACGGTCTAGTATGCACATAAGCAATACATGGGATGACTGCAAATCTCTTTCAACTCTTATTATAGTGGAATACTATAATTAAAACCAATTTCCATGCTTGGAAATGGTTTCCCTCATAGAAGTAGATATTATTGAGACATGAATGGCCTCATGGAAAACAATGAAGAACATTTTGAAAATCTTTAGATAGTTAGGGAAATGCATATGTATACAGAAGGTTAAAAATGACATAGATAGACCTTTTTTCCAAGGGAGACAAAGGACTAAACAAAACTGAGACTAAATGACATGCGTAAGAGATACAATCAACCAAGTAACAAGCCATATGAAAATCTTCACCTTGTTTACATTCTTTAAATAGCTTGATGAGATATAAAGATATTAACTCATCCTAATTAGAGGGTTTTCTATATTTTAACAAATTATGTAGTGGGGGTACCCATGCAACATCATGATCCATATGAGCTTTTCCAAATAGCCTATTTGGTAGAAGCATAACTTTATGAAAACACCCCTAAAAATTCTTACAGATAAAGACATATCCTCCTTGATCCTCAAAGAATGGGGGTTCTCGCTCCATTTATTCAATACCTCGTGAACTTTGTTTTTTTCTTTTTTAATTCACAATCCATGCTTTTGAATAAATCCATTTAGCTTCAGGAAGCCTTAACATTTTTTTAATGTCGAATCTAGAGATATCAGCAATAATTCTCCCCTTTGAGGAATAACTCTTTCCATTGTTGACTTCACATTAGTGGCACACATCTCTAATCAATTCCCTGCAAGGTAAAACTTCTAGTTTTGTAACCGCTCTATGAAAATAGGTACTTTTGATTTTCCACATCTCTTCTTCATAGTTGGGGTCTTAAATCTCTTTACATTTATTGAAGAAAGTATAAGTTATTTTGGTTTCTCCTAGTGCACATCTTTGATTAAAAAAACTTATCTATTATTTTCTCCTAGAGATAAAGGTGACATTTTTTTATGTCAATATTGACCCAGAGCTTCAACTCAACAATGCAGTGTTAAAACTCATGTGTCAACCTCGTTCATGCCTTCTTTCAATAATCACTCAAAGTTTAAAACTAGAGCTTCATTTTCAATGCTTGTCACCTTTTAAGATATATATATATATATATATATCATAACACTTTTGCCTTAATTATTTTTTATGTAATACCTTGCGTGAGGAACCTCCCTTCCCTACCAATTTGAGACGTTCGTCAATGCAATCACATGATCGTGAAGAATTTGAATGTGTGATTCCCTTTGTGTTTATTAATAGATTAATGTTTGTTAATAGTTTACAAAAGACTAATTAAATTTAAACTTGCATATATTTATCATATGAATTCTTAATTCTTAAAATGGTCTATATTAAATTAAAAGGGGGCATAGGCCTCCTAGAAAGGCTATGAGCCCTATCTCATATGCCTTCTAGAAAACCCGCAACCCTTAGGGTCCTATCCTAGTTTGTAGGCATGATCCACTTGATTAAGTGTTTTAGAAGTTATGTAATTTAAAATTAATTTGTGTGTAAGGAGTCCAAGTGGACATGTAAATAAATTGATTTTTGTGTAAGGCTTTACTTGCAAGAATGTCTAAAGTGTGCAAGAAAAGTATGGGTCTTTTTATGACATGAAAGGACCCATGTAAGGGATGGCACTCCCTTCATTCAATGAATTTTGGGGAAGAGGAATTTGAGTCTCCTTTTATTTCAAATTCTTGGTTATTGTTGGGTTGTTCATTCTTTTGGGAGGACTTGGTGTGAGGAAGAGATTGGGAGGAGTTTGTTGGAGTTTTGGAAGCTTGGGAGTTTGTGGTATTCCTCTCTCCTCTTGAAATCTTAATGAATATATATTTTTACAAATAAAAATAGATTATTGATATTTGTATAGTTGTATAGTTGTTTGTGAAAAAAATGAATTTTTTCCTCTCTCCATTTCTAAAATGAGATTTTGAAAAGTAAATGAATATCAAAATAGCACATTTTGTTTACTTGTATATTGCAAATGAAAAATGTGACTCTACTTATCTCTTCAAATATCTTTCTTTTAGTTGAATTTGTTTTCATAATGAAGGTTGTGCATTTTGAAAGAAATAAGATGAGTGTTCCTTTTTAAACTTGAACAATGCCTATGAGGATGTAAACTATATATGATTATGCTTAATAGGAAAGTGAGGATTGTTCTTTTAAAACTTTTTATTATATTTTGAAATGTGAAAACTATCAAATTTAAAACCTTGATTCTTTAAAATACTCTTATATGAGTTTATTTTAAAGTATCAAAATACTCTTGTTGTTTAATGGATTATTTATCCTATATCAAGGTTTTAAAATGAATTTCATTTTACACTTTTTAAATATTAAAAGATTTGAAATAAACGAATGACCAAATACTTTTCCATTAGGGTTTTAAATATATATATTTTCTTGGAAATGTATATGCATAGCGTATGTATATAGATGGAAAAAAAATTGTTGTTAATAAACATATACATAAAAAAATTCAAGGGATTGCATAAAATGAATATAGATATATTCAATGAATATATGCACAAGAGGGGGGACGCATAAACATGCTACCCTCCACTTTGAACTAATTCTTTTTTATTTATCCAACCTCTAAAAATGAAAACAAAATTTTAAAAAATGACTTTTTATCTTACTATAAAGAAGATTAAGGAAGAAAGTTGGAAAACCTAGATCTAGTGGTGGAGATCCACCAAATCCAATGGTAGGGATTTGATCCACCACCACTTAAGTCAAGTGGGGACTTGTGATGTTTGTTTTATTACCTCAAATAAATTAATGCACTCCTAACCCTTTTCTTGGGCCCTTTTTGTTTATTTGTGCAAACTTGCAAAATAATTCCTCTAAACAATTTTAATACTCCTCACTTTGACTTATTAAAAGGCATTATTCAAGTCCCTTGTGAGAAAAATTTAAATAAATAGGATCAACATTTTAGCAGATAGATATGTGACTGTAAGGCCAAATTATACTTGAATTAATATTTGATTTAATTTCAAACCTATGGAAGTTTGTGGTAACCTAACATGTTGAAACAAGATCTTGTTACTTCAAACTAACTATATGAGTGCTTTTCCGTCTTGTTCAATTTGATTTAAACTCTTTTTTGAATCAAACTAATTAAATATCCAAACTAGTAAATTATAGAAACTAAGACTTGAAACTAATTTCATTAGACTATGAAATATGCAAACAATATTTAGACAATTTATAAGCATGTCGGAAACTATTATTTTGAGATATATCGAACGACGTTTTCAAGATTGAATTTGCAATTAAATTTCTTGCCCCAAAGTCATTTCAAAACTGGTATAAAATAAAGACTTAAATTTAAGATTTTCAAAATCTCAAACTTGGAAATAATTGTGTGGATACAAAATATGGAATCAATAATCAAATAATTTTTCCTCCCATTAGGAATCTCTATTTTCGCTCAATTTCAGGAGACAATTACAAGGGCAAAATCTCTCTATCTTCCCCCTTGTTCCTAAAGTTGATTTGGAATAGACAATTGAAATATCAATAAATAGAATTAATCAAAATTGAAAGTTGTGATCAACTTACAATAGCTTAAAATTACCATTATAATAATAAAATAAATTCTATCATTGGTTCTACGATTTTTGGCAAGGCGGTTTCTAAAGCCAATTTATAGAGAATTTGTGTAAGATAATTTTAAGTATATAAGTTCTATCTGGAATCGTGAAAATTTTTGAAATAGAATTTATCAAAACTAAAAGTTGAAATCAACTTACAATATCTTAAAATTACCAATATAATTATAAAATAAATGTTATCACTAGTTTTTTTTTTTTTTAGAAAGGCTATTTCTTAATCCGGTTTAAAAAGAATTTGTGTAAGGCAATTTTAAGCAAATAAGTTCAAATCTAGAATGTTGCACATCGGAGGACAAAAACAAGGACCCTCGACACCCTGACAGAAGATCATAGGTAGAAAGACTATTGGGCAAAAAATAGTAGTTCCAGGAAGGATCAACCTCGACATTGGACCCCACGTTCAAAAACAAGGTATGCCTCAAAATCCTTGATTCTTTGTTTGATATAGCTAATGACAAGCTAGACCTATCCCTCACAGGGAAATTCCAAGGAAACGGGATGAAGATAGACTCACTCATGGAATGGGCCAATTGAAAATGGATACCAAAAGGGCAAGTGAAGATTCCGGCCATGACAAAGGATTTATTCAAAATAACCTTCTCCAACCCAAAAGATTGCACCAAGGTTCTGGGTAAAGGTCCATGGTTTCTTGGGAAGTCAAACCTTTGCCTAGGGAAGTAGAAATTGGGAATAAATTTGAATGGGGATGTCTTCTTTGAAACTCCCATGTGGGTCAATCTACCTAGCCTCCCTATGGAATTCTAGGAGGAGGAAATCATCCTCGACATGGCCAAATCCATAGGCCAACCGATAGCTCTAGATTCGATAACCAGATCAAGAAGAAGGCTCTTAGCTGCCAAATTCTATGTCTACATTTCCTCAAAAAAGCCCCTCTCGAGAATAGTTGATCTACAATCGAGGTGTGAAATTTGGTCCCAAGATATGTGTATGAAAGAGCAACCGATATCTAGTCCCCCTGCCACAAATTTGGTCACAAGGCCCTTATCTTCTTTGCAATTAAAACAGAGAGAACCATTGACAAATATAAATCTATAGTTGAGACAGCCAACACTAAAGAATCAGTCAGGCCTGAGGACAAGTCGGAAGAAGGTCCCAAAAATCCAAAAGCAAGTAAGGATATGGAAAAAACTAAAATCCTGGAATCCAAAGTAGCCTCCCATGTGAACTAAGAGCTACCACACTACGCCCGCGCCGCCCACCCCACCCTTCTCCCCAAAGTAACAAAAATAGTCAAAAAAAGGGCCTAATCTTCTCCCCAATAAGATAACCTTTATTGGAGCTTAACCCCCAGATGAAGGAAAAGAATGTTGAAGGACCAAAAGAAGAGGAACCAAAGAAATACTCCCCTAAACCAAATATCAAACCCACATTCTCAGCATCACCATTAAATTCTAGGATTACCAAAAACAGAGTGAAGAAAATTGATGTTGTTGAAGAGATAAAGTTCCACGACAAACCATCAGGGCAAACCAGTAGAATCAAAGAAACTTTAAAATAAGTTTCAAAAAGAACACAAAGAACCCTGAAAGAAGGTATGTTCAACATCAAGAAACCCCCAGGGAAGAACCCCAACAAGGTCCCCTAATCTTTGTTGTTCAAAATGATGAGCACTATGTTGAAGTTTCTAGGAATTTTTGTGGAGGCTCTACGAAATTTTGGGGAAGCAACCAATCTAAACTATTATGTCTACTGAATTTCTGGTTTTCTCTTTTTTTTTTAAATTTTATTACTAAGTTAAGTCTGTAGTGTGCCATTGTCAAGGTTAAGGGGGGGCTTTAAAAACCCTTATTCACTTCCTTTTTGTTCCATCTCTTGTGTTTGATTGGTCCTTGGATGTTTACTCTTATTCACTGTGTGTTATGGTTTTCTTTTTTGTCCTTCCATTTAACGTCGGGAGACCTCTGTTCAAAACCCTTGTGTCTGGTTCATAGCTCCAGTTTCAAAAGTGTTTTTACCTAAATCTAATTTAAAAAATGTTGTTTTATTCATAACAAAAATATTTTTAAGCCTTAAATATGTTAATTATAACTTAGAGAATAGATTCTTATAGCCCAAAAAAATTTATTTATCTACCTTATTATAAATTAAAACAAGGGTGTTTCTGTACTTAGTTTAACCAACTTGGAATCAATGTGTTCTCTAGCACTTTGAAACATAGTTGGTTGAGAAACTTTGTTAAGTGTATCTTTCATAATTAAATTTAGTGGTTGTCATGTATTTTATTAGCCTAAAATAATTGTTATGGCCTTAGGTCAAATTTTGAGCCATAAACTCCTTTTGTTATCTAAGGCCTTAGTCGTACCTCGTTAGGTCAAAAGGTGTCATTTTAGTAATTAGATTGGAGTTTACTTTTGGAGTAAGGCTCGATTTTCTGTACTCAGACTAATAATTCTAAATGCACGTACTCAGTTTATGGGACACTCCTTGTTAACACTTGGTAGTGCTTAGTTGTGCTTGGGCCAACTAGTGGCCGCAATGTTACCCAAGATGAGTAATTACATCCGCTTAGTCTTGTGATTGGTTGTTGAACGCTGAGTGCTCTCACTTGAACTAACACTTGTTTAGAAACGGGTGAACTATAGTCAACCTTGATTCTGCATGTGAAGGGATCACCACATATATGTAAGCAGCTTGGGGAGTGGGCGTGATCATAATGAACTGACCCTTAGGATGCTCTCCTAGGGTAAGCATTACGACTGACTAATTTTGGGTGTTCTTGGAACACAAGCTTAAACAAATAACCCTTAGAGAGCTTGCTTTAGTGTGAAACTTTATAGCATTTTCCTTCATGTATGTGTATCTCGCTAGTTTTTAGTTGTGGGGTATGCTCAAATGTATAATGGTTGTGGGGTAGCGACCCTCGTTGATCAATTTTTAAGTGAGCTTGTTTCTATCTTCATGACCTTGGTCACCTTAAGAGATTTTTCCAAGAGACGAAACCTTTTCGATAAGTGGAACGCAAAGGTTATTGAGATTTTGACCTTTTTGGACCAATGGAATGTAGGTTCCTTGTCACATTGGACTCTCATTTGTGTGATCGTGTGAGTGTTTGGGGTAAGCACACGCACCTTGTGATGTTTGTGTTTTGTGATTAATGACCCTTGGATGTGTCATAAAACCTTGACTAGATAAGAAAGATCGTAGACGTTCATTTGAGTGACATATTAGATTTATTGTTGGCTTAGATCACCAACTCTCTATCAGTGGTGACATCTCACAAAGGATGCCATCACAAATATAAGGAGAACTACATCAAACCCTGATTCAATGGAATGGATATGTAGGTTATCCAATTTGCGGTGGAGGCATCGGGTATAGGTTCTTACAAGCTATGTTAGGGGTGTTTGTTGTCATTCTTTGTGTTGGGCTTGTACATTGTTCTTTGAATTAACTTTATATATAATTTTAATTAGCTAAAAAATGAGATTGTTCTGTGTGTAATCACTAATACCTTTATATTAAGTTTGATTTACTTAGATGATAACTACCCCAGGATGGTTTTTATATTATAAACTTCCCTTGATTTGTGTGCCTTTGAGAGTGGAGTTGTGTAGTAGTAAGGACTCTCCCTTAGTGAGTCTTAGAGCGATAACTCTTGTATCAAGTAATTTTTTTCCCCTAGTTCACTATTGCTTTCCTTGTGTGTGTTGATTTGAGATGTATGTTGAATGTCTTCAGGGACATTAAATCAATAAATCATAATTATATTTGACCATCTATTCCTAGCACCATATTAATGTGACGTGTCCCTCTTACTTAAGTAAAAAATATTTGAAACCACATTAGATCATGACATCATTCTATTATGTTCATATTATGCTTCCTAGGGAAGCCTTGTGGTGGAAAGTGAATAAAATTAAATAAATTACCTAATTCTTTGTATAATTGTGTGCCACACTCCTTTGAAAATGTTTGAAAAATTATGCAATAGATCATCCACTAAACAATTGCAATTAATAAGTAAACATCATTGAATTAACTTTTTTCTTAAATGCATGGGTTTAAGGACAAAAAAATTGGGCATGACATTTTATTTTTCTTATTTCTCCAGATTAAACTAATCCGTCAATATCCACAATAAATGACGAGTCATAAATAATCAAGGAATAAAAAATAAATAAAACAAAACACAAAATTGTGTGATATTTAATGAAAATAGTACATAACATGAGTCGTATACATGCTTTCCTAGGGAGGAATGATGTTTTAAAAATAGTATATAATAATCCCTCCACATTTTTGGGTGCAGGCGATGCTAACACACATAGATCATCTATTAAGCCCATTGTTTTGTAATATAGTTATAACATTGTGATGTTGTGTTGGTAATGGTATGAGATGGGAAGGAGTCACATGGCTCTTGCCCATTTCATTGAGGAAGGGAAGCAATACCCGAGGTGTTTGTTTAAAATAAATAATTACCCTGGGTCTAGGATGCGGGAACAACGAAAAGGCAAATATAAAACTCAACAAATCTTATGACTTAAGAAATAAACTTTGAGATATAAAATTCACATATATATCTAAAAACTCATTTATATTGTATAAACCCCTATTTGTTGTCTTCTTTTTTGTATGTTTTAGATTATTTCAAACAAAGGACATATAAAAGTTGGAATATAAATGAAAATCAAACTATATAGAAAAACAAAATGTCAATTTGAAATAGAGACATAATCGGATTTTATATTTCCAAATCTTTAATAAAATTTTGTTCTTTTCGTGGCTCATGGTTCTTAAAAATAACATGGGTTAGTTGGTGACAACAAATGACAACTCACTAGGGAAATGCTCCTTAGTTTTTCTAGAATTCATGATATTTGGTTATGCATTAAAGTTAGAACCAATTAAACTAAATAAACAAAAAGTTAAATATGTCTAAGTAAATATTACTAATTATCATGTTATTCCTTGAAATGGTGTTATTGAAGGATAAATATTTTCAAAGCTTAACTTTCAAGTTTAAATCAAAAACATGTTCTTTTTTTGTTTAGGTTATAGGTATAAGTTTAGTCTTTGGGTAACATAAGTCTATTTATTACATTTAATAAACATACTACATATTTCCCTAGATATTGCTCTGTTGTTAGTTGGGTGTCCATAACCCACACAAAGATACCTTTGATCCAATATAGGCATTGTTATGATGACAACCAGGTGTTCATAACCCCAATAGAGATATCTCTGATCCAATCTAAACATTGATATACTACCAACCGGGTGTCCATAGCCTCAATAAAATTTAGCTAAATCACCTCTTTTTATAATTGGTTATGCATTTTTAATAAATGGAGATTCAAAGATGTCATGAAACACTTTGGTGAACTTTGACTAAATATTTCCTTTAGATTTTCCTTTGCTAATTGTATTAGTTAATTTGATTGTCATCTCCCATTTTTTCTTTTTCTTTTTTTGTGTATGAATTTCAAGGAATATATGACTTTTTATAACATTCACTTAAACTAACCAAATAATTATTGTTTATCTTAATTAAACCTAAATTAGGTATTCCACCTTGACTCTAATTTCATAATTATAGAGGCGTATTTCCTAGAGTGAATTTCCATTTTTTATCTATAAGTACATGGCATATTTTGATAGGATTATTTTATTCACTAAGTGTGGATGGAAAACCATTTATGCAAGGGGAAACCTAGAACGGTCGCCATCATAAAGATAATGATCAAGAAAAAGAAACAAGCAAGTATGAAAGGTAACACACCAAATTATACTAAAACACAAATCAAAACAAAATAAAATAGCAAATAAAGAAGAAAAAGACTCGCTCACTGAAATTAAAGGTGTTCGTCATGAGCGGACTGAAAATAGTGTTTCAAGTTCCTCCCATTTACTAGCAGTGCTAAATTTATTCCCTCTAAAGTCTTCAACCAGAAAGTATTCTCTTCCAAAAAAAATTGATATCTAGTATGGCCCCAACCACAGGGTTGGAACTTGTCATGTTGTCTCTTCTTTTCATGGGATTTATCCTAGATTAACACCAGGTCCACAATTTTGAAAGCCTTGTTGATGGATCTTTTATAAAATCATATTTTGATCACATCCAAATGTCTAATGAAATTTTGAAATTGATTTATCCCTTGTCTCTTCCAATTTGAGAATATTATCCAATCTATCATGAATTGCTTCTAATTCCCCTTCATATTTTTGAATGAATTGATGTGGGGGGGATTAGATCGACTGGAAAGATTGTTCTTTGCCATATACAAGCATATATGGAGATGTCTTTAGAGATTCATTTATCCTTGTCATGTCTGTCCATAGGAAATATTTCAATAAAGTATGCCATCCAATGGGATTTTTGTTTGTAGTCTTCTTGATCACATCGATCAAGTCCTTATTAGTGGACTCTGTTACTTTATTCCCTTACGGGAAGTAATTAGTTGCAAATTTCAATATAATGTTGTGGTCATTATTTAACTCTACTGATCTCAAAGTCGGTCCATTGTCAAAAAATAATGACAAAGGAGCACCGAAGCATGTGAAAATGTTTTATTTTAAAAAATTATTAGTTCACTTGCAATGCTATAGTTCGTAGCTTTGGCCTTTGTGGTAAATAGAGATTAATTAATTCCCACAAATTCTAACCCCCACTATGTAAATAAATACACTTGTATTACTGGTTAGAACAAACTTCTGGGTGATTGATGAATAGGGATTAATTACTCCCACAAAGTCTTGCCTCCACTGTGTAAATGGATACATTTATATTACTGGTTGAAGGGGCATTGTAGAGTTTTTTTGGTCTTCCAACTAATCTTTAGCATGCATGACATGTTCTAACATGTCTGTGTGCATCCTTAAAAACATTAGGCCAATAGTAACCTACTCGAAGGTTTTTAATGTGGTGGTGTCTCTTGAGGAATGGTCATCTCTCAAGCTTTCATGTAACTACTACATTATCAAATGTGCTTGTTCTTTGTTCAAGTACATGAGATAAATTTATTTGTAGTTTTATATGTACAATACTCCATTGGAAATTGAATAATGTGTTGGTTTCAATTTCAAAGCTCTTCGTTGCGTTGAATTAAATGTTTTTGGGAAGGTCCCTTAGAGGAGAAATTGGATTATATTAGTGTATCATTCTCTCTTTACCTCTTCAGATTGAGTGGTAAAGACCGTTTCATAATAATTAGGATCCACTATTTCCTCTTTTGGTTTCTTCACAAATTTTCCTTCAGTGATTAGTTGTCATAGTCCTTGGCCTCGATCAATTTTGTTAGCTTGATCTCCAGGTAAAATTATTGAATTATGGAGACCAATTTCCTTCTTTTCTCCCCAATTTTGTTTGATTCAACAAAGCCTTGACCACAACATCAAGGACTATGGCAGGCAAACGGTTCTTTAGAATGTATGTTTTGAATTTCTTGATTACTTTCACCAAGGCATAAGCCTATTTTTGAATAGGAGAATATCTCAATTTCGCATCTGGAAAATGGGAGCTCATAAATGTGCTTGGTCATTCATCTTCTCTATAAAAAAATTGTGTCAACACAACAACGATTGAATGTTCTAAATCACAGGAATATAGATTGAAGTCCAACTCATAATTTTTTGTATTCAACACTAGTGTTGAAATGGTCGCTACCTTTATTTATTTGAAAGCTTGCTTTCATATTTCGTCCACTCTTTGTGTCCAACTTGAACTTCAAATTTTATTGTGTTACAATCTTTGCAAATCTAGGCATAAAACGTCTCACAAAATTGACCTTGTCAAAGAAAGATTAGAGTTCCTTTTTACCATTAGGAAATGGTATATCATAATTTTACTTAACTCTTTTTGGGTCAATGAAAATACCATCTTTAATAACAATGTTTCCAAGAAGCTTACCTCATTCAACACCAAAAATATTTTTTTTCATTTGAGAGAAATGTCATACATTTTACACCTTTTGAAAACTTCACGAAGATGTTGAAGATGTTGGTTCATGTCCTTAGAAAAAATAATAATGTCATTCATGTAAACAATTATACAATTACCCATTATCCCTTTGAAGGCAACATCCATTACTCACTGAAAAGTTGTGTCTGCATTAATAAGACCAAAAATCATTCTCTTGTATGTGAATGTTCCCCCCTTAATGGTAAAGGCCATTTTATATTTATCTTGTTGATCTATAAAATTTGTCTAAAAAATAAACCATCTATGTTATGTTTACTATTTGTATAACTTCACCTAGCAAAAGCAAGGGACAATTAGCTTTTCCAGAAGCTTTGTTCAAATTTTTGAGGTCAATGCACAATCTAATTTCTCTATTTTCCTTTCTTACATGAACTAAATTAGCCACCTCAAAGGAAAGACAAATAGTAAGAATAATATTTTATGAGAGGAGTTTCTCAACTACCTTGTATATGAGGGGTTCTAAAACTTGGGTGATTGGTCATTGTTTTTTGTCTAAAGGGTCACATTTTCGGCCTAAGTGGTATGGTGTGGATCATGATCCATGGATTAAATATTTTCAAATCTTCATATGACCAATCCAAGACTTCTTCAAACCCCATCAATAACTTAATCAAACCATCATTTTCTTCCTCAAAGTAATTTTTTCCTATTTTTACCATTTGTGGTTCCTATGGGGTACCTAAATTTATTTGAATGTGGTCTTTCTTGGTCAAATCATGAATTTTTTCAAGATTCCTAGTCTTGGAGCAAAACATTTTTTCCAAATAAATCATTCATTTCGGAATCTTGCTGGTTTATAAAACTAAAGTTTCATCTTCTTCAACATGAATTGGGTCATTGTGTTCTTTCTCATCCAAAATCTAATCTCAAATAACCCTAAATTAGTGAGAAATTAGATGATTTGTTCATCATCACTCAAAACTTGAAAAAAAATTATGTTTTCAAGTGTGGATGAAGTAATGATAATGCCTATTGTGAAAATAATTTTAATGTAGTTTTAGCTAAGGGTGATGGGTTCAGTGCAAATGTAGCTAGAACATCAACTAACTCATTGTGTTTTCTTGGGATGGAAAATATGTTAAAAGCTAGAAAGTTTTCAATGAGATCCCAAGCCCTATATTTGTAACAATTAAGAAACATGTAATTACACTAAAAATACTTTTGAGTTTTGTAATAATCAATTTGTAGTTGCCATACATTTTAATCGTCTTTACACCATGAGTTATGGAAAATTCCAGTCCAAGGATTAAATCTTCATACTCTGCAATATTGTTAGTACATATGAAATGTTGTTGATAAGTAGCAAAATATCATCAACACTATGATCAATCAAAATCTAGTACATGAGCTTTGTTTAGATCAATTTCCATCTACATATAGATTCCAAAATCCAGTGCTTAGGTTGAGGTCAGAGTCTTCAATGGGGACTTTCTTAGCGTGAAACATGAATACACTGATGTCTATAGATAATACCTTATCATTCTCGTTCTTTTGATGATACTCAGTGATTACATACTTCATCTTCAGTGCTCTTTCAAATCGAATTTGATCCATTACACCCTTCCATGGTAGCCACATGTGAGAGAAATTTGAGGGTATGTATCCATTTAAAGCTTGAGACCAATATCTACTTGTTTCAACCTTTTAAGACTTAACTAGTGTGAATCCTATGTTGTTAAAGCACTCAGTATGACAATAATCTAGAATGAAAACTAGAAATAACTGATTTAATTAACTTTTTCCAAAATAGCAAGTGAGAAGATAAAGAGTACTTATCTAGAAATAAACAAGTATTTATGTGAATCAGGGAACTGAAATAGGGTGGAGAAACAGGGAAACACCTTTTGTTATGTGACTATGGTTGAAATCTGGTCTTAGATAGTAGCGCCAATATCAAGACAGTAGTCCCATGTGGCGCTAGTGTCCAATTATGGCACTAGTGTCCCCCCTGTAAGAACTTCCTGAAACTTTCAAGGAAGTTGCAAAAGGTTTTGGGGGTCCTATAGGTGGTTATGTGTCATCCAGGAGCTCGTTTATGTCACTGTTTTAGCTGAATCTCTTCTAAAACCCTAATGAGTACTTGCACACATGAAACAACAACTGGATCAGATGCAAAAGTAAGGGAAAATTGGGTTGTGGGATGTTATGATCGCGCGGAGCAGAACCCCTATTGTCCTAGTTGCTACCTACATCAACCCCAATGCTAGGAGTCTCAAATCACATGTAGTTCCCCCTTAAGGAACATGCATAATCAACTTGCACGGTATGCTAGAATGACTTTTGCTTAGGCCCTTCTTTGATCGAGCATGCAATTTCTAGATGTGATAATTGAGTAGTATGCAGAGTATTGAGTTGTATTATTGACTGATTTTATATAATTATGTGCTAAAATAATAAGTGTTATATGTAAAATTCCTTGTGAGGATCTTTATATAAAAGGAACTTTGATTTGAATATAACACCTTGTTCATTGGCCAACAAGTTGTAAAATAGGGATAAAAAACATAAGAGAAGGCTCAAGGTAGGGTTAGGACTCAAACATGAGAGAAAAAACCCGTTGGACACTGGAGCCATAATTGGACACTAGCACCACGTGGCACTATTGTCATAAAAATGGTGCTAGTGTTCTGAGACTTAAAGTAGAGCTAAAACCAAGTAGGGCATGCTAGGGGCCCTTGTGACTAAGAGAATGTGACTTAGGACCGCTGGGGGTGCCATAAATAAAGAAAATAAGACATAAGAAAGATCAAAAGACTCAAAATGACCATGCGAACAAGGACTATATTCATCACTAAAACCTTCATGTGAAAGAGCAACAAAAGACATAGTACTTGTGGTTGTTTGACCAAATTAGGGTGTTTACACTACTTAACATCAACCTTAAAAACTTCAAGAATCTCTAATTCCTTGAATATCTATGAGTTACTGAACTTTGGAATCCGCAGCAAGTTCCATGTGGACATTGGTCAATTCTCCTATCACAGTCACATTTGATTTGACTAATTGGGCAACCTATGTAATGTATTTTGTACAAGTCCCAACTTTTTTCAAATAGTATTTGGCATGACATTAGCAGACGCGTCCAAGTCTACCAGATAGTTATGTAGGTTTTTTCCAAAGACTCTAACTGTGAGTAGAAATGGAGGAGTTTATATCTTTCCTTTATATGTGACCATATTGGTATGTGTTGCCTTAGTCTTCCCTTTATTAGAGAGATTTTTGGAGCATATCTCTTTGTTCAACCAACTAAGCTAATTCACGAAGTGTGATGTTAGCTTTGGTTTTCTCCATGTCTTCCACTATGTTGTATCTGAAAGTGTTGACAGGACTACTTGGTGTTTGAGTGGAACTACTAATTCTTTTTGGAGGTGGTGGATTATTATTAGTTTTGGGATCTAATGGAGTGTCATTGTTGTTAAGTGGAGTGGATATAGTGTTGGATGTTTTTCTTTTACTCCTCAACTCATACCTTTTTTATTGGTGTTGTTGAAAGGCATGAACCTCATCTACGTTTTCTTTGGGTTCGTTGTCATCCTCAGAAAGAAAATCGTAAGTTTCAACCATTAGAGTAGGGGAAGCATTTGATGACCCACTAGCTTGAGGGTTGTCCTGCTCTACTGATGTAACTTCATAATTTTCCATCTCTTTCATGAGAATTTCAATAGTACTACAGAACTCTAGGCAGTCTAATTCTTCATGGAAAGTAGATTGATGGACTCGATACAATGATGTAGCATTATTCTTGTAAAATTTAGGGCAAGGAATGGACTTAAGGAACTGGATTTAGAGTTATTTGTGGGTTGATATTGGTTATTGTTTTGGTTGTTTTTTTGACAACTATGGTTGTTCCTTCTTTGGAAGGAATATACTCTTCATATTGGCTTTGTTTGTCCAGAATTAACCTTTATATAAAGACTAGTGAAATTGTTTGCCAATTTCTACATCATCTTGGTGAGGGCTTCCAAGTCGGTTGAATGGGCAATAGATGTTGAAGTTGTGACCTACGTGGATTGTCTTGTTGGAACTAAGGCTAAAGCATGTGGTGTTGTTTGGTAAGGCATAGTCCCAACAACTTGTGGTACTATTGAAGTTTTTACCATCCCTATGTTTTGCACAATTGGTAGACTCAATCCATGTGGCATCAATTATATTTCAACTGAAATTTCTTTAGTGTAGACCTATACTAGGGTAGTTCCAACATACATTCTTACAAATATGAAAGCGATTGGGTCTAAAATGTCCAAATATATATATATATATATATATATATATATATATATATATATATGCATGGGGGTAGGGGGTCTACGATCCTAAGGATGCAATTGTATATACGCGAAAACCTTGCATTGAAGTCGTTCATGGTTTCATTGATTTCCTTCTTAATCATGGACAAATTATTAAATCTAACATTGGCATGTAATGTCTCTCCAAATTGTCTTATAAAGACTTCTTCAAATTATAACCAATTGGTAATAGTTCTTGGTGTAAAATTCGAAAACTAGTCGTAAACAAGTCCTTCAAAAGTGAAAGGGAAGACCCTGTAGCCAACTTTCTCGTGTACCACATCAATGAATCTCAAAGAGACCTTGAAATTTGTTGTATGGTCTTTTGCAATCCTTCTCCTAACGTTTGAGAACTTAGGAAGGTATTTTTTATAATTTTGGGGTAGGTCATGTGTGACTCCATGACTGTTTAGGAAGTTGCCCATTAACTAAGCAGCGATTAGATTAACAATGTGTTGGCGTTCTTGTTGTATTTTGGCTATGACTATGTCAAGATGAGGCCCTAAAGATGTGGCTATTATAGGGATGCCTTTATCTCTTCAATTATTTCCAAGATTTTCCACAAGTGCAAGTAGTTACCCTCTAATTAACCTTGACCTAGTTAGCCTAAGTGGAGTATCCAAGGTGGACAACGTTGGCCCTCCTTATGGTGCCAATCTTAGCCTATTGGTCAGTGGTTTAGAACAAAACGTGTTATTAAGGGGTTTTATGAAAAACCCTCTCGTTTTAGGCCTTCTATAGGAAAATCAACATACAGGTTGTCTTAACCTCGAAGTATACACATGAATATTTGAGTTAATAACTACCTATCCTATAGTCAATAAGCCACTATCAGTATTTACAACTTAACTTGAGTTTTAAAATAAAATAATAATAAAAAGAAATGATTCTCGTTACTCTTCTCTCAACAAATCTCGATCCTTTTATATTCACTATAAACTCATGTTTTCAAATTATGTTCTAGAAAGGAGACAACTACCCTTAACAAATCATATTTTCATTTCAATAACTTGGATATCTTTATTAAAAATAAACCAATTTTTTGCAATCCTAGCTATAGCTTGAGTTTATGAAAACATTGCCACTTTAAATTGTAAACATTGTCGAGTTAAATAGCAAACGTAAATATAACTTCCACAACATTCACAAATTTGCAACACTTTTACCAACTAATAATCGAATAACGGTGATTCAAATGCTCACCAATTACTAAAGGATGCAATCCACTTTCTAAAATCTATTCATTTCTAAATCAAAAATAACATATGCTCAAATTTGATATAAAACAATAAAATTGATATTGAGAGAAACTTTAGTAACAAAAATATACCAAATTCAAAATATAAATACCATTTGGGACATTAGCAGATCTTCTATTTATTCCTCCTTAAACATTGTATTTACATAAACATAAAGAGAAAGTAAATCTTAAAAATATTTCTAACAAAATTTGTCTTAACATAATAAGTAATGAAATCTCAGAAAAGTTTATTGCTAAATATTCTATTACTTCAGCGTTTTTTAAACAACACAAATCGGGGCCTTTTATAACCAAGGTGTTTTAATCCTTACACATCTCCACTAATCCTGAATGAAAATTGTAGCACCTAAAAATCATAGGATCCTCCTATCTATAAATTTACAGTTAATGAACTACCACATCTTTGAGAGCAGTCATGTATGTCTGCGACGTCCACTAACCAGACTCTTCCAAGTGCCTTTACGACCTTCAAAATACCCATCTTATCTTTGATATTGAATGTGCAACGTCTCACACTAGTATACGTGCACATTCCACCTTTGTAATCAAAGGAATGACATAACCTTCAATTTTGTAATCTTGGACTTGTTGCCAACTGGTGAGCCCAATTTTTTCTGCATTTAACATCTTGTCCACCATGTCCTTGAGAGTTTTCCAGGGTATCCATGCTCCAGTCCCATCCTGTAGATTAGGGATTAAAAACATTGAAAGTATCTCATGGGTTTTTATTGCAAAGGACTCGAGTGTCTCCATCATTTCCTCAATATTTGTTTGCACTTCTTCTAAGCCCTTTAAGCAATAATTCACATAACTAGAAATCATTTATGATTCAAATTTTGTGAATTCAATTAAAGTACCCTAAGTCTAGGCTTTATCTATAATGACAACCATTTTTCTGATTTCCAACAATTTATTTTTCTCTCCTTTCACCTTCCCCTGCTATGTCATGACCTAAGATAAATATTATTGCAAATCTAAAAACACTAAAAATAATTCAATCATATATCATAGAAAACTTTCCATATTAATCTTTTAACAAGAAGTAAATCCTTTGAGCTCCCTTTTACTTGCTTGAAATTTGTTTCTAGATCACCAATCATTTTCTTGTACAACTCATAATAGTGTGTTACTCTATCAACAGCGACATCATTGAAAGTTTCAAGCTAGCAAGGGTTGTTGGTTTCTTAATTTTAGTTAAATCTACAAAAATATGTGTTTGAGTAGTTACAGTTTCTTCTCCACTCTTTCTTTTGCTTCTAGTGACTGATTTTATTTTCTTGTTAGGTTTCTCTATTATAACCATATCTACATTTTTTTCCTTTTCCATTCAAATTCAAATCTTTGTTTCTAGTTTTGATAGTAAACTCTGAGACCTTCCTCAATATTTTGGACAGTGACTGAATTTTGAATTATATTTTATGAGGCAATCGCAAATTGTGTAAACTCTAGAAATGAATCTAATGGACTAAACAAAAAAATATGAGTTGAAATAAGTGAGTTGACAAAACATAAGAAGTCGGGCTACTCAAATCAATTATCTTATGCATAGAAACTGTGATTGAAACAATAGGTTCTGAATTATTATTGAACAAAATAGGAGTATCAACTTCATCATTGACATCAATGACTTCCAACAACAAACATGTAACACTAGAAATTTACTAAAGAAATCACCATTTAGAAAACTATTAACAAGTAACATAATGTCTTGAGAAACTTGAGAGATAACAAAGGGCTTTGGGTTTACCTCTGACTCTACTCCAAACTTGGAGCATTTTCTCCGGCTTTCAACCTCAAAGGTTGAAGTCACCTAAGCTTCCTTCGAGTTCAATTTTTTGAATCCCCTCGTTTTTGTTTCATGACTGGCCTTACCAACCTACTTATTTCCTCTTGGTTATCAAATACATCCATGAAAACATCATGCTCTCGATGGGGTTGATGTTTGTATCTAATGTTGGATTTGTGTTGTATTGAATCCAGACAATGCTCTTCTCTCTTAAGTCAGTCCTAAGGCCAATACTCAAATTCCTTAAAACCATAGGGGGTCAACTCCCCGCCTCTTATCTTCAACATGATTAAATGCTGAAAATTTTCACCCCGTGTCATAGATAACTTGGGTATCCTAGTCTGCTTTATCTACTTTGACTGTAGGGAAATCCCTATAGATAATTGGGATGAAATTTTCATAACAACCTAACGGTATGGTACATAGATAGGCAATACATGGGGTGGCAACAAAGCTCCTTCAACCCTTATTACAATAGAATACTAGAAATAAAACCAATTTCTATGCTTGGAAATGGTTTCCCTCATAGAAGCAAAGATTTTAGGGAATTTTGAGTCATGAATGGCCTCATGGCCAATAGGGAGGAACTGTTGCAAATCTTGAGATAGTTAGGGCAATGTAGATGTTTATACAGCATGTTACAAATGACATGGAAGGACTTCTTCTCCAAGGGAGACCAAGGACTAAACAAACTAAGACTCAATTAAATGTGTCACAGATACAATCAATAAAATACGATTCTATATGAGAATCCTTGCATTGTTTACATTTTTTAAATGTGTAACTAACCCCAATTGGTAGGTTTCCCACTTTCAATAAATTATGCAGTAAAGGTAACCGTGCAACATCAACATGATCTGTTTGATCTTTCTCAAATAACCTATTCAGTAGAACCATAGCTTCAAAAACATGCACCCTAAAAAGTCTTATAGAAAAAGAAACACCTTGCTTGTTCATCTAATAATTGGGGTTCTCACTCAATTTTTCAAAACCTCATGAATTATGTATTTGCTTTGTCAATTCACAATCCATTCTTTTGAATACATCCATTTAGGTTTAAGGAGTCTTAACATTTGACTAGTGGCAAATCCAGAGATATCAACAACAATTCTCCCCTTTGGGAATTAAATCTTTTCATTCCTAACTTCACAGTAGTGGCACACATATCTAATCAATTCCCTACAAGTAAAAACTTATGGTTTTACAGCTGCTCGGTGTAAGTAGGTACTTTTGGATTTCCACATATGCTCTTCTTCATCACTGGGGTCTTCAATCTCTTTATAGTTCTTGAATAAAAAGTATAAGTCATTGCAGTTGTTCCCCATGCACATCTCTGATACAAAAGCTCTCTTAATTCTCTCCTAGAGACAGAGGTGACTTTGTTAGATTCCATTGTTGAACCAGAGCTTCAATTCAACGATGTAGTGCCAAAACTCATAGGACAACCTCGCTTGTGCCTTCTTTCAATAATCACTTAAAGTTTTAAATTAGAGCACAACTTTCAATGTTTTTCATCGTTCAAGATCCGAAAAAATTACATCATGGCTCTCCCACCTTAATTAGCTTTTATTTCTCCAAAGTAAAATAATCCATTAAAATCAACAATAAATGATCAGTCATAAATAATCAAGCAATAAAAATAAATAAAACAAAACTCAAAACAACGTGGCATTTAATGAAAATAGTGTAAGACACATGTCTCATACATACTTTCCTAAGGAGAATGGTGTTTACAAAACACTGTGATAATCCCTTTGGGTTCCCTATTGCACGGGATGGCAACACATGTTGATCATCTATAAAACGCCCATTATTCTATCATATAATTATAACCCTACGAAGATATGTTGGGAATGGTATAAGACGGTAAGGATCCACATGGATCTTACCCATTTCACAAAGGAAGGAAGCAACACCCAAGGCATTTGTTTAAAACAAACAATTATCTGGGGTTTGGGACACAGAAATAACAAAATGGAAAACATAAAACCCTACAAATTTGATGACTTAGAAAATAAGCCGTGAGATTTAAAATTCACATACATATCCCAAGACTCGTTTATATTATATAAACCCCCTCCCCTCTCACCCGCCCCCTTTTTTATGTTTGTCTTTTTAATCTTTTAAACTAGTTCAAATAAAGGACAAATGAGGGTTCGAATATCAATGAAAATCAAATTATATAGCTAATCAAAATGTCTATTCAAAAGAAAGACTTATGTTCGGATATTACAATTCCATAATCCATTGTAATTTTTGTTATTTTGGTGACTTAAAAATGGTGGCCCCAGGGTCTTAAAAAGAATTTGGGTTAGTTGGTGACAAACAGTTGTTATTGATTCTACCTAGAATTTATTTTCTAATCATACACCGTTGAGCATACTTATTTCCTTATCCATCTAAGTCTTATTCAATCTTTTTGTAGCTCCATTCAATTGTGGTGTATATGAACTTGTTTTTCTTGCTATTCCAAACTGCTTACAACACTTCTTTAAGTCATTTGAGAAATACTCCACCATCAATATCAATTTTAAAGCCTTTAACTTTTTCTCTATCTAATTTTTTACAAGATTCTTAAACTCCTTGAATTTACTGAAAACCTCCAATTTATTCTTGATACATTATACCCATGTTTTCCTCGAGTAATCATCTATAAAAGAAACATAATATAAATATTTTCCTAGTGATACAACCCTAACAAATCCAAGCACATCACATTTCATTAACTACAAAATTTTATCATCTCTTATAGCACTACGAGGTGTAGACACCCATTTTAGTACAAGTCATGTAATTTTAGTGTCTTTGTCATGCCTTGATACATTTGGTTCAACTTCTTACATTTGGCTCCTTTTGTTTCACTTTTATTTCACAATGGACCCTTCATAGTCTTATGTCATTTGCATTTTCCCAATAACACCTTCAGATCTTTTAGTTGTCTAATAAAGATCCATCCAAGCATCCTTCAGTTCAATTTAATATTTATTTTGTGGTCTTTGTTGGCCTACATTTTTTATCAACTGTAGAAGTGCACACCTGATTTTGTCAACTAATACTCGAACAAGAAGAAAGGTGAAAGTACTTTGTACATGGTAGCATGCGAAGGAACATATGCAAGGATTACAACCACCAAGTGCTACCACAATTTTGATTAAGTCTAATTGAGTGCTACCAAGCTCAAAGATGTGAAAGGAAGTGGTTTCACAGAGGTACCAAGATACCTAGGAGCCCTTGGAAAGGAAGGACCAACCAATTGAAGTCTTGACATGACCCAAGAGAGACAATATGGTCGATGTGAAACATGAAGCACAGTGTGCGGGAAAGAGGTTGCACAAACCATGGAGTGCAATTTCAAGAGCACCTATCAAGAGAAGTTGGCAAAGAGAATTAGTCTTTAGGGAGTATTTTATTTATGGGAATCATCAATTGTAATGGCTTGAGAGACTTTAGAGTGACATGGCGCAAATGTAGGGTTTTACTAGTTAAAATATTTTATGGCGAACATTTATGCCTATCCTCATTTGGAAAGTTGTTATGCTACTTTAGGAAGGCATAACCATTCAATGTAATGACAAGGTGGTGACTTATACCCATAGTATAAAAACACGGGAACTGCGGTTACTCAGCAACCAAAAATTATGACCCATACTCGAGACTCGGCACTTTTATCGTTACTTTATATATATATATAAGAAAATGAAATGAATTTAAAGAAATGATTGTAGAGATTCAGAGAACACATAACTCAATGTCATAAACATATTCTATATTAGTTTTTAAGCAAATAAGAGTACAATGTGAATGTCGAATGCTCTATTTTAAACAAAAAGAAGACTAAAATGGCTCATGGAAGTTCTTTTCTCCAACTCCTCTACTGTCTTGTCGAAGTGGAAGGTAAACACTACTCCATTGGAACATCATCCACAAACATATCATCCAACTCCAAATCCTTGCCAACCCCTCCAAATGCCTCTACTTCCCCAGCGGTTATTGCTTCTTTTGCTTCCCTCTCTAAATCTGTGACCTCCTCCTTGGTAAACATGGGCTCCTAGGGCACATCATCAAACTCAATGATCCAATATAAGTATGGATCAATATCATCTAAGTCAATTGACTCGTGACTATTTGTCTCTTCCACATGTTTCACACGGAGGTGAAGATTGTACCGCACAAACACAGTCATTGAAGCGTTGTGTTGTCAGCGTATTGCATTTTATTGTATGAATGGCCTCAAACATGCTCCAATTTCTTTCACACCCAAAAGCACTACATAGTTGGAACCAGATGCAGATGGCTAATTTTTGAAGATTTGGTGTCTTTGCACCATAATCTTTCCATCACAAATCTACAATAAAAGATTTATAACTTTGTTAGTCAATTAGGTGTGCATTTATAAATAAATAATGGTGTTACAATGATACAATAACAATCAATTACAATGATACAATGACAAATATAAATGACTAAATTTGAATGTTTTTTCTTCTCGTTGATGGGTCATTCTCCTTCAAATGCATAGAGGTGAATAAAAGAGCATCCCTTCCGCACTCTTGTAAATCTGCAGCACATCTACAATTATGTCTCTAGTGGCTTCATCAACCACCATCCTCTCTATGCATGTATTTAGGCCATCTACGATCTCCTCATCCACCCTAAATGAATCCACAAAGAAAAACTTGGGGTTCAAATAGTTAACCACTACATGTATATGCCGATGGAGTTGTTTGTTCCATCTACGATCAATCAGGAGCTAAATGGTCTCATAATTTTTTTTTTTTTATTTTGCCCATAAAATATTGGTATGCTTTCCTTAACCCTATCCATGGCCTCATACAAATACCCTATCAGAGTATTTTGTCCATCCACCAAACAAAAAACTCTAACCATAGGCTCTGACACGTAAAAGCAAATAACGTATAATTTTAAAATTTAAAGTAAGATAAATTTGAGATATTTATTTAAAAAGAAATAAATCATAACTAAAAAAAGTTAATTCCAAAGTTACCTTTATGACCTCATCCATGGTATTTTCAAAGCCATCACAAAAAATGATCTTCTTGACCTTTTGTCCTTCAGCATTCTTGCCATATGGAGACTCCATCCACCATGTGCTCACAAACATTTGTTTAAGAGATGTTATGGAAGTTGCAATGCTCTACAATGTGATGAAATGCATAGCAAATCTCGAGGCCCCTAATCGCACTAGCTCTTTTCTGTTGGTGTGCTCTCTCATCAAACTCAACATCCAAAGATGATTGTAGATGTACTTTGTGATATCTCTTGCATTTTCGACCACATTTTTCACCTGACATCTTTCATATGTCCTCAAGAGGGAGATCAATGCAGTGCACTGAGCATGGACTCCAAAAAAAACTGGTGTCTCTCCTCGAAAAGCCTCCCTATTGCTACATATGTTGCATTATCAGTGACAACTTGGATGACATTCTCTACACCCACCTCCATGACTACCTCATCCAACATATCACACAAAGTTTGTGCATTTTCCACCCTGTCAGAGGCTTCAATTGACTTCAAGAACACTAATTGTCCATTTGAAGCCATTGAAAAGTTAATCAAAGTGCAATACCTTTCATTCGTCCACCCATCAGACAAAATGTTGCAACCCTTCTTGCACCATACTCTTATTTGCTCATCTACAATAAGCTCTGCATCTTTCATAGCATCCTCTAACAATGGGCCTATAAAGTCATGAGTAGGGGTTTTGAACCCATTCCCAACAATAGTCAAAGTAGTTACCAGATTATCCCAGTATGGGCTTCTCGCCACATTGAATGGGATGTTATAGTATCAAAAATTTGTCACTACCACCCTTGCTTCATTATGAAATTCATTGTTTCAAGTTGTACCTTCGAGTGAAGGTTGTGCCCTAGGGGTATTTCAAGGAACAAAAAAAACATGTAAATGTGAACTTGCACTGCCTCCACTAGGTGAGACTCGTCCTCGAATCACCCTTGAAGCAATAATTAAATTCAATGCTTGATGCCCCCTATTTGATATTGTTGCAAGTGCATCAGTAATCATTTTTTTTTCTCTTCATACACTATTAGGACAAAAACCATCTCCATTTGAGCCTCGGGCGGCACTTTGTCACATAGCCGCACATCGTTCCTTGGAATATGTGTTATATGGTACTTGAGGCGATTCACCCCTGCACTCATCTTAACCCTGCAATAATTGCAATCATGGAGTTGAGCTATGAGCCTTTAATGCAATTATTTGGGCTGGGTCATCAGACTTCTTAGGCCGACTACTGCCACGAGAATCGGATGCCTTTTTGAAGTTACAATATGTTAATATGCAATTTCAAAGTCTTGGAAGTTGGAGCTCACACCTAGCAAATTACAATAACATACGATTCAGATTGGTGATTATGAAGTTACAATATGATAAAATTATTTAATTAAATACTCAGCTTTTGAAACTCGAGAGAATAAGATAACAGTAATAAATATGATAAAATCTGATCACTTTCTATTTACTGTATTTTGAAAAATACACTATCGAATCGTGAATGAGAAATTAGAATCATTTATTATTCATTATTGAATTATTCATCATAGTTATGCAAAAAAATTTAGAATTTATATTAATATTAAAATTTAATATATTATTATTAGACTGTGTTTTATAATAAAACGTGCTCTGATAATAATTTTATTATTTGCTATTATTTATTATTATTGTTACTATTTTATTAAAGATATTAAAGATTTAAGAAATTATAAAAGGCAAAGCAATAACCCTGAATGTTGAGTTTATCGCTGTGAGCCTATGAAATTGTAAATGGCATTGAATGGAGCTCAATCAATGCACAACCCCTACTTCCAAATGTCAAATCCCAGCGTCCAAATGACCCACGCAATGCACACACAACATAGGGATTTCGATTTCCTTTGAGTCTCAACCTTGACCTATCCCAACACACAACGAAGCAGCTGAAGGAAAAAAAGATGGGCAGTAGTATAAATAAAGGAATCGCGATTTGTTTTTTGTGTTTTGCTTATTTTTATTAGGTTCCCAGTTTTTGGCCAGTTACCAGGCCAAAAACCACAATTTTCAATGGGTAACTGATCCCAAAACCCGCAGTTTTTGGCCTAGTAACAAGCGAACAATTAATCAACCATCCACTCTTCCTACCAAAGAAAAGGGTTTTCGTGGGTACCCAGTTTTTTAATACATTGCTTATACCTATTTTTCATGGTGGCTAAAAGTAGTCATCTTCTTTGTGGGTGTATTGTGCAACCATGCACTGATTTCCCATGCCTTGATTGTCGACTTTCACTCTTTTCCATGGTCATATTTTGCATGAATGTGTCTAAATTTTAATTCAAAGGATTCTATATATACAAAGGTACCATAATTCAATTATCATTTCTTAAATCTCCGATTACGTTGACTATATCTTCCACCCGTTTGTCAATGAGCCTATAAATTAAGCATATTCTATCCTCTTCATTTCTTGAAGTCTTGTGGCTACATACTTGTACCAAAACAAGGTTGCATTAAGGAAAATATATTATGCATTGATTATCTTATGGAGAGAAGGTGAAGGAATTTCTATCACTTGGGTTGGCTCACTCAGATGCATAGAAATACATGAGTCTTGAATATGAGTATGTGAGATATGTAGTTGCAACCCTCAAGAAGAGTCAGGCCATTAACCATGCACATTATCTTTAGTCTTGTTATATTGTGTAAAATTATGGTTACATCAAAAGAGAAGAGATTCAGAGAATTGCACATATTAATTATGCTTAACAAAGACATATCTATAGACTTGTGCTACTAACAAAGGATTCCAAAAAGTTTCAAATTTGTCAGAATCACAGAGCCGCATTCGTAGATGCTTTCTACATTCGACCAAAACTATCATTTTAGTAGTGCTTGAAAGTGGCCAACCACATTTGTTGCCTATCAAAAGTGGTCATCATCAAAAAACATAATATGCTTCCTCATAGATATTCTACAAAATCCCAGAGTTTGTTTTCCAGCATTTCATTCATCTCCAAAACATAGGTAAGTCATATTTAGGTACGCATCTTTCTTTGCTCAAAATCCACTTTACTTGGTAGTTCTGATTTATTGTATTCATCTTATAGACCTCTTTAGTGCCCTTTGTTTTACATTATTTATGGTGTTTTGATATAACGCTCTTAACCTATAGTATCTATAGTGATACATATATGTGTGGTTGATATTTGGCTAACACAACTTTTTACCTTGTCATGTCACATTTCTCTATATTTTCATATTTTTTGTATTGTCAAACTATGAAGTAATCATAGCCTAAGTAGGGTATATATATGAGGTAGTGGTTAGTACTTGATCATCATATCACATATTATGTTTTTATTCCATGGTTGTGGAGGTTTCCCCCTCAACATGGATTAGTCTTATATTTCTAGTATTCTACTCTTTTGTCAACATTTGGTGTCGATGTGCTATATTCTACTCTTTTGTCAACATTTGGTGTGGATGTGCTATATTCTACTCTTAATTATTGTGATTTATTGTTGTTGCTCTACTCTTGATACTTATATTTGTATTTATTGCTTTGAATTGGCTTGATATATTTAAGCAATTTCATTACAATTGGTGTCGGAGCTTCGATTTCGGCAAATTTTGCAGCACAACTTTTTCAGATCTAGTGTAGCAATTGCTCTATGCACTAAAGAAATGAAAAAACATAACTTGTGATTCAGAGGGAATTTATTTTTTTATCTAGCATAGTTTTGTTTGATGTTGAAAAAAAATCAAGCCCTTCGTAAAATAACAGTCATTGAATCTAACGAGACGAAATCAATGATATTAGCCTCAGGGACAATTTTTTTGACCTGAAAACCCTAAACCCTAAATCCAAAACCCTACACCATAAACTTTGTGTATTGTTGGACCAAACACTAGAGGCTACAGAAAAAGACAAGCCACTCTAGAAAAACACCTAGTAAGGATGAAATGGAGTTTGAAACTTATGATTCCAGTGTTTCTAGATTGGTCACCCAACTCCAAGTAGAAGTGCAAAGCATGGCTAGAAAATAAGATCTATATGAGGTAAAAGGTGACTTGGACATAATGAAAGGGAATTTGAGCAGCATCAATTCACAATTGGAAAATATCACGATGACCTTGGTTAATATGCAAGTAATGCCACCGTCTAATAATTCTCCCTTGGGCCACTCTGGTTCTCCTAGCTAGAACAATCCAAGTTCAAATACACGTTTGAGGAATATACAAACCAAAAGTGGGCATGCACAAGTTTGATGGTAAGGATCTAACACTTAATCAAATAGAAAATTCATTTGATTTGCATCAAACCCCATGTGCTTAGAAGGTGGTAATGGCATCTTTTTAGCAATTCATTTGATATAGTTATGCCTTCAAAATTAAAAAGAATGATCTTATTGTTACCTAGTCAGTGTTTACTAATGAGTTGTAGATGCACTGCCGCAACACGTAATGAAGAATTACTTCATCTAGTTAACAAAACTACAACAAATAAGAATTGTCAAAGATTATTTTCGACAATTCCAGAACTGGTCCTTACGTGTGGAGGACATCACAAAGGACAACTTGAATTACTTTTTCTTCAGTGGGCTCAAGGATAGCATCCAACTCATCGTTCGCATGTTTAATTCACGTTCAATATCAGAGTCCATGGTCTTAGATAAAGGAAAGAGATCTAATCAAATGACAGTTATTCACTACTGACAAAGATTGCATTATTAAAACACAATTAGTTACCTAAATGACTCCTCAAAAAATTGAAGAGAAATGAACAAATAGGTTATGTTTTAACTTTGACAACAAATACAACAAAGGACATAAATGTGTTAAGAATAAATTGTTCTACAATGAAGGTGCCAATGAAGAAGAAGAGGATGAGGGAGTTGTGACGGTGAGGATGGGTCAGGTAGGATTCATAAGATTCCCAACCATCTTGTGTCATGCATTTTCAAGCATTAGCACCCCAAAAACATTCAAGTTGGTGGATTTCCTAAAGACATAGAAGGAAACAATGTTGATTAACTTGGGTAGTACATATTACTTCATCAAATATAAGTCGTCAACACGCTTGAACTATTTTGTTTATCTAGCCCCAGAATTTCAAGTCATGATTGCAAATGGTAGCACAGTCAGTTGTTCATGGAAATGCCATACTATCGAAATTGCCATGGAAGATTATGGGGTATATTCTTGTGTTTTTTATTCCCATGGGTGGGGCAGACATCATCTTGGGAGTCCAATGGCTCATAACCTTTGGAATGATAGAGATGAATTACCAAAAGTTCATGCATTTTCATTCTGAAGTTAGGACATTTGAATTGTATAGATCGCATGCAAGGTCCCCACAACTAGTTAGTTCTCATCAGATGTTGAAGATTCTAAAAAGGGGGCAAATGGGTCTATAGCACAATTGTTTCCATTAGAAATGCAACCAACAAATATGTCATATATATCCTTTTTCTTTTAAATACTCGTGTAGTAAAAAGTATTCATTAAAGATGAGTAATCAATGTCCACAATCCTATAATTGAGTACCAAGTAGGTGACAGTACAACAAGATGCATATTGCTTACTAAAACATCATCCTAACTCTGATCAAGGATCTCCTATGTAGTATCTGATCAGTACTCTTATAAATGATAGTTTCTTCAACCCAAATGGATGAAAAGGAATTGTACCCACTGACAAAAACACTTCAGATTGGTCATCTCATTTTTGCACTCGTTTATTAACTTAAACAACTTGACAATGGAAGTTAGTTCCAAAAACATGGAGACGAGACTTTCTCAATTGGTGCATAAAAACTTGTTTTAATGTAACAAGTCTCAATCTTAAATTCGTTCTGAACTTTCATATCCATTGTGAAATCTCATCCTTCAAGTTATACAATTCTAGATAACTCAGAATTATGTAATGGTGTGTTCCAATGCTCAAATACTGAATTAGAATCAGTATCACCAAAAAAAAACAGATACAGAGCTTCAGCGCCTATAATGGTAATTTGTCGTTCAGCTTGACTAATATTTTGCAGCTGAGATTCAAACTATGTCCGCATCATTTTTTGGTAGGAAAGAACTATAATAAATGGACGAAAAAATCTTAAGATTTACACAGCATCATTTGTCCTGTTGGGCTGATTGATCATAATCTATTATCAGCACATAGTATTCCTCTAACTAGTTCAACTGATCTTTTAATCTAACTGGTAATGCCCACATCATTCCAATTCCATAGGATGGGCAGTATGCAATTCCACTCATTCCCTCTCATGTCAATACTTGGAAAAAATTGCTCATACTGCAGCAGGCTGTTAAAAGGTGAAAAGACACCTCCATTCAGGTCAGATTACTCATGGTACTGTCAGTTGGCATGCTAGAGATCCAGATACAATCGAACAAGTACCAAGGAAGTAAAAGGAACCCGCAATCTCCACTCCCTTTGCTTTTTATTAAGAGATTTTCCTTTTCCTAGCAGCTCCCTATTTAGCCTAACATTAGCTAGCCTCCATGTGCAGTAACCCAATTCCATTTCAACATTATCTGGTATGAAAATGCCATCATGTTCTTGGCTTCCATCATCATCTATGGCAGCCTCCATTATGTATATGTCCTGTTCTTGACTTCCATTTTCAGATATGGCAATCTCCACTGTGTATTTGGCATACATAGGCAAGTCCTTGAAACGTTCCAAGTCTTTGGGTACCCTTACAACCCTTTCTGCACCTGGAGTTGAAACCTGAGAAAAATGATCCAGTCAAACTCAGCCTATTCAAAATGTCAGTTTTTCTAAGAAGGTTTCCCTTGAAGTTATTCATATCTAACTCATTTGTTTACCAGCAACTGATGATGCTTGCACAAAGGGACATCAGGATATTAAATCTGTAAACTTTTTACTACTCTTATACAATCTTCGATCCCAAATAATTTAATTAGAACCTTGTAATAGTAGGTCTAGCCTTTCAGGCATTTCCTGCTATTAGATAAAATACCCAAAACTTAAAATATTCTATAATACATTCTGATTATAAAATTTGAAATTCCAGACCCTAAGTGCTAATGAAAGCGCACCTAAGAAACTTGCAAGTAAGCAAATGAGAGACCCCACAAGGGAAGAAACTCAATATCTACTGATCAAGCACAGATATAGATACGACTAAACCAAACCAAATAGATCAAAGCAAACTAGTAATCTAGAGGATGCAATGAAATAAAAAGGGACAACACATGAGTCAACATATATATACTACTTCTGCAAAGGAATTTAGAACAGGTCCTTTTGGAGGAGGGGGGAAGGGGGCTGTTAATACAGAAGATACCGGCCAAACATAAATTACTAATTCGTCTCAATGTATGCAGTACCTTTGATCCTTTGGGTGGAGTGCCGGGGGAGGAGAGGAGGCTGTTGATACAGAAAACACTGGCCAAACATAGACTAATAATTCCTCTCAATGTATGTGGTACCTTTGTGTGTATGCATGTGTACATATATTGAAAATTTACCATCCAAATTTCACTACCCATTTGAGCAATTTTCATTGATTTTAATTGTTCAATCTTCCATAATGCAATATTTGACTCCAAATCCCAATGGACAAGGCAGTGCTACAGGAAATTCACATGGATCGGATTTTGAAGATAAAGTTCATCGGCCCAAGCTCGAAATTAATTGACTTAATTAAATTATTAATTCTTTTTAGAATTAATTATTTTTAATTAAAGTCATAAAAGAACATCACAAAGAGCACCAAGGAGAAGTGCCAAAAAGGACACTGAGAAGAAGCGCCAAGGAATAGCTATGGTATTTGAAGTTGTTGAGTAGATTAATTCTTTTTAAAAATTAATTATGTATTTTAAATTCAAAATCATAATTACATTTGATATTGTAAAAATGCTCAAATAATAAAATCAAATGTGGGCAAACTCTAATTAGAGGAAAATTAGCTCTAAGTTGAGTTCGTGCAATGGATAGTTTTTCAACTTCGTGGCGGACAAGATTGTACAAAAGGGAAAATCCAGATCATTTATGGGGGTTATTCCTTCTTTCAAACTCTTAGGGAACCGCTGGCTGCAACTTTGTGTGCACTACGTACTTTTCCGGATTTGAGCAATAGAATACAAGCAAGTGTGTGAGATCATTTTTGGCTTTGTGGGTTTTGATGTTTTTAATTCATGAAATTTGTATTGCTATTAATAGATAGAGAAGCCAATAAAATTCTGCATTTCTCTGGGTTGTGTGTGACTCGGTGTTTCTAGACTTTGCGTTCAAAACCCTATGTATAGATTTTTTACCGAGTATACACAATCCGAGTTTTGAGAAGACTTTGTGCTTCCAAGCAAGACTTTTGTTCCCATTGTATTTGCAGCTCCTACTTCTAATTTTGTGTTAGGAAGAATGTTCAGCAGTTTCAGTGTTCCAATAGTTCTCTGAGTTTATTCCGTCGTGGGTTTCTCACCTTCACCTCCATCCTCCATTCTTCTCCCATTTTCAGCTTTCACTATTTCCCAGTTTCGTTTCGTTTTTGTGCTTTCTAGTTTTGTTTCATTTTAGTGCTTTCCAGTTAAAAGTACACAACTCAAAAAACCCATGATCATACAAGGGAGCTGCCCCTCTCAAACATAGAAAAAAATCATAATCTCAACGGTGATTTATTGAATTGTTACCAAATTTGTATCGCTGTCTATTAGGCGAGTCACAAAACAAAGAAAAATCCAAGTAACATAAATTTCACACACATAAATATATATTGTGTATGTATATGCGTATATCTATGAATGAAAATGTGTGTGAAAGAGAGAGTGGGTGAGAGAGAAAGAGATCAGTGTAAAAGTTAGGGATGTATTGAGGCTCCTGCCATATGCACTAAAATTCTTTTACTTACAGACTCAAAGAGACCCCATCTTGTTTGCCAATATGAACTGCATGCAAAGACCTGGGGCAAACCGGAGACTATCTGACTAGGGACTATAAACAAGATATTTATATTAGGCCATGAAATCCCGATAAAAGTATTGAGCAAAATGGGTAGAAGCCATGCTACAGCAGACCTAAGACTATTACAGACATACATATTTTGAACATGACAAAAGAACCAATCAGATTTCCAATATTTTCTACAGCCAGAGTATCGATCTGACCACCAGATAGAATGAAATGTGTACAGAATGCTGATAATAATCATCACATCTTCCATACGAGAATCTTCCTCAATATAATCTTCTTCGATCTAAATCTTCTATACAGACGTTCATGCTGTAGGAGGACCAGCCGAAACCAAAGAGCAAAGATCAAATTCCAAAGAATCCATCTGAAGCTGATCACCATTCATACTCCTTATAGACTTACCAGCAACCAAGTGAAGCCAAAACTCTGGGCGTGATATTTTGCACAGAGACCCAAGGAAATTAGAAGTAGATATAAGATGCCAGGAATTGCAGTCAGGATAACTGTGATTGACATTCTACAAGCTGTTATCCAAATATCAACTCTCTTTCCCTTCTTCAGCCTATCTATGAGCAGGCCCCAGCAAATCATGCAAATAAGAGACACTAATCTGAAACCATATTCCACCAATACCACCAAAGATTACTTCCTTCAAAATTCAAAACAGAAGCGCTGAAATAAATCAGCACCATACTATTCCCGATAATGGATTAGGGATGATGAAATGTAGGAAAAAATGTGTCACTTGGTGTTCCCCACCTCTGGGGTTTATCAACCTCAATTTTGATGGTGCTGCAAAGGGTAGTCCAGATCCAGCTGGGGTTGGATGTGTAATTAGAGATAAGAATGGGAAACCAATTTTATTATTTGCTATGGATTTTGGGATGGATACAAATAACCCGGCAGAAGATATGGCAATGCTCAAAGGGATTCAAATTGCTGTTATCTGGGGCTGGGGGAAGGTAGTGATTGAAGGTGATTCTCAAATCTTAATCAAAGTTATGGAGGATGATAAATTTGAGTCATGGAGATTGAAAGCAAAAATCAATGAAGTGAAATGGTTGATAAGCAAGCTTGAATGTCATATTTTCCCACATAAAAAGATATGGGAATCAAGTGGCAGATAGAGCTGCCAATAGAGGGGTCAAGCTGATGGAAACTACAAGTTCACTAGATCAATTCTGGGAGAGGGACTTTCCTAGTATATAAATTAATGATAATATGAATAATATTATAAATTCTATAACTCAATGATAATATGATATAATTTTTATGTCATGTAATACATCTATTTGATAGGTTTCACTTTAATCTAATGTTTCAGCTTTTGAGTTTCAATTTTCAAGTTTGATGTTTGAGTTTTGATGTATAGCACACCCATATTTTTCACGATACACACCATGTGTACCCCCACACCATGACACCCGCATACCCAAGTTTTGGGAGCTCGCACCGGGTCTTGCGTACCCATGTAACTTGGATTGAAAGTCAATTCCCTCAATCAATAATGATGATGGCTGTATGGTAGGTGGTGACGATAAATATAAGGTGTGCCTTGCCCCTTTTTGCACTTGTGATGTTGTGATGGGAAAGATTTAGCAGCATTGAAGAGATAAGGGAACGGATTTCTCTCCTAAAGTGGAAGGTTCAAGGAGCATAGGCAAAGGAAAGAGCAAGGCTAGCCCTTGCACCCCCTGCAGGGGTTCTGGGCTCTCCTCTCAGGGTTTGTCCTTGCATGGCTCAGAAAAAAATTGATGGCTGACAGCAGAACCATGGATGGGGAAGCTGGTCCAAATGCAGAAAACGTGATAAATGAATGCAGCACCACCTTGTATTGTCTAATCCCGTATGACAATGTCAGGAGTTGGTTGTTGGATTGTGTGAGAGAAGGGAGAAAGTTGAATGAGGAACATATTGTTTCAGCTCAAGAACTGGTCTAGAAAATGATGAAAAACCCAGGAACTACTTATGGCAGAAGGAATTTTTTTGATACAGTGCATGACATGGCCTCAACTACTAGGATTGGACTCAATAGTACTCCATATTAAATCAACTGTAATTTGGTTGTGGCTGATAGCAAAATCAAACACAAAAAGACCAGGTTTGGGGTGAAAGAGAACTCACTGAGGATTCCATATCTTCAGCCCTGTATTAACACTCTGACGGTTGCTTTTTCTGTTCCCCTGTCTACTCCATGTGTTTGAAATTTCTGATTCTGAGGATGATGAAGCTGGTCCTGTGCATGCTGTCATAAAAGATTAAGTGCTGGAAAACAGTTCGATATGGTAAGATTGTGTAAAGTAACGCTGAATTTCCAGTATGTTGCGGCAGTTTTTTTGTCATGTTTGTTGTAAAGAAACAATGGACCTTCCATCATATATATATAGAATGATAGTTTGAAGTTCCTTCCAGTATTTTTCTTCTCCCGGATGTTAGTTGTCTGCGAGATGAAATGACATAAAAAGGCATCTTTTTGAAATGTCTCTGCATTGCTATCCTCTGCTTTTGTAGGGCTGATCTTTCACTACCTTGGTGCCCTGTTGGGCATCGAGGTGAAAAGTTGGTATGTCTGTAATTAGAAGATAGAGGTCTTTTGGTAATTCATTGATTCCCAATGATAATATAAGGATGGTAGTATATCAAGGGATGCTAATGGTTTCCTTTGCTAAACAATAAAATGGTTAATGCATTATGTATAGGATTGTGAGTTGTCTCAGTTTGCAATGTTTATGCATTAAGTTGAGGATTGTGAGATGTGGTATGGGTTGTGTAAATTTTCAGATTTTATTCTCTCTCTGAAGAGGGTATGGCCCCTGTGAGGAATGGCTTGTGTAAATTTTAAGTCCTCTACAAATTTTCTTTTTATTGCACTAGAAAATTTGAATTTTATCAAAAGATATGGATAAAATATAGAGCTCTAATTTTTCCCTATGTTAAATTAAAATATTTAAATGACAATTATCACAATTAAACTTTGACCACTTTTATCACATCTTGTGTCCTTCCTACTCAAATAAATTATGTGTCATTGATCTTATCTAAACAAAAGTTTGTTTTATCCTCAAAGCTGGATGTTGCCCAAATATGATGGCAGGATTCTAAGAAAAATATCCAGGCATTACATTTGGGCATTTCTAGCTATCATGTATACATTGCAGGTTGGTAGCAAGTCTGCATTAGAATCTTTATTTTCTGTGAATTAGAAGAATGATAAGACAAGGTGGATGGATTAGTTGCTGTTTGGGTATTGGGATATGATTAAAATTGATGGCTGTAAGGATGTCAGAGTAAGGAAAGTATGTTGGTTACCCTGGGTCTGTGTGATCACGACCAACTTTTTCCTTTAAGAAGAGTGCTCACATATGAAATGCAGACTTCCACGCTGGAACAAAGAGATACATGCAGAACTCAAAGTGCAGCTACGTGGCCAGGCTGAGATGAGGCTTCAAGCTGATTTAGCAGTCAGGAAACCACGTTAATGGAATGTTGGAACAATCCTCCATGCTCAGAACTGTTCTCCACGGCGGCGCCCAGCTCTTTTTCTCTTTTCTAAGTCAAAATTATGAAAACCTAAAATTTCTGCCCTAAAAATATTTTTGGAAAACATGCTATTTTCAATTATTTTAAATAGCTGTTTTTTCAATTGTCATTAAAAATTAAAAGCATGTTTTAAATTTTTCAAATAGCTTTAATATTTTAGTTGCATAACTTCAATATAAGCCCTTTTTTCATTAAAGCGCATGTAGGGGTGTATGGGAGGGTCATTTTTTTACTTTTGCTTGCTTGAGGAGGTCTGTTGTTCAATTCTGGTTCCGTTGATTGGCTGAAAGGCTATGTTCACTCCCTTTCCACTTGTAAATTTCTACTTGTAGTGCAAATTTATTAAATAGGCCATTAATGACGGAAAACAATTATTGCCATAACTTTTGATCGGCAATTCGGAATTGAGTGTCAACTTTTTCAAAAGTGCATGTTTTTTTTTGTCCTCTTTCCATTGGTCTAATTTGTTTTATAAATGCACTAAAGTTATGAAGTGTCATATTTTGGGGGTTGTCTGTGCTATGGGCCATATTGCTTTCTGCATTATATCTCATGCATTGATTGCTCATGAGTGAATGCATTTTCTGCCATGCCCAACATCTCTATTCTGAATGTGCACTATTTGTATTGATTCATACACTGGTTGCTCACTTGAACGCATTCTCAACTGTGTCCGACGTCCCATTCATGAGCGTGAAGAATTCTAGCATCATTGCAGAGTTTCTTGTGCAGTCTTGCACTTCTTTGATGTCTTCTCTTAATCATGTCGACTCCACTTGAGAGATACCAAATCATGAGGAGAGTTGACTCTACACCAGTGGTTCTTCTTGAAAAGACCAACTATGCTTCTTGACATGCGTATATGAAACACTTGCTCACAAGCAAGAATCATACTCTATTCCTATATGGACAGATTCCTACTCCCACTGGTCTTGTTCAGTAGAATAAGTGGGCTAACACTTGTGACAAGGTTCTTGGTACCTTACTATTACATGTTTCCATGGATCTTCATTGCCATGTAGAACATACGTGTCTTTGCACTGTTTGGAGCATCTACAGTCTCTTTTCAGAGATCCTGTTAATATTTATATCACTCCTCTTCCTATCGTCTCTTTAGAGACTGTTGTACTCCCTCCTCATATTTCTTGTGATGACACATTCATGGTGAACAGTGCTCTTCTTTCTGTCGAGCCACCACTACGAGATGAAATTCCGCCCGACCTCGGTTGTCCTATTGCAGATTCTATTTTCGTTCCTATCCAAGATGTTGCTCTTCCAGAGCCTTCACGGTCTTGTACTTCAGAGGAGTCTACTATTTCCAGTGTGAGTACACTTATTGAGAGCTTTGATGACTCAGATGTTCCTGTAAATATTCATATTGCAGATTTGTGTGCTTCATTTGCAGTATCTTCTTCAGTTGTTAAGCCGAGCTCTCCTCTTCAAATGGACATTCTTCCAGTGAATGTTCCAAGTCCTTTTGATAGGTTCACTTCAGTGGCATTACATCCATTTTTTGTGCATGATCTTGCCAAACCTATGCCACGCCTTATTTTTGGACCTATTTCAAATCTCTTCGTACTACTGCGTTCATCTTCCATTGTGGAATGGGCAAACTTTCAGTACACACCTCGTGTTCTTCCTTTGGCAAAAGGAAGAAACATTGTTCAGTGCGGATGGAGCTCCCTCAATCTTTAGGCAGAGGATCCCATCAGCGACATTAATCATTTTGCGAGCTCTACTGTAGGCAGCTTCAACATCTTCTATGGAGACTTCTTAGCTCTTCTCTCTTTGTGCTCTGTTGCTCTCACTTGTGGATGCATTTTTTATTGTACCTGACATCCTTAGAGCATGCACTATTTCTTCTCTCTTTTGAGGAGTTTTTCCTACGGGTTTTATCCTTTTTTTTAACTTTATGAGAGTTGCTTTGTACATATGTATCTCATTAGGGCTTGTTGCCGCGAGCCATTTTATTTACCCACCTAAGCTACACTTATGGGGAGGTGTTAGTGTAGGATATTATTTTTCTTTTATTAGTTTATTGGGTTTATTTTACACACATGGAGTTTTCCTACACTTGTGGAATTAGCTTGCTTAGGTGTACTTACACATAGGGAGTTACTCTTGACCATCATCATTGGTTAGTGGATGTTATTCCATCATAGGAGATACATGCCTATTCTAAGCCCTTTGTGGTTGTTCATGGAGGAGTTAGTTACTTGACTCTCCTATTTGTACATCTTGTATTAGTGAGCTATTCAATGGAGTCCATGATGATATGGAGTATTTCATTATTTGCTCTCATTTCTTTGCAATATTCTCTTATACATGATTTCACTTACTTGCAGCCTCTTTGTGATGTGCACTTGCTTGACTTGTGTGATCACTCCACCATGTGTTTTCACTGATCTAGTGATCTTGGCTACAACTCTAATAGTTTATGACTCCTTTGTTGCCAAGATGGAGGAGATTGCTGGTGATCTTCAGTTGTTGCGGGGACAAAGCTCAGGAGGGAAGAAGGTGGAAGGAGAAAATGTTGATTTGAAAGGTAAAAAGAGAGTGGGGGAAACCTATGAGGATGCCATTGATGATTTTGTCAATGATGATAAACTCAATTGTCTGTTAGCTGATGTGGAACTTCATAAGGGTATATTCTGAGGTGGTTGATGAAGGATAACAAGTATATGAAGGAAACCCTTAAGAATTTGAAGATGCAGACTGGTGAGAACCTTACCCAAAATTTTCAGAAAGGGGATTTGGGGGAGGTTTTCAGTAATATGAGGAAGCTGGAAGATAAATATGATAAATTGAAAGAAGACAACCCTAAGATTAAGGAGGACATGGGTAACATTGTTCAGTTCAGTAAATATACGATGGAAATTTGCCTTCCAAACATCAAGGTGCTCAAACAGGTTGTCAATGTGAGGAAGGCTCGAGCATTGTCAGAACAAGCAAAAGATTGAAGGGGCTGAGAAGAGTAAGATTGCAGATTCAGAAACCAATGGTATGGAAGAAATGGAAACTCTTCTTAATAGGATGAATGAAGTTTGGAATGAAGTTCTGGCAGGGCTTGAGACTTAGTTTTCAGTTTTGTTGTTTTTGAACTGTAGCTTTTTACGATGTATGTGCTGCTAAATAGCTGTTGATAAGCAACCTTTTGTTGTTCTAGGCAGTTTTTATTGTTATATCTGGGATTTTGAGGCCTTTTTGCTCAATAGATGTCATAGGGAAGGGTCCCTATAAAAAACCCTCACTTTACCGATATCTAAAAAAACTAACAGCTACACTGGTAAACAAAAACATCTTCAGCAGCATATTTCCTTCTTTATTTGCAATCATTTTATAATTTATTCAAATTATATTATATATATTAACTTGACAACCTTCTGTTCTGTTTTTTAATAGTTGGTATTTAGTTAAAAAAATATAAAGATAAGACTTCCTATATTACAAAAAATGTTTAAAACCTTTTTTTTTTAAGTAACGAGTATCATTCATAGTCATACATTCATTTCATTGATATGTTGAGATCTCTGTTAAGTTAGAAAAATAATTTAGAAAAATAATAGAACTATACAATGGCTTCTTGTAAATAAATGAAAATTAAATGTAACAGGTCTCAAATATTAAATTGGATTAAGTATCATGAAGTAAAATCAGAGACAGAGCTTCAGCCCCAAGGATGGTAATTCATCTGTTTATCTCAGCTTGACTATCGTTTCTGTGGTTCAAACTTCACGATGCCCCAAATCATTTCTTGATACATAAGAACTATAATAAATGGATAAAAAAGCTTAACATATACATAACATCAGTTGCCCTATTAGGCTGATTTTATCATGAAATTTTATCAGCTTGTACATAGTATTCCTCTGACTTATTTGACTAAGATTTTACACAAACTACTAATGCCCCACATCATTCTATTTCTATAGGTAAACATGTCGATGCTTTGAAACATGTGTTCATAGGACAAGAGGCAATCAAAAGGTAAAGGGAAGCTTCCATTGAGATCAGATTACTCATGGTACAGACATTTGACATGTCAGATGTCCAAATAAATTCGAACAAGCACCAAGGAAGTAAAAGGCACCCGCAATCTCCACTCCCTTTTCTTTTTATTAATAGATCTCCCTTTGCGTAGCAACTCCCTATTCAGCTTTGTATTAGCTAGCCTCCATGTACAGTAACCCAATTCCATTTCAACATTATCTAGGAGGAAAATTCCATCACGTTCTTGGTTTACATGTTCAGCTTTGGCACTCTGGTCAATGTATCTCACATACATAGGCAAGTCCTTGAAACGTTCCAAGTCTTTAGGAACTCTAACAACCCTTTCTGCACCAGGAGATGAAACCTGAACGAAAAAGGATCCAGTTAAACTCGACCCGTTAAATAGGTCAGCTTTTCTAGAAAAAGAATCCTTCACAAGTTTGTCTTCAATTTTTACCAGTCATTGATGATGTTTGCACTTAGGGGCATCAGGATATCAAACCTGTAAACTATTTATTATTCTAATGCAAACTTTGACCCCAGCTAATTTACTACGAACCTTATAATATTATGTCTAGTGGCTGTAGTGTCTCGGATGTTTCCTGCTATGAGATAAAATGCCAAAGTATAAAAATTCCGGAACACACCATCATCCTCAATACTTTCTGAATCCCAGATGCTATGCGCTAACAAAAGGTCATGCGAGGAAAATGACAGTAAGCGGAGGAGTGAACAACAAAGAAATAAACACAAATTTACCATGTATGTTAAGAAGCACCATTTATCATGAGATGAGAGCATCCTGTTGACAATTCTTCCACAAGTAGGATTGTCTTTTGCCATTTAGAAAGTTCACGTCTCTAGCCAAGGGAAGAAGAATACATTGTTTTTGGTAAGGGCCTTTGCTACAACAGGAAAATTCCAAAGGAATGGCCCATCAAAAAGGCTTTTACTTCAAAAAAGAGCCTTTGGAAAAGTGCTAAGGACAAAAAGTCCGCAAGGCAAAAGACAAAGCCAAAGTGCCTAAGACAAAGGAAGTAATTCCTTTGGACTTTTGTCCGAAGGAATACTTCGGAAAATCCAAAAGTCCGCCTAAAGAAGCAAGCCAAGGCCCTTCGAGAGGGTCATTTTCAAGAAACCCGAAGGGCAGGGTACCCTTCGGGAAGGTACAGAAACGAATTCAAAGCCTTAGCAAAAGCCCAAGTGCCCTGCAATTTTTCCGAAGGGCACAGACGAGAGACAGGAGCCCTTGCGGAGGGCATTTGGTCGACGGCAGGACCTCCGTGCATTTCCCGAAGGGCAATTTTTCCGAAGACAAGTGAAGAAGGTTGAAAAGCAAAGGGGAAATGAAACCTTCGGACTTTTTGTTCGAAGGAATTCCTTTGGACAAAAAGTCCAAAGAAATTCGGCCGCCAAACAATGAGGACCCGACTAAAGACAAAAGCCCGTGGAGAAAAGGCACAAGCAAAGGAAATCAAAAAGCTTCGGAAAAGAGCAAAGGACAAGAACATAATTTCTTCGGACTTTTGTCCGAAGAAATTCGAAAGACTTGAAAGACCGCAAAAAAGCAAGTGAAGGAAAGGCAAAAAGAGACCTTCGGACTTTTGTCCGAAGGAATTTTTCACATTTCTTCGGGTTTTTTTTTCCGCGGCCCTTTCTCCGAATTTTTTCGGACTTTTTGTCCGAAGGAATTCCTTCGAACAAAAAGTCTGAAAAAATTCGGAGAAAGGGCCGCGAAAAAAAAAAAAACTGAAGAAATGTGAAACCAATAAAGCCGAAAGACAGAAAGTCCGAAGAAATTCGGACAAAGCCCTTCAAACAGTCCGAAGGAAATTGCCAAACAAAGGATTCCGAAGGAATAAAAGCCAAAAGGTGATGTCCCGCTAGCCGTCAAATTCTAACTGCGGGAAAGTAACCGTTGAAACAAGGGAAAAGCCAGAATTCCGAAAGCAAAGCCCAATGGAGAAAATATAGACCAGATATAATTATAAAAACACATCCGAATATAGAACCCCGCCAGAAATAGACATGAACAGGCAGACCAGAACAGGACAAAATACATGCAAGCAAGGGCTATTTTCAAGCAACAGTCAAAGCTTCAGCTGACTGGCTATTGAAGTCCTGCTCATCTCCAGTCAACTCATGCATCCGAAGGTCCAACTCAACGTCAACCGGAGTTCCAAATTCAAATGACAAGTTGACTGTTCCAGATTTAGAGTTGACTAATTGTTAAACGCCGCATCCACTAGGAGCTTTCCATGCAAAGGAGAATGATCTCTTCGACCAACTCAGCTGATCTCTTCGACCAACTCAGCCTTTCAAACGTTCCAATTTGGCATCAAGCAGCTCACGTAGAGTTCTAAAAATTAACATTGGCATGGATTTCCATGCAAAGAGAGGTGGGTGGTTCATAACAAAGACAAGTGCACTTCCTCAAGCACAAGAAGCTTCATGCAAAGACAAAAGAAAACATATTTTATTGAAAGGCCAAGTAAAGCCTTGAGTTAACCGAAGTGAATCCTTCTCTTCAAATTTTCAACGCCAATCTTTGGCCTCTTGTAATTTTCTATATAATGGCTTTCAGCCTTGATTAAAAAGAATCCAATCTCTCTCTTAGTTAGACCAGACTCTGCCATTGGTGAGTTGTGTAACCTCTTCGATCAATAGAAGGACTATACTTTCAGATTTCAAGCGTTGGCATAGTGTATATTTCATTCAGCAATTTGCATAAGTGGTAGATTTCTCTCCCTTCCCAAATTTTGGTTCATACCTAGTTGCTAGATTATCCTTATGTAGGTCATGTTAAAGTGTTATTTATGTCTTTTGCTGACGCTGTATGTGGATGTTAGGTGGCTGCAAAGTGTCTTTTATCAAACCTCTCTCCATTGTTTTCCCTCAAGTTTTGGTCATTGGATCGAACCTCTTCATGAAATATTTATGCATAAGTGATTGATTGAAATCTAAGGTCTTCCTTTTCCCTTGTTCGTTCAGTGTTCAAGGTTCCAAGTTGAATGGATCAAAATTCTGGTGTATCACCCCCTTTTAGGTAGGATTTCCCCTTTAAGTTTCCTTCTCCCTTTTCCATGGTAGTCCGCAACATAGAGTAGAGATCCTCATCGATACATCATACAGGAACCAGCCTTCTCTGGAGGTTCTTCTCACCATTGAGGCAAGCACGTCTTCGAATCAGGGCGCAGCTCCAGGTTGACAACACGTCCATTCTTCTGATTTTTGCCAATAATATCCTTCTAGTCTCAACTCCAAAGGGGTGGCAAGGATAACTACATTCTAACTTCCTTTTTATGAGAGAAAATGCTGGAGGTAATTCTAGTAAAATGAGGATTATCATTTTCAACTTGAGTAAGGAAAATTTATCAAGACTCCATTTTACTTATATAAAGCAGAGCTGATGACACAAGACTCCTGCATCTATTGAGCGCCCTATTTATAAGCCCAAAATCTGGTATATTTATCCACTTCTCAGCCTTCATTAGCGAAGAAAAAAACCCTTATAAAGTAAGAGAGGCAACAATTGCAACTCTGTTATAAAAATTGAAATTTAAAATACTTCTTGCTGCTATTGTGAAATCTGTTGTTTTGAGGTTTGAGAACCAGGTCTGGCCAAGTTGAATGGGTACACATCGAGAGAATCTACATAGCTATGCTTCTGTAAATCAAATGTTGTAAATATACAATCCCTCAGTGTCTCAGATCAGGTAGACTTGAACCATTTACTTTTGATGATATTTTGTGAATGCTGTTCTATATAGGACTCTTTCAGTGGCAGATACAGCATTTTGGGGAAACAAATTCCTTGATCCTGTACTGCAAGTAGATATTGATAGCCTTTGTCCAATGTCCCTATCAACTATGTCAGTATGCAAAGAAGTTTTGTGTTCCTCAGCTTAAGCCATTTTTATGTAATATTTACCTCACTTCACACAAAGGCACCCAAACCCACACCACCTCAACCACCACTCCCATCCTCCCCATCCACTTCTCCCAAATTCCCCCAGAAAGAACTTAAAAAACAAAAAATTAATTAAGGGAAAAAACAAAAAATCAATGAAAAGGATCATGCCAACCCTAAAAAGACAATAGAACATCGCCCCATTCATTCTTCACTTGCAATATGTATTTTTTGGGCATTGAGATTGGAGCATTCTAATTGGAGAGTTTGAGGCCACACTCATCTATTGGAAGCTTTGGGACTGAACTTTGAGCTTTGACGGAGTAATTTTTAGAGCTGGAGACTGGCTAAAATCAAGTGTTGGGGGATCACCACCAAACCAGAGATAGATATTTACATTTGGGGCTTGCATGTTTGAGGTATTTCTTCAATGATCTGCACCAACATTGCAATCACGCAATAGTAATAACAAGCACCCCCTTATAGCTTCACAAAACAAACATCCCACTATCCCGAAGCCAACTTCATTAAAATAGCCCTTGAAAGCCAAAAGGGATTTTAAACTAAAGTTTTGGGTAGTTTTAAAATGCAATCATTCATACCGTGGGGAAATCAGATGGTACAATGAAACAAAGGTGTGCGTTTGCCCTTATCACAACATTAAAAAAGTATGGGCCTCTGGCACTGATGAGGTGGCATTTATATAAGGCTGGGAAGAGAGAACAAATCAAAGTCTGAGCCAAAATTCCTAAATCAGAGAGGGCAACACAAATCAAACCCATAAATAATCCTTATGATAAGGTTGAGTCAACATCTGTCTGCAACTTCACATGGATTATAGATTGTGAAATTTTTCCTACTACTTTACACGCCTCTTTGTATAGAATCCAATTGTGAAATTTTATAATTTCAATTTTCAAAGGATAAAGGGAGTTTTAAACAATTACACAAAATCCTCCATCATGCATAATAATCTCATCTCTAGCTTGCGAAGAAAATTTAAGCATTATATTTTATACACAGTCAATAGACCAAGGTATAGCAGCATACTACTGCTGTAAATGATCAAGCCAGTAGCCAAACTGTAATTCCATTGTAACTAAAGGTCAAGTCAGCCCATGCACACTCAAGGAGTACATTTAGGCATCTCACCCCAGATTCCCATATCACAACACCTTCACCATAGATCCATGTCAAGATCCCCTAAGCAATACAAGTTTCCTTAAACACGATTCTCCACTAAAATGAACTTAACTGTACAGAGATCTCAGACTCTGAAATCTATTGTGCCGATGCTACAAAAACTAAGAGTTTACTTGCTTAAACTTGCTCAGCCTGTTACACTATACCATACAATATTTATACATGGAGGATGACAATTATGCCTTGTACAACTCCCACGAGTCAGTTAGAGAGATTTCTTGATATGACTTCTCGGAAGAAATGCCATGTTTCAGCACACTATTGATTACACCTCTTCTCCTCTACCCTGCCTTTAATTTGGCACCGAATAAATCTTGGCACAAACCAACCTTTGGTGCAACACCTCGGTGCAACCTGGGCCTTTGTCTCTGGCATGAAGTCCACTCCTGTGCCAATGTAATTCTTGGTGCTAACCTCTAGTTTGGCATCAAAAACCATTTGGCACCAAGCTGCTCTGATCCCTTTGGTGCAACCTTCAAGTTTATCATTTATTTTATAATCTGAATCGGTGTTTGTGTACAAAAAGTAAGGTTTGGCTGATCTTCAAGGACAGCCATAGGGAAGCCTCAACAGCTGCCTAGATTGCTTTAGAGAGTGAAAAATAATAATTTTCCTTTAAACAACAGTTTGTTGTAAATCTTAAAATAATGGATTTGAAATCTGACCAGTGTAGGAGAATATTGGACAGCCACAAGTATGATAACTGGATGAAGTTTGAGATGTGGGCAATATTGTGTGCTGATTCCTGAACATATCATAAATAGAAGCAAAACATTTGAAGGAAACTATTCATGATAAGAAATGGTGTGCAACTACAACGCAGTTGAAGTGAGATGGGCCCATAACCTGCACAACCACCATAATAGCACTAAGTTATCATGGCTTAAGAACTTCAGCAATAATGTAGTAAAACCAGCTCTCAATTGCTAGATGAAACACTGCCAAACCTCATTATCTTCGGTTTCAATTGTGATGCCATTCATATACGAGAAAGTAGGCATTGGCTGCAAGAGAACATGTGGCCACGGTTCTCTTTTCATGTCTTACTTGCAATCAGGTTTTGTAAATCGCAGAACAGGAGAAGATCCTTAGAGCAATGATGGAAAATGCAACACAAGAAGATGATAGCAAGAATGTTGCCTCGCCATTATCAATCTTTCATGGGTGCTTGGACCGAATTGAACCTCTCTTCACAATATAACGGCTGCCCATTCGCAAAATGGATGTTTTGACCATTGTCAGATTGGAATTATGAAAATAGCCAATGTTGGAATGCTGTTCTACAATTTCTATAGAGAAAGTGTTTGCCACCATTGCAAAGTACAGTTTTGGTTAGCGATAGGCCCCTAAACATTCTGTCTTGCTTGCAAAATTACAAATAGCATATGTTCGATCACATGTCACCTACCAACACACAACTCCAGCGACCCCTCTTTTGCATGAACAATTTATTAAAGTACAAATCTCCAGACCACCTCGGATAACATGAACTCTTCTAAGTCAGTCATTCCCTTGCAACCAAACCTTTGTTTAGTGTGTCCTCTGACATGTTGAAAACTATAGAGAAAATTACACAACGTTCTCTCTTGGTGCGTATTAAAATTCATGATATTTTGGAAGATTTTGAAGTCCGTCAGTCTGTGATCCAGCAGTAAGGTGTCTCATTGCAACAATGACCCGATTTCAAAACCTAGCAGTCATGCCCAAGAATCCTTGGCAATAAACCATCAGAAAAAATATATTTTTAGCCCACAATCAAAGTGACAGGAACTGACAAACAAACTTAGAAGGCAACAAGTTCTTTGGTGGACATGAACTAAGCCAAAATGGCTTTTCTCCTTTTTGGAATCTCCTCCAATCTGCTATGTTCTTTTGGCAACAATGCATCATCCGGGAGCTCCAAGTCAAGCATGAGATTCTTCATTAATAAACTAGCTTCCACTTGGCAGAGCTGAACACAGATTTACACAAGAATCAATCTCTTCTACAGATAAACAAACACTTCAACATGGAAGTTATCTCCTGTCAATCACAGACCTTCACAAGAACTCAAAGACCACAAGGTGCTTTCTTACCATGTTAAATACTTGTTCTTTCAAGAGACTTACAGAGACACACTAAATATGATGTGCATGCTAAACTAAGTTAATTGCGTATTGAGGGGAAAAAACGAGTAACTTGGCATAATCCTCTATCCATGATAACATGGACAGACTGACATTATGAATACATGGGACACCAGATCATGTTTCTCGCTTTGTATCTTTATCTTGAATCCGAATGGTACAAATGTATATTTATTCAATAAGGTTTACCAAACCCAGAAAAATGAGGAAAAAAATTAATCATCTTTATCTTGAAATTTCCTCCTAATTTGCTTTGGTTTGGGTCCTTTTTCCTTGATCGAATCTTGTCTCCAATTTTCTTTTCTTTTCTGCCTCCCATTATTTTCTTCTTCCTGTTGTGCTTAATTCTCAAATCCTCACAATTTCAATCTGCTCTAGCCTCCAGAATCTTTCTTCTATTTGTAAGCCACAGAGTTCAGGCTGCTCTACATCTTAATTGACTATTAATGAACACTGATTTCAGATAAATGCATGGGTAGAGTCATGGCTCTGATACCATGTCAAAACATAGGAGTAAAATATAAATCACAAAGACCTAAACATGCTAGATACTACATGTTATTTTTAACTTTGCATTAAACACTTAGTGCATAAAGATATAACTGGACTACTTAAGTGACAAAATAATATCTACAAAGTACCCTTATTGACACCTAATGACAGATTACATGACCCATTACTGCTTGATAATAGCAGACACCTACCAGTTAAATGCATGACACATAACCCAAACTCTTAACATTACAAGTACTTTTGAAACAATTCAAGTGTCCTGAACTCAGGTTTTCGTTACTTAATTACAATGTATCTATTAGTTTGTTCTTCTTATGTTCTTGGCCTTGTAGCATTTATCTTTCCATGTGTGGACATTTTTGCAGTGATGTGTCCCTCTGTTTGCTCTTGGGTTTCCGCCCTTTGGGAGGATTTTCCTTGTTGAATGGTCAAATCATCAACACAGGTTATCAAGAACCATTCAATAAATAAAACTGACAGTAAAAGCCTCAAAACATAAAAATATTCCTTGTTATATATTTTCATAATATGTGGAAAGTTTATTTTACCACACTCAAAAAAATTGAAATCTTAAGAAGGATGTAAATTTTGGGGCATCACAATAAAGGCAAAGCCTTTTATTACGACCAATCACCAGTTTCTCAATGATTTGTTGATAGTCCGATAGGAAAGGATTTCTGGAAAAAAGGACAAAAAAATCAACTTCAAATGTCATTTCCTGACAATAATTTCCTTTTCTTGCAAATTAGGAAAGCTACAAGGAAGAGAGCTTGATTTTGCTATTGCAATAAATTTCGAATAAAGATCAATAAAAATTGAAGACTCTTGGTTGCTTTGAATCTCGATTTAATCTTACTTCATAAAGAAAATTCCAATGCATAACTTAAAAAGAATGTTTGAAGTTTTAGTAATATTCAAAAATGACAACTGACCGATTGTGCCACTCTATCCATTCGTGACTATGGTATCTCTATCATAAACCTAGGAGCATAGAGGCAAAATACTCATCCAACAACAATAGAAGTATTGAATAATTCATACCGTGACAGAGCAAGAATAAGTAGAATGCAAAAGTATAACAATTTCATCTGAGAGACTATATAGAGACCAAAACTCAATCTTACTTGTCAAGTCCTCATTTAAAAGTTACAATTATAAAGTCTCCTAACACTGTTAAATAAGGCTGTCTGCCTAGTCTTACCTTGGATTAACTCGATGATGATGTCTAATGAATTAGAATCCTAAAAGGCCACTTAACTTTCCCTATAAAGATGATGTTCTTAAAATAGAAGACCAAAATCAATGATGCAAATGCAAATAATGGATGACCTGAGCTCCATCCAAAACTGCGGAATAAGTCGATAAATTCAGAAAGTTTCAAGAGCACCTACTGCCTTCCAGTTATGAACTTGAACAATATTTTTTTTTTACAAATCTCAAAATTGCATATCCGTACCTTTTCACTTTTGCCAAAGACCTTTATAAACTCGTACCAGGATATTGAGCAAGGGCCTAGCACCTCATATCAAGCCACCTATCTAAAGATCGAAAAACTCGTAGATATAATGATGATATATATGTACAAGGATCATGAAAATGAATTCACTTTCAATACAGTTTTAAATAGGAACGGTGTCAACGGTTTGGATTCCACAATGTAATTGGAACAGTCCACAAAAGAGTGTCTAAAGTCCAAGCACGTTATTCTTTCAGCTGGACTAATCATAAATCAAGGGCTCAGGGTTAAATTTGACAGCATTTTGAAAAGATTTAGAATTCGCAACAAATAAATTGCAAATAGGAGACATAGCATATCTGGGTTTCCAAAAATACATGTTCATAGAGAAATTTCACCCTACTTTCTTACAAGCCAATCATGAGCAGAAACTTCAAATAATTACCTCTAAAATTAAATATTGTGGCAAAACTCCAGCCTGTTTGGCTTTATCCAGACGCTCTGAATAAATTTTGGAGAATGTTTCAATTTCATCTATGCTGGGGGAACCATACCTGTAGGAAAAAATATTTAATCATGCCACTTCATATCACCATTAACAGTACATAAAAAACCATGATGAAGCCACAGCTAAACAAATATAAACTTGCCCAATGCAAACAGTTATTATTTGAAAACAAAAATGAGTACTATATTTTGGTTAAGATGAAGAAACAGTATGAATTGCTAGTCTGCATCAAAACTGACAGCTTCTGCTCCCAATATGAAAATATTTAAAATTTTCCAGTGAAAGCATTTGCAACACGTGGAGAAGAGAACTTCACGGAAGCATGCAAGCTATCTTGAGTCAAGAATAGAAGTCAATTGATGTTAAACAACTGCTAGGGATTTTTTTAATATAGAGGTAGATGTTTATTGAAGTTCATATTTTTGCAGGCATTATCATAACGAAGATGGGACTCTGATAGGGACTTTGATAGCTACTACATAGCATTTGGTGTTTCCCTAATGGCAACCATTCTGTTGTATGGAAGATGAATGCTAGAAGCAGGTATTTTCTATATGTAAGAGTAAAGGTACTATTTAAGATTTTGGCCTAGCCACATTCCCAGGGCTGTCATATGGAAAACCTCTTGCAGGACTCGCGCACCCTAACCCCATGAGTTTCAACATTGTGAGTTGTGAGCAATCGAGAAAGCAATTGGGACCTGGCCAATCTGCCGACCAGTAAAAGTACAGCCACAGAACAGAAATAGTCTCAATAAAAATACCCAATATTATATATGTCAGAAATGTGCATTAAATCCTCGCCAAAATAGTTGAATTAACCATTTGTCACATTTAGGCATATCATAGACTACACCTGGATCATAACAAAAGTTCGATCTTTTCCCTTCTGTCAACTCTTGCTATGAAGAAAAGGTTCACTAGAGTCATGTTAGATGTAAGTGTGAAACATATGAAATTTGAAAGTTCAACAACATAATGAAGACACACAATTCGTAAATCTTCTTTCTCTGAAAGCTAGTTTTCTCAATAGCTGTATGGCCTGAGAAACGTCTGACAAGGGGAACCTTTAATTGTTACTTCTGCCATTTCCAGAAGGAGTCTAAAGCCATACTTACAGAAAAAGAGTACATTTCAGAACTCGCTGACTGCTATTGAAAGACTCAGGCAGCATGGAATCACTTTTTTGCATCTCTCTCAAATGAACAGTGAATACCGAGTCACAGACATTTCTGCAAACTGGGGCATATCCTCATTTTTTAGCATATTCTGTGCATAGCAAAATATTTTACCATGCTAATCCATTTTTCTGCAGCAATGTTATGCAACAAATCGTCCACTTCTCAAGTGGGAAAAAATTTGGTTGATGCTTTTAATATTGAGGGTTATGGTTTATTAACAAAAATTGTCCAATAAAAGTTTCTATTTACCCAAACCAGAGAAAACACATAACAATTTCTTATCACTAAAGACAGCCAGTCTTCTATTCTATGAAAAAAAAGTCACAGATACACATGAAGTTAAGTTCAACGCATATCCCTATTGCTTAACCTAACACATTACTAAATATTTTTGGAATGCTTTGCTCATCATCAGCTCCCTTCTCTCTGCTGTGGTAAAGCACACCCAAACTTTCTTAAAGCCTAGGACCATGAGTTTTCTGCTTAAGAATGATTTCATGTCTTGTTTTGATTTCCTTTTACATGTTTGAGAAGTATTTTGGTCTGATTTGAAAAGAGCACCAATGCCTTGTTTTGTGTTTTTGTTTTTTTTTAAGCACTCTTGTATGAGTTTTCTAGAATTTCTGTGTGGGAGGAACATTTATGCACAGGAGTGTTGTGCTTTTTCTGATCACTCTCCTAGTCCTATGCAGACTTGACTACGCACAAAAAATAATATCACTTGAGCCAAAGACTCAAGTGCTCACCCGAGATGCAGCGAAAGATCACCAAGGCCCCTTTATGAGAACTGAAAGTGAAGAAAACAATGCGCATCAACATCACAAAGAAAGATCATAACACATTGAAACCCTAACAAGAATTGAGATAAAGGTTTAATAGAATATAATTACACTGTACACACATTCATCCAAGAATCCATAGTCATCATGCATATTCATTCATCACGAAGCATTCAATTGCAATCCATTATAATGATCGCTATTAACAAGACAGTATACAATCTTAAAACAACTTCCAAGACCCATCTCTTGCTTCTCTAAACCTTTGATTGCTTTCTCTATCTTGAGCTCCGACTCTACATCTACGAGCGTGTAATCTACCTCTGTATATCTGAATGAGAGGTCGAGGGGTCTTTTTAAATTTTTCATGGACCCCTCTCCCTACAAGTTGTTGCCTAATCAGCTCCACCTATCATTCTTCTAGATCCTTCTAGAAGATTTTGTATATTCCCTTCCATGTGCTTCTCAACATGGATTGATCCATGACCATCCGCATCTTCCTTGTGTAGAGGCATTACACTGTCAGTTCAGATCACCATATGTCTTCATAGTTTCTCCCCACATGCATGCTCCTTTCCCGATCTCCTTGATGTGCATTGATACTTCTTTCTTATTCTTCTTCCTATGCACATACATTTCTTTCCTGTGCGTCATTCTCCTTCCTGCATATTACAAGATGCTTTGTAGGATTTTGCACCTCTCATGCACGCATTATCATACTTAGCCATTTTTGTCCAAAATACCTTAGTGCATTATCTAGAGTCAACATTTCTCCATACTACATTTCTTTTCTGTCCTCAAATAAGTTTGAACTTGATTCGGTTGTACCTATTTCACCTTCTCGCACAGTACAAACTTCTACTACCTTCTCTTGTGACTTTTTCTCCATCTCATTCTAGCACTATAACTAACTTTATCTTTGGTTTCAATTCCTATGCATCCATTATCAACTTCCCAATCACTTCTTTATTGTGCAGATTTTCTTTATACTTTTTCAACATGACCTTCAACTCCTAAGTCCTATCTTTGCTGCCAATATCACTCATGCACAGCTCCTCCTTCTTCTATGGTCTTCCTTGGGAGTTGCTCAAATAATAACTCCAAGACTATGCATTTCTATGTCAATCTTGTTTTAAATCCATATGCATCATCAAATTTCTTTTATTTCTTCATTTTATCCTTTTTCCCATATATGAGCGCTAGTAACTATTTATAACTCATGCACAGTTCCTCCTTCTATGATCTTCTTCCTTTGGAAGTGCTCAAATAATAACTCCAAGACTATGCATTTCTCTGTCATTCTTGTTTTAAATCCATATGCATCATCAAATTTCTTTTATTTATTCATCTTGTCCTTTTCCCTATATATGAGCGTTCACAAATTCATGTGTACACTGGAATCTCTCAAACATTTGCCTTCCTTCCCTTGTCTTTTCACAAAGAGCATTGATATCTTCAGTTAGCTCCTCAACAAGATCTTCAAACGTTGCCTCTATCTCCATTACCCTCTCTACCTAGCGATCTTCAATCGATGGTTGATCTCCTATGTGAGGTGCACACAGTAGGTAATCTATTGCTATGCCAAGTTCCTCCACTAGCTCTTTTCCACTTACATTTGCACCATCCCATACCTGCAGCCTCTTTTTCTCAATCAATTTTGTCAACCTTACAATTTCTGCTTTCAATTCCTTCAATTGTGCATCAGCCTTCCTCAGATTTTCCTTCTCCTGCCTTAGTGCTTAACCTCTTCCAATTCTTTACCTATCTGAATGTTGTGTTGTGATATTTCCATGGCTAGTCTTGCTAGGCCTAACCCTAGTTGTTCAGTTGTGAACTTTCATAGGTGACACACCGTATTCCATTCTTCCACTTCCCTACTGGCATCCTCAACTTGTCTATTCATATGTATCAAAGCCCCCACTGGAATCTCTTATTTGGGTCTTTTTTATGTGTTTTAAAAAGTAGACCTTAAATAATCCTACATAACTTCCAATGTATTATTCGGCTCATCAATCTCATTGACTTGGCTGATTCTGTCAATCTTGTATTGAAGCTGATGTCCATTGTACACTACCTGAATCAGCATTCAACGGCCCTTCCAATCCCTGCATTAGTTCAGTATCATGTTTCTCCTTATGCACTCTTTCTTCTTCCTCTTGTTTGGATTTACTCTTCATTGTTTCCATCTGAGCCTCCTTCAGTAGCTCTATGTTGGCTCCTTCCACTATTTGTTCAAAGTCCGCTATTGTGCGCAACGTTTCTACATTGCATTGATCTTCTTGCACAGCTGATCCTTCTTTTCCTTGCGCTTCATGACTTGGCCCTTGTGGAACTTTAGCATCCACTAGTGTATCCATGCATGGAGGTTCTTGAACAACCGGGATTTTTGCAATAGGTGTTTGTGTACCCATGCTCATAACACTATGTCTGGTATCTCTGACATCTACTCCTTGACTCTGTGCAGCTATGCCTCTTCCAGCATCCTGAGTTGCAATCTCTACCCTGGTCCCTCTGCGCACAGGGATTTCCACTCGTGCCTTTTTTTGAACTAGACCATTTTGTTGGGCAAAACCTTGAATTGGTGATCCACATAGAGCTGTCATCCGAGCTGAAGTTCTAGCTCAAGTGTAAGTCTAAGGAGTCTTTATAGGCCAATCATCTGATGATGAGAATCCACCTCAACCATTGTGACTTTCTACTTCCTCTTTCACAAAGTTCTTGCCCTTTCTTAAAATTTCTTAACCTTTATTCTTCTTTCTTGCATGCAACTTCTTCATCAATTACCACCTATCTTTCCAATATTCTTACTTTCACTGTCTTCTGCACAGGGGTTTCTACCAATCTTCTCTTTGGTGGTCTTAATGTGCATAGTAAATTGTAACGTCTATTTCCCACTTTAACAGACAATCCTAGCCTGATATCCAAACCATCAATATCTGAATCTTCATCCTCGTCTGCCTCTGCTTTCCCTAGAGTTTTATGCTTTATTCAAAAAGTATTTCTTTATTCATCTATCCCATCTATATCCATTGTTGCTCTTGCCAAGTCCCTTACCTTGTACAATGTGCTTTCCAAATACTCCACAAACACAACATATGGCAGTTTGATCCAACTAGTTAAATTTTCATCCTTGTCTACAATACTAACGAAAAATGTGCCATCACACCAAAATTTGCAAAACCATGATACTCTTCCGGCATCCTTGATGGCATTCTATATTCTTCCTTGAACGTCTCTAATATATGTTCATACCATCTCTTTATCTTCTAAATCTAGGCTGGAATCATTTGGTTATCACACACGTGCCCTTTGCACTTCACTACGTGAGATCCTGCCCCTCCTACCAATGTGAACGATTTCCACTCAGGAACCCCAATTTCTTCAATCAACATCAATATCAAAATCATCCCGGTTTATGGCATACAACTTTGTTGGCAGCAATCAGCTTTCTTTGGAGGACAAGATGCCAAGCCATCTTTATGGAGGATACCTCCCCTATCAGTTTGGGGAAGTTGAAGCTTTTCAAACAAGAGTTGGGTTTGATTGTACAAGCTAAGTTTAAGGGGTTTCGAAGAGATGTGAACTCTTTGCCCATTGGAGCACAGGCTCATGTGCTTTCTTCTCTTGCCTATGTAGGGAGAGATTCTTCTTGTTATTATTATGCTCAAATGATGTAACTATCTATTCCATGGAGTAATATATGATGCATTTTTTTCACACACACACACAAACATATATATATCAAAATCATCCTCCATCGAAACACTCCACCTTTTGCATGTGTTGCTTCTACCACACTCACCGCTTCCTGAGTGGTATACCATGCATAGTTAAGATTTGTTTTCTTCCTTCCCACCTCATGCGTTATATATGCAACTTCTTTGGAAGTTGTATTCCACTTTTTTATTAATACTAACTTGGAGATAATAATACACAGCGAATTTCATTGACTTTAGTGAGATCTCATCTATCACCATTGTTTTGCTTCCTTTCTTCAAGTTCAACAATGTCGCTACTTTTTCTACATCTGCAATATTCCTAATTGTCACGCACATATTTAATCCTTCATTCTTTAGCTTTGTCATCTTGCTAATTCATCAGGGTGTGATGCAAGAGCATCCAAGGCAAATGGGCAATCTTGCACAACCAAAAACACAGAGTAGGTTTTGGAAGAGTTCTCAAGCAGTCTATGAGGATTGTAGAGGCAAAATTATAACTTCACGAGGTTCACAGCTTTGTGTCACAAGTTTAATGGCTATCACAATCTAAACAGGCCACAATGGGTTCGAGCTACATGTTCACGACGACCAAACTTAGTCTTATAAGTGTTCACACAATCATAGTGATTAACAAAAGCCATGAAGAAGTTAAATCCTTTGTCCAACAGATCTACGATCTTAGGTTAGCCTAATGGAGTTCACAATGTTCACAAGAGATCATGGGGGGCCATGAGAACATGGATGTGACAAGTGTCACAATACCAACTTGCGTTTCAAATGGTCATAGATTGTATGTCAAAAGTGGGAACCACAAATTGGGCGGACGCATGCATGATCAAGTGAAATGCATAATGTCATGAATCCATTGGACATACGCAGGCCATGAAAACAATGGCAAGTCCATTGAGGACAAGCAGTGAGATAGTGTCACAATCCTAGCAGTTCACTATGGCAACAATTCACAAAAGCCCAAATGCGAAGGGCAAGTTGTCAAGCAGATTTCAAGTAGCCATATCTTCCACAAGAGATCACCAAATGGGGCATTATCAGTCGCATTGGAAAACTCTTGATCATAGCTTTCAGTTGACAGTAATCACAGAGCAGTTCATCACAAGTGTGGGCCACTTTTCTCGGTTGACAGATCCAAGGAACATTTTCAATTATTTCCCAAGATTCACAGTAACAAAATGGAGCATGGCAATTATTTCAAGATCCACAAGATCATGAGCGGTTACTGGGAAGTTACTGAGGCTGAGAGCAGAAGATGAAGAGTCCCAAGGTATAAAGGCGTCTAAATGAGAAAAATCAAGAAGCGGAGCCATAGCATGAAGAAAAGGAGAACCACAAAACAAAACAGATGAGGTGCACAAGAAAATGAAGCTGCAGAGACTGCAACCAAGAGAATGATATTGTAAAAGACCAAAGAGGCTAGGAGAGAGAGGTAGAGTAGATAGTCAGAGTGTGAATGTAAATGTCATTAAGGCTTGAGAATTAATATTAAAGAAAGGCTTGTTGTCCCTTGTGTGACTTTGTCTGCACAGTCAAGGGCATCCCTTCACTGGGACCCCCTTCCATGACTACATTAGGGTGAAAACTTCATCCTCATTCCCGCAATATGTAACCTGCCCTCATAATTGTGTGTAAGCAAAAACTTAACCAACTCCTATGCTTTTCCAAAGTAAGGTAAATCATATATATCAAATACCCTTGTAGCTTCTAAGTAATAACAGTGCCATATCCTTTCTTCACTGCTAAATTCTTCTTCAACACTATCGTGTACTACTTTCAATGATTAAAATCCTCAACCATGCAGGTGCCTGAGCATGTTTCGAAATTCTCCCCTTAGTTCACACTCGTTGGAAATGACATGAGTGTTGTCTTGAATATTTAATTCTTTGTCCTCTTCTTTGGTGGTGGTACTCCTGCGGGTCTTTGTATCTTCATTTGTACTAGCTCTTCTTCACTTTCAACAGCCATGTCCTCATCAAGACCTTCCCATGTCATAAAGGCAGTTTCTTCTTCCATGGAAGTTTCCTCCTCTACCTTTCTCTTTCCATGGTAGGTCCTCACCCCCTCTCCCTTCAGTGCCCTACAAGGGTTTATGTAATCTACCAATTGCAATCCAGCTCCCACAAACACCAATAATCCACCAAACTCTCAATTTTCACTCCTTTTACAGCCTTTCCCACTATGCAGTTCGCAACCCACAGTGAACTTTGTTCTCACCACCATGCCCTAAATTTCTACAACTCTAGATGCCCTAATCTCTATGTATCCTTGAGTCACATTGGCCTACTTTTGGTCATATGTGGACATTATTATAATTTCTTTCTTTCTTTCTTTCTCTCTTCACTTATGGTTTTGTTCACTCGGCTCTCTTTCAAACTTTTGGCTCTTCTCAACACTTTAATTCGCAAAAGACCATTTCAAATATCTTTCCCTCTTATAACTTCATGTGCATTAAACATCCTCACCTACACTATTCACTTGCATAAACACATCATCATCTCCTCATTGCGACGTCCTCATTCTCTTTATCCACTTACATTCAATGTGTTCTTGGGTCATGTGCACCTTCCTTGCATAGCCTTTACCCCACACATTACAAGTTTCCAAACATGTTCCTATGCCATGCGCACAACTCGCTTTCCTATGCAACATCTTACATGTCTCGTTACTTATTTTCCTTTTCATGCACGTCCCCTAGCACATTCCTTTCAACCTTTTTTCGAGCCTTAATCATTCACCTTTCTATCACCTCCGATTCTACGCATTCATCCATCAAAACTAATATTTTACTTTCCTTGTTTCCCTTACCACTATAATGTGCTAAGTCCTCTTGCACATTTCTCCATCTTGGAGCTAATTTAATGCCATGATCCATCCATTATATAGATATGTATTATATATGATTTTCATGATATATCATACAATTGGAGATAATCTCCATTATTACCGCACCCTGGCAACGCAATCACTCCCAGAGCTACTTAGACATCTAGCATAAGGATCTTAAGGATTCTGGGAGACTCCTCTCTCGACTTGCCCAACTAGATTTACAAGATTGCCTGCGCTTATTAACATAAAACAAAAACATCTTAATGAAACAAACTACGAAAAGCAAGAAATATTTGTGTTACAATTTTCTCCTGGCACAAACCTTATTTATGGTTCCCCCTACGCATCATTTGAAATATAGTTTGATCCTATTCCCTTCCACCTTACATTGGAATAGATCCCCAAGGTGCCATGTCAACTTCTTTACCATTTATCCTGAGCTTACCAAGTCATCAGTTTTGAGCTTCCATTTGTAAGCTTGCTTCATGTTTCCAATGTGTTCTACTAAATTTACCTTCCCCAATGAAATTTCCTTTTTTTCTCTTTTTTGGACCCACCATCCTTGTTTTGCACTTTGCTTGGTAAAAATGTTCCAGGTACCCTTTGTGTCTACGCATCTTTCTTATATAGTTCTAGTCGTGGTTTGAGTTCATCCTTTCTAGATACCTCTACCTTTGGTGGTTGAACCTTTTTCTTTACCTCACCAACCTTGTCATTCTTTGGTTATTTTTTAACTTTTCCCTTACTTATGTGAGGTATCTTTGTTGGCTTCTTGGTCATCCATAGAACCCATCTTTCTATCATATTTGGTTCAAACTCTTGCATTCTTCTTTACTTCACTTCCTCTCATCAACCTACTTCTCAAAATGGTTGGACCTTTTTTCCACCTTTCGCATTGTCTTCCTATGGCTTCATATGTGTCTTGAACCCATCAATCACATGCCTAGTTGGTGGTATTTGATGTCCACTCTTCACTATTCCAGCTCAAAGCATCATCCTTCGTTGGATTCTCCTCTTTTTTTATTTGTGTAGTAACATTAAATACATTTTTCTCTTCTCCTTCTAAGTCTACACCTTTCACATATGCCAAACCATGGTAACTATCCACGGGAATCACCACTCTTTACTCCCCATTTTAAAGACTCATGTAGTGTTGCTTAAGACACGTCTACCTGATATTGTAGCACCATGGTCTACCAAATAATGAAAGATAATTGTCTTCGTTAGCTCACTCAATAAGATGTGAACACAAATCCCATGACTCCAATTGTGTGATGCGCAAGACACCAATTGGTCTTGACTTCATTTTGTTCACCATGAGCAACACATTGGTTGAAGGTTGTAACGATGGCTTCCCCATCTTTTTTCATGCTTCATTCATCAATACGTTAGCCTCAACACCTATATCTATTATATATTATTCATCTCCCAATCATTGATCTCAACATCAATGATCAACTCCTGATAATATGGTGTATTCCTTGTAAAGTGCATATCCCTTGGTTTCTCTTGTACCGATTCCTACATGTCCCCAAGCAAAGGTATGACTCCTATTCTTAACAATAATAAAATCTCCGAATGAAACTCCAATTCCATTGATTAAGAACCTCTTCTCAAGTTCTCTTTTACTTTTTCTTTCATTTCACGATAATTTGAACTTCTCCCTACAAGTTCCTTATCATTTCCTACACTTTTGTAATGATCATCTTTTGTACCAACACATCAGGATAGTTTTTGCTACCTCTTGTCTACATTCTACCCTTTCTTTGTGTGGATTGGATGTTTCTCTTGTCCTTGTCTCTACACTCGTAATGTTCACCTTGGACCCAATCACTTCTTTCTTCTTGGATCCAATCTGAGATTGGTCTCTATGCAAAATTTTCTGGTAGAGTTTTGCGCAATCCTCAGTTTTACGTTCTCCTCGACACTGTGCACAAATTTGGAATTTTGGGCAATGTTTTCATAGCGGCCAACTTCTCCACGCCTAAAACATGTCACTCAACCACGTCCACTGCATCCATAAGATCTTCCACAATTATAACCCCCTTGGTTCTAATTATAACCTCCTTGATTTTGATTATATCCCCCTTGATTTTGATGTCTTGGTGTAGTAGTAGCATGTCTTAATCCCATTTCTCTAGCTTCACACATCTCGTCAATTACCCTACAGTCTTATGTATCATGCATGTTAGCTTCACATATTTTGCACCAAGTGACATTAATCTACTTTGCACATTGCAATAACAAGCAACTATGCGTCTTGTAATATCCTCTACACACTTCACAAGATAGAGTCACTATTGCACCCTTTTCCTAGTGCAATTGTTTTTAGTGTGGCCTTCTATCTAACAATTAATACAGCACAATGCCCTTGGCATCTTTTGTGCACTATTCATAGATAAACTCTATTACTGTGTAGCCATTTTTTAAATTTAGGCTTCTAGAAATGGGCTTATCCCCATATCAAAATTCCCTACAACTTCCATTCTTAGCGTGGCATCCAATGCTTCATGTGCATCAACAAAAGTCTTCATAGCCAACTGTCTTTTGAACGTTGGCAACAAACCACTGCACATGTTGCAATGGGTGAATGTCATAAGAACTAGAAATAGAAATATATATTAATGTCCACAGATGACCAAAAGTAGGTCAATGGGACTGAAGGATACAAACATTAGCAATAGAAAGTTCTAGGAAGAGAGAATCCTAGAGGCAAACCAAAGAAAGAAATAAAGTACAAAAGACAAAATAGAACAGTGTGCCACTAACACAAGTGGCCAAGAAACCAATACAAATAGCAAAAGACAACTTAGACAACAAAATTTTAAATTTTGGATCATAGGCATGCGCACTCTCAACCACATCTTGCTTAATTTCTTTGAGCACAGAAATGCTCTGCTGCTCAACCTCTAGAATATGAAACCCCCTTAAAAATCATCTTCAATTGATCGAAATTCACCATAAATGGGTTCAAATCAAACTTTCAATAACAAGTGTGCGCACAATCCATCAATGTCATGGCAAATTGGCTTGCTTGTCTTCAAAACAAGTCACCCCTTTAGCCCTTCAGGGTATCTCGCACTTATGCATATGCTCTAATACATCTACAATCCCTCTATACTCCAACAATTTCATTGGCATCTAATTAAATATTGTTATTTGTTGCAATTGTTGTGGTAGTGCTTGCACACTACTTCCAGACATTGTTTCACCACCCATAGGAGCAAAAAGTGTGATTTAAACACGATTAATGGCAATTAATTCTTATACTTGGCCCAAAACACTTTTTTCAATCCGATTTCTTGCTGCTTTTTTCAACAAATCAATATGCAAAGCCTTGTATGATGGGGCAACTTGAAATGTTGTCTACAGTTTAAAAAACTTAAATACACAAAAAACTTTAAAAAAACTAAACTTAACCCTAACCAATAAACCTAACCCTCATATGTGATGTTATATTTGAAATTCATTTAAACATATTTAATATTTTTAACTGTGAAATATGGTGAAAATATTTCTCATTATAACTCTTTAATAATCTACCCTTGGATTAGTACCTCGTAGGCCAGATGTAGGTAGGGGAAACATTCATGCCTTGTTTAGCTCTCGTACTACACATAGAGTGCAAACCACGTAGAGAGTACAGGATGGAAAAATATTGTTCACGAGTACGTAAAGAAGGCAATCTCCAAATTTTGGTACAACTCTAGCATATGGCGGATGCAATTGCTATTGCAAGTGTTGGGTTCACTGCCCCATCATACAAGGCTTTGCATATTGACTTGTTGAAGGATGTTGTATAGGATGTGAGCGATGTTCTAGCAAAACATTATAAGAAATGGAAAAAGTCAGGTTGCATTATAAAGTCGGATGGATGGACAGATAAAGCCACACACTCATCAACTTGTGTCATGTGACATTGGCACAATTTTTATTAAGTGTGCTGATGAATCTGAGATTATAAAATCGGGCAAGACACTCTTTCATCTATTTGATGAGGTTGTCATTGAGATGGGGCCACCAATTCATTACAAATAATGTTGTTGTTTGCGTGGCTGCTGGGAGGCTTCTTATGAACAAATATGGAAATATGTTTTGGACTCCATATGTGGCACATTGTCTTAATTTGACCTTGGATGACATAGGCAAAATTCCATTTATGAAAGAGGTTTTCAAAAAAAACCCACACAGGAGTGTTTAATATAATGCACACATTCGTAGATGGCAAGAAACTTCTTCAACGAGGGGTAACAAGGTTTACAACCCACTTCCTTGCATTGTAAACTCTTTTCAACAACAAATGAATTTAATATGAATGTTCATTTCAACTAAGTGGATGGAATCTTCCTTTGTGAAACATATAGAGGGCAAAATGGTGGTTGGCTATGTTTTCTCACTATCTTTTTGGAAAGAGGTAGATAAAATTATGTTATTCTCTAAGCCTCTAGTTCAAATTTTGAGAACGTCGATGAAGATAAACCCCCATGGGTCATCTATATTAGGCAATTGATAGGGTCAAATGTGCTATTAAGAGCAGTTTCGAGAATAACAAGGCCGAGTGCATGCCATTATGGGAGATGATAAAAGATAGGATCGATAAATGCATTCTCCCCTCCATTCAATTGGATATTTCTTGAATCCAACGTTGTCATTTAGCAGCTAATTTCAATATGATGCAGAGGTCATAAAGGGCCTATTTAAGTGCATGAGGAGAATGTTTCCTAGGGATCTTTTGAAGCAGATATGGGAGTGTCTTTGATGTACAAGCAAGCAAGGGATTTCTTCTCTAATAAGGCAACCATTACAAGGAGGAAGACCTTCAAACCAGGCAAGCAATTTTTTTACATACAATGAAAATGTTAAATTTTAATTGAATTGTGCATGTTACAATGTTGACAAAATCTGTTTTTGCAATACAATGGTGAGATTCCTTTGGCAAAAAAACCAAACACCTTCAATGGATGACAATGCACATTTTGAGCCAGCCATGCAGTTCACCCGCTTGCAAGTGTAGTTGGAGTCTGTTCAAGCATATATATTCCAAAAAACGAAAACGACATACTAAAGAATGAATGAATGATTTGGTTTTTGTCCACCACAATCTTTACTTGAATATGAAGAAAGCTTAAGATTAAGAAATGTTGCATTTCTAATTCTCAATTCATATGGTAAGTTGACTTACCTTATTCTAAAGTATTATTCTTCAAATCACTAACATATGCATTTTATTTGATAATGTTGGTTCTATCGAGGAAGATAAACTGATTGGACTTGACAAAATCAATCTAAAATTCGAATGGCTCGAAAACAATGATGACCCTATTTATGATAAAGTTGACTTTGACTTGTTGGAGAAGGTTGGGTATGACACTGAGATTGTCTCTCGAATTAAGAAAGGCTCTAACCCTAGAGCTTCAACATCTACACCTATTGATCCCTAGTCTACTTTGTTGCCATTGGCTCCCTCCCCTTTTTTTTCCTTTGTAAACGACAATAGTATGCATTTTGAAATGCAAACTAAATAGTCTAGAAATTAATGAAAGAAAACAGTTGGCTGATTTTGATGACATACAATCTCATTTAACTTCTTCTCATAATTTGTATCTATTCTCTAAGCAATTGAAATTACTAATATGTATCTCTATGCCTTCAAATTTTAAAAAAATACTTTTTTCTCCTTTTTCCACATTTTTTCAATGGTTTTAAGTTTTTCTGACTTTTTCTCGATTTTTTTCCAATTAATCACGATTTTTTAAAAAACACTTGAACTTTTGAAAAAACGATTTTTTCCCAAAAGATTTTTGCTACTATGCCACCACCCAATCCACCTGAAGTTCCCCTTCCAACAGCTATTGTTAAACCTACACTTATTTGCACAAAACTTCCCTACACAACAACAATATGGTTTACTAGTAGACCAATATTACTCACCAATGGACCTTGACTACTTTCTACCACACCTACAGTTCCTATAATTGGTAGCCATTTACTCACTATATGCACTTGTGTCACTTCCTTCCCACCATCTTTCTCAATTGGCTTGTTAAACACGATTTGTTCCGACACCAAATCTTCACGTCTCTCTAAATCAAACCTTCTTGCTCCCACTATCACACGTTTGCTTTCTTCCTCAATATCTAAATGCACGCAGGTTTCAGCTCTTAGTAAGTTTGAGTCTGATTCCTCCCCGAGACTCTTCCACATCCTCGTCATCATGTGGAATCCAATCTTCTCCTTCCCATGGATCTTCATCACTTCCCTGCAGCTCACCTCCTTCACTAGAATATCTCTCACCTTTACATGAACCAATCAAGTGCCCCCCTTGCCTCTTATAGGTTCTACTGGCATACATCTAGCTTGGCCCTCCCTTCTTCTTAGGATCCTTGGCAGACACTATCTTTTCCTTGCCTTCATCGTATCTACGCATTCTCTATTCCCTTTCATTTGGAGATTCCAATTTTAATAGATATTTTTTTCTCTCTCAATCTTGCACTAACTTTCAAATCTACTCCCACTTATGTTACACCTAGCCCATGTGCACACAGATTTAGCCTTCCATTCTCACTCTTTCAATGTCCCAATCCATCAACATCTTCATCCAAATGGGAATCTGTGTGATAAACTTTCCTCTCGGTTCACGCAAAAATTGAAATTTTTCGTCTTCCAAACATGTGTAAGTCGACCCTAAAAATTATAACAAATAACTCTTCAAAGTACCTCCCCACCACACATCAATTGCATGAGTCCAAACCACGTCAATTATCTTTAACCTTTCAACCCGACCTTCCATCAAAGCATATCTTTTACCAATATTTATACTACAGCGTATGGCATACGCAGCTAACCATGTGTAGATGTGCTTCTGCAACTCCACAAAGAACACTTCATATATAAGTCACTGCAAATCTCTTTCTGCAACCTCTTAGGTTTCAAACCCTCACAGCCAAGTGCTTCTTTTGCAAATTCCACTACTTTTGCTTCAAACCAAGCCTCCACACATTTTATTGTGATGTGCTCCACCATCTACACCTCTGATCTTCATAATTCATTCAAACAAGATCCCAAAACAAAATCAAAATGTTGTGTTTTTTCTAGTCACTCTCCTAATCCTGCCCAAACTTAACTATGCACAACAAATAAGACACTCTTACACCAACATATCACTCGAGCCAAAGACTCAAGCGTTCACCCAAGGTGCAAAGAGAAAGCCGAGGCCCCATTACGAGAACAAAAGATGAAAACAATGTGTATCAACATTAGCAAGGAAAGATCATAACACATTAAAACCCTAATAAGTAAGATAAAAACATAATAGAATATAATTACACGCATTCATCCCAGAATCCATAGTCATAATGTATAATCATTCATCAAAAAGTATTTAGTTACAATCCATTACAATGAGTACCATTAACAAGACATTATACAAGCATACAAAAAATTCCAAGACGTATCTCTTGCTTCTCTAAACCCTTGCCTGCTTCCTTTGTCTTGAGCTCCAATTCTGTATCTACAAACGTGTAATCTACCTCTATATTTATAAATGAGAGGTCAAGGGGTCTATTTATAGTTTTCATGGACCCCCTCTTCCTACTAGTTGTTGCCTAGTCAGCTCCACCTGTCATTCTTCTAGATCCTTCTAGAAGATTGTGTATATTACCTTCTAAATGCTTCTCAACATGAATCGATCCCTAATCATTTGCAACTTCTATGTGGATGCATTACCCTTTTTCATTTGTATCGCCATTTGTCTTTGTGGTGCCTCCATGCACACATGCTCCTTGCCCAATCTCCTTTCTACGCATTGTTACATCTTTCTTATTGTTCTCTTTTGCAATGATCTTTCTTTCATGTGTGTCATTCTCCTTCCTGCACATTACAAGATGTTTTGTCAGATTATGCACATCTCACGAGTGCATCACCATACTTACCCATTTTTGTCCTGAATGCCTTATGCACATAATCCAAAATCAATAGGGAGGAACATTTTTGAATGGGAGGAACATTTATGCGCAAGATTTGGGCTGCACAGAAGTTTTGGAGGTGTAAAAGGCACTCAAAGAGTTGCACAGAGTTGCACAAGTGTACACGGGTCAATGATCCAAGCATGAGAAGGAAATGTAGACAAGTGTTTTAAAAGGAGAAAAACACAAATTATAGGTTTTTTAAACAATCTCTTGCAAAGTTATAAAAGCTGGTGTGAATTTTAAAAGACTACATGCATGGACTCGTTTTTTGTGGGAAAGCATGCATATGCAAATTTTTAGGCTTAGATTGATGTGGTTGTGTCCAACCTTAGTTTTCTCATAAAAAGGTTTTTTTATTTCAGTTTTAGAGTAGAGGCCTTTGGATGAAAGAGGAGGTTGTTGAATGAAACATGATGCTACATAACTGAAAAGTGTTTTCTTTCATCCCCTCTCATGAATGTTGAGTAATAAACTATTGACTATCTTGGAAATCTGCGGATATTTTGCATGCTTTCTTGTGGGGAAGATTAGTTTGTTCTTTGTTACTCTAATTAGCTGTTTTTATTTGTTGAGGTTTTGATTAATTTGATGAATGGATGTGCTATGCAATTCACAATCTATAGGAAATAAGTTATAGCTACATTAAAATATGTTCTTCCTACTTTGGTACTTGGAGCCTTGCATTTTATTTGATCGGGATTGAGTGTTACTAGTCCTATCAGGTTTTAGTTTGGGAAGAGTACTATGAGCTCCAGTAAAAAATCTGAGTAAATCATATGATTTATTATTTTCGTTCGAACTCTTTTTTTGTCTTACCCTGAAATATCCCACATAATATATTTGCTATTTTTTTCTGATTTTAGAGTTCTGATTTTTGTCCTAATTTTTAGATTTCTAAATCTGATTCAAAACCCTCGTTTCTGCATTTCTGATTTTCTATTTCAGACTTAATCAAACACTTATAACAGCCACTTAATCATGCTAAAACATAATAACAATCATGCCAATACATGTGCCAAAATCATAGTTGAATTACACAATGATTCAATACCAAAATGTCACCAAAATGATAGGAAACTCAGATCAGAAGTCTGCTGTTACAATTTCAAAAAAATGCTGTCTTTAAATACATCAAATAACAAGGGCAAACATGCCAAACATGCCCAGCTATAACCTGCTATAAAACATAGGGCTTTTACATACCAATTTATATGCAAATTTGACCTTCAAATGATGAAAAGGAACCTCCAAGGTGTGGCACTCAAACTTAGGGTTTGAAACCCTATGGCAATGAATCTCCACAACACCAAAAAGGTTGAATCAAGTGGGCGCACAGGTCTGCAATATTTGTTGCTCTAAGAATGATGTTAATGACATCGATTGGTTGCAACAAAACCACCAAAAATCTCCTCCAAAGGTAGGCGCTCTAAATGAAAGATGAAACCATAGCCACATGCACCAATTACAATTTTCAACAATGTCGGAAGAGGATTGATCTGCTACTATTCCAAACTGAATATACTTTCCAAACCCTAGCAACCAATAATCTCCACAAATCGCATCAAGGATGAAGGCTCCAATCCTAGAAGGTGGTACTCAAACCCTAGGGTCAAACCCTAGTCAATATGCCTCCAAAACTCGCCAACAATTTCTTCTTTAAATCTGATCTGAATATCTGATATAAAAATCTGCTCCTCTGAATTCTGCATCTTATTCCATGAAGCTCCAAATCTTCAACCTGATCAACAAAGCTCAATTGTGAATCTTGGAATGAATCCACCCAAAATGCTGAATGGGTTTTCGTCCACACAACCGTTCTACCCAAGGGTTTTCGTCCTAGAGCACGCTAAACCTACAAACACAAATTCTCCCCGAAAATCTAATAAAAGATGTCAAAACCAAGATGTCCAAATGATTTGCTCTCATCTCTTCTTAAAGGCTCGGTTGAGTCTTCTAGAAGAATCCAATGTAACCTCCTCAAGCTTCTAAAAGAACACTTTATTTAATAAAGTGACTTTACAATATTTAATAAAATGACTTTATAATATTTAATAAAGTGACTTTATAATATTTAATAAAATGGTTTTATAATATTTATTATTTTTTGTCACTTTAATTAAATTAATTAAAATAAAGTTATCCTTATTATTTAATTTATTTAGACAATTTTATAAACAATTAATTTTATTTTATTCCCTTAAAATACCTGATAATAGCCTATGGGAATAAACTAGGCTAGATGGTCTTGTTGGATGATCACTCGAAAAAAAGGGACATTACAATCCTCCCACCCCGAGATTGCTTGCCCTCAAGCAATCACATGTATCAACTCTGCATTGGCCTCAAACATACCAAACAATTCCCGAGTCCCAAATCAATTTAGGCCCTTGGTGTGGTTCTTCATGTGCTATACCATGTTGCTCAAGGTTTGCAAAAGAGAGTTTATGCAACCTTCTTGCTAGAAGTGCCACAATCCTCCTCAAATATCCGGCTAATTTCCCAAATGTGTGCAATTCTCCATCATGTTTTTGCTGTCCCATGCTGATGTATACTGAAAAAACCTCATAGATGTCCTCATGAAATGTTTCTTTGTCCATAACTCTCATACTTTTAGCAATAATTTGGTGTAGCAGCGTGTACTTGAGTGCTTTCATTGTGACTTGTTTCCCTTCATGTTGGAAACTCAATTCCATGGTTTGCAAGTCTTGAATGACTCTATGAAGTGAATGTAGCCATTGCATCCCAAGAACAATATCATTATCTTTCAAATCAAGAACATAGAAGTCATCACAAAGTGTATACTCACCAAATAGAATGCTAAGTTTGCTGATTTTCTTCTTGCATGGAATAGTTAAACCACCTGCCATAGTCACATCAAAGCCCTCAAAATCATCACTATGTAATCCCCTCTTAGCCACCAAACTCTCATCAATGTAGTTACAAGTAGCTCCACTATCAAGAAGTGCCATGACCTTACACCCAAACAAGATACCTTCAAATAGGAATGGGTTATACCTTGGAGCTCCTGAAAGATAAGTGATCCTAATCCCTTTGTTAGCATCACTTTCAATATGTGGTGTTGGTTGTCCATGTTCACTTTTTGAATTAGTGTCATCATCCTCATCATCAATAACCTCTATGTAATGCACTTTACTTTTTCCAAGACACCTATGACCAAGTTCCCATGGTTCTTTGCAAGAAAAACATAACTTTTTTCTGCGAAGATCATTCTTTGTCTCAATATCCATCTTTGGTGGTGCTTCAAACTTTGTAGGTGTGGGCTGCTCAAGTAAATGCTGATCTGATTTTTCATGCTCGAAGCTCTTCTTTTGGGGCTGAAATGAAGAAGGTGATGTCTCAAGATCAAGTGCTAGATGAATTGCATCATCTAGAGTATTAGGCTTAAGCGCCTTGACAAGACCCCGTAACCTCTCATGCAATCCCTCTATAAAGAGCATCACCACGCATCTCTCTGGCATCTCTGGAACCATCACCGCAATCCGTTGAAACTCATTAATATAAGTCTCAACATGTCCACTCTAGCGCAACCAGGCAAGATCTCTATAATATGACTCAACATCCTTACAGTCAAATCTAGCAATCAATTGCTCATTGAACTCCCTGTAAAAATGTATAAGTCCATGGTTTTGGGTAATCAAACCATGATGCCACCAACCATATGCTATGCCCTCAAGATGCAAAGTAGCAAAACGAATAGCCTCATCCTCATGCATCGGCTTAAGTGTCAAAAATGTATCGAGCTTATGAATCCAAGCTCGTGCACTAGTCTTCCCACTGCCATCAAAAGCAGAAAGAGTGAGCTTGCTAGTGCCCTGCTTAAGCTCCCTATTCTGAACCTGTCTCGACCTCCTATCATGTCGAGTCCTTGTGCTCTCTTTAAGCTACGCATGATAGTATGGGAAAGGAAATACATCACGCACATGTTGTGGTAGTGCCAACCACTCGTCGTTAACTGTCATGACATGATCCTAAAATGTCACATCGACTACTACATCATCGCCTGCCTAGGGCTCATCTCTAGGCAAAAATGTAGGCTGCATAGCCTTGTATGTGGTGCAAGTATGAGTCCTCTCCACACAAGGAGACCCAACCACAGTATCTGCTACTGAAGGTGCCCTGTCATGCCTATCAACCCTGTCATTACCCCTAGGCCGATCCACGGTCAACTGGTCAATTGTCCCAATCAAGCGATCCAAACTTTGTGTAACATGTTGTTGACTAGCCATAAGACCTCTCAAAAGCTCACGAACATCTAGATCATCCTGTCGAGGACTCTGACTGCCATCACGCCTATCACCCATGGCGCTAGCAGTGTCAACCCCTGTATCAACACCTATAAAAGGATCTGCTTCTGCCTCTTGTTCTGGCTTCCCTGATCTTCTTCTGAAATAATATCTGTGGACCAACTTCCCGTGGATGCATAAACACAACCCAAACCCTTCAGGCTGGCAAAATCAAGGCTCTGATACCACTGAAATATCCCACATAAGATATTTGCTATTTTTTTTTATTTTAAGGTTCTAATTTTTGCCCTAATTCTTAGATTTCTAAATCTGATTCAAAACCCTAGTTTCTATAGTTCTGATTTTTTGTTTCAGACTTAATCAAACACTTATACCACTTAATCCTGTTAAAACATAATAATAATCATGCCAATACATGTGCCAAAATCATAGCTGAATTACACAATGATTCAATACCAAAATGTCACCAAAATGATAGGAAACTCAGATTAGAAGTTTGTTGTTACAATTTCAGAAATATGCTGTCTGATTCAAAACCCTAGTTTCTACAGTTCTGATTTTTTGTTTCAGACTTAATCAAACACTTATACCACTTAATCCTGTTAAAACATAATAACAATCATGCCAATACATGTGCCAAAATCATAGCTGAATTACACAATGATTCAATACCAAAATGTCACCAAAATGATAGGAAACTCAGATTAGAAGTTTGTTGTTACAATTTCAGAAATATGTTGTCTTTGAATACATCAAATACTATGGGCAAACATGCCAAACATGCCCAGCTATAACCTGCTATAAAACATAGGGCTTTTACATACCAATTTATATGCAAATTTGACCTTCGAATGACGAAAAGGAACCTCCAAGGTGTGGCACTCAAACTTAGGGTTTGAAACCCTATGGCAATGAATCTCCACAACACCAAAAAGTCTGAATCAAGTGGGTGCACAGGTTTGCAATATTTGTTGCTCCAATAATGATGTTAATGATGTTGATTGGTTGCAACAAAACCACCATATATCTCCTCCAAAGGTAGGCGCTCTAAATCCAAGGGTTTTTGTCCTAGGGCACGTTGAACTTGCAAACACAAGTTCTCCCCAAAAATCTGATAAAAGATGTCAAAACCAAGATGTCCAAATGACTTGCTCTCATCTCTTTTTAAAGGCTCGACTGAGTCTTCTAGAAAAATCCAATGTAACCTCAAGTTTCTAGAAGAACACTTTATTTAAGAAAGTGACTTTATAATATTTAATAAAATGACTTTATAATATAAAGTAACTTTATAATATTTAATAAAGTGACTTTATAATATTTATTATTTTTTATGTCACTTTAATTAAATTAATTAAAATAAAGTTATCCTTATGATTTAATTTCATTAGACAACTTTATAAACAATTTATTTTATTTTATTCCCTTAAAAACCCTGATCATAGCCTATGGGAATTAACTAGGCTAGATGGCCATGCTGGATGATCACTCGAAAAAAAGGGACATTACATACCCTTACTTCTCTTTGGGTTTTTATTTAGGAAATTGAATCAAAAACATGTATTATATCATATTAGTTTTCTTAAATGTTGGCAGATTCGATTTACTTTCATAGGTTAGTTGTTTTCTTTGGTAGAGTAGTTTTTGTTTATCTGACCTGTTTGTTGTAAGATTGTTCCAAAATTGCTTCTAAGGTTGTGACAATTTGTCGTCCCGTAAGAGGTACTAAGCCACAGGGTATCCAAGTTGTTCCCAATAACCGTACTCTTTTGACACCCCCATACAACTCGTGTCTTGGGATCATTAACCAAGAAGCCCTAAAACAAGAGAGTATTCATACCCGTCTTGTATATGCATGATAAAACTCGCATCAAAAGAAAGTCTATGCTAGAAGGAGGGCCCATTTCAAATAAATTCGATAACCTAGACTACACTCTCTTTCAAGCATTGTTGTTCCGTTGTGTGCACTAAAACACACATCAACAGAAATTTGTCGATAGGAGGGCTTGAATTTTAACAAGAAACGACAATCTCTTTCACCCATCTACTATTATGTGTGTTAAAACACACATCAACAGAACCTGGTGCTAAAAGGAGGGCGAGTAATAGCCATATAAAGTTCTGAAAACAAGATTCACATTCCTGACTCAACAAGTCTAGATCTGAGACTAGTAAGAATTTGGCAAGGCCTTTATAACTCCATACAAAACCAAGATCTGCCAAAGGGAAAGCCAAAGCCTCAAGGAATGGTAGTTTCCCAAGTTCCCCCACTGTTATTCAAACTCCAATAATTCCACAACCCCATATTTCGTTGATTAACATGGCCCAACCTTGGTTGACTAGAACAAATGTTACATATATGATTTGCCTGCAAATTCGAAGGAGTATCTTTCAAGACAGAAACATGATGGCAACAGAACTGTTAAAGAACACATCCTTACATTTAGATCGGCCTTAAAATTATTAAATGTGGAACATGAAGATGCTGCATGCAGGTTATTCCCATTTACCTTGCAAGATACCATTTATAATTGGTTTTTAAACTTAGTGGCAGACTTTATCACACGTTAGGCTGAGTTTGAAAGCACTTTCATAGCACAATTTGATCAAATCATTGATCCTAGTGTCTTATACCAGCAGTTTGCAAGCGTTGAAACAAAGCCCAATGAGCCCATTAGAAGTTTTAATGTTGGGTTTCAAATAATGTTCATTTAACTTATCAACCAAGTCACTTTAGCATTAGAGATGTACATGAATGCTCTTGATCCCATGACTATTGGTTTCGTTGGGCAGGCAGTCAACATAACTACAATGCCTTTCACTTCTGCTGAAGCGATCAGAACTGATAAGCAGCTCTGCCCTCAAGGACATGGTCTCAATCAAATGTCACCCATGAATCAAAATCTCCCCTAGCTGAACCCAAGGCTTGTATTGAACCAATTACCATTGCAAACTATTTATCCCAATAAACAGGTTGGACAAATTAACAATCACCTCAATAGGGAAATCAGAACCAAAATTTAATTCCCGTTATCAACAATGCCCAAACATTGCCCCAAGCATCAAACTATCCGGAATTGTATAGTATAATTTTTTTATAAATGGTTAAAAAACTGGGGAATGATTTACTTACTCTACAAAAACATGTGGGAAATTCCAACTCTGAAAATGTAGGAAGAGTGTACGGTAATCAAAAAACAACCATCTATGGAACAACAATAGACCTCACAACCAAGAACAATCAAATAATAGGCTTCTGGAGATAAAACATATGCGAGTTGGCTTTACCCAATCGGTGTAGAGTGCACACTGCAACTCAGCATAGTGAACTTGATTTCATGTATTTTGCATGACATTTGAAGTCTTCCATAAAGAATTGGAAGGGTACAAGGTAATTCCATAGTTACCAAAAGATTGGTACTGGTATGGGTACAACGAGATGGGGACGGGTATGCTATTTTTCATAAAAATAGGAGACGGGTACTTGGAGACAGCAAAAAGATTTATATAATATGTATGCAATATTTGGAGAAAAAATATTATACAGTCTAATACAGCCTAAGAAAAAAGTTAGTAACTTTTTAGGGTAAAAAAATTACATGTCGATGAAAGACAAGTAATATATTGAATTTTTTTATATCTTATCATATCTAGGGTCAAAACTACAAAACATATTTATAACAAAAAACATTGAAATGCAAGTCTTTGAGACGGGTCTCCGGGAGGGAGGAGACAAGGGAGTCTCCGTACAACACTAGGTAATTCCCAATGAACACAGTGTTTCCAGCTCTTCCATTCCTAGGACAGCCATGACTTAAGAGACACTAGTTTCCCTCAAAACAACGAAATGAACCTAAAGAGTATTTATGAAGTGCATGCATTCCAAAAATTTCAAATGAACAATTACACCCTTAGGAACAACAACAGACCCCACAACTAAGAACAATCAAATAATAGGCTTCTTGAGATAAATATATGTGAGTTGGCTTTACCCAATTGGTGTAGAATGCACACTACAGCTCAACATGATCAACTTCATTGCCCTAAATTTTGCATGACATTTGAAGTCTTCCAAAATGAAATGGAAGGGTATGATGTAATTCTCAATGAACACAATGTAAGTCTTCCGATCCAATTACAACCATGATTTTAGAGATGTATGAATTTTCCTTCTAAGAACAAAATGAACACGGTGAGAATATGTATTAAGTGCATGCATCCCAACAATCTCAAAAGAACAATTATGCACTTAGGAGCAAATCAAAACAGCCTTTCACCAATTCCATACCTTCAAACAAGAAGGCAACTCCACCAGATTCAAAGGCCAATGATGATCCTCCTTTGCTGAAGGGCAATGAACATCATGATTCTGGCGAAGCCACATCTCCTACCTTCAAAGGGGATATAATATTGTAGAAGATATGAAAAAAATTAAAACAAACATCACATTACATGGGCTGGCCCAAATCACAGGGAAAAGAGATTTACTCTTAAAGTCTCTTGTTGTAAAACATAATCAAAGTAAACAAAAACAACGCATGCAAATAAAGCTATTTTTAAAGAAAAAAGTGAGGAATTTTTGTAACATTTTGCATAAATGTTTAGTGGATTCAAGAACTTCAGCCAATGTTATGCCATTTGGAGTGTGTTAAAAGTTGGGACTCGCACCTATTCAATCTAACCAAAGAGTAGTTCAGTTGGACAAATTTAAAGTTAACATGGTAGGAGAGTTCAACAACATTCACATGCAAGTAGCATCTGAGCCTAAAATCCATCAATTCATAGACATCCAAATTGTTGGCACCCCAAAGGCCTATGGCATGTTTTTAAGCAAAGATTGATCAAAATCATTGAATGGATATATGGCCATCAATTTTTCATATATGTGGCTGCCATGGAAGGGAGTGGTAAATCAGATTCGAGTAGAATGAGAGCCAAAGATGAAAATCATCACAACCAAGTACAACCAACACAATGAGAATGAGAAAACGCTATCCACAAGCATTTGTATCAACATGTTGTCCATAAAACACCCAGCCAAGGCTGAAGATGAATATTTCAAAGAAAAATCAGACCTATGGACTTTATACTTCGATGGAGCGAAGTCTGAACAAGGCTCAAGTGTGGGGATTGTGTCAGTCAATCCAAGAGGAAAGAAATACTTCGCATATTATAAGCAACAATTTCCATACACAAATAATTTCGCTGAGTATGAGGCATTAATTTTAGCACAGAAATTGGCTTTAGATCAAATTTTTAAAATGTTGCTTATTTTTTGGGATTCTAAGCAGGTCATTAATCAGGTGAGAACCAAATTTCAATACAAATTCTATTAGCTTAGTTTACCAAGCTTATTGTATTAAGGTTGTTTGTTGTCATAGTTTAGACTTTCCAATATTCTTGTTGTCCATAAAAGTTTAATTAAGCTTATGGGTTGTTAGGTAGTTTACTACGCTAAACTACTTCTCCTTATTCTTAGCTTGTTCTGAGCTATTTATATGGCTCTCTATGTAATATGTTTCAATGGCTTGAAGCTTTCATTTAATTTTTATATGGTTTTAGAGCATACATTTTTATAAGCCTGGGAAAAAACCCTGTGAGGGAGGAGGTCTGGTTAGGGAGAAAGTGTGGAGATTTCACATACCCAACATGACAACCATCCTATAAAACAGTAGGAAAGACAAGAAGCTAAGGCAAGGCAGTTTGCTGATTTGCTGTGGAGTTTTGGCATTTTGCCAACCTCATGAAGCATCCTGAGGAGGAGTAAGGACATGGTGACCCTGATTTTGTCTTATTCTTTGTGGTGTTGCACCCAACTTCTGGAGAGAGGCGTGATAAAGGCATGATCAGCCAAGACTAATGTGTGGCAGCCTAGAAAAGAGTCCAAGAGGCGTGACAACCTGCAGAGAGGCATGACAATCTATAGAGAGGTGTGACAGCCTGGAAGAAGTGCGTGGAAACCAAAGGAGAGGCATGAAGGTAGCATGATGCAGCCACCAATCCAAATGCAATTCACCTCTTTTGTTTTTGTTTTGTTTTCAGCAAGGAGGCGTGGTTTGCTGGTTATTCTGATTTGTTTTAATTGTTGTAATTTACATTTACATCGGTTGCGCCATTTTAGTCTTTTATAGCACTGTGATCCAATGATTCTTGTTGTGCCATTCCATTGCCCAACCTGTGCATTCACAGGGGAATTCTGATTGGGTGAAGGAGATAAAGAAATTTTAAGCTAATTTTATTAGTTCTATGAAAATCTAGGGTAAATTATTTCTTATTCAAGATAAACTTTAGCATATTTCACTTGCCTTTAAATTTGCTTGGGAGATTACTTAATTCTGATTTCGGAAAACCATGAGTAGTAGAAACTCAAAACTTTACCATGTTGTTTGGTTAAGTCAACCACATCATATGCAAAAAGAGTCTTGGTCTAAAAAAATATAAAACTACAAATTTAATTTTTTGTCATTTTTAGGCAATTTTGTCGAAAACAGTTAATTTAATTTCTCATAAACGGTAAAGAGTTTGAAGCTAAAAACTAGCAGGGTTGTCTAGTTTTAGTGTAGAACCCGTGTGCAAAAGTAATTTTTGTAAAAGTCTTTCTACTTTTTTCAAATTAATTGTTTTAGTAAAAAACTAGATCAGAAAGGCTAGTTTACAACACTTAGAGTTGTCAATTTCTCAAAAACTGGCAGGGAAAATCTTTAGTTCATGGAGTCATAAGATCTTATATGTGAGTATCGCAATATTGATCAATTTGTACTTGTAAAAGAAACAAGGCCGGATGATGAACCTGACAACTATGATAAACGTCATAGAGAAGCTTTTATGTTATTAAAACTTTCAGTGCCTGACAATTTAATACGAGAAGTTAGTAAACCCACTATTGCTTATGATTATGGAAACATCTTACAGCTAAATACCAAGTTTCTAAAACCGAAAGGGTATTGTACTTAAAAAAATTGTTGTTTTCGACTAAGATGCAAAAAGGTGGTTCTATCGCTGAATTTTTATTGCAACTGAAGAACATTTGTGATCAACTGAAAGCATTTGATAAGCTTGTAGATGAGCAGAACTTATTGTCATCATATGACTTATTTGTTTAATCACTTCACATGATCATGGAGGCACATATCCTTGATTTTGAGAAGAAGTCTACACTTTGCATGCAAAAAGAAAGAAGGCAAGAACATTCAATTGTTTCAACATCAATTTATACAAAACGTGCATTCATAGCACAGTCAAAGGGCAAGCGAAAACAGTGGAATACAAGCAATTCTACAAAAGACACCTCCAAAAGCAATGTAAGTACTTCTAAGAAGTCTAAATAGAAATGTTTTTATTGTAAGGAACCTAGTCATTTCAAGAAAAATTGTTGTAAGCGACAAGATATGGCCAATGCACAAAAGAAGCCTAGGTATGCTCATATTGCAAAAGGAGTTGAATAGGAAGCACCTAATGACTTTACCTTTGTAGCATCACATAACCAATCCATCGAGTCATGCATTTGATACTTCAACTCGGGCACATCTCAACACTACATGTGTCACAAAGATTGTTATGTGAATTTCATTGAGAAATATAGTAGTAACGAATATGTTTCCTGAGTGATGGGTCGACTCATTTTGTTAGAGGTAGCGGGGATGTTCATATCACTTTAAACAATGTTTTCAGAAATAAATTTTCTGATGTTAGATATGTCCTTGATATGAACTTACTGTCTATAAGTGAGATAACCAAAAACAAAAGTCTTGTAAAGTTTGAAGGAAACAGATGTATAGTAAGTACACTCAATGATAGTGTGATTGTTATGGGCATTAGGGAAAGAGGTTTATACAAATTTATAGATCCTGAAACAGCAAAAGAACATGCATTAGCGTCAGATGAGCATACTAGTACTCTTTGGCATGAAAGATATAGTCACCTTAGTTACCAGTATTTGAATTTGTAAAGCAAGACTAAAATGGTGAATGGACTTCCATCCATTCAAGAAAATCAGAATGTTTGCACAAGGTGTCAGTTGGGTAAACATATTTGACATTCATTTCCTACTAGCAAAGCATGGAGGGCAAAAAGTGAATTGGAATTGGTTCATGTAGATTTACATGGTCCAATGAAAACTTGTATAATATTTGGAGCACTTTATTTCTTGTTGATTGTTGTTTCTAGAAGAATGTGGGTATATTTCCTAAATAGGAAATCAAAATGTTTTTCTTACTTTCTTGCATGGAAAGCATTGGTTGAAAAACAATCAGGTAAACAAGTTAAAGCACTCAAATCTGACAATGAAAGCAAGTTCGTCTCAAAACAATTCAAAGCATACTGCACACAGGGAAGTATACACAGACAATATACAACTCCTTACACTCCACAACAAAATGGAGTAGCGGAAAGGAGAAACAAGACTATCATGGAGATAGCATATTGTATGGTGCAAAGCAACAATGTACCCTTTCGATAATGGGCAAAAGTTGTTAACACTGCAATAAACATTCTCAATAAAGTCCATGTAAGGTTGTGTGGAACATCACCCCTGAAGAAGCATGGTCAAGTAGAACTCTTGATGTAAGCGATGTCCGCATTTTTGGTTATATTGTTTTTGCATTAATTCCTGAAGAAAAATGAAGTGGTTTAGATGCAAAAAGTAAAAGGTACATGTTTGTTGATTACGTGATCAATCCAAAACATATAAATTACTAGATATCTCTACAAATAAAGTTGTTGTAAATAAAGATGTCACAATAGATGAGAAAAATCCATACTTCTCAAGTAATGGTAAACCCACTAATATTAGTAATCTATGGATACCTATTAATGATTCTAAATCTAGTTCAAACACTAAAGTGGAAAAGAACTAAAAAAGGAAGACACTAGAGAAGTCAAGCTCCATGGAAGCATCTAGTGAAGCCAGCACTAACTCACGATCAGATCAGACTAGTCAGCACAAAAGGCCAAAGCGGTTTTATGCAACATTGAAAAATGTAAAGGAGGATGAACTTCCACTCACAATGGAGGGTAGATCCACCAGATCTGGGAAACAAGCAGTGCAAAGTCACGATCAGGTAAATTTTCCTCTAAATTCCATTGTTACACAAATATTTGAGCCAAATACTTATGCAAAAGTTCAAGGAAAGTATGAATGGTAATTTGCCATGAAGGTGGAGTATGATGCATTAATAAAAAATGAAACTTGAGTTTTCTCATATCTACCCCAAAGTAAGAAATCCATTGGTTGTGAGTGGATTTACAAAGTTAAATGCAAGTCAGATGGTTCTTTAATAAAATACAAAGCTTGTCTTGTTGCTATGGAATATACACGAAAAGGAGTAGATTATGAAGAAACTTTTGCTCCTACAGCGAAAATGGTACTATTCCGAATGGTTATTGCTATTGTTGCTCAATTTGGTTGGCAGGTATATCAGATGGATGTTAAAATTGCTTTCCTAAACGGAGACTTAGAAGAAGTGTACATGGTTCAGCCACAGGGATTCCAAACTCCTGGAAAAGAGCATCTAGTTTGCAGGTTATTGATGACCTTGTATGGACTTAAGCAGGCTCCTCGACCCTAGTATTTCAAAATTGATAAATATCTTATAGAATCTGATTTTAAAAGAAGTGATTCAAAATCTACTCTCTATGTTAAATTGGTCGGTAATGACATAGAGGTTCTAATTGTCTATGTTGATGATCTTGCCATCACATGGAGCAGTGTTGTCTTGATTCAACAGGTTTTGTGTTTCAAATAATTGATCTAGGCATGCTTCAATATTGTCTAGGTATAGAATTTTGGCATTGTTACAATTTTGGTTATACTATTTTTGTATCTCAGACAAAATATGTCAAATCTTTGTTAGCCAAATACAGAATGCATGATTATAATCCAACAATTACACCTATGGAAGTTGGGACAAAAGTCTCAACTAACATTGATTCACCACTGGTCAATAAAACATTATATTGGCAATTAGTAGGTAGTTTGATTTATCTTACAACTAATAGACTAGATATGTGTTTTGCAATAAGTTATTTTCCTCACTTCCAAACCACATGAAGAACATTGGCAAGCACAAAACGAGTTCTTAGATATGTCAAAGGAACTCTTAACTTTGGCATTTTATGTCAGAAATCTGTTGATTTTGAACTAACAAATAATACTGATTCAGATTGGGTAGGATCAGTTGATTCAAGAAGGTCTACAAAATGCTATGTTTTCACTCTTGGTTCAAGAGTATTTTCATTGCAGAGTAAGCTTCATAATACAGTTGCCTTGTCCTCTACTGAAGTTGAGTACAAAGCAATTGTTAGTGCAGGGCGTGAATTGATGTGGATTCAAACAGTACTAAAGGATCTTCAACTTGATTCATCTGTACCCACACCTATCTTCTGCGACAACCAGAGTGTTCTAAAGTTGGTGAAGAATCCAGTGTTTCATGCTAGAACAAAGCATATTGAAGTTCATCACCACTACATATGGCAGTTGGTTAATAACAAAGATATATGTCTTTATTATTGTCCTACCACAGAGCAACCTATTAAAATAATGACTAAACCTCTAAGTAAAGAAAAATTTGTAAAGTTTAGAGATAAACTCGGAGTTGTTCCCAGTTTATTCATTAAGGGAGGGTTTTAGATTAGTTTACCAAGATTATTGTATTAAGCTTGTTTGTTGTCATAGGTTAAACTTTTCGATATTCTTGTTGTCCATAAAAGCTTAATTAAGCTTATGGGTTGTTAGGTAGTTTACTACACTAAACTACTTCTCCTTATTCTTAGATTGTCCTGAGCTATTTATATTGCTCTCTTTGTAATACGTTTCAATGGCTTGAGGCTTTCATTTAATTCTCAATTTCCATGCACAAATAATTTCATTGAGGATGAGGCATTAGTTTTAGCATAGAAATTGGCTTTAGATCATAACTTTAAAATGTTGCTCATTTTTGGGGATTGTAAGCAGGTCATTAATCAAGTGAGAAACAAATTTCAATGTGAATTCTCTTACCTCAAAAGGTATAAGCATAGGTCTTGTGATCTGAATGATTTTTTTGATGCATTCAACATTATTTCAATCCCTGGGAATAAAAATCAGACTGCCAATTCTTTTCCATCCTCCGCTGCAAATTTGTTTCCATTGAATGATTTACAATTGCATTAAAGTTCTACTGAAATGGTCCATTGTCCTTTTGTTCCTAACAATGTGGAGAATTTCCAAATGTTTTCTGATGACCAGCAGATTATACAGTTTATGAACAACACAAGGGTGTTTGAAGCTCAGATTCTAGATGAAAATGAAAGGGTTAATGTGGAAGAATATGAAAAACATGAGAACGAGCTGGATTATGAAGGGATCATGAAGCTGAAAACTAGCAAAATTTTCAAGGAAGTGATCTCTTTGGAGAGGTTGTTTGATTTAAATATACATGAGGAAAAGCACAGTCCACATAAAGCCAACGCCCAAAAACCTACACTTGTCAATTTGGGCACTCCTGAAAGTACTCAAAATGTGAATATTGGGCTTCATTTGTTCAAAATAAGAAAATGTACAGCTGAAGTCTTTATTTTTTGAGTACAAAGATGTCTTGGCGTGGTCATACGAAGATCTTCGGATATTTAATTCAAAGAATCATAATACACACAATCTCATTGAAAGCAGATGCCAAGTCTTTCAAGCAAAGGCAAAGGCCAGTTAACTTGATTCTTGAGCCCACCATAGATAAAGAAATCCAAAATTTGCTTTCAACCAAGACTATTTTTCCCATAAGGCATTCCACTTGGCTTGCAAATCTTGTGTCAGTGCGCAAAAAAATGGGGAAATCAGATTGTGCGTAGATTTCAACAATGCCTCAAAAAAACACAATTACGCATTGTCATCGTTAGATAAAGTTCTCCAAACTGTAAGTAGATCTAAAATGATGTCTTTATTGGATGGATTTTTGGATTGCAATCAAGTTTTAGTGAACAATGAATACCAAACCAAAATCGTCTTCACCATGAAATAGGGTATCTTTTTATTATAAACAAATGTCATTTGGATTAATAAATGATGGTGCTACATTTTAGCGTGCTATGGATTTCACATTTTAAGGTCATGTGAGTAAATGCATTATTATTTATATGGATAATCTAACTGTATTTTCCAAGAGCAGGTCTATGAATGTTCAACATCTTCAAGCAGTCTTCGAACATTGTATGAAGCATGGTATTTCACGTTTTTGTAAAAAAAGCATTTTTTGTGTGACAGAAGGTAAGTTGTTGGGATATATCATCACACAGGAAGGTATATTTGTAGACCCGAATAGAGCTGCTGCAATTTCTAGAATTTTGTTTCCAAATAATTTTTAAAAAAAATTGAAATGATTCTTTGGTGAGATCAATTTTATTAGGAGATTTATTTCAGCCTTTGTTGAGATTGTTTGACCTCTAAATGCTATGTTCAAACAAGATACAAAGATGGAATGGACCGCTGAAGCAAAAGTTTTTTTCCGAGAAATTAAAAAAATCACCCAAGCTCCAGTTTTGATTAACCTGGACTTTTCGAAGGATTTATACATTAATTCCTTCGCCTTCGAACACATAGTTACAGCTATACTTACACAAATAAATGATTCAATTGAGTAGTCCATTGCTTTTATGGGCACAAACTTAAAAAATGTTGAGTTGAAATATTCAACATTAGACGAGCAAGCATATGCATTTGTCAAGGTAGTTAAAAATTCAGATATTACATTCTACAGAATCGAGTGTGTGCTATCCTGCTAGATCCAACCATTAAAACTATGCTTGGACAAAATGAGTTGGACAAAAGAAGAGGTAAGTGGACGGCTAAGTTTCAAGAATATGATTTAGAAATCAGACCAGCAAAGATTGTGAGAGGTCAAGGCCTCGAAAAATTGATTATGGAAGTAGATCCAAGGACTACAGTGATGTACATTGAACAAATAAATGGTGACAGATGAAGGGTACAACTATTTCATTTATTATTTATTGCACAGGTGCTGCCTCAAATATTTAAACACATCCAAATGAGAGTTTTAAGAATGATAGCAGCCCATTATATGATTAAAAAAAGAGTGTTGTGCCACAAGGATTACTAAGGCATTTACTTGATATGCTTGACGAGAGAAGACGCAGATTTGGTGATGAGTAGTTTGCATAAAAAGCTTGGAGGTGGGCACCCTTCCGACAATGCTATAACACAAAATATTAAGAGCTGGTTATTATTGGCCCACTATTTTTAAGGATGCTCGTGTCCGTGTAAAGGTTTTCCACGAGTGCCAAACCTTCCTGGGAAGAGATAAAAATGCAGCCATATGCCACTGCAGCCCATTAATGAGGGTAGACCATTTGTCCAATGGGATCTTGATTTTGTGGGAGTTATCAATCTCAATTCCGCTTTGGGGCACAAATTTGTGTTGATAGTCATTGATTATTGCACTCATTGTTCTGAAGTGGTTGCTACAAAGCACAGTACAACACAATAAATTATTAAGTTTGTTGGAAAAAAAAATGGCACAATTTGACACACCATTTTCATTATTTTGTGACAATGGACCCACCTTCCAATTAATTTAATTTACCAAAAGAACATATGACAACAGCATAATTTTGAAATATTCTTCAAATTTTTACCCTCAAGGAAATGGAGTAGAAAAGTCTACGAACAAAAATTTGATTGATGTGATCAACAAGACGGCCAGTAAAAATCCAAGAGGCATTCCTTGCTCAAATATCCACCATGCACAGACCATACAAGATCCAAGACAGCATTAAAGACTTCGAATTTTCTTTTGGTTTATGGACAAGAACCAGTGTTTCCCATCACAATAAGGTTGTTCGCTTATTAGTTTATGCAAGAATATATGGAGGAAGATGATAGAGTTCAAACAAGACTATTGAACACTCTACAAATAGAGGAAACACGAGATGAAGCCTTAAATAATTTTAGTAGACACCAAGATGTCGTCAAGCGTTGGTTGGACAAAAGAGCAAAGATCAAAGCATTCGGAACTTCATATTTGATCTTAATTTGGACATATCCCATGTGCAGAAATGACAACATGCCAAACTGGACACCCTTTAGTTGGGACCTTATCAAATTTCTGAGATATTGGTCAAAAATGTTTTTTTATTAATATATATATATGGAGGATGTGCCACTCCCGGTGGATGGCCAATACTTGAAGCATTACTTCTCGGCTGCCTCAACACTCCCAACTTGATTGGGAATCATCAGTTTTATGTTAGCTTGATTTACTTTTTGTTTTGTTTTGTTTTGTTTTGCTTTGTTTAGATTAAATTATATTAGTTTGCTTTGTTGTTCCTAGTTTAGTTTTCATTTCATTTGCTTGAATTTGTTTGTTTCCAACAAATAAAGTAATCATGGCCATTGATCCGCTTTGCAAAGTTTCTCACAATTGTCATTGCTCGCATGTAAGAAGATTCATGAGCCACTCATGAGGTATTTGAAACTCTAAATCAAGGTATGTACCATGGTTGAATTCAGATTTTCTTGAAAGGAGTACTTTTTAGATTGTTGGAAATTGTTTTGATGTTATCATGCAAATTTAGAAAGAATTCACATTGGGCAAGATCAATTGCACATTCTACATAGTTAATACTTATTTGAGAGATAATAAACATTGAGAAGAACAACAATATAAGTGAAATATTTGTTATTAGAAGGAATTCAATCCCCTTTTACCCAGCCACGGGTGGTTCTCAACCCCTCCAAGAACAAAAAAGAGTAAAAACACTTTTTTTGAAAGAGTAGTAGTTTAGGTAATCTCCATCAAAGTAATGTATGTGTAGTGGCAGCAGGGCAGGGCCTAAAGTGGAATCAAATGTATCTCCGTTGGGGCCATGGACACCTAGCTAGTAGCAAAGCAATGCCTAGCTTCCCATGAAACTTGTGCTTGAAAGAAAATAATTGGAAGAGAAAGAAAGATCTAAGGTAAAAAAAATTTTAAAAAAAAGAACTCATATTGTGTTTGATCTTTGATAGAACTCTCATAACGATGGTAAAAGAATTTTCACAAAATCACACACACGATCTTGAAAAGCAAAAAGGTTTAGTATGTTGTATGGTAAAGTTTAAACCCTCACCAAATCTTTATTTTGTTCATTTTCATTCATATAAAGTTTGTTGTTATGTTCATGACAATTCCTAGAGCTTTTGGGTTTTTAAATACTCAAGAGTATTTCTCCACTAAGTCGTCATTTGTTTTTGCACAACACACCCAAACTTTCTTAAAACTTGGGACCATGAGATTTCTGCTTAGGAATGCTTTCGTGTCTTGTTTTGATTTCCTTTTATATGTTTGAGAAGTATTTTGATCTACTTTTAAAAGAGCCCTAATGCCTTGAATTTTTTTTTAAGCACTGTGGTATAAGTGTTCTAGAATTTCTGCAAAAGAGGAACATTTTTGCATGGAAAGATCATTTTTTAGCGGAGGAACATTTATGCATGGAAGGAACGGTTTCGTGCAGGAAATGGGCTACATAGAGGTTTTGGTGGTGAAAAGGGCACTCAAAGACTTGGGAAGACTTGCGCAAATGTACACAAGTCAATGATCCAAGCATGGAAAGGAAATGAAGGCAAGTGTTCTAAAAGGAGAGAAACACAATTTATAATTTTTTTAGAAAAGCTCATACAAATTTGCGGGAAAGCATGCATATGCAAATTTGTGGGAAAGCTTGCATATGCAAATTTTTAAGCTTGGATTGGTGTGGTTGTGTCCCACCTTAGTTTTCTTATTGAAAAACTCTTTTATCTCAATTTTAGGTTAGAGACCTTTGGATGAAAGAGGAGGTTGTTAAATGAAATAGATGCTACAGAACTTAAAACTATTGTTTTCTTTCATCTACTCTCATTAATGTTGAGTAATACTATTGACTGTCTTGTAAATCTACTGATGTTTTGTTTGCTTTCTTGTGAGGAAGGTTAATTTAATCTTTGCTATTCTAATTAGTTTATTTTATTTGTTTAGATCCTAATTACTTTGGATGAATGGATGTGCTATGCAATTCACAATTTGTAGAAAATTTATTGTAGCTACATTTAAATCGATGCTTCTTGTTTCGGTAAAAACTCCTTGGAGTCTTGCACTATATTTGATCGGGATTGAGTGTTGATTGTGCCATCAAGGTTTAATTTGAAAAGATTGTTGTGAACTTTGGTAAAAATCTGGGCAAGTCATGTAATTTATTGTTTTCATTCAAACTCATTTTTTGCCTTACCCTTCCCTCTTTTGATTTTTTTTATGAGATTGGATCTAAAACATATCAGATTAGTTTTCTTAAATGTTAGTAGATCTGATTTGCTTTCATAGATTAGTTGTTTTTTATCTGACTTGTTTGGTGTAAGATTGTTTCAAAATTGCTAATAAGGTTGTGACACGATTTGTCATCTCGTAAGAGTTACTGAGCCACAGGATCTCCGAGTTGCTCCCGATACCAGTACTCTTTTGAGACCCCCCTACAACTCGTGCATTGGGGTCATTATCCAGCAAGACCTAAAACGAGAGGGTACTCATACCCATCTTTTACATGCATGCTAAAACTTGCATCAACGGTCTCCTCGTAGCTCTTCTGGCTGCTTTCTCTATTTAGCATAGGGCATTAATTTCTCAGCATTGAATTGTTTTGTATTACATGTATTTGTAGTTATTGATTTGTCATAGGTTTACCATTGTGGGTTACCTCCCATTTTTTATGTCTAAGTTTAGCTATAGATTTTCATCTGAGTCACTGGAGTCCTTTTACAACCTCTGACTCGCTATCATAGCTTCTTGTAATCTTGAATTCCATTGACCTACATTGGGCATTCCTGGACAGTAATATAAATTATTTCTTCCTTTTTTTGGCAGATAGTTAATTTGAACTTAGCTTTTACAAGACTATTTTTCAATTATGAACAGAAACTCTCCAGCGAATAGGAAAATTAATAGGAAAGCAACCCTTGAGCCCTTGAGGGGCAATGCTATGATTTACCCACATCAGTACTTTTTCATAAGGAATTTGTCAAGGGAAACAAAAGCTATAAGAATTTATTGTTCTTGACAAAGACTCGGATGAAAACAAAAATGAATGAGAAGAAAATTCATCTGATGAAGAGGAAGGGCTGTCCTGTAAAAATGAACTTTTATGAAATGAAGAGGACAATAAATGTCAACTTGATGAATATCTAGATATAGATCCAACCAAGAAAGAATCTCAGCCTAAAAATGAAAACCAAGGTAAATTTGAACAAGAGAAGCTGCAAATTGTTGCCTGAGATTCTGTGTTTAAAGCTTGTTTCAATCTCCCAATTTTCAGCAAACATAACAAAAGCATTTTGAATTTGCAGCAGAAAATATAATCAATCCCATGACTCAATAATAGTGAAACCAATCTGAAGGCTATTATATACTAGTATGTAATCAATTGCAATAAAAAAAAAACACGTCCTTGCACAGAAATCAAATTGCATATACAAGAAAACAAAAAGAAAAGTACAATACATAAAAATGATGATTATACATTGATTCCTAGGAGCAAGAACCAATGAACTCTGCTTATGAAAGGAACCCAGCTAATTCCTGAAGGAAGAAAATTTCCAATAAGTAATCAAGCCAAAAACAGTATTCAAGATACAATATGCCTTTCTTAGGCCTGCACAGGACAAGATGTAAGGAATCATGTGAAATTAGAATACAATGCTTTGTCCTCACACGGATGTTTATATTTAAAACGATTAGTACAAACAAAGATACTGGATTAGGTGCTTGCAAATTACATCTGTCATATGAAAATTACATAGCAGCAATGGCTTTTCAGTGGGAAGTTAAGGTCAACGCTGCATTTCTCAATGCTAAATTTTCCGTCCCCCTCGCACCACCCCAAAGAGCAACTAATGTAGTACCTCTACATCAATGGCCATTGGCTACCATATTAACAGTCTTTCTAAGAACCCAGGGAAACAACGAAAAGTGAGTAAAGGATGATTAGGTGGAATTTATGTAATACTTCAAATTTCATACATGGAAGATGTTCATTGACTGTGGATTCGCGTACAGTGAAGCACAGATGCAATTCATCGTACAAGGGAAGAATACAAAATATTCTTACTTGTTTGACAGTTTGTCAAGTCGGACACAAACTTGGCCCCTATTTGAAGCTTTGAAGGCAAAAATTTCCAAATCGTCCTTAAATGAATGGATGGCTTCCTCTGCAATAGCCAAAGCCTTGCTTCCCCACACAGTGCCTCCCAAAGACGCTCCACCACCTTCTTCACCATCGCCCACCTGGAAACATATGATAGGAAGTATTCACTGAACAGTTCTATTAAAATCCTACATTTCCGTCATACTATGTAAAAAATAGCATCCAGTGGCACATTCTCCTCTATAACCTACAGCGAGTTTGTCCCATATTGAAAACATGAGGATAATGAACTTGCCTCAGCTTTCGGTGGGTCCTCCATTTCAGAAGACTCCTCCTCATAATCATCATCATCCTCGTCCATCAGTATTTCTGTCATCACTCAACAAGTTCACTCAGATATATCCTCAAAACTGAGGTTCACCAAAATTAAAAGTAGCCAATTATATTTTTAACCTATAGATTATCTCCCCTTTTTTAATACCTTCCATTTAAACTGAATGGAGTGTAAAGTACATAGCTATTTTTCTAAACAAAACATGGAGTCGCATGGAAGCACACCTTACAAAAAAAATTCAAAAGGCCTAAGGAAAAAGCAAACTGTACCGTGTAATGAGTGTCGAAAAGTCTCACAAGAGAACATTATACAGCAATGCCATGGCAGGCACCATGCAAACATTGAGAGGGGATCAAAGTCACAATCCCATGAGCCCCAGCCTGATGGGCAAGATGCATCAAGTTCAGATTGCTCCATAACCAGTAAAACATTTTCCAGTTGTCAATAAGCCTACGTTGAGTCATAGGTAAGGCTATGGTCCCATGGAAGAGGCTAGCTGAAACATCTCAGCCGAACCCCAGTGAGAAAATTTAAAAGCATTCTGTAAAGAAAAGTCTCGTGGAATCTACAACGTGCCCTCCACTGTGATTTTCCCAGAAATTCCATTCGAAACTATCAGTAAATATCTTAATTACAAATTACCTGGAAATATAAACCACATAAGAATTGCCAATAGGCAACAAATTTCTTTAGCAGGTAGGGAAAGCCTTCAGTCCCCATACCCAGAATCCACTGAAAATCTTGCCACCAGCTCCAATTTTTCCTGACGAGATTCAAGAATTTCCAGTACCAGAAACTATAACATTCCATGGAGCCACCTCCAGCAAAGGAAAATTTGAAGTGGCAGCCCTCTCAATGGGATCACGTCCTCTTAATGGGGCACCTAAATTTCATTTTTTTTAATATGTTTCCCACTAAAACAGATGATGAACACTTAGTGAAATGGTTTCTAGCATCACTATGTGAAATGCCATACATTGGAGAGACAGGGAGTTCAATCCAGGTTAGAGTGAATGAGCATGTGAAAGACATACTTTATACTTGTGTAGAAAAATTGGACTTGGCCGAGCATTCACATAAGACTAAACAGTCTAAACCTTATATGTGTGTGGAGGATCGCAAGATTATTGCCAAAAAAAGAAAGTCCACTACATAAAGCAGAAAGTGAGCAAAACAATAGAACAAACACATGTTAAAGGAAATTCCATTAAATATTAATGGAGATGATAGTCTCATTCTTAGCTATAGTAAATTTGATAGAGAGCAATGGCAGCAAAGAAGGTGCTAAAAATGAACTCCAAAAAATTGGAGATAACAAAACCACATTTCTTAATTGCTTAAGACTAGGTATCAAGTAAAGAGAAAGGGCGGAAATGTCAAAAGGTTCTGCTTGCATAAATTTATAATTATTGGGAAACAGTGGCATTATTTCTTAGAGCAAATATTGAAAACTCCCCCACCTCAAGATGGGTAGGAGGGACATCGAAAAGTTGGGACTCGGAAATCCTCACACGGCGATCCCAGATGCAAGTCATCAAAAACTTATACACCTTGAAAACCCAAAATATTTTTAAACTTCTTCAGCCAAACAACTATTACTTGTGGTGAGTCTCGTTGCTTTTGGGAACAAAGCTCCTCACTTTACCTCTCCAATTCTTGGACTTTGTCTCGTAGATGTCTTTCAAATTGATAGCCCAATAAATCATTTGATTTGAATGCAAGACCATCAAAGATGGCTTGTATTCTCGGGTAGTTTTGTTTACATGTTCTCAAATGCTATGAGACAACTGAATCCGTCCTCCCGTCTTTCTAAACTAGCTGTAATTTTACAGTCCCATTGACATACCCTGGCCATTTGTGAACATTTATTAGGCATTGGTTTCAAATGTTTCTAACCTTGATGATGGGTTTTGCAGAGACCCGAAACGTTCAGAAAATTCAACCACTACGTAGTTGTACCCAGAAGACACTTCTAACCATTTATTAAAAAACAATCTATCATTTTGTATGGATATTCCCAATAAGATAAAACAGAAGGTAGTGAAATGGAGAAAAAGAAGTTACTGCTCCTTCAAATCTGATTATGGAATAAAGCATATTTTGTGCTTTGTATGTAAACTTACTGTCAGTCCAGTCTTGAGCTGCAGAAAGGTGGGTGTGTGTATTGTTCATCCTGTGTCGGCCACCATATATATATCTGGAGCTTACAACTGGACAGAGTGCAGGCGATGCAGCGGACCACATAGAAAACTGTAGACGATTAGGATATTCAGGTTTAGAGGCCTGTTTAACTGATATCATGGCTTTGTATTGATGAATAGAACAGAAAGAGGTTCTGTTCATGTTCATGTTGTGACAAACCTCCATCCTGCTTTGCTTTCAATAATACTATTATCTCCAAGGTGCAAAATGTCACAGGCGTACTGATAAAAGAGTTGAGAACATTGGCTAAACCTAGGTTGTTTTGAGAATTATTTCGGAGCATGCCGAGGCCTAACAGAGCACCGGGTTATATCCAAATTTGATTTCATAATTATTTTGGGCAACTCCAATTTTGAGCCTCTACGTGGTACTACCATACCCCTTGTTTTCTGTAGCCGAGTGATGATGTATAGGTTCCATTCCATTTCTTCCCAGCCCAATCTAACTAGAAAAGGTATATGGATGATCTCAAAAAACAATATTAGCTCTTAAGTGATGTTTTAAAAAATTATTAAGTTTTAGGAATCTTTAATCACTTGGAGCATTCACTATAATTTCGATTTTATGGATGTAATTAAAATTATATCATTCACATTATTACATTAGATTTATAAAATATATATATTCTCTTTTCCTGTGTTTGAATTTAATAATATCTTTATATAAATTTTTAGTTAGTTTGTTTTGTTTGTTTTTTATTATTGTTATGGTGTTCATATATAAGGTTAAATTCTTTGATGTCATATTCTTTTTTCAGATTTAGTTTATTTCTCGATAGGATTATCTTAAAGGAAGATAAATAAAGGTATCATAGATGAGATTTATAGAGCTTACTTTCAATCCAAATCATTAAAGCATCAGGAACCTCTTTCCTTAAAATTTCAATATTACTATAATATGTATCTTCGCTTTAAGAATGGACTCATCTTACCTCTGTGGTACACTAAGCTCCAATTACTATATAGTTTGAGGGTTTCATTAGCACAATTAAGAGTTTGATCATGGAGACGCCTAATTTTGGTCTAGCACCCTTCTCTATTGTGTCTTTATCATGCATTTCCAAACTTGGTTTGTTTGTGTATATTTGGTTATTTTCATACATCTTTCACCTCTCATTAGCATCTCTTTTGCCTTGTTTCATCCAGATATATTGAGATTTATGTCATATTTGTTTGTTGTCAACTTTAAGATTATATTCATCTATTCTCTAAGCAGTGTTATCTCTATGTTGAGTGTTTTTTTCTCTTGGTACAGAATCAATAGTCTATCGATTTTATCTTGGATAAAATCAGTGACTTACCAATTTTGTCCTAATGAAATTGGCAAACTATTGATTGTGTCCCTTGTGATTTTATGGGTCCATCTACCCTGATTTAATTTTGCATGCCTTGAATTTTACTTATCACACTATCCTATGATTGGCCCATGTGCACCATGTCATAAAGAGCCTTATTCATGCAATTTTATCCTTCATTTCTTAGGGCTTCAACATACTAAATCTCTTATAAGCCATTTGCCTAATGTATAGTCATTAAGTCTCATCAAGAGGTCTGCCACACTTACTAAAGAGCTTGCACATTGAGTCTACATTACATCTACATCTCGTGTTATCATCATCTTGTGCCAAATAATTTTATAGCTGGAGCATATAGTTACATTTGATTATCTAGGAAAGGAGGTGAAACATTTTTCTCACTTGGGTAGGGATTTCACTCACATGCACAAGAGAAATACAATAAATATAATTCTAAGTGTGTAGAATATGTAGTTACAACTCCTCAAGAGGTTTCCCGAGTCAACTAACTTGTACACACTTTTTTGTTGCTACATTTCAAAGTTAGGTCAAGGAATGAAAGATAATAATTTAGAGCATTTTGTTAGTCAAATCAATGAAGCAAACACACAACTCTACTCACCATTAGCCTACACCCCTATTTAGAAAATTGAAAAATCAAAAAAGGATCAAAGTATAAAATTGGCACCTAGGAACACAATCGGTAACAATAAAGGGACACAATCGGTGGCCTGCCAATTTTATACGGTGCCTATTCAACAACTTACTAATTATCTCTGAGAGCATAGTTAGACCCACATTTACAGGATACAACCCAATCAACTTTTGCAATCTATTTCTAGTTCCAAAGTTCCATAATTTTGCCTAGGTGCATATGTTTTGATCTCTCTATTTGTGCATCGTTTCTAAGTTACTTATTCAATCATCTAAATTTACTTCCACTTACTATTTTCAACATATTAGGGTTCTGATTATTGTTTTGGATTGTATTATCTTAGATCCTTTTTGTGCACATGTTCTTCCATTTCATTAGTATTAAATTATCTAGTGTCAATAACAAGGTAAAACATTTCGTGAACCCAACCTTGCGGCATCTAACATGTGGTTTCATAATCATCATCCCCATAGGGTTTGATTTATTTATTTTGTGACTAATTTATGACTTTTCCCTTTGCCCTATCCTAGTGTTTTCATTCACCTTTCATTTTTGTTCCTCATATTTACATTCGCTTCTCGTAAATTGGTGAATAGATCCATTGTTACAAACACTGAAAATATGGTTTCATAACCCTCATCCCCCTAGGGTCTACTTTTGCATCTCAAATCTTATTTTTAGATTTGCCTCTTATTTTATTTATATCATTACTCAATAATTAGTCCCAGTTTCCTCCATGTAGTTCATGCTTACATCTTATGCCAACTAGGAAGCCTAGATCTATACACTCTACTAAGTGAAGTGTTAGATTGAGTGGTGTTACTTACAATTTTCTTTAAAATTCTTTGCTTCCTATTCATGTTTATTTTAAATTAAAAATGATAAATGCTTGTGAAATTCATACTTCTTATACTATTGCTGAAAATGAAAACTCTAGTTTGAATGAAAATGCAAATAATACATACGATCCAAATGTGAGTGATTGTTTTAAAAATTAAAATTTTGGTGATGATTATATGGATAATGTTTATTGATAAGTCAAATAAATTAAGCTTTAGAAGACCTCTAATAACCTCTTTTGATGACTTCTTGCTACCATTTCTAAACATATAAAGTTGTCTTTTATGTTATCCCTTATCATATAGTACTGAATGAATATGATGTGCATGCCTTAATGTTGTATGACTAAAATTGTTATTTTATGAATAAAGCTTGCACCACGTACTCCTATTATTATTTTAGCTTTACTAATGATTCAATATGTTCAGATAGTAGGGATAAATCACGAGTTTCAGGGGTCACAATCAACACGTAACATTCATAATGATTAACTTTTGTAACCCATAGTAACTACAAGGATGATGATTTTAACCTATAGCAATTGAAAGTAGAGCTGGATCAACTCATAGCAAATGTATGATAGTTGTTCCATCCTGTAGCATAACCATAATGGTTAAACCATAGTGTCGTGTTGTTACGTCTATTGAACTATGGTAGTTAGTTGAGCATAAAGACACATCTTATAATTTGGGAAGAGTATATCAATGACTAAATATGTTGTTTACACTTCCTTCTCTATGGACCACACTTCTCCATTGTTACAACCACATAACTAACTATTATGTTATATGTTAAAACCGATTGGTTTGTCATGTAACATGAATAAGTTATCTTCGTAGATTATTTTGTAACTTGACATGAGTAACAATAAACATGCCTCCTTTATTTAAGAGAAGATGGTAAAACATAGAGTTAATGAAGTTTTCACTATTTAATCACATAGAAGATAAAGAGTGCAATATGAATTATTTGTGATATTTTACTTTAGTGATACTCATATTGTTACATGATCCTTTAATACAAGAAGAAATTATTTGATGTAAAGTAGTCATTTTCAAGGGAAGGATTGAAACTCAACTCTAATTGAGAAGGGGCCCCTCGCAAGGACTTGTGGTGAAGATCTTGATCCATTAGTTCAGTTGTTATTTATATTGTATGAATAATATATTTTCCTTTTGAAGTTTATATGTGTGTTCATTTTCTTAAGTTGATTACAATAAAGGCATTCGATACTTATATGAGTGTTTTTTATTTTCTTCAGGAAGTTTTTAACCCATAAATCAATAGTTCCTTTCATTTTTAGCAAGTGTGATTTCATTTCCATTACTTTATTTTCATGTAATTTTACTTTACTCAAGAGTGTTTTCCTATATGCAACCTATTGTCCCTCAATCTTTTAAAAGAACTAGCATTGTATATACAATGTTAACACCTTGCCAAGTATACGGACCATGGGTTGACAATTAGTGAGAGTAGCATAATCGATAAACTAATTGGTTGCCCCATGGAATACCTTTATAGGGTTATAGCAAGTGATTAGACTGCATCAGTTTAATTGTGGAGTTGATTTTATTCATCATTTTGGCACTATTTCTAAGGATAGGTGTCAAACATTATATCTCTATAAGGCTAAGTTATATTTCTTGCTTTCAATTTCCTACTTTCTAATTTTTTTAAAAATACCACTTTTTAGTATAATAATTTCAATTTTCACAAGTTAGAATTATAAAAGTCAGAAAAATCTCATTCAAGACCAACCTTGTGCAGGATAAATCAAGCATAATCATAAAGGAGGACTGATTGATTTGTCTGCAGTGACTATTAAGGTAGAATCCCACATAAAAGGTTGAAAATTTCTATAGTGGAAGAATCATCACCTGCAACAATCACAAGCCAAGAAAGAACACTAGTAGTCAATTCATAGTTGTCACCTAAGAAACTATAAGACACAACAATAGATAAGTTATTCACTGAGTTAGTAAAATAGTCCAAGGGCGAATAAAATGAGGACCTTCATACCCTAAGAAGGATGTATTTACACCATTTAAAAGAGTCCCTATCTGGACACCCTATGCCCATGGATATGGTATTCATTCCCCACCACCCTCACCCAAACTCCTCTCTAAATGAGAACTCAAATCCCTTGTAGCCTGAAAAATAAAAATCAAAACTACAAAACTTGTTGAACCCACTAAACCAGCTGAATAAGACATTCTTGTTGAAATCCCAGAATAATTTATAAGAAGTCCCATCTCATCACCCATAATTAGAAGGGTTTCCTCTCCCTTAAATAATTCTAAAGCCATTATTCACTACACATCTTGGGGTAAAATTGACAAAGGCTTTGAAGCGTGGGTAGTTGAAATATCTTGTTTACAAGTAGTTCGGAAGACCATGGAGGACCAACAAGGAGAAAACTTTGTCAATGAAGCCACAACCTTCAATTTTCACATCAATACCCTTGTGGGTAATGCACCCATGAATAATATTCATCTTTCCACATTGCCCAACTTTAAAGGCATGGTTGGTGAGGATCCTAACATGTTCCTCTTTGAGTTTGATGTCCTATGTTGTAGTTATGACTACAACTAGGATGCCCAAAAGCTAAAATTATTTCTATCTACCCTTAAGGATGCATCCCTCAGATGGTTTATGGGACTAGGTGGAGATGTGATCTCCACTTGGCCCCAAATGAAAGAGAAATTCCTCTCTAAATACTTGGATTACTACAGAGGAAGGGACTACACAAGGAATGATGTTTTTCAAATGTTACACAATGAATATGAACCTTTGGAAGACTACCTTAAGATATTCATGTTCAACTTATAGAAATCTAAATAGATTGTGTTGGATCATGAATCCATTAAACTAGTATTCTTGAAAGGAATTCGAGATGAATGTATTGAATCACTAGATCTGATAAGTATCAGAGATATGTCATGAATGATATTTGAGGAAATCATGTTCTTATGTAGAAAATTCTCAAGATCTATGATGAAGAACAACCACAACAAACAAGCATTGCCTTCATCATCCACTAATAGACTCTCATGAATGGAAGTAGGCAACATGTTACACAACATAAGACAGGATATCATTATTCATCTAGCCATGTAATTAGACACACTTCACACCCAAAGGAAGCAAAAGGAAATAAATTAGGCCTTGACTATGTAATTACCGTAAAGAAAAAATAGATTGTAAATGCCACATTTTTTTAGCAAAGGTAGCATGCATAACATAAGATAACTCTGAAGCAATAGAGCTTCATATAATTGGAGGAGATAGAGATTAGATTTTTTATGTGTCTCAATAGAAACCATGGGTCTAAAGGTCACAAAACCCAGGTATGTCACAAAATTTAGCATTTTTTAATTCTCAATTTTTAGTTGATATTCCTAATTGTTATGGACCTAATCCATGGATTCTAACACCAACTCAAAGACCAAATTGGTCACAAAAAAACTTTCAATCCCTGACCACTTGGTGATAATTTCAAATCCAATCATGGGTACCTCAAAATTACAATCAATCCTGGTAGGCCTCAAATGAAAATTAGTAATGGAAATACCCTTCCAACCAATGACAATAAACATGGAAGGGAAATCAGCCATGGTATAACCCATGTGATGGTTTCTCATAACAATTACAACCATAATAGCTGCAACAACATGCATCATTGCTTAATAACCAACTAGCTCTAATGCCTAATAATCAATCAACATATAGGCGAACTCAATTGCCTACCCAACCTATACCAAACCCAATAATAATTCACTTCAGCTAACACAAACTAATGAAATAATGCAATATCTCTTATTTTATGGAGGTAAATGAAGTAGAGTTTCATTCAAGACAAGTTATTCAATAATCCACCTCACTTGTAATAACAAAACTTTCTAAAGAGATTCCTCGTGTTTCTCCTAACACCATCACTAACTCGCAAATATGTAATCGAACCCCCACCCCTGAACCAAGCACATCTACAATTCAAGAAGGGCATAACAACCCTCCTTTTCCTACAAGATTAAACCTCCAAAATCTAAAACATGAATCTAAATTTGACTTTCTAGGATAATTCAAAAATATTTTTGTTAAAATACCCTTATTTTAGGCTATAAAAAGAAACCCCCATCTACATCAAATCTATCCGAGAATTGCGCTTTAAAAAAAAAGGAAGATCCCAAGACTATCCAAGTAGTTGGGCATCTTGCAGATATCATGGTAGGAAATGCAGTCCCACCCAAATACTCTTTTCCAAGTAGTCTGGTAGTGGATGTCCATGTTTATGGTACCCTCATTCAAAATACTTTAATAAACCTAGGAGAGACCATTAATGTGATGACCAAGGAAACCATGTAAAAACTTGCCTTAGAAGGTCTTCTTCCAACTCCCATTGTTATGCAAATGGTAGACAAGTCAACAGTTAAATTGGAAGGAGTTATAGAAGATATGGTCATTACAGTGGATTCATGGAAATACCTAGTTGATTTTATCATCTTACAACCCAAATCCAACTTAGGAGGATATCTCATTATCCTTAAAAGAGCATGACTAGTTACAACTGATGCATTCATTAACTGTAGATCATGGAACATGTTGATTTCTAATGGTAATGCTACCAAGAAAGTAGTTCTCTATCCACCAACCCAATCTTAATGTGAAAAACAATCGAGATGGGTGGAAGACAATGATAATGAATAAGTCTCACTACAGAATTTGGCCATGATTTAACATAGCCCACATTTGAAGGAACATGATGATGACACAATCGTTTCTAATGTTTTATAAAGCACTTATCAGACCAATCCACATGTAGACAACCTATTATAATTCTTAACGTGTCCATTCTCCAACATCTTTCCAACACAAGATACCTCTAATATTAAGGGATACATTAACATTTTGCATAAATAACTACCACACCATTGTAGCCTTAACCCATTTTTTAGATGCATATAATCCATGCAGTTCCTATCCAAACAAGTAGTGATCCTATTTGGATGCCCTCTCAATATCAATAACAAGTTGAATTATGAATAAGAAACTCAACTCATAACCATGATTCAAAAACATAAAATTACCTTTGTTGGGACTATCTTGATATGAGAGGCATACACGCTAATCTATGCACCCACTACATATATATCAAAGAAGAATGCAAACTCCTCCACCAACCACAAAGATGAATGAATCGTGTTATCAAAAACATAGTGAAAACATAACTACAAAAACTCTTATATGTTGAATTTATCTATCCAGTATTCGATAGCCAATGGGTGTCTCCCCTTGTTATTATACCTAAAAAAGGAGGCAAAAGGCATAGATGTATAGACTATAGAGAACTCAATGCAGCCACGAGGAAAAATCACTTTCCTCTTCATTTCATTGACCAAGTACTTGATGCATTGGCATGAAAGAAATATTTATCCTTTATTGATGTATATAGTTCCTATAATCATATCATAATAGCTCCCAAAGATAGAGACAAAATTACATTCACATGTTCTTTGGGTACTTATGCATATTCTATACTACCATTCAGATTATGCAATGCTCTGGATACCTTTAAAAGGGACGTTCTAAGCATATTTTCTGATTTATCCCATGATTGTGTTGAAGTCTACATTAATGACTTCATTATTTATGGGAAAATATATGAAGACTCCATTTAGAATCTTCAGAGTCCTTCAACATTGTCAAGATAACAAATTATATCGAAGTCATGAAAAATATTATATGATAATGATCGAATGAATTGTACTAGGACACCACATCTTACCCATAGGCATAAAGGTAGATCCTTCCAAGATAGAAGAAATAAAAAATATTCCAAATCCATAAATATAAAAATATGTTCAAATTTTTCTAGGACATGTTAGTTTTTTTATTTTTTTAATCAATATTCACTTTTGACCAGAGCTACAAACTAGTTATGGGGCCCAATCCCTTAGAACTATTAAACCAATAAATATCTACCACTTGATCTCTTGAAACCACTGATTAAACTCAAATGGCCACATCTGGCCTATAAACGCCCTATGGGATTCAAACTTTGGTAGGGCTGGGCACAACCAACCCACTTTACCAACCCTTATACATCTCATTGGCATGACATGCTATTTACTATCACAGGTTTATTAAGGAGTTTAGTAAAACAACAACACCTTTGTTTGTTCTACATTATAAATATGTTGACTTTGTATGGACTTGTGCATGTGAACAAACATTTTAGGACCTAAAAAATCTACTAGTATTAACTCCAATGCTACATGGATTAGATTAGAAATTACCCTTCCACATCCATACAAATGCTTCTAACAACGTGTTGGGAGTTGTCCTCAGACAAAAAGAAATATCCTTAAACTATGTCATTTATTATATCAACATAAATCTTCAAGGAGCAAAGCTTAACTACAATGTAACAGAACAATAATTTTTTGCAATAGTGTACGCCATCAATAAATTCAAACATTACATTACATGTTATGTTATTTGTATCCACATTGACCATGTTTCAATCAAGTATTTAATGAATAAACTAGCAATTAGTGGCCACATAATTAGATGGTCATTACTTTTAAAATAATTTGACATCACTATTGTAGATATACTAGGTAAGGATAATGTAGTTTTAAACTTTTTATCATGACTAACATCTTCAAAACATGGTCCTCAAATAGATGATGCTTTTCTTGATAAACATATTTTTGTTGTATCAATTAACACTCCTTAATTTGTAGGCATTGCTAACTATGTGACTACAAGTCTCATCCACAACATTTCTCTCCAAAATAAAGACACCTCTTAGTGACAAAAATGGTCCATACTCATAGATATTTAATTATCTCTTTTACACAGGGCATGATATAATAATGTGTCAGTGTATAAGGGAGGATGAAGTAGTGGACATCCTCTGAACATGTCATGATGAACCTTGTGGGGGACAGTTTATTGCTAAAAGGACAACATTTAAAGGCTTGACTACTAGATACTACTATCCCACCTTACACATAGATCCTACCCACCAGTGTGATCGATGTCAACATATGGAGAAACTCACACATTTTGATGAGATGCCTCCACAACCCCAACTAGTGGTTGAGCCTTTTAACAAGTTGGGATTGATTTTATTGTCCTAATAGACCCAAATTCTGATAAAAGAGTATATATTGGCATGTATGGATTACTTAACTAAATGGGTAGAAGTGAAGGCACTAACACATCAAGGGATGAGAAAGTTGCAAATTTTATATATGACGAGATCTTCACAAGATACAAAGTACCAAGACATATAATTACTTATCAAGGACCATAATTCGCATCTAATCTAATTATAGTTTTTGTTCATTAATATGAAATTTGACATAAGAAGTTTAGTCCCTATCATCCTTAGTCTAATGACCAAGTTGAAGTCATGAATAGAGAATTGGAGAATATTCTCACCAAAACAGTTGTAGTTCACCATCGAGATTAAACATCAAGTCTTCTTGAAGTTGTATAGGAATACCAAATGACATGAAATACTACCACTATATTTACACCATATGAGAGAGTCTATGACATGAAAGTTATTCTTCCCATAGAATTTGAGCTTAAAACCTTAAGGACTGCCCTAGAACTTGGTCTAGACTTGAATGCAACACAAAGAGATAGAATACTATAGTTCAATACCTTAGATGAATTTTAGAGGGAAGCATTACAACATACTAAAATGGTTCATCACCAAAGAGTTAGATGGCATGAAAAAATCATCAAGTCCAAATAATTCCAACAAGGAGATTGTGCCCTGCTTTATAACTCCAAGTACAAGGATAACAAAGGCAAACTAAGAACATGATGGTTTGGTATTTATAAGATCAAAAAAGTGTTATACAATGGATTAGTCAAGCTATGATTAATAGATATGGTAAGATTATATTTATTATATAATGGTCATCATCTCAAGTTATACAAGAAGCAACTCTCAAAGGAATAATTTATATAGAAGATCATTGAAGAGGAATACCTTGTCTAGCTATAAAGATATCTAAAATAGTGGATGAGCACACTCTTTACACACCACATTCTCTAAATGACCTTGTTCAACTATCAAATGAGAATTGCAACTCACCTTCCACCTCCATAAATAAAAGATAAGCAATAAATTTTAGCCTTGGTCAGCTTGTTTGTTGTTAGGCTAACTAGAGGTTAAATAAACACTCTGGCTGAATAGTTAGAATAAAAATAAAAATAAAAAAATCAATAAAAAATATCTTTGGGAATTATTGATAGACTTGGTTGGAGAACATGTTTACTAGCTAACTAATGGTTGCATCAAAGGCCTTGAGTAGAAAACTAATTTGTTGGTTTTTCAAGGGCAAAAATAAAAATAAATAAAAAAGGAAGAACATCAATCAAATTTTTGGCATTCTCACCTCCGATACTCAACTCCTAGCACCTTCATGGGCATTGTAAACATTCTACATCTAACTCAGTAATCCAAAGTTAACTTTCAAATTGATGATACAATTTGCATCTCAGTTGCTATGGGTTTTACATAAATTGCTACTGGTTCACTCTTAGATGCTACGGGTTACTAATAGATTCTACACGATGATTATTGATGTTACAGGGTAATGGTTGCTACTATAGGATGATGGGAAATGATTAAAGAAAATAATATAAGCTATGTGAAGGTGCATACCTTTAATTTAAAATAGAAAATATGCTTATTCAAAACATTTAGTTACCAAATGATGTTTAAGAACTATTGCATGTTTTTATAAGAATGTTGCAGGTCTTCACTTACAGTCCTTTATGTTTATCTCACTAACTTATTTATGTTACAACATATCATCTTGGCCTAGAAAGTGCCATAACTACTCAAAGGAAGATTACCATTGAACAATTGGCCATGTTAGACATTTATTTAAACACTTCTAAGGTCAACTAGAAATAATAATTTCAAGTGATTGACATCAACAATTTGTATTATCTTTCAAATAATCACCTTCCACTAGTCCTTCTAAAGTCAGTCCCCTGTTACAAGAAGCTATAAGTTGTGCTTTAGGATGCCTATCACTATTACTGTAGAAAGTGGAATCCAACTTACTATATCCACTCAAAATTCAACAAGACAAACCAATTTAATCAACATTTTTTTAGTCTTCATTCTAATAAATAACACATTCTTCATTTGCATCTTACATGGCTACTCCATAGGCTACAAGACATAATTTAATCATAAAAAATAACATAAATTATTGGTAAACCAATGCGTATAAAGGTAATGATGACATATTTTTCCAAAAATAATAATGTTTTTTCATTTAAACATCTAAAGTTATGTTCATGCATTTTAGAGTACTAGTCCTAATACTACGGGTTCAACCCATGGCCAAATCTTTCCTTTTGAGAAAAATTGTCACAACAACCTTTTCTACCACAAAATTCCATCACATCAAATTATAGCATTCCATTCTACACAATTTTCCATAATTATGTCAATTACTCAAAGATGAGTGTCATGTTAGTTGGGGGTGAGTTCCACAAAAAGCTACATGATCTAAATAAATACTATGAGTACATGGAATGTCTCGTTAGGCATGTTGCAGGTAATAAAGTGTGAAATCTAGGGTAAGGTAATGATCAATGACTATATGTGTGGAATTAAGAATCAACATGATGCGGAGATAAACATAAAATAGCACCATATTTCATTGTTCAATAAAACCCTCAACTATAACTTACTAGCCAAAACTACATTTATTGTTGCAGGAGAGAAAAAATCAAGAAAAAATGGGAGGCGATGTACTCAGATGTGAGCCCATAGATCTGACACCACTAAGGGGGAGAAGAGATATTGGTGACATCTTCCAAAATGTAGGACATATGAACTATTTTGAAAAACTAGCATATGGTGATAAAATCATTCAAGAATTTGTAGAGACTTTTGTGAATTATGTAGTTGTATACACATAATATTTTCAAACTTTATCAATAATTAATGCTCTATCTTGTAGGAACCCATTGAGTCTTAATCTCTCTGAGTACATGCCTTAAGGGGTGAATCGGTAAAGGGGTAGGCAGACCATTGGTGTTTTGTGGGATTATTGTCCCTTAATACCACTTGTTATCTACACACTTGTCTCATAAAACCATTCCCATAAGCTTTGCCTCCTATTTTTCACTCTCCTCTAGTATTTTACCACCTTCATTAGCCCTTCTCTAACCTGAAACCCCTTCTTAATAGTTTACATTACATAGTCTACCCCATCGACCTTGTTTTCTTATTGATAAAACTCATTAGGGTCTAGGTCGGCCTTTGGCTAACCTAGTCCATAACCTAGTTTTTTTTGTCAATTACGATACTAGGTCGACTGGGTCGACCTTGTCGGCCTAAACTTTTGGAAGGGTTTAGGGTTAAATCCACCTATATAAACACATTCATTTTGTCATTTCTAAGAGAAGAAAAGAAGAAGTAAGATATATTGCGCATATGCTTATCCTTATACTTGAGGAGTAAGCTTAGGGTTTCATATTTTCTTTTGAGATATAGATCTTGTCTTGTGGATAAGTCTTTTAGATGCATTGATAGGTTGTGTAGCCTAGAGTTGATTTCTCCTTTTCATTCTTACATACCACAATTGTGATGTCCCCATATTTCATAATAAAGCATGATCGGGAGACCCTTAGCCTATCCTATTCCCATTAGGCTAAATTTGGATGAAGAAGGGAATAGTAGAGTGGGTTGCTATTCACTCATCACTATTCACCGACACTATTCATGAAAACACTATTCATGGGTGACATGGTAAGTGAGTCAACAAGTGAGGTGGATTATAAGCGAGGTGGCAAGGTCCACAAAGGAATCTTCAAGTTTCCAAAATGCATACCTAACTTAGAAGACAAATTGAAAGTTGTTTTTGACTTTCACATGGGGTACCTTGTAAGGTAAAACAAGTACGGTGAATTTTTCCTTAAGAGTTCATATTTGGCATGTGTTTGAATGAAAATGAGTTGTATGTGGTGCCAAAGTCATAAGGCACATGGTTAGTGTCTTGTAAGAAGTCAAATATGGTGTATTTTCCTTGGTGGGCTTATATTTGACTTGTGTATGTGGCACCAAAGTCTAAGGCACATGGGTAAAGACCATAGAGAAGTCAAAAATGGAGGGATCATGTCCCCACATGGCATATTTGACCCTTCCTTCCCTCCCATAGGGAATACTACATCCCATTTTTCCCTCTTCCTTATTTCCCATTTCCCCTTCTCCCTTGTAATATGGATGGTTTGCCTTGTAAATTGATATTCAAGAAAAACAATCAAAACCATCTATATTTGTTGCACTTGTGCTTCAATTGCAAGAAATAAAGGATGAAAACCCTTGGGAGCCAACACTAGATTTGAGGATGAAACCCCTTAGATGCTACAGAATCAAAGGACGAAAACCTAGAGATTCCATGAGGTGATATCAACCAGATATTACAACTGTGACATAAAGAATTTATTTGTTGCTAAGTGTTTATAATCAGATTGTTTCTCTTAGTGTGGAGAGCTTATTTTATGTATTGTAAATCCCATATTTAAAAAAATATAAAAATATCAGTTATTTGTGTTTCCTAGAATTCAATTCAGTGTTATTTCAATATTGCAAGAAGTGGAATTTTAGCATTTTTAGTATTTTGTAATAATATCCCATTTGGGATATTACAACAACAACCTCTTGTGAATCACCTTGGCCAAGGGAGAGATTGAGGCTCGGTAGGTTCATCTTCAAAGGTAAGTATTCCTAACTTTGTTCCTCCTTTGTAAGAGTAAATAAATATGCATTTGTACTTCTCTTCCATGCATTAGAATTATGTATACATTGACATGAGTATATGTCTTCTATGCATATTTTCTTTTCATGTTCATTACCCCCACTTTGTGCCACAAGCTTTGGTAACCACTATATTGGACTTTTATTTTACTTGTTATTAGTTTAGTGAATATGAAAACATAGGACCTAGTTAGGGTTACTACATAGTTTTGCTTAACTGGAGTCTTTTAAACCCTCTCTAGTAATATTATTTGTGGTAAGAGATCCCTTGGCTGGGTCTAGAAGATCCATCTTGGTCATTATCCTAATTATCTAATGTATCCCTAATCTAAAGTGTAAGTAGGATTTATCTTCTCTGAAATAGGATTGATTTATAGATCTATTGCATTTCATATTGTATACATTCTAGTGAAATCGATGTGAATCTAACCCTCATAGGGTTTTTTCACACTTTCATTTCTATCATCTTATTATTTTTCTATATTTGTGATATTGTATCGAATAAGTCAGTATAGTTCTAACTTTTTGTGTAGAGGTTTAACACACAATTGCATTAAAATGAATTTATTCTTCCTATGTAGGTCTTCATTAGATATAGGTTACTGGATCAAACAGGTTGACATAGTACTCTTTTTTAGTATTAGATAAGAATACAAGGTTGAACAGGTTGACGATGTCATTTTATTCTTTTTGCTAGCATCTATATCAACAAACTAGGTCAAATAGGTTAACTTAATCTCTCTGCTAGCATCCAAATCAAAAAACTAGGTCGAACATGTCAACTTAATCTCTATGATAACATTCAGATCAATAAACTAGGTCAAACATGTCATCTTAGTCATCTTATCCTTCTTTGACACATGGGGTTTTGTAGAACTAGGTCAAACCAGTTGACTTAGTTTGCAAAATTTGAAAGCAATATTCAAGGCACTTCAACATAAAATTTGCAATCCTATTCATCTTCTAACCCACAAAGGTTCCTCTCTTTGTCTCTTTGTCATTTCAATTATATTTTGTACAAGTTAGCAGTCTTTAAAACTACAACCCTATAATAAACTAGGTTGACTTGGTCGACTTAGTTTTGTAGCCTATCTTCTATCTAAAAGACTGAGTTGAACTATTCAACTCTATTCTTAAAGACTTTTACTTTTGTAAAACAATAATGACCTAGTTGAATCTATTTTATACTATTTGCATACAGTGTCATCTGAACTGACTCTGTACCATTCTAAAAATTTGGGAATTAACAACTATTTACTAGAAATCAATTCACAGTTTTATTTTTAGTTGTTTGCATGCTTATAGTAACTCACATAGTCTAAATAGGTGGTTTTTCAAATTACCATTTAGTTACACTATTTTGCTCTTTTGCACATACTACCAAATCACATAATATTCAAAATGCATTTAACACTTGTGTTCCCAATGCCTACCTACTAGGATTTCATCACTAAGGGGGAGGCCAGCTTGGTTTTCTAGCCAAGTATAAATACGTGGTTAATGGTATATATTGGCAAATCACCTGACACCCTTATCATTGAGGGATTGTGAAGTGAGGGGATAGGCCTTAATACTAAAGTAATACCATTACCAACACAAATCCCTTTCATCCTAAACATATTGAAACCATCCATAGATTATTTTCTAGTTCTCTATTTTCAGCCAACTTTCTTATCAAACTTAAAACAACACTTTCTAATAATCTAATAACACATACGATGACTACCTAGTTAGCACTTACTTTTCGATTGACTACTTTCCCTCTAATCATTATGTATTGTATTGTAAAAACTTTCATTAGCCAATATTTGTGCAAGGTTTTGTGTTATGTGACCCAATTTGATCACTCACATTGATCCAATTATTCGTGTGTTTGCTTCTATTTCTTGCTTCAATTATATTGCAAAATTCTTCCCTATTTTACCACACTGTCATTCTATTTGGTACAGTCTCTTACAGACTATGTTTTTCCTTGTCAGTAGTACACAGTCAACTTATATGACTGTGTCTCCTTTTCTACCTACTTTATCTCCCAGACTACTATAGAGAGTCGACTTGTACGACTCTATATCCTTTTCTGCCAATCAGGTTACAATACTAAGTCCTATATGAAAGTAATGTGTATGTATCCACTCGCACTACAAACTATGGGACTCCTCCTCATTCCTCTTCACTTCATAACCCTCTCTTCTCATTAGAAGATTAACCTGAATTAGGGTATACTCCGTAAATGCTTTTCTTCATCAATGAATTTCCTCAACATCATGGAAAATATCTTTCTACTATTTACCATCTCATGATAATTGGTCAAATCGAGGAGCCCCATTCACCTTATCCCACATTCTCATATGGATTTGGGGACATTAGCTTCTTTGCTTCTCAATCTCTTCTTTCTCTTTTGACCCCTTCTCATACTATACCATCTTCCTCTCTGATTTCATCCACTTCCATGTCAAGTATCTCTACTAGCATGGCAAGTTCTACATCTAGTGGGCCTCTTCTATGACGTGCTCTTCTCAATTCCTCCACTAGTGCATCATTTGCTAGCCATGGTAATCATGCCTCTAGTGCCGCTTCTTCTCATCCCTCTACTAGTACATCTTTTGCCACATAAGCAAATCATGCTACTAGTGCCTCACTCACTAATAATTCCTCTTACGCCACTAATAACACCCATAGTGGTACCCAAGCCACTATTACCAATTTTAATGCTTCACACAATGCAAATAACACCACTCAAACCCATCAACTTATTTTACAAACTCTTAATCAAATGAGTGTTTTTCAAGATAATAATGCCAACCAAATGATGCAAATGCAAAATCATCTTATCCATCTCCAAAATCACCCTCAACAAGTTCCATGGGGAACACATAACCAAATGATCCCCAACCTCCTCTTCGAGATTCCCATGGTAATCTTATCCCTCAACCTCCTATTGTTAACAAAATAATCAAGCACCTTAAAAATGAGCCTCTTACACCTCAAATTACTAACATTGATATAGAAGGGATCACCCCCACCATTATTTACAATGGGTCAACCGATCTTACCCTCCACTTAAAAACATTTGGAAATCTATACAAAGATTGGGTCAAGTTAAATACTTTGGCCGCTACCAAGCTATTGGCAAAAACTCTCTTTGAAGATGGTTTAGATTGGTATAACTAGCTCAAATATCATTCCATCACTAGTTTGGAAGATTTAGTCAATGCTCTAGTCTAAGAGTTTCAAACTAGTGATCTCCCTAAATACCTCGACCCATTTTATTAATTGTAAGCAACTTGAGATATAAATTGCACAGGCTTTTATCAAATGATAGAAGACCTTGTCTAACAAATGTGAACATAATATTTTATATGATAACCTCTTTCATCTATTTACCAACACTCTTTATCCCAAGTTGTAATATCAGGTCTAGACTCTCTCTCCATGCACTTTGAAAGAGGCCATTAACCAAGCCAAGTGCCAAGATTTCCTCATGCATCAATTTGATCCATCCCAACCTTCTATGAGTACTTGCTTGTTAATCAAAAATAAGAATCATCATGCTACCAATCATGGTGTCACTGATTCTTATGATACCATTCATACTATTCAAGCTATTATTCCTAAATAGGTTCTGAAACAAGCTTCTCCCCCAACCACATCATTAATCCTCATTTATCTTCAATAAATAACATCAATGTTCATAAACCTTTATCTTTAGTAGAATTACAAAAGCATCTACCAAGGCTTCTTCTATGAGAGCTTGATCCCACTCACCCCATGAAATCCTAGTATGATCCCAATAAATTTTGTTGGTTTCATGTTAGTTCAGATCATTTTCATGAGACTTGTAGGTAACTATGTAATTTGGTTATAGATTTCCTTCTTGGTCCCAATTTTGACCATGATTTTATCATTCATAAATATCAACAAGCTTGTGACATTGACTTCAAATCCCATGAAACACAAACTAAATCGCAAGCTTTGAACCAGGGTAATGCTCATTTGGCCATCTACAAAGATCCTCTTCTGAATACCAAGACATCACAGATAAGCTACTCATTCTACCAATAATGTTGATAGTCTTATAGACCCAAATCCTGAATAAAATGTGGTTAATATGACTAATATGCAAAGGGTGGTTGCCTTAATTGATCCTCATCTCATCCACACTCCTTAATCATCTCACACTTTTTGTGTTATCTAAGACTCTTCCCCAACTCACTTAGCAGAGTTGGGTCAAGAATATCTTATATCTTTTGATGACCCAATTTCAACACCTCTTTTGGATAACACTTCTGATACCATTTCTACCACTCCTCCAACCTCTTTACCCATCACCAATATTACTCAAACTTTTATTAAACATTATTCCAATTTATCTCAAACCAAACTTGCACCAACTACCCCATCTTCTCAAGATAATCAACAAACTTATCCTCTAATTCAACCTCATGCATCTTATCAACATAAATTCACATGCACTATGGCTCCTCATTCCAAGGACCTCCTTCAACACTATGTACCTCTTTCCAATAGTCTCATTATGGGTTATCCTATCATAGAACTTACCAATCTCCCATCTCAAATCCCATTTCTTGAACATAGGCAGACTTATCCATGTCATCATAATCATCTTATGCATCTCTTATTTGAAATGAACATCCCTCATCCCCCCTAGTAGGATGTCAATCCACCTTATCCAAATTAGAAGATAACATTTTAAAACAATACAAATAGATGTCCATACATGTCGATGAAACAATGGGCACATATCTTTCCCTTATATTCCCCATTGCTTATATGATCCCCAATTAGATTCTTTGTTATGCAGATGATCCTCCCCTTTTTATCAGTGTCATATTGGTGATATCCAAGTCAAGCATGCCTTAATTTTCAAGGGTTCAATCACTTGTGTTGACTCTCTCAATTTTATTAAAACCCTTAGATATTATGAATGTAACCTTAAGTCCACACACAACAAATGTCAAGGGTATGACCAAAGGCAAATGTCTCCCTTAGGCTGTGTGTGGCTCCCTATCATCATACTACCTATCACTATTATAGTGAAAGTGATGATATTAAACTTTCCTCTATCCTATAACATTTTGAGTGGTAGGTCATGGACTCATTGCATGAGAGTAGTTGCCTCTTCTGCTTACCAATGTTTCAAATTTCCTCATAATAGAGCAATATAAAGGATTCAAGGTGACACTAACCCTTGAAATTTTGAAAAATTCCAAGACCATGGTGTATTTAAGATTCAAACCCTTGAACATTTTCCAAGCATTTAATTTCATGAATCTCAATGATTTAACTTTCCTGTCAACTCCATTCGAGGTTACAATGGTCACCCTAAACTCATTAGGAATATCCCACCTAACCTCCTAGATTCATATGGTGATAGCCTTATGAGATTAATCTCAAGATTAAAACCTCAAATATCTCACCTCATCTCATTTCGCAACCTCCCCATTCTTCCCCCATGACTCCACCACCTGTGGTCCCTTCTCCACATACCATATATCCACCCATGATTCCCTCACCTGTGGATCCTCCTTCATCGATGGCCCCTTGTCCACCGATGACTCCTTCACGCATGGCCCATTCTCCATCAGTGACCTCTTCACCTCCCATAGAGTCCATTCCCATTCCTTATCCTAAGCATCCCCTACATGATATTCCTCATCAATATGATCCTTTGGGCATTCTTACATTTTCTATCGAGGAGATTTGACGTGAAGTATTTTCTAAACTTTTCCTAAAGATCGATGAGACTTTGGTTGCAGTCTGAGTTTAGCTTCAAAGAGACTTATCAAATGTTATGGATAATATGTGTGGACAAATATATCTATATTTATGAACATAAGTATGGTGTTCTTTCATTTATTTCTTCATTTGGATTGGACGTGTGTTATAACTTTACATTTATCTATCTTATATCATTTGACATTGTGTTAAATTCTTATATATATTATATGATGACTTTTGTTTTGCACTTCATGTTACTTATGGTGTCATTATTCTTTGTATGTTCTCTTTTTAATTCTTCATGACTTCTTTTTATATGGTTATCTTATTCTCTTTCATGATTTTTTGTTATCTTATCTCTATAAACACAGATAATTGTTATTATGATTTGGTTATACAAACCTTGCTCCCTTTTATCACTCCTTATTTACCATGTGATCAATTAGCACAAAATTCATCTCATTATAATCTCCTTTTACCGGTCCCCTTTGGATCTCCCTTTATTCCCCTTATTTACTTTTACAAACCAACCATACACATGGTTAAAACTTGAGATAACATGTTAATTCATAGTTAAGCCTAAGTGTTCTAGTTAGTCATGTCTTGGGATGCTTAGCTTTTTTTAGCCTAATACGAATACTCATTGATGTGTATCACTTTATATCTCATGATTGGTCATCCAAATCTATATGGAGGAGGAATCTCAAAATCTATAAACATTTAAAAGCCAACTCATTTAACAAAAGACAATGATCTTAAAGGCAACTTTTAAAATTTTTGAAAGTCAAATCACACTATAAGACATGATTTTAAGCACATCTCCTTTTTCCAATTGATGCTCAAAATCCATATTTGGCCTCATGATAGAGTCTAGGTCCACTGGGGTGCGGTAGGGTAGTAGATTGGAAAAAGAGAATAAAAAATCTTTCAATGCTACCTAATTTCTCATGCAAGTACCCAATCTTCATAGTAAATCGATGACTCTGTAAGGGGTCCTTAAGAATGGGAAACACATTGTGGGAAGGTAGGTCCATTTTAATTTTATTATTTAAACCAACCAACATGAGGTGATCTTAGTATCACACTTATTTTCCTACACAACTTTGTGCCTATAGTGAACGGGTATCCTTTGTATCTTGATGGTCACTAGTCACTTAGTGTCTTTCTATGTCCTTAGTGTGCCTCATGTTTCCTAAGGTATTCTCATAATATGCCTATGTTATAATTCTTATGTTCCCTTTTTCGCTCCCCAAAATCCTAATATTTCCCTTTAAGAAATATCGTTTTGTTCACTAATCACTACCCCTAAGGATTCCATTTATGATTTGTAGTGTAAGACCTTGGATAGGACTAAGCCTTCCTCACAAATTACCAAATTTTTACATTACCATTACAAACATCCTCTTTTACCATATTTTACATTTTTAACATTATTTCCACCTCATCGGTGTTCCCTTTCTGAGTTGCAGTGTAAGACCATGGATAGGCCCTGGCCTTCCTCATAAATTTTTCCAATACCCAAGTCACAATGAAATTACATGTGTCAAATTTGAGATAAGTCATGATTTATTATGAGTTACAAGTCATTGACATGTTTCCCATCTTAATTTAGTATGTTTTATGCTTATTTCATTAATCTTTCACTTTTATCTTCTTATTTTCTGATTGCATGTAAGAATCCAATCATTTTTTCTTGAATTTTTTGTACTTCCCAACTTGATTAGTGTGATTAATTTAAGTCCATTTTTCCAATTTCATTTCTCTTTTATACTGCTCAATGTGATTTAGTATGACTGATTGACTTAATTGATTTGTTTTTCTATCATATGTCTTTCATGTGCTTTACATTTTATTACATTATTTTCATACTTCCCAATGTGATATAGTGTGATTTTACTTGTTTTAATTTGGTGCCAATCTTTTTCATGGTTCAAAAACATTTTTTGCCCTTTTTTTTACCAATTTATTTTGTTTATTATACTTAGTCATCTTATATTATTACACATTTCTCATCATGAAATAATGTGTAGTGCATTTGTTTATGATTACTTATACTTTTCCAAATCTTTTTCACCTATTTTTTTTTACCATGCATGTGTACTACATAATGCTAGAAAAGAAAACACTCCACATATCTTTCCCATAACATATACCAACCACAACCAAAATATAACTCATGAGAATAAAATCCAACTATCAAAACAATACTCTATATATCATATGTTTTATACAATGGTACAAAATATAAAAATAGATTACTCTAGCTCTATAACTGAGCTCCATCATGCCTATCTCATGGATTAGCCATGCTACCCATAAATTCCTTCGACCATTCTCTTTTCACATTGTACTATAATGAGGTTGTCTGAGATCTCAACCCTACTACTTGTCCTTGTAGGTTGGCCACCTAGGCCTGTACCTATTCCAGCTACTGAGCCAAGGCCTACCAGGCCTATGCCTCTCCTATCCATATCTATGTGTTTGTAGATGCCTTGCAGCCTCCTCCACTAGTCTAAACTAGCCCTCCTGAGTTGGGTCAGATGGTACCACAATATCATCCAGCATAGTGGGGTCATATGGCACCAACACCCCATCTAAAATGTCATGGTGCACTACCATGACTAGGAATCCCCACTTGATTTCCTATGTCACAGGGTCTACAAAAACAAAAACCTAGATAGATATCAGATCACATATACATCTCAAAATATATCTGTCGACAATCATATACAACTAATATTTTATCTCAAGGACAAAAAATTACATCATTTTTTACCTATCCTAGTGTCACCAACTACTATCTCCCTATTTCAGCTATTGTCTCCTCACCATTATAGCTCTTTGGGCTCTCACTAAGTCTATCAAAACTTTATTTTTCTCAGAATAGTAAATAATACCAAATGAATACTTTTTCACCCTATTTATATTTACTACTCCAAAATTATTTACCCTTCAAATATTTACTGTTAGATTTTTTATTTTGCTCATATCTTTATCTCTACTAACTCTTTTTCCAAACCATAAAATGTTATAGAATCCTAATGTTATAGATAATCTTTTCAACTATTATATGTACATGTTGCAATTTTTTTGATTTTTTGCTCTTTTTCACTAATCTCTATAGGTTCGCCTAATATTCCTCACATTTGGATACCTTCACATTTCTCACATTCTTTCTTTGTCTACAACACTAAGGTAAGTAAAGGTATGTGTTTTTCAATTATGCCATTTCATTTATCTTATTTTTTCTTTACTACACTTTATTTAGCTTCAGCATTATGTGTCACTATATTCTTTTCTTGAAGCACCATCTTGTGTTGCACCTAAGTGACATGTGATGAGCTTCAAGTGGGGCATACGTATACACATAATATTTTCAAAATTTATTAATTATTGATACTTTCTATCTTACAAAAACCCGTTTAGTCTCAATCTCTCTAAGTGCACTCCCTAAGGGGTGCAACAAGAAAGGGGTGGGTAGACAATTGGTGCTTCATAGGATTGTTGTCCCTTATTACCAGTTGTTATCTACATACTTGCCTCCTAAAACCATTCTCCTAATCTTTGCCTTCTATTTGACACCCTCCTCTAGTATTTTACCACCTTCATTATCCCTTCCCTAACTTAAAACCCCTTCTTGATAGTTTACATTACATATTCAAACCCATTAACCTTGTATTCTTATTAACAAAACTCATTAGGGTCTAGGTTAGCCCTTGGCTGACGTAGTCCATAGCCTAGTTTGTTTTTGTCAATTACGATACTAGGTCGACCTTGTTGGCCTAAAATTTTAGAAGGGTTTAAGGTTAGATCTACCTATATAAACATATATATTTCACCATTTATAAGAGGAGATAAGAATAATTAAGATATGTTGCACATCTGATTATCCACCATTCTAGCTGAGGAGCAAGCTTAAGGTTTCATACTTTCTTCGGAGATATGGATCTTGTCTTGTGGAGAAGTCTTTTGGATGCATTGATAGGTTGTGTAACCTAAAACTAATTTATCTATGTCATCCTTACATACCACAACAACCTCTTCTGAATCACCTTGGACAAGGTAGAGATCGAGGCTTGGTAGGTTTGTCTTCAAAGGTAAGTATTCCTAATTTTGTTCATTCTCTATAATAATAGATAAATATACATTTGTACTTCTCTTCCATGCATTAGGATTCTATATACATTGACAATAGTATATGTTTTCTATGTATTTTTAATTTTCATGTTTATTACCCCCACTTTGTGTCATAAGCTTTGGGGAGCACTAGATTAGACTTTTACTTTACTTATTATTAGTTTAGTGAATATGAAAATATAGGATCTAGTTAGGGTTACTATGTAGTTTTGCTTGACTGGAGGCTTTGGAACCCTCCCTAGTGATATTATTTATGGTAAAATATCCCTTGGTTAGGTCTAATAGATCCATCTTGGTCATGATACTAATTATCTAATGTATCACCAATTGAAAGTGTAAGTAGGATTTATCTTCTCTGAGCTAGGATTGATTTATAGATCTACTGCATTTCCCATTGCATATAGTAGCTACTATAAGAGGGATATGGGTTGTGCGACTAAAGAATTATTAGAATAAGTCCTTAGATTACTATGGATAGGGGAACTATGGTGGAGGAAATATAATAATACTATAATAAGAGAACCATTTTATAAAGAAGGAGAATAATTATAATTTTCAAATTAAGGTACACTTCATTCCTCATTACCCTTGCCTTGGTCATAAATTACCCTTTACATTATCAAGTACTTCAGTTGTGAAGGCAAAAATTAAATGTTATATGCAATCCATTTCAAATTCCTCAATCACCTTAGACATGGAAGAAGGGTGAATGCACCCAATTTTTAGTTGAATGTGCTAAGAAGGATAGCTAAAGAGTATTAGAAAGAGAAGCCAAGATATTTGTACCATCAATATTTGATTCAATTAATTATGGATATATGTTTAGGGTACAAGAGGTGTAACATAGCATGTAATGATTTCTTGAAAATGCAATAACTACCAGATGAAGAATAACTAGAAGTAGCTGATGAACAACATGAGCTAATTATTGAGGAACAAATAAAGGTTGTTGAGGAACAAACAAAAGGTTGTTGAAGAAAAAACAAAGGCTGTTGAAGAACAAACAAAAAATATAGAGAGGCCTATGAGGAGAAAAATGAAATTAATATTAACACCATCTTCCTTAGAATCTCAAGACATGGAAAAAATAGGACTTAAGATGTTCACCTAGAAAGAAGAAAAAATGTCCACCTCCACAATATCTAAGAAGACAATCACAAATGATTTAGTGAAGAATAGAAAGATAACATACCTCTATAAGCCCTACTATTGTCCAAATAGAAAGTGAACAATCACTTGAGAAGGAGGAAGAGCTCATAAAAAAAGAAGGTGGATCTGCTAGCAGTTTTGAAGAAGACAACTCTACCCCTTCCAATTATGAGGTTCCATCATTTGGGGAAATATAACACTGAGGTAATCCATCAAATACAATAAAATAATATAAAATGAAACAACATTCCATTGATAAAAAAATTGCAACAATGGTACAATAAACCCCTATGTAATTAGAGTAAGAAATAAATTAAAGAATGATATAAGCCATAAAGGAAATCAAAACCCTTATGGCATGATTCAATGAATTAGAAATTAATGAGAATGGGTTGGATACTTTGTTCAAGGTGGCATGAGAAGAGAGTGAATATCTTCAAGCCCCCATAGTTTAATTTATGGTAGAAAGATCTCCTATGGCTGCAAGAAAGATAGAAAAGACTTTTTCATCGATTACCACTCAGATAAAAGAGCTAAGTTAGGAGGAACTATTCATGAAAAGAGATGGTAGGATCCATACATTACAACTCTAATGACATAACTAGTTCAATCAATTTAAGGATGAAAACAAGGATTTAAAGAATAAGGTTGGGGAGAATGAGTCACAAATTAGAAGATTTCAATAAAAGGTAGAAGAAACTAATAGTGCAACTCATGGATTGTAGACTACTTGTAAGGGTCTATGTTGTGTCCCTTAAAGAGGAGTGGTTAACATTTTAGTTTATGAGAATCTATTCTTATATTCCTAAAATGGTAAATAAACATCATTCCTTATTTAAATTTTATAATAGTAGTACCCTTGAGAATAAAAATTAATTATGTAAATTTTATATACATAACTATGTTATTCCCAACGATTTAGAATGGAATCAAAATCTATATTTAGGTGATATATTGTTGAGATCATTTTCTTCTTGGCTTACTAATGATAGGAAAATAGGTAAGGAATTAGCAGAGTACCGTGAAAAGGAGAAAGAAACTGCATTAATGATTATAGGGGAGGCTATTAGGCCACATCTAATATAACAAGACTAGATCAAGTTAATGAATAAGAGGGAGATATCTTCAAGAACTAGGAAATAATAAATAGAGGCCCAATATCAATTTTTGACTTTGATGACACAAATAATCCAAGAATCCTTTAATGTTTATTTAGTCAGATGGAGTGAGCTTACCCCAAATTGAAAAAGAAAGAGCCATTTTTAAAATATAATTTCAAGGTAACTCTCAATAAGGTCACTAAGTATATTAATGTTGTAAGAAGAAAGAGATTGAGTTGGATTGCCATAACATACCAACCTCACATTTTTTAGTTTCCCATTTCGTATTGGAGAGGAAGAGAATACTTTGATGAAAAAGATGAAGAGAGGAAATGGAAAAAGGAAGAAGACAATTTTGGGTTTTATACAAAACAATGAATAAGTGCAAGAAGTCCATTTAATTTTTAGATACTCTGCTCCCATGTAAAAAGGTTTGGGCTACTTGAGGACTAGTATCATGTTCAGTTGGGGGGTGTGATGAGTCAAGGAAATTAACCTTTAAAATATCTCTAATAACATCTTTGGTTGGCTTCCCACTATCATTTCTAAACATATAAAGTTATCTTTTGTACTCCCCCTTATGAATAATACTAAATGAATATGATGTCCATATATTTACATTTTATAAAATTGTTATTTTATGAATAAAACTTACATCATGTACTTTTATTATTGTTTTGGCTTTACTACTAATTTAGTGTGTTCAGATAGTAAAGATAAATCATGATCTGTAGGGATCAAAACCAACCTGTAGAAACTCTAAAAACTGACTACCATAACTTGTAGTGACTATGGGGTTGATGATTATAATTTGTAGCAATTGAAGGCACAACTGGATCAACCTATAACAACTATATGCCAGTTATTCCAGCTTGTAACTTAACCATGATGGTTAAACCATAATGCAATGTTGTGACACCAACTGAGTTGTGTTGAACAGTTGAGTGTGAAGATAGGTCCTATAATATAGGAAGATCAAATAAATGACTAAATATGTCATTTACACATCCTTCTCTATGGACCATGTTTTTCCATTGTTATAACCACGTAACTAACTATTATATTCTCTTCTGAAACTGATTGGTTTGTCAAGTAGCATGAATAAGATGTCTCCATAGATTCTTTTGTAACTAGATGAGTAACAAGAAACCCACCTCTGCTATTTAATAGAAGATGGCAGAACACAAAGTTAATGAATTTTTCAATATTAAATCACATAGAAGATATACAGTGCAATATGTATTATTTGTAATCTTTTATTGTAGCAATGTTCACATTACTACATGATCCTTTCATGCAAGAAAAAAATGTTTGACATAAATCAATCATTTTGAAGGGAAGTATTGTAACTCAAATTTGATCGAGGGGGGGCCCCTCACAAGGACTTTTGGTGAAGACCCTGATCCATTAGTTTAGTTGTTATTTTTATTGTGTGAATAATACAATTTCATTTTAAAGCTTATAAGTGTGTTCAATTTCTTAAATTGATTTCAATAAAGGTAGTTGATACTTGTATGAGTGTTATTAATTTTCCTTAGGAAGCTTCTAACCCATATATCAATAGTTCATTTCATTTCCAGCATGTGTGATTTTATTTTTAGTACTTTACTTTCATGTAATTTTACTTTTTGCAAGAGTGTTTTCCTATATGCAACCTATTGTCCCTCAATATTTAGAAAGAAATAGTGTTGCATATATAATATCGACAACTTTCAAAATATAAAAACCCCAGTTGACAATTAGTGAAAGTAACATAATCAATAAACCTTGTGGCTGCCCCATGAAGTACCTCTGCTAGGTTTTATGTGAGTGATATGACTACGCTAATTTAATTGAGGAGTTGATTTTGCTTGTCACTTATGATGATGTAAATTATTTTAGTGATATTGATCCTAATAGAGTTACTATAATTTTTAAATTTAAATATATGATTCATTAAAAATCCTACATGTTTAGAACCTATGTTGCTTAAGTTAAAGGAAGTGCAAAATATAATTAGGGATAAAGAACCTACACCAAAGAATGCTACCCATGTTCCCTCAAATGTTTCAAATCTACATACTGAAGGCTCTACTTTTGCACTGGGTGGTAAGGCTAATGCTCATACTAATCCTTCTACACCTCCACCTAGTGTCATTCTTACTTAGGGTACTCCTACTATTCCTATAAAACCTAATGCATTTTTGGTGCCTCCTACTTCTAATCCATCAACTAATGTACCATCATGACTTATTTATCATGTCTTTTCTCATGACCTCTTTGTCATAGTCAACCTACTAATGAAGTCTCTATTCGTAGTAATGATAATTGTAGACACTTATTTTATTCTATTTCAGTGTCATCACTATTCATCAAACTATTTTTTTACATCTATGTGCGAAGCAAACATAAATATTTTGATTGTCAAAAATTGTCAAATTGACTATTAATTTTATCATAAACCATGATTATTCATCCCTATTCTTAAAAATATGTTGCATCATATTATCAGGTTTATCAACATTCCAAATCATGACATTTCTTTATAAATGTCACCCCAGATCAATTAAATCGAACAATTACTTAAATGGGAACATTACTAAAATCATCACATAATGCATACCAAATCTTATTAGCTATTTAACCCAGGTTAGCTAATTAATCTACCACTAATGGAAAACTATATGAAATGCACATTTCTAATTTTCCATAAATAAATAAATTGAAAAAATCCTCACATCACTCCAGTCACTTGCCAAATTAAAAAATAATAAACCTTGCACCCTTTTCCAATGCAAATTTAATATAAAGGGGCAAGTGTGCGTGCAAAGTCAAGAGCAAATCCATATGTAAATCACATGAAATCTAATGCAAAGAACATGCTCTTATACACTCCACTTCTAACATTTAATACTCATCCTCACATGTAGGATTCATCCTCCCCCATTTATTTTTAACCAAAATCAATGGTCCAAATCATTCATGTAAATCTATAAATTAAAGGGTCACCCTTCATTCTCAAACAAGCTTTCCAACTGCAAAAAAGTGTTATCAAATTATCCAATAGAGTTTTAATATACATCCTTATTCATCACATCCAATCATATATTTTCAAGGGGAGGTGCCATAAAATTTCTCACATGCTTCATGCAAGCCTATGTATGCACATCACATCTGAGCTCATCTCAATTCGTTAAGAGGATTACAAAGGTATAACAAGTGTTGTTTTCTAATTTCAATTACATCCTTTTGTCTTACTCAATCTGAAGACACATGCTTGGATTAGTTATATATTTCAATTACATTTTATTTATACCACAATATTAATCTTTTTTTCATGATGTTACATGAGACACACAAAATTAACATTTAAACTAAAACCATGCACTTGTGACCACTTTTTTACACACTTAGCTCTATACCTATCTTAGGGTCCCTTTTGATCACTTTCAACCACCTTACACACTCTTTTAAACTGATGTATGTCCCTTGAATGTACTTATCCCTATCTTGATCAACCTTAAACACCTTTTAGGCTTTGCCTAACACTCAACATGTTAAAATCACCCACTGAATAAGAGCACTCTAGGGGACATGAGTGTATTGCTCTAGTGTCCTTCACCCCTCTCTTGTCTTCCCACCAAATAATGACTAATTTTTTGAATTCAAAGATATATGAAGGTTGGACCATGTCCCTAATAAGCCCCATTTGAATAATTTTCATTGATATGACTATATAAGCACTTTTCAAACCATTTAGCACACAAGAGGCTTCCACATCAAAAGCCACCATAATCACACTTGTATATTGAGAGTAAAATACCCATTTCTCCAAATTTTGATTACATATAACCCTAGTAGCCCATAGATCAAGTCTAAATACATTTCACAAGTCAAAGTCACCATAAAATATCTAATCACACTAGTATTGCTTCAACATCTAACATATTTCACCAGTTATTCACACACCATCATATCATGGGAGAACTACATGAATTTTGATCCCTCTTTAGAGTATTGATATGTAGGTAACACTCAACACATGGGGTGTTGAGGTTTCACCCAAATTCAACCCCTGAGCCATTTTCTCATTGATTTACATTGGTATTCGCATGTCAAGTAACTAGGGTTTTTGAAAGAAATTCAGTCACACAATAGTCTCTGTAAGTGATCGCAAACTCTTACACTAGACACATGCTCTTAGAAAAAGGCATAGAAAACCATAAACTTTGAATCCCTCAATACAAGTGGATAGGAGTGCCTTAGGTTGGATAGGAGTGCTACCCTTTTAGTGTCATCTTCCCATCACTATTATCTAAGCCTAGATCTAGTTTCAGATTCATTCCTGATTCTAGTCACCAGACCTCTCTACACAACAAGTTTAGATCTTGATTCCTCTCAAAGACATAGTTTTTAGCTAAGTCTTTGTTTTCTCCTCACACTTTTATTATTTTTAGTAATTTTCTAGAATGCAATAGTTTTAAATCAGTGAATGTTATCATTTTTATATTATTCTCTTGATTTTGCATAATAGTTTTGTCATCTAGGGTTTTTACACAAATCCTAATTTTGATCAAACAATTACATATGGCATACTTGGTGGGACACATAACCCATAATCAAATTTTAAGTCTTCTAAGCATCCTTATCCCATAATTTCATACTAATTTTAGTGAAAAATCTCCATAATTTCCTAAAAAATTATTAGAATTTCCATTCCCAAACTCTCAGTAGAATTGCTGTGTATTGGTGGAATCCACACTGAAATTGGCAGAAATGACTTATTTATTAGTGGAATAGTGTAATGTATTTATAATATCTTTTCTAATAATTATAATAATCAAACTATTGTTTAGTGTAATCATAATATTTTTAATGTAAATGTCATATACTCTAGTGGAAACATTTTCTACCTTATTTGACTATGTTTGCAAGGATCGATGAAAATGCTTTATTCTTTAGCGAAATTACTCATCTTTTAGTGAAATCACTTTTCTATTTTCTGACAATGTTTTTTCAAGCTCAGCAAAAATGTTTTGTTCTTTAGTGAAATCACCCATATTTTGGCAAAATCATTTCTCTATTTTTGACCTTGCTTTGCAGGTTTTAGTAGAAACATACTATCCTTGAAATATATTTTTTATTTTATGATAGTTTGTACTTTCTTAGTGTTGGAATAATCTTGGGTTTCAATAGAAACATATTGTTCTTTGGCAAAATTTCTAATCTTTTGGTGAAATCACTTTTTTGTTTTCTAATGGTTTGTGGTTGTAGAGTGGCAGAATCGAACTATACCATGTTTTAACAAAATCAACCATATTTTGGTAAAATCACTTCTCTATTTTTTTGGTAGTCTATGTTTGTAGAGTGACAAAATTGACCTTCTTTTTGGCAAAATTAACTCGAGTATTGGTAAAATTGTAAAAAAATTATAATCTAATGAATTTGTAGGATTTTTATCCCTGTCAAAGACCAAAAAAACAAACTACTAATGCATTATTTATAGGTTTTCACCCATAAAGTTCAAAATAAATCAAACAAACACCCATAACATTTGGTTTTAGTGCTTAAAAAGAACACACACTTCTATTTGGTGCATTAAAGCACTTTTACTTGTTTTTTTGGGTTGTGTGTTTGTGTGTGTGGCAACCAAATCCTGTAAGCTCTCGTCTTGCCCTTTTTTTGGACTTTGAGTGATAAAAAATATTTCAATCATATTTTGTTATATCCCATCCCAAATGGAAGCTACGGATGCTCTCCTCTTGCCCTTTACGGGACCCTAAAGATAAAAAATAGCCAAGTTTCATTTTTTTTTAGCTGTGCAATTTGGACCTTGATCACCAAGCACAAGTCCTTAGGGTTTGATGACTATGATTTCATCCCCTAGTGTTTGGACCAATGCTGTGTTTTAGAAATTTATATAAATTGAGAAGGATTTATTGTTTTTGGCCAAATAATTACGTGTTTTAAGAGCACTGTGAAGTGATAGGGGTTTTATCTATAAAGATTCATGTACCAATGACAATACACAAATAATCTGGAATGAATAATAATAATCAAAGCATGCACACATGTCAATTATACATAATATATAAATTAGGTGGGAAAACCTCAAATGAAGGTAAAAAATCCAAAGTGATTATTCAATGTTGAAACAATTCCCCCAATACATAAAATCTTCTCAATCTCACTTCTTTACAGAACGACCTTCAAAAAAATATTTGTTCCTTCAAGATATTTTATAAATTATCGAGATGTTTGAATAATAGGGGTAAAATCTATTCTATATTAAAACTTGAAAGGAGGTGACCATTGTAACCAACGGATCCATCCATCCTGATAACCCATTTAATTAAATTTGGTAACTATTAAATAAACATAACTTTATTATTTATTTTTACAAGGTTTTTACCTCGTGTTAATAAATAATAATAATATATTATTATTATTTAATTATTTTACCAAGACTAAGAGACATTAAGCCCGTTTAGAATTAAATGTTATAACATTACCCCTTAATGCTAAGTAAAGATCAATGTCATAGTCATCTTGAAAAAAAAAAGAATTATACTATGCAAAAAATTGAAGGATTTGAAAACCTTCATCATGTAAAATATCACATTTTATAAATAAAATGAATTATATCCATAAAGTAATTGAAAGTAAGTTTAGGCTAGCATGATCATGAAACTATAACTCATAGTTTCTCATGAATAATCAACAAGCATATTTGGAGCCTTTTATAATATAAGGACCTTCATTACAAAGTATATTTTTAAATGTATTGGGGTAAAAATGTAAAACTTCCACATAAAGTTTATAATTTCATAACTTCCACATGAATTTTACAATTATTTACAATGAGAAGAAGTATATAGAAAGAGAAGAAACATATGGCCGTTAGGAAGTGACATTGTCATGCACATTCCCATTCAATAGCAACTCCGAGAGGCCCAACATTACATGAAACTGACATAATTTGGTAACACCAAGTGATTTTGTGAAGATATTTACCACTTGTTCATCCATAGAATAAAACTATATATTTATATCACCATTGAGGACTTTCTCTCAGATATAATGCACATGAACTGCAATATGTTTAGTTCTTTGGTGTTGCACACCTTCACAAAACTTAAATGCATTGAAAAATAGATTCAAAATAACATATTATGGTTGGCATCACAATAAACAAATGCATAAATATATGATATGTTTTTTATGATAAAATGTATTTAAAATAATCAAATCATATTCTAAGAAAATAAGTTCACTACTTTGATTACAAAGTTAGTCAAAATCATAAATTATTACATGCAATTCATTATTAGATGTCTCCAATATTGACAAGATGAATGTCCCCAACAATCATGTGATGTACATACTATAATTACAAATAATATGATAAGTTAAACCAAATATTAGATATCTTATTAGTAATAACTTTTTTTATAATTTGAGTCTTATAAAAAATTTACAAGTTTTATATGCTTCAACAAAAGATTGAGGTATAACCTCTCAACATTAAATATGGTTAATTTTAGCATTATATGCAATTATCCAATCAAATAACTATGAGTTTGAAAAAAAAAAGTTTAGAAATGTATAGATAGAATGCTTAGTAAAGTAATTGATGAAGAGTTAATAATACAAACTCCATTTACACTTTGCATTTCATAACATATCTTATTATCAAATGAAGTGTATAAGAATGTTAACATAAACAATCAAATGATAAAACAATTAAATGAGAGTATATAAGCATATTATCATGTAATTTCCTTACTAATCAAATGAAAACATCTTAATAATTAAAACATAAATGATCCAAATTTACTGAGCATGATATTCTCACCAAATACAATAACTAAACATGATTATCCTGTCAAATTAAGCATGATGTTATGCATATAATGTATTTCAATACTTACTCATATGAATTGAAAATAATCACAATATATATACATTTATTTGATTTCTCATCTAAGACAAATATATCTGTTATAATATAATTGTAATAAGAATTTTTCAAGAATCAATCTAAATAATTTTACTAACAAATACAATGAAAATGAGACACTATCAATATAGTTAGTATCTTTATAGTAGAAAAAAAATAGTTTTATTAAAGTAAATAAAATGTCATGAGCATACATGTATTTTGATGTAGAAAAATAAAAATATTAAGCATGAATTTTATTCATAACATGCACAACATTATTCACAACTTCTGTCTATAAGAATTAGGAGAAACATTTACAGAATGCAACATTATTCTAACCATCTCAATAATGATGTAATTTTTCCTTTCAATAATACCATTTTACCGAGGTAAATATGGAGTTGTTAATTCTCTTTGAATACCACAACTAATGTAAAAATAAGCACACTCTTTACTAATATATTCACCACCATTATCAATTCTTAATCTCTTAATAGAAAAATCGAATGCATTTTCAACACTATCTTTAAATTCCTTGAATTTAGATAACACATCATATTTCTTTTTAATGAAAAATTACCAAATATTTTTAGTGTAATCATCAATAAAATTAACATTATATAAATAACCATTAAGAGATATAACTTTAAGAGGTCTTATATCACTATGAATCAATTTTAAAGAATGTGAGGAATTCACATCATGATTTTTGTGAAATGGATTAGTGTGTTGCTTACCACGTAAGTAACTCTCACAAGTTTCATTATTATAGGGGATATAAATAAGTCTAACAACAAGATTATTTGTAGATATATCATGTAAACTTCTAAAATTAACATGTCTTAATTTTTCATGGCAGAATTGAGATTCATTCTTATTATGTGATGAAAAAAATATGTAAAAAAATGAGAGAAAATGTATAAACCATTCTTTTGAGCCCATTCAACAATCAGAGACCCAAATTAGTTTCTAATGGATCATCTTTAAAAAAAATTATTATTAAATTTTCATTACTAAGTTGTGAACAAGATAACAAGTTCTTTTTAAACTTTAGTACATAGAAAACATCATTAATAACCATATTTGAAATTTTTGTCTTTCCTTGCTTAATTGCTTCTAAAATGAATTATCTCTTAAGTAAATATTTTTAAAGATATCTCTAGAATTACATAGAATATTAAATAAGCAAGTCATATGGTGCGAAGGAGGCGCGATGGTGAAGCGGAGCGTGTGCTGCAATGCGTGGTTCAGCTAGGGCAGCCGTGCCCTAGCTGGAGGGAGCCTTTCGTTGGGTGTTTGCAGGTGCAACAGGACGTTAGGTGGGTAGGGGTAAACGCAGAGGCAACAGGGAGGAGGAAGAGCTGGGCTGAATAGGTGAAATGGATCAGCAGGGTCAGAAAAATTTTAGAGGGGATAGAAGCTTCAGGGAAGTTGTATGCAGAAGCTCTCAGGTGCAGGATGTAAGAATGAAAGAAGTGATTGATGAACAGCAGTACCCAGGGGCGCAGGGTAGTGGATTAGCAGGAGGGTCAAGAATCTCTAAGGTAAATGGTTGCTTGGAAAGGTGCAATGAGAGACCGAAACTGGTTATCCCTTATAAAATGATAGAGGAGGATGTTGAGTACTTCTCCAAACATTCCTTATATTGCAAATTCCTGGGATTGAAAGTATCTGTACCTTTTTTGGAAAGCTGGGCTCGCAGGGTGTGGGAGCCGGTAGGGGAAATGGAATTGATGTTGCTGGCTAACAGCTTTTTTATGGTTACTTTCAACTGCCTAGAGGATAGGAATAGGGCGTTTGAAGGTGGACTGTACTTTTATAACCAGGCAGGACTTTTTATGAAGCCATGGCATGCTGGTTTTAACCCTACAGAGGAGTTTCCAAACAGGGTGCCAATGTGGGTGCGCCTTCCACGAATACCGGTGGAATGCTACAGGGAAGATGTCCTGGGGATGATAGCTTCGTTAATAGGAAAAACGGTGGGGCTGTCCTCACAAACTTTGGGAAAGAAGATCATGACATATGCCCGAATATGTGTTGATATTGATTTAAGCAAGCCGTTACCAGATGCGGTTGAAATGTGGACAGGCGAGTACTTTTGGATACAGCAATTGGATTATGAGACATTGCCCTTCCGATGCCGTCTATGCCATGAGTACGGACATCTGGTAAGGAAATGCCCAAAAAATTCAAGGGACAAACAACAGCCTTCTCCCTTGCCTCCCATGAAAAAGATAATAGCTGAGGAAAAAAGGAAAGAGACTGGAGGGGGCGGGAGGAAGGACCCAGACGGATTCATGCAGGCGAAGACTAGAAGTAGAAATAAGGGATATAAGAGGACCTTCTTGGAGAGGCAAGAGGCAGACTCCTTTAACCGATTTGAGATTTTGGAGGAGCTGGGACAGTAAGAAACTAATACAGGCCTGGCTGTTGGAGAGGCGCTTATGGAGGAGGATGACCAGGTGGCGCAGGTTGTCCCTTTGCCGTCGAAGGAAACAGGTGAAGCATCCTTAACTGAGATGGTGGAGGGACAAGGAAAAGTGCAAAGCTTAGCAGAATTGATTGAAGGGAGAAACCAAGTAGGGGCGGACAGAGATAAGGCATCACAATCAGGGTTGGAGGAGGAGGAAAAGCGTAGGAAAACTCCTCCTAGTCTGGGGATTCAACAAAAAGACAGCAAAAAAGGAGGTTAAAAAAAAGTGGGAAAGTGGGCAGAAGGAAGGAAATAGAGCGAATTAAGATGATTGGGGAGAATTTGGTTGAATCAGGGTCGGTGAAGACCTTGGATGATCACTTTCAGCCGCCCTCGAAATGATTATGATATCATGGAATGTTAGGGGCTTGAATAGCGGCCCTCGACAAAAAGCTATTTGGGAGTTAGTTAGAGGTCAACATCCAGACATTCTCTTCGTGCAAGAGACCAAAGTGTCAGTTGAGTATATGATGAATATAGCCCCGAGGATATGGGGTCAGGGGTCTTGCCAATGCATTGGGGCTAACGGGGTTGCAGATGGCTTGGCTTGTTTTTGGGATCCAAAGAAGGTTACACCGGTGGTCTGGATGGCCTTCAGATCACTGCTATCAATGGTAGCCTTGTGTACGGATTCAGGGGAGTATGTGCTACTGACAAACGTCTATGCCCCCATGGATTTTCAAGGTAAGATCGCGGTGTGGAATATCATTCAGCTGGTCCGTAAGGAGTTCCCTTATCTGCCATGGATCCTAGCGGGGGATTTCAACGCGATTATGGATCTCTCGGAAAAAAGGGGTGTAAGTATCAAATTAGAACCATCTTCTTCTCTTCTTAATGAAAAGATGACAGAACTTAATCTGGTAGACATTAAACCAAGCAATGGGTGCTTCACATGGAATAACAGGAGGTTGGATAACACCTTTATAGCGGAGCGGCTTGACAGATTTATGGCATCCTATTTTTGGGTGGGGGGTCAGTGGACGCTCAGTTTTGAGATTTTAGATTGGCGGGGGTCGGACCATTGGCCAATCAGGCTCAGCATCTCTTCGGCGGTCAAACAACAGAAGCCACCCTTCAAATTTCAGATTATGTGGCTGCGAGACCAAGATTTATATGGCCGTATCTCTGAATGGTGGAGAGCGGGCCGCCCTCCGTTTGGGACAGCGATGTATGTATTTGCTAAGCAGCTCCAATTCGTCAAATATCAGTTGCAGAGATGGAATAGGCAGAGCTTCAGGAACATCTTTCAGGAAAAAAAGAGGGCGCAAGAGGAGCTAAATGGTGTCACGAGACTGATTAGAGAAGAGGGCCTGACTGAGGCTTTATTGAGGAAAGAAGGGGAGGTGGTTAGGACCCTCAAGGAATGGGAACTGAGGGAGGAGATTTTCTGGAAACAAAAGGCAAGGATTGATTGGCTGCAAGAGGGGGATAGGAACACAGCATTCTTCTTCAATTCGTTCAAAGCCAGGCATCACGGTAATGTGCTTACTTCTCTGGTAACTGATAGGGGGAGGTGATCTCTTCTTCTAGAGATATCTGTAATGAGGCCGAGCAATATTTTAGTGGCCTTTTCCGGGAGGAAGGGCAGAGGGATGCGGCCAAGGAGGACCTTATACTCTCTTGTATTCCTTCAATAGTGTCCCAAGACATGAAGGTAAATTTGAATCGCCTGGTTTCAGTTGAGGAGCTGAAGAGGGTTGTCTTCATGATGAAGAAAGGTAAGGCCCCTAGACCGGATGGTTTTTCGATTGAGTTTTACCAAGAATTTTGGGATATCATAAAGGAGGATTTATTCGTTGTGGTTCAAGAGTCGCAAGCTAATAGGCAGATGTTGCGGGCTTTGAACTCCACCTTCCTGGCTCTCATTCTGAAGGAGGAGGGAGTGAACCGTCTCAGCCAATTCCGACCCATCTCCCTCTGCAATGTTATTTACAAAATTCTGACGAAACTGATTGCTAAGAGATTGAAGAAGTGCCTGAAGAAGCTGGTTGCGGAGGAGTAGAGTGGCTTTGTGGAGGGTAGGCAGATTTTGGATGGTATTGTCTTAGCTACGGAGGTTGTCCATTCGATGTCCAAGGCTAAGGAGAAGGCTATGTTTATCAAACTGGATATGTCAAAGGCGTATGATAGGGTGAGGTGGTCCTTTCTTCAGAGAGTGTTGCAGGCTTTTGGGTTTGAGAGAGAGTGGATTGAGTGGGTCATGAGTTGTGTTTCCTCGACCTCGTTCTCGGTCTTGGTCAAGGGAGAACACACGAGATTGTTTGGGGCTACTAGGGGCCTGAGGCAGGGGGATCCTCTATCCCCTTATTTGTTCCTTCTTCTGGCAGAAGGGTTAGGCAGGAGAATCAGAGAGCTCACGAGGCAGGGGGAGATTCTCGGATGGAGATGGGGCGGTGATCTCCCGGTTCTATCGCACCTTCAGTTCGTGGACGACGTGGCCATGATGGGAGCGGCCACCGTCAGAGAGGCGAGAATTATCCGTGGTTGCCTGGACGAGTACCTCGAGGCCTCGGGGCAGGTTATTAATGAGGAGAAATCATCCATATTCTTCTTCAATACTCCTTTGGCTATTCAAAGGAGAGTGGCTGAGATTCTCTGGTTTCAGATTGGTAGTCTTCCAGTTATGTATTTGGGGATACATGTTTCCATGGGGAGGCAGTCGAGAGAGTCCTGGCAGGTTATCCTAAATAAATTCCGTGCCAAGGTAAATCACTAGACACACAGATGGCTATCTTTCGTGGGTCAGGTACAATTGATTCAATCGGTGGTCCAGGCTCTCCCCCTTTACAGGTGCATGCTCCAGGTGGCGCCAGCTAGTTTTGTGCAGGATCTGGATTCTCTGGCTCGACAGTTTCTATGGGCGGGGAACTTGTCCTCGACCAAATGGATTCTTATCCGCTGGGATGTTGTCTGCAGCCCGAAGCGATTGGGTGGATTGGATCTTAGACAATCCACGATGGCGTGTACGACCCTCACTGCCAAGCTGTACTGGAGATGGTGTATCGAGCAGGACCGGATATGGGCCAAGGTTTTGGCTCACAAGTACCTCTTTGGGATCCCCCATAAGGACATACCCTGGCATTGTTTGTCGAGGAGCGGGTCGGTGATTTGGGACACGCTCAAGAAGGGGGCTGCATTGATAAAAAGAGGTCTTTTTTGGATTTGTAAAGGAGGGATGGAAACACAGTTCTTGCACAACTCGTGGGATGGTTTTCGTCCCATCACGCTTCAGTACCCCCATCTTCAAGCTCTCTCATAGAGGTTTTGTGAAGCCGAATGGCATAAGGTGAGTGATTTCAAAAAATTTTATCGGCAGGATCAGCTAACGGAAGCTAGATGGAAGAGTTCAGAGGTTTGCCCTGTCAGAGATATGGAGAGGGAGTGCGTGGAGCTGAAGAGGATTTTAGCTAGGCATAATTGTTGTGCCTTGGGTGGGGCTAATGAGCTCGCCTGGTTCCCACACCCCAAAGGTAAATATACTATTTCTGTTGGGTACTAGGAGCTGGTGGCACAAAAATTTGGGGAAGGAAGGGAGGTTACTTGGTGGAAGAGGACCTGGAACAAGTTCTCGTGGCCGAAATGCAATTGTTTTGCTTGGGATCGCTGCCTGACGTGGGATAACTTGTGCAAATGTGGTTTTGTTGGACCTTCCTGCTGCGTTTTGTGTGGTGAGGAGGAGGAGAATTCGTCACACCTATTTTTCAAATGTCAGTTCACAGGGCATCTTTAGAATGCCTGGTGGGGGGCGTGGAGATGCAGAGGTGCCAGCGCTTTCTCCTTGGCTAATTTCTGGCAGCAACTAAACTGTCCAACCACTATTGCACACTTCCTGCAGGATGTCTGGCACATGGGACTGATCTTCTTGTTGTGGCAGGTCTGGCAGGAGCGCAATAGGAGAATTTTTAGTGACGTAAGGCTGGAAGCGACTCAGGTGTGGCGCAAAATCTACAGAATGATTCAGGAGTCGGTGGAGGCAAAAAGTGAGGTCACGTTGCCTATGAATAGGGATGATGCAGGGGTGTTGGACAGACTGGGAATAAGCAAGCTCACGCCAAGCTCTGCGTGTGTGAGGAGAGGCGAGGGAATGCAGCAAAAAATTTAGTGAACTGGTAAGTGGACGCTTCCCCCTACTGGTTTTTTAAAAATCAACACGGACGGCTCATCCAAAGGTAATCCTGGTCTGTCTGGTATTGGTGGAATTGCCCGTGATGCTTCGGGAGCGGTAATTTTCATTTTTTTGGAATATAGGGGAGACCAAACGGTCAACCGTATGGAGGGGCTTGCCATTTTGTACGCAATGCGACGTGCTTATGAGACCGGCTGGAGGAAAGTGATATGCGAGGCGGATTCGCTAATCCTGATCAATATGATCAATGATCGGCAAATTAGTGATGTGAATTGGCAGATATCCTTGGTTGTTCAGCATATTTTACAGATCAGTCAGTGTATGGATTCGGTGATTTTTGCCCATGTTCTGAGAGAATGGAATAAGGCGGCGGATTGTTTGGCCAGATGGGCTTCTGATGGTACGGAAGGGAGACATGTGGATGAAGAGGTTCAGTTGCCGAGGGATATCAGAATTAATCTGGAAATGATCCTATCGGTGGACAGGGAGGGTTGATCGGGCTGTGGTGTCCTGGTGTTTTGTGGTGGCCGGTTTGGCTAGTTTTGTCTGTGTAATGATTTATCTTGATTTTGAATAAAGTTTTTACCCCTTGTTTATTTTAAAAAGTCATATGGTGCGATGGAACACTATCTAAAATCCATTCATTTTCATTTGAAGTAAATACAGTAGCCTATAAAATAATAACATTTCAATCCTAATTTTTATCTTGATTAGGGTTTTGATTTTTCTAATTGTTTTGATTAGATTTTTTCTCTTTGTTATTTTTAGAATATTTATTGTTAACTCTATCTTTATTTTATAACAATTTTTCCTCCTATGGCCAAGTTTATCACATAGATTGTAATTCCTATTAAACTTAGGTTTATGAATCTTATTATCAGCGTTCTTATTCTTATTTGAGTCAAAATCAGAATTAAGGCGAGATTTCTAATTTTTATTGTTATCATAAATATTATTTAAGGTGAGAAGTGCCTGAATGACATTTTATTTAGAATTAAAATTAATCATTACTTACTCTTCTTGAGTCAAGAGAGCAAATAAAGTGGTAAGATCATAGATATTTTACTCAATTTGATATTTAAAATTCAAAATTGAAATGAAATTTCTAATTTTTTCATAAAAAATTAATTGAATGATAAAATAAATCAGTTAATCTTGCATCAAATTACAGTTATAATCATCTAACTGAGCGTTAAAAAAAAAAATTCACAACCTTTTCATTGTCTTTCATATGTGTAGTTAGCAATTCAAGGATTAACTTAATAATTTTTTAGAGGTGAGTGCCCTCATACATGGATTCAAGGAGTTTCCAAACATCATTAATGAACTCTTGATTATCAATGTGGAGAAAGAATTCATCCTTAATACTCTACAAGATATTATTAATGACTTTCTGTGATTTCTGTTGAAATGCATTGGTAAGCTTAGGGGTCACATGTCATCTAATAGGGGCTTTTTCAGTCTTAATTAAAATATATCACAAATTTCGAGTCATAAATTCAACTTTAACATGAATTTTTTATATATTATAATTATTTTCATTAAGCATTTGAGATTTATCTAAAGAAAAATGAGGCAAAGTTATAGCTTCTCTTTAAACATGATAGTAACCAAATGCTTAAAATGAATCCTTTTTAGTGTGAGTTTTAACTTTATTTTATTGTAAAACAAATTTAAAGTGAAAATACATAATAATTGTTCAATTTAATGCTAGACAAAATAAGAAAATTGTGAAATATTATGACAAAATAGTGCGTTACAAATGTCGCAAAAATACACTAATATAAGAATAATTTAACAAATTAAAATTTTTAAAGATTTTTTCAAACTATTTTCCAAAATAAAATGAATTACACATGAAACTATGATTAATTTCATAATTTATATGCCAAATAATGTAAAAAATAAGAAATAGAGTTACACTAAATAAGTGTCAAAAGAGTTACACTTAGAACAACCACCTAGACACTATTATTGAAAAAGTTATTAAAATTAGAGTATGAGGTTTTAATACTTAAAATAGACAATGTAGATGTGTCTGAAAAGTGCTAAAATTTAGAGATTGACTAGTTATATGACTATATTTGATAAAATATTTATTAGTCTGAATGTCAAAATAAGGGCAATATGTCAACTAAGGTTTTTTAATGCATGAAAATTTGGCACACAAACCAAAAATAAAATTCAAATTAGATTAAATTTTATCAAATTCAAAAGTAAAAAATTTGATTTTGGACATTTTGAACACTAGACCTTTCAAACTACAAGCTTTTAGCAAAATAAGGTCCACCAATCGATCTAACAATCTTGTTATTATGTAACATGCATTATATTATATATATACCTTTTTTTATCTAATTTTTAATAATGATAAATATATATAAATAAATATTTACTATGCATGTAAAAAATAGTAAATAAATATTACTAATTTTAACTTTTTGGTAAATGGCTATCTCCAAAGTGAGACCCACGGGTTGCTAGCATGGAAATTTTTGAATTAAAAAATAAATTATTTTTTAAATAATATTTCAAACTTTATAATGAAACTTTATACATGTAGCTGGTTATGACACTCTAGGTGAAGGAGAGAAGTTCACATAAAATTGAATAGAACACTATAGACCTAAAATTTTTACTAATCCCCTGATTTTTCTTATTGAAGATGAAGGAAACTTAAAAATTGAATTTTAGCTAAGAAATGATTTTTCCAAGCTCCTAGGGTGCATAATGGTGCCCCACATAGAATTTTTTTTGAGTGCTTGAGGAAGGCTTCTCAGGCTCTAAAGATGATTCTAGGAGGCTTATACATACAAGATCTAACTTTTTAGATCCAAAAATAGCCTAAACAGAAAGATTTTTTTTTCTCTAATTTATTTTCTCCTTTTAGGTTATAATTTGTCATACAATGGTGTCCTAGTGATTATGTCTTCTCAACACAGGATTATGGTTACTTATAATATAATCTACACTGCTTGACTATTCTTTATATGAAGATTCAAGACCTAAGGATGTTGAACTAGGCTTCTAGAGATCATCCAAAAAAATATACCTCTATGGCATTTTGCTGCCATACAAGCTTGAAATAAATTAAATTTGCTTGGAGGAATTTTATTACACCTTACTTTCCAATCATATCTATCCACCAGGCTTTGAAACAATGTAAAAATTCATTTAATAATGGTAATACATAGAGAATCTAGAATGATTAGTAATAAGAAAAGTATGCACACATGTCAATTATACATAACATATAAATTAGGTGGAAAAACCTCATATGAAGGTAAAAATCACATAGTGACTATTTAATGTTGAAACAATTTACCCAATACATAAAATTTTTTCAATCTCACTTCTTCATAAAATGGTCTTTATAAAAACCTTTGTTCACCCAAGATATTTTACAAAACACTGAGATGTTTGAGTAGTACGGGTAAACCCTATTTTATAATAAAAATTGAAGGGAGGTGATTGTTGTAACTAACACTCCATCCATCTTGATAACTCAATTAAATTTTATAATTATTAAATAAAAATAACTTTATTATTTATTTTCACAAGGTTTTTACTTCATGTTAATAAATAATATATTATTATTATTTAATTATTTTACAAAGTCTAAGGGACATTAAGCCCACTTAGAATTAAATGTTCTAACATTATGCTTCAATACATAGGCCTTAGACAACACTCTTGAGGAATAATTTTTTGACGATATTTAATTGAAATATTATGGATGGAGTAGCCACAAAGAGAATAAATCCTCTTGTGAAGCCCATTATCATCTGTTCCATAGACTTGGGCCCTACTGTAGTGTAATGTATATAGGGGATGCACCTATTTGAGTCTATTTAGCCTAGTTTAAGACTTTTGACTGAAACAACTATTAGTACAGGGAACACAACATTCTCAAAGATTACTCACCATATATATACATATAGTGAGGTTTTGTAGACCAACCTATTCACCACTTTATGTGAGTATAATGGTGGGTTAATTAATTATGATGTACACCTATCATTACTAGCATAGGGCTTGTCACTTGCATGTGCTTGTTTGATTATTGTCAAGACCCGTATTGATTGTCAACCTTAAGCACTTCAGACAAAATTAATTAAGCAAATCAAAATTTTCTAGTCAACCACATTAACCATTCAACACCAAGTCAAACTTCCTAATTTGAAAGTCAAAGGTCAACTATCAACCATACAAGTCAAATCTTATAATGACCAAGTGAAAGTTAAACTCTTTAAAGTCAAACTTTCTTAGGTTAACTTTCAAAGGTCAAACATCAAATATCCAAAGTCAACATTTTAAAATTCAACTTTCCTAATGTCAAATTAAGTCAAAATTTTTGAAGTCCAACATCAAATCCAAACCCTAAATCAAATCCAATCCAATTCAAAGTCAAAGTAAAACTTGAATCAAGTCCATTCTAAGTCAAAGTCAAATTCAAACCTAAATCAAAGTCAAATCTAATTGAAATTCAAACCCTAAGTTAGATTCAAACTTAAATCAGGCCAAAGTCAAAGTTAAATCCAAATCAAGTCAAAGTCAAAGAAAGCCAAGCATTCAAGCACACCTTAAGTCAAACATCTTAAAAACACATCAAACATCAATTTTGTAACCAATTCAAAAATCACATCAAGACCTAAATCAAGCATCTTGAAGTTAAACGATGAATCAAACTCAATCGAGGACATACAAAACATCCAAGGTTAGAAAATAAATCAAGATCAAACATCAAAACATTCTACTTCCAAAAGGCATACAAGTTGTTATGAAATAAGATAACTAAAATTTTGGTTTTTAATCGAAAGTTAACTTAATTATAATTGAACATCAAAGAATGATTCATATCTAAAGTCAAAGAATCAAATTAAAAACTTAATCTAACTTGATCCAAAATAAATTTGACAATCATGGCTTGATACACATGTAGTTGGGCTTCCTACAACCCTAACTTTAAGATGACTGGAGTTATAATTTTATTCATTATATTGAAACTCTAGAAGATCAGATTGACATGAGGTTTATCAACATGAGTATGAAACTGATTCACCCAGAATAAAGCAAATAAGGGTTCAATTTGAACAACACCTATCGGAAAATATATATGAAGTTGTCTTAAATCGTACAAGTAGACAAGAGTGGTGAGAGACACGTCATAAATCTAGAATAAAATGCATTTATAATAATAATAAATGCACACCTAAAAGAGACTTAGGATAATCCTAAAAGCATAAATAAATTCAAATAAGGTTAATCTCCAACATATCCCATATGAAATTTATAACACCTCATTCATAGACAAGAGGAGGTGGTCTAGGATCCACAACAATAGAAGGATACTTATATTTAGGATCAAGACCTTGTTCAAAATATGAACCCAAATCTTGAGTCCTCTAGCAAAAGGAAGGAGCCTCTTGTAGACCAATCCCCACAAAATACAAATAAGGTAATAATTGACCAACTACAAAATGTTAGTAAAATGTTGGCCACTTTGACTTATACCTTGGCTATTGGGCCATCTAGTAATCCTCCACCATCCAATCAACAAAAAAAAAATCCCATGATTTGATCAACAACAACAAATCACATCATCTGATCAACAACAATAAGTCTCATTCAATCAACAAAAAATCCCTTCTAAACAACAAAAAATTCATACCAATAGGTTATTTATTCCCTCTAAGACTACCAATAGGTACATATTCCTAGCAAATTTGATCATAATCCACCCATCTAATCAAATCAAGTTTTAATCACACATCAACCTTTAGTCACATATCTATTGAGTATGATGCTAATATGGGCACTTAAGTTATATTTTTAGACTTAGTATATTTTGGTTTTTTAGGTGTTTTAGAAGGTTATTTAATTTATTTATATTTATAAAGTAATTATTTATTTAGTCAATTTTTGACACTTTCCAATGATTTCCTAAAAAATAATTGAAACTACTAGTTAACTTCAGTTCACAGTCAGAATACTGGAACGAGTTCCTAAGTGGTGGGATGCACTTTTAATGTTAGTTAAGTAAAATTAAAATGTCTTTAATTAAATTCATAGTTTTTAAGGAATTTAAGATGTTAATTTTGTTTAATTATAGCTTGTGATAATCAACTGATAATGGCTTCTTGCATGATGACTAAAAAGCTATCAATTAGAGTTAGTGGTATTCTTAGTTGTATCTTGAGTTTATTTTTAATTACTTCAAATTATTTTAGAGTATAATTTTAGAAGTCTAATTATAGATTAGTTAGTTGTCAATAAAAATTATTTATTTAATTTTTATTTTATTATTTTTTTGAAATAACTTGTCATACAAGTTATCTTGTAAAATTCTTATTTTAAGTCTTATTTATTTAATAAAGTTGCACACAACAAAAGTGTAGTGCATTAATTTGAATTAAAGAGTTTATTGTATGTTTCATCTCTGATATTATTATAGTATATATGATATTATTGTAGTATATATTATTTTAGATAAAAAATATATATTTTCAAGTTTGAATCTATTTAGGACACTTTTTATCAACAATTTCACTCATAACACTAGTTTGACAACTAGTAATTTTGAGATAATTTTAATGATACATAGCTTCAAAGTTAGAGAGAAACAAAGATGATTTTCACTCCATTAAATCATTCAAAACATTCATTTGGTATCATATCTATGTTCAATCAAAGTTCAGAAGGTTTTTTAGGTCATTTTAAAAAATACAATGATTTTAATAAATCTTGCTTTCATGAACATTCGTGTTTTCAAAGATGACAATTTTGAGTATTGGAGAGATCAATTGAAGAGAATTATTGTGTTTAAAGGAGTTTGGGAGAATGTTATCCATGGATAACACCACATCAAAATTATAACACCTTGATACAAGATCATAAAATAATAAAAAAAGATGAAAAAAAGGGAGATGCACAAGCTTTCTTCTATATGCAGAGTGCCATAGACTCGAGCATTTGTCCAACAATTGCAGGATGCAAGAATGCCCATGAGAAATGGAATACTTTTGAGAATTCATGTCAAGAATCTATAAAGGTAAAAAAAATTAAAACTTTATAGCCATAAAATAAATTTTAAGAATTTAAAAATGTCAAATTCTGAAGGAGTTGGAGATTATTGCATAAGGATAAATGATTCAATATATAAAATGACAATTTATGGAGAGACTATACAGGATAATGTTATAATAAGAAATAATTTGAGATATTAAGTTAAATGTGGCTACATATTATGATCACTCTTGATGATTTTAAATACATGAATATTATAAATGTTGATGAGTTAATGGGTTCTCTCTTGTTTTATGAAGATAAGATGAGATTATACACTAGAGATCTAAAACATGGTCTAGAAAAACACTTAAAACTAAGGCATAGGTTTCAAAGATCAAAGAGAAAAATAAAGATAATAATTAAGAGAGTTTTAAAAAATTAAATTCAAAATAAAAATCTGAAGCAAACTTCACAAGTAAGAGCAAGAAATTTTTTCCTTGTCATTAATGCAAAAAGCTAAGACACATGATACAAGTTTGCACAATATTAGCAACTAAGAATCAAACTAATTAAGAAAGGGAAGAGAAGGATTTTCAAGTTGAAAAAATGAGTTTCAAGAGGGATCATATTATTATCTCACATGTTTTGTTGGAATAGAGGAAGAAATAACTTATAGTCTCTTAATTCACATTGTATAATCAGGAGACAAGTCACAAAGTTGATTTTAACAAATTAGATGATTTCTTCAAAACTCAAGAGTAATTAGGAGATGGAAATGTCATACAAGTTGAAGGAAATGATAGAATTAAAATCATCAAAAAAAAATTGAAGGGTGATATAATTTATCCTAAGAGTGTTTATCACAATTTCATAAGATATAGTGATGAAATCAAAGAATACAAAGTTTATAATCCTACTAGTAAATCTACAATTGTTTCTATGGATTGTAATTTTTTTGAAAATAAGGTATATGATAATTCTAATCATGTATCTATAGGTGTCATAAGTGAAGGGGGAAACCTATTTAATTTTATTTTTAGGGCTTACAAAATCTTATACAGGTTTTAGTTCATCAAAAAATAATACTAACTCTTTGTAAGATACTAGTCAACGATCTACATCAATGCTAAGTAAGAATAAATATTTGTTGAATCCTCATCCAACTAATAAAATATTGGATCAAAAATATAAGAGAAGTATCACAAGGCTAAAACATCAGGAAGATAACTTATTTGATAATACTTATGATAAAAATACTATGTTTGCATTATCATCAATGACTAGTGAACCTAAAAGTTATGCAAAAGCTAATCAAAAGAAAGAATGGATTGATGATATGAAATTAGAGATGGATTAAATATATAGGAATGATACATATAATTTAGTTCAAATTTCATTAAATAAAAATCCCATTGGTACAAAGTGGGTCTACAAGACTAAATTTAAAAGTGATGGTACAGTTGACAAGTTAAAAGCTAAACTAATTTCAAAAATATTTACATAAACATATGGGGTTGACTATGAGGAAATTGTTAGGTTGTGGAGCTAAAAGCTTCACTGATGTAGACATGGAGGAGGTTGCAGAAGAGTTGCGGAGTGTCACAGACACCGGCGTCGGTCAAGCCAACTGACGACGGCAGGTAGGAGACAGGAAGCAACCGACGTCGGTCATATATCGGGCGGCGTCGGTGACACCTAGGTGGACAGGGACCGACGTCGGTCACCTGTGTGGTTTGACTATGAGTATGTTACGGGCAGTTAGCTAACGAACCAAGTGTTTGCATGATGAGAGCTAATTTTAGACTGAGAGCTGCGGATCTAATTATTGTAATTAGATGTCTAATTATTGTTTGGATGAGATCTATATAATAGACTCATGGTTGTATTGTAAACTTGTGCTAGGGAGTAAGAGAGAAAATAGCTCCTTCAGAGAGAGGTAGAGCAATGGTGCGTTCCTCCTAGTGCCACAGTACCAAGGTGGGTGCTGGATTGGAGAATCAGCAGGGTTCTTCATGTATGTATGATCTTGGTCATCAGGTGAGCATGGCCTTTATAGGAGATCTGCATGGTAAGTAAGATCATTGATCTGCAGGTGTATGTGTGTGCAAGGTCAAGGATCACAGGTGTGCAGAACCAGGTTGATTTGCAGGTGTGCAAGATCAGATAGGACAGCAACACAACAGGGAGCAGAATCAGGCAGGATCTACTTGGAGTACAGGTGTGTACTCAGATAGAGCTAAGAGGAAGGCAAGGTAGTTCCTTCCATAAGTATGGTCTTTTGAGGTGCAGGTTATTGTAGGTTCATGGGAGATCTACTTGAAGTACCTTGAGTACTTGTGGAGTGTGTGGAGCACTTGTGGTGTGCGTAGAGCACTGGAGGTGAACACCAACTCTGTGTTTGAGTTGTGTGTTGGGACCTAAGAGAGAGAGCTTTGAGGAGAGAATTACTATTCACTTGAGGTGTGGGAAGCCTCTGAAGAGGTGGTGGAGAAGAAGTGGCATCTTCTTTATTGTATTCTTTTCTGCAAGAGTTTTAATACAAGTTGTGTATTGTCTCTCTTATCATGTGTTATTCTGAATTCTAGTTACTTGTTGATTCTGGTTAATTCCGCATATTAAGTTGCTTGGTTTGGTAATCAATTGTGTGCTTCCGGTGTTTCATATATCCTGACAAGTGGTATCAGAGCTAAGGTTGCAGGAAGTAGGGTTTGTGTTTGGTTACATGTCACTCTCAGGGGTTTCTGATTGAGTGGGAGTAGAGCAATGGCAGATGAAAGTAAGCTAAGAATGGAGGAGTTGAAAAACACAGATGGTCACTTACGGTCCCATGAAAAGAAAGAGCAGGTAAAAGAATATTGTTGGTTTGTGGAAGACCAGCATGAAGAAACTGAAGAAGCAGATGTTGCAGGTTATGTGGCACAGGATGCTCTGGGAGGTTTCTTGAATAAAGTTGAATCTTGGTTAAAAGATTCGGTTGCCTCTTTCCATGCAACCCCAGGTAGAGGAGCTGGTGAGCCTTGCCAAAGAATTGGCAAAGGAGAAGTGAAGCTAAAATTGTAGGCGGCCAACACACAGGTGTTGATGAAGGTCATGCAGGTCCCAGGTTTGGAGATATGGCTAATTTCTTCAGAAAGATTGGGTGATGAGAGATGCACAAGAACTCTCACAGCGGATGCACTTAAATTAGCTGGTGGTAAGAAAATAGGTACTCTTTATCTACTTATTTATATTACTGATTCTTCTTCTATTGCGGAGACGTGGCTTCGTAGGCTTGGTCACATGAGCAGGAAGGAGATGCATGTTCTTAAGTGAAAGACAGATATATTTGACAGGCTTAAGAACTGGAAAGCCTTGGTGTTTATGGAGGAGATGGCAGATAGAAACCAGTGGATGGTGCTGGATACTTCTGAGCAGAGCAGTTTGGACATGGATTTTGATTCAAAAGAGCTCGCGGGTAAAAATGTCATCATTCACAGGCAAACACAGGTACCGGCATCGGTCAGGAAGAACCGGCGTCGAACAGACAGGTGCCGATGTCGGTCATGTGCAGACTGAAGTCGGTGATGTCGGGCAGGGTAAGACCGACGTCGGTCAGGAGGACCGACATCGGCAATAGGGACACCGATGTCGGTAGGGTCAGTAGTCAGGGACAGACGCATGGGAACCGACGTCAGTCAGATGCAGACTGTGGAGTGACCGAGGTCGGTCACTGTAACAGATTTTGGGTGGACAACACGCTATCAAGGAGTCTCAAACACCCATATGGAGGACTGAAGACATAAGTAGGCCCTCAAATTCATTGTTCCTCTTCTTTATACTCATTGCTAATTGTAGAGCAAGAAGGATCTAGGAAACAGGTGGGAGCATGGCAGGGATATGATGCAGAACCAAATGGGAGTTTTGGTAGGGTTGTCAGCCGGTGCGAAAGCATAGAGACGAATGGATTTCTTAGTTGAAGAATAGAGTGAACGGACACGTGAGACGGAAGACCAGGCATATGGTCTTGAGGGAGCTGCAGAACAGTGGGACATGACTGACAGGTGGTACCAGGTGGATGACAAAGCAGGGCTTTAGTCAATGTCAGTATAACCATTGGGTTTGTCTTACCAGGTGGATGATGGTCGCAACATTATCTTATTGCTGTATGTGGAGGATGAACTTGGTACAGGTTCAGACATACAAGGTTTTACTGAGCTAAAGGTAAGGTTAGTTCAGTGGTATGTCATGAGAGTTTGGAGCAGCGAAATTCTTTGACATGGGAGACATGGAGATCACAGGTTGATTTTGTCTCCAGTGGGAGCTGATGTGAATCAGGTGTTAGCGAGGTTCAAGATGCAGAGCCAGAGCACACTAAGGGCTGGACAGGTATAGTGTCTGAAATCACATGAGGTCTGGTATAGACCTGAGTATTCCCATGCAGTGGGAGCTGTCAGAGAGTTAGGAGCCAATTCGGGGAAGTGGGTTCTCAGGTATTTGAGAGGGACCAGCAGCAGGGATTCATGCTATGTAGGGTCAGGACTTCACTACATGGGTTTCTAGGTTCGGATGTGGCAAGGTACTCGGATGACAGGAGGTACACCATGGGATGTGTGGTGGGTTGTCTTCAGGATTGATCTTGAAGAGGGATACAAATCAGGAAACAGATTAGATGGGGTATAGGTACAGGTACAGTGCAACTGTTTATCTCCAAGTGGGAGATTGTTAGGTTATGGAGCTAAAAGCTTCATTGATGCAGACATGGAGGAGGTTGCAGAAGAGTTGCAGAGTGTCACAGACACCGGCGTCGGTCAGGCCAACCGACGATGGCAGGTAGGAGACAGGAAGCAACCGACGTCGGTCATATATCAGTCGGCGTCGGTGACCCCCAGGTGGACAGGGACTGACGTCGGTCGCCTGTGTGGTTTGACTGTGAATATGTTACGGGCAGTTAGCTAACGAACCAAGTGTTTGCATGATGAGAGCTAATTTTAGACTGAGAGCTGTGGATCTAATTATTGTAATTAGATGTCTAATTATTGTTTGGATGAGATCTATATAATAGACTCATGGTTGTATTGTAAACTTGTGCTAGGGAGTAAGAGAGTAAATAACTCCTTCAGAGAGAGGTAGAGAAATGGTGCATTCCTCCTAGTGCCACAGTACCAAGGTGGGTGCTAGATTGGAGAATCAGCAGGGTTCTTCATGTATGTATGATCTTGGTCATCAGGTGAGCATGGCCTTTATAGGAGATCTGCATGGTAAGTAAGATCGTTGAACTGTAGGTGTATGTGTGTGCAAGGTCAAGGTTCACAGGTGTGCAGAACCAGGTTGATTTGCAGGTGTGCAAGATCAGATAGGACAGCAACACAACAGGGAGCAGAATCAGGGAGGATCTACTTGGAGTATAGGTGTGTACTCAGATAGAGCTAAGAGGAAGGCAAGGCAGTTCCTTCCATAAGTATGATCTTTTGAGGTGCAGGTTATTGTAGGTTCATGGGAGATCTACTTGAAGTACCTTGAGTACTTGTGGAGTGTGTGGAGCACTTGTGGTGTGCGTGGAGCACTGGAGGTGAACACCAACTCTGTGTTTGAGTTGTGTGTTGGGACCTAAGAGAGAGAGCTTTGAGGAGAGAATTACTGTTCACTTGAGGTGTGGGAAGCCTCTGAAGAGGTGGTGGAGAAGAAGTGGCATCTTCTTTATTGTATTCTTTTTTGCAAGAGTTTTAATACAAGTTGTGTATTGTCTCTCTTATCATGTGTTATTCTGAATTCTAGTTACTTGTTGATTCTGGTTAATTCCGCATATTAAGTTGCTTGGTTTGGTAATCAAGTGTGTGCTTCCGGTGTTTCAAATATCCTGACAGAAACCTATGCTCATATGGAATTTAAAGATATTATAAGACTAATGATTGCTATATATTCTCATAAATTATATAAAATTTATCAAATGGATTTTAAAAGTGCATTCCTTAATGAAGTGATTGAAGTAGAAGTATATGTGGGCAGCCATAAGGTTTTAAGGTAAAGGGTAAAGAATTTTGGGTATATAAGCTGAAAAAATATATTTATGGGCTGAATAAAGATACAAAATATTGGTAATCAATAATTAATATCTGTTTATTGAATCAAAGTTTTGTAAGAAGTCAAAATGAACCAACTATTTACATACAAGTTCAAAATTCTAATATTTTATATGTCTGTTTCTATGTAGATGACTTGATCTTTACAAATAGATCTATGAAGATGTTTAATAGATTAAAAAAAGTTATAAAATAAGCATTTGAGATGACTAATCTTGGACTTATAAATTACTTTATTGGCATGGAAGTCCACTAAAATAAAGAGGAAAAAATATTTGTCAAGCCAAGTATGCACAATACATGTTAAAGAAGTACAATCTTCAAGATTTGAAGACTACATGAAGTCAAATTATAAGTAGATAAAATATTATGAGGGAGGATGTAAGACATTAAATTAATGATAATATTTTTATAATCATGGTGGAAAGTATATCTCATTATTATAAGACCTGATATGAGTTATGGGGTTTCACTATTTTTTAGATTTATAGGTAAACCATCACTCAAGCATTTACAAGGAATAAAAATAATTTTTAAATATGTAAGAGGTAATTATAATCATGGTATTAATTACATACTATAAATATATTTGTCTTGTTGGATGCACATATTTCGATTAGGGAGGATCTCTTGATGACAAGAAGTCAACTTCAGGTTATTGCTTTACATTGAGAAGTGGGTTTGTTTCTTGATTTTCAAAGAAACATGATGTCGTTGTATTATACCATTTTGTAGTTGAATATATAGTACTTAAATTTAAATTCACACAATAAATGTGATTTATATTTTCTAATAAGATCCATGCAAAGCTATCAAAACTTGGCCTGTTAATAAGACGTAGGAAGAGAATGAGGAGCTATTGATCATCCTTTCCAGGCGTCGTTGTAGTCCTCTTCAGGAGGAGGATGAGCTAGCTTTGTCTCCCAATCCCAAGGGATCTTACACAGTTTCATCTAGATATCAGGCTTTACTTCTTCAGAGATTGGGCAGGGGGAAAGTGCATTGGTGGAGACAGGTCTGGAATAAATTCACATGGTCTAAATACAACTGTTTTGCCTGGATGCTGGCTTGGAATAGGTGCTTGACTTGGGACAATCTTTGAAAGAGAGTTTTTCAAGGCCCTTCAATATGTGTTATGTGCGGAGCGGCTGAGGAGGATTCAACACACATTTTTTTTGCGATGCCCCTTTGCCTTGCAACTCTGGCATTATTGGTGGGATGTTTGGCAGTGCCCATATTTTCATGCTCAATCTGTGGTTGATTTATAGATTGGAATGAGAGAACCCCCCTCAAGGATGCCCTTCCTGCAGGACATATGGCTGGGCGGCCCCATTTTTTTGTTCTGACAAATTTGGCTTGAGAGAAATAGGTGAATTTTCTGGGGGGTGAGGGTCATGGTGCAACAAGTATGGCAGAAAGTGGTGGGGATGATCTAGGAAACCGTCCAAGAAAAAAGTGTGATCTGCCTTCCTTTGACCAAACAGGATGCTCAGGTGGTGGCACGACTTAGATTCCAGCAGTTAACTGGTAAGTCAACCTGTGTCAAGAGGAGCAAGTAAGTCAAGGAGCAGATTCTCAAGACTGGTCAGTGGCAATGCCCCCTAGTGAGATTCTCAAGATCAATACGGATGGTTCCTCTAGAGGTAATTTGGGACCTGCAGGTACTAGAGGGATAGGAAGGGATTATGAAGGTATGGTGATTTTTCTTTTTGAAGTTGTTGAGGGGCTGCAAACCATTAACATGATGGAAGGCCAAGCCATTCTTTATGCCCTTGAGAAGGCCCAGGCATTAGGATGACGTAAGATTATCTGTGAATCGAACTCTCAAGTCTTAATTAACCTGATCATTAAGAGGAAAGTGGTGGACGTCAATTGACAACTATTTCTGATTGTGTAATAGATTTTACAGATTTGCTCACTTATGGATAGCATTATTTTTGCTCACATTCTACGTGAATGAAACAGGGCAGTGGATTTTTTGGATAAATGGGCGTCAGACCATTTGGATGGTGGAAACATTGAGGATTGGGGGTCTCTCTCTCCGATGTTCCATTCTGATTTGGAAAGAATTCTGGAGGCTGATAGGGAGGTTCATAATATTGTCTAGTTGGGCGTGTGCCTAGTTTTTCAATTTTTGCTGCTTTCTTCTAGAGGTTTTTGCCCCCGTTCTTCTTGTAATGCTTTTTTTTACTTATTAATATTATTTTTACCCTTTAAAAAAAAAAAAAAAGATCCATGTTGGACTCAAGGAGATGATATGAATTTCACTTCTTTGCATCAAAAGGGGGAATATTGAGTATGATGCCAATATGGGCACTTGAGTTATATTTTTAGAATTAGTGTATTTTAATTTTTTAGATGTTTTGAAAGGTTTTTTAATTTATTTATAACCTTAATTAGTTATTTGATCACTTTTAGACACTTTACAATGATTTTTTAAAAAATAGTTAGAACTACTTGTTAACTCCAGTTTATTGTTGGAGTAGTGGAATGAGTTCCCAAGTGGTGGGCACACTTTTAGTGTTAGTTAAGTAAAATTAAAGTATATTTAAGTCCATTTATATTTTTTTTTAAAACTTGAAATGCCACTTTTGTTTAATTATAGCTTGTGGTAGTCAACTGATAATGGCTTCTTACATGATGACCAAAAAGCCATCAATCAGTGTTAGTGGTACTCTTAGTTATATTTTGACTTTGTTTTTAGTTACTTTAAATTATCATAGAGTATAATTTTATAAGTATATTTATAGATTAATTAGTTTTCAATTAAAGTTATTTATTTATTTTTTATTGATTTAACCTGTCATGCAAGTTATCTTGTAAAATGCTTGTTTTAAGTCTTATTTATTTAATAAAATTGCACATGATAGAAGTGTAGTGCATTAATTTGAATTGATGAACTTATTTTATGTTTTATATTTGATATTATTGCAAGTATACAATATTTTAGAGCATCAAGCATATATTTTCAAGTTTGAAGCTACACTTTTTTATCAATAATTTCATTTACAACACAAATAGTTTGACAACTAGTAATCTTAGAACAATTTTATCGATACATAACTTCAAATCTAGAGAGAAACAAAGCTGATTTACACTCCATTCAATAATTAAAAACATTCAACATTAGAAATCATCACACTCATCCCAATGCACTGCAATTACTCAGGAGTGGTAAGAGATGGACATTCTTTTGGGAATGCAAATAGGGAATCATAGTAAAAAGTTCAAATTTAAGGAATTATGTCTTGCCCTTTTGAAAAGATAATTATTTAGATCCCTTTCCCTTACTTTGAGGCCCCAAAATTTGATAAATATAAGGGGAATTGAGATTCAAGGGAACACATCAAATATTTCTTCATGGCATGTCAAAAAGTTGCATTTAACAACATCTATTTACTTAGATTGTTCCCTCAAAGTTTGGGTAAATAAGCTTTATAATGATCCCTTCATTTACCCAAAAGATTGGTCACTAATTTTGCTGATTTATCTAAAATATTTGTTAAGATTTTCTCATACAAAATGGAAAACGAGTTGATAATGGTAGATCTATGCAACTCAAAACAATTAAGTGGAGAAATCTTTTCATCCTTTTTACAATGACGGAGGAACTTGGCCAATAGGTTTCCTCATTCTCTCCCTAAAAATCAACTAGTTAACACATTTAATTCAAACCTAAATCCAGAAATGGATTTTCATTTATGAATGCATTATGCTAACCCATTCAACTAAATCATAAAAAAGGGTGTGTAGATCAAAACAAATCTTATTGAGAAAGGTTTGATCAAAATATATTCTCAAAATCAACCTCAAGTAGGTACCCAATTACAATAAGAAAAGTCTAAAGTGTTAAATAAGAATAAAAATGCATTGGGTGATAGAGTGATAAACTCCATACAAGTATAAATAATTCAACCACACCTTGTTCAAAACATATAATCTACACCAACAATCACACTTAAAAGATCACCACCTAGGTCATAATATCAATGAAGGACACTCACCCCTCTTACTGAACATTTAGAAGTTGTGTTCCAAAAGCTAGTTGAAAAAACATGGTTATATGGCCTAACACCAATTATTTTAAAGAAGGTCAACTCAAGCCCACATGTAACAAACAAAATGAATATTGTGATTATCATTGAATCAAAGGCCATGCTACACATAGGTGTATGCAACTTGAACATTATGTGCAAGATCTGATTGATCAAGTAGAAATAGAGCTTGACAACAATGCATCATCATCTAATCATAATATGGGCATAATTTAAGGATCCATTTCCAAGACATAATAAAAATAATTAACATAATCAGAACAATCATTAACAACAACAATATCAAGATCCAAATCAATGTAAAAACTCTTGAACCAATTGCATTGATTATCACAACAACCAACACAAATATGATAATGTTGTGGGAAAGATTAAAAATAATCATGTGGCCACTATAAATATTAACTCTCATCGTCCTCCTAACACCAATCAACGTGCTATGCCCACCATCTAAGGACCTTTTCCATCACATCCTATTAACCCTAATTAGGACTAAGACTGCACTATTGCTACTCGACACCCAAAGGTTACCATCCAAGGTCCCTCCACATCCAAACCCAAAATCAAGTCCAATTCCATTTTCCTTCAAAATAAAAACCATCCACATCATCCATTGAGAATATATATGACCTTCTTGAAAAATTGTAAAAGACCCCAATAAAAATATGCTTTTTAGATCTCTTGTAAACATTTGATGTTCATAAGGACATCTTATATAAGTTTATTCAATAGTCAAAGGTTCCCAATAACATTGACCCATAAAATTCCAAGTGCTCATAGGATGTTTATCCTCGAGGTAACGAGTCACCTTTGACCAAATTGACATCCCACCAATAGGTCCTTCCCACAACAACCCCTACATATTGAAGTGATCATTTCTAGACACAAGGTCAAAAGGGTAGTTATAAACAATGGCTATGAGCTAAACATTTGTACACTCAAGTTGGTTAAACACCTAGAATATTTAGAATTAGAATTAAAGGTAAAAATTATTAAAATTAAGGCCTATGACAATGTACAGAGAGAGTCAACTGGAACCATCCATTTGCCCATCATTATTGGGCTTGCCACCTATCAAAATATTTGACATGTCATTGACCTAGACCTGTCATCTAATATCCTCCTTGGGAATCCATGGATGCATGATATGCATGCATTTCCATCCACCTTGCATCAATGCCTCAAATTTCTAGATTCTAAGATGGAGATCATAATTCCTGGTGATCTACAACCTTATCAATATTGTAAAATGCTATAAGCTGAATATAACAACACCCATCATTATCCTAGCATGAAGTATGTACCTAAAAAGGATAAAAATGTGGTACGTGAGGATCCTAAATATCTTACATTCATCTCGATGACCTTCTTTCCACATGTACAAATCCACATCCAAAAACATCATCCCATTTCACAATCAAAGATAGGGGTTATGGAGAATATGAGATTAAAGATTCTTTCCACATTGTGAAAATTCCCACATAGCTTAAATCACATGGTAGGCCCAATATAATTTGGCACAAGGAGGCTAATTCATATAAAGTGGGAGCCCTATCCTTTGCTAAAAACAATCTCCTAGATAAGGAATAAGTTAATAATTATGGAGAGTCCTATTTATACAGTGATGGCTTTTCATCATGCTATCCAAATGAAAAATATATTAGTCAAAATAAAATATTGGAACATCAAGCTTACAAAGGCAGAGGTTTATGTGAAAATGATGAAGGAATTCTTGAGCATGTTCCCGTTAAATAAAAATTAACTTGAGGTATTGGATACAAATTGCCTCGGGATGACCCCTCAGATCTCAAAAGTGATGATGTTATAACATATAATGATGATTTTCTAGGTAGTGATATAAATTCATATTATAGTATCTATGATTATCTTATCGATGCTAATCTCTTTAGCACTAATGTTATTCTTACCATCCACCTTGACCTTCACTATCCTAAACTCATCGATTGGGACCAACAAGACCATATACCATTAGACAAATTTCAAAATGATGAGGCCATTTCAAATTTCTTGGGACTCAAAGATGGTTTCCCACTTGGGGACCATAATAAAGGGTTTAAGATCAATTTGGACTCTATTACATAATTTGGGGAGCAGGTGGAATTTATCAATCATAAAAATTATAAAAACCAAGAAAATCAAAAATTAATGTCCTCTAGTGAAAACCTCTATGAGGTATTATTGGATGGTGAAAAAGTAAAAACAAAGATGTGTTCATTGGTAAAAACCTCTTTGAGGTGATAATGGATGAGGAACTTCAATTTCTCCATGTGGAAGAATAGAGTCCCAAAATTCCACACATCATCACCTTTAGAGAAGGTCTTAGTCTTACTGAAGAGAAAACATTCAAGTAAATGGTCCAAGAATTTTGATAGACATTCCAATATTGGCTATTGCTTGAGATGCATGATTCAGATTCTTCTTATATAGGTGATCTTGACAAGCAAAAAATCTCAATTTCCCTCAGTTCTTACATTTTTAGAAGATGGTTTCATGCTACTTGTGGAAGACACCATTGTCAATAATATTGGTACTTGTTAAAATATCTATATGCATAGATATATGGATCTAGATATGCACAATGACGATAAAGATGTGAACACAAAACACCATATATACATGGGAAAACCTCACAAAGAGGCAAAAAACCCACAATGATTATTCATTATTTGAGAAACAATTCACCCAATACATTCAATCTTCCTCTCGCACTTTTTATAAGACAAATTTTCTTCACAAAACTATTGCTTGAATATTACAAATATTTGTATGCTCGTAGGCTTGAATGTATGTTGGAATGCATCATGTTCATGATTTTACCACGTCAAATCATTTATAAGTGGAGTGAACCATTGTAACCGATAGGTTCAACCTCCCAACCAATTCACAATGGTAGGAAATATAATTATGTATTTTATTATTTATTAACGTAAGTGTTAACCTACGTAATTTAAATAATAAAATATATTATTTATTATTTGTTGGGTGAATATTTTGTCACCAACTAACTGATGAGCAAAATAGGTCTCTTCAATCACAACAAGGGGGATTGGTCAGGCATGTTAGGGTGTGGAGCTAAAAGCTTCAACTGTTTGCACACACATGAAAAGGATGCTGAAGAACCAGAGCCACCGGCGTCGGCAGTATGACCGACGTCGATCAGATGCAGTGGAGAAGGAGACCGGCGACGGCAAGGAGTCGGCCGACGTCGACAGCACCAGACAAGCAGGGACCGGCGTCGGTCACCTGTGCGGTTCAGAACTGTTCGTTGCACGAACAGTTAGTTAGTTGAACCGAGTGTTTGCATGCTAAAGGGCTAATTTAAGTCGCGGGCTGTGTGTCTAATTTTAGTAGTTAGATTTTTATTTTTGTAACCATGGGATTCTATTTAAAGACCCATGAGGCATGTATTGTAATTATCAAATTGATCAAGTAAGATCATTGAAGCAAGCAAGGTCAAGGAGATCTACAGGTGTAAGGTCAAGGAGATCAGCTGAAGCATTCAAGGAGAGATAGCAACTCAGGTTGTAGAGTTGGGTTTGTGTTGAGCAAGAGAGAGAGGGAAGAAGGTCTTGAGGTGTGGCAAGCCTTTGAAGTGGAGGAAGAAGTGGCATCTTCCTTATTTGTATTTTCTTCTAGTATTATCTAATACAAGAGTGTGTATTGTCTCTCAAATTCTTTGCTGTCTCATGTTTCTAGTTTCTTAATCATTCTGGTATATTTCCATGTTTAATTGCTTATAAACAAGTAATCAATTGTGCTTTCGTTGGATAAGGGGTCACCTAACAGTTGGTATCAGAGCTACGGTTTGCAGGAAGCAGGTTATTATTTTTGATTACTGGTCATTCACAGGGTTTTCTGATTGAGTGGGAGTTCAGCAATGGCAGAAGAAAGTAAGCTACGAATGGAGAAGTTTAACGGCAAGAATTATCAACACTGGAGGATGCAGATTGAGGACTATCTGTATCAGAAGGATCTGTACTTACCGTTGGGTGGGGTTGCATGCAAGCCCACAGATATGAAGGATGAAGAATGGAGTGTTCTTGATCGAAAGGCTCTCGGTTCCATAAGGTTGAGCCTTGGAGCATCTGTGATTTCCAGCTTATCACAGTGCAGGACAACGGAAGAGTTGATAAAGTCCTTGACGAATTTATACAAAAATCCCTCAGCTTCTAATAAGGTATACCTTATGAAGCAGCTATTTACTTTGCAAATGCAGGAAGGTGGTTCGGTACATACTCATCTCAGTGATTTCCATGGTTTGGTAAACCAATTAGCTTCAGTCAATATTATTTTTGATGATGAGGTAAAGGCTCTCTTGATTTTATGTTCTTTGCCTGAAAGTTGGGATAGTTTGGTTATGGCAGTAAGTAATTCTGCATCTGCTTCTAAAATCTTAAAAGTTGATGATGTTGTGAGTGTGATCTTGAATGAGGAAATACGCAGGAGAAGCACAGGTGAATCATCAGGGACTGCTCTAAGTGCGAAAAGCAGAGGAAGGCAAAAGGAGAAGATTGAGCAAGGGAAATCAAGGTTGCGAAGGAGATCCGAGTCTAAAGGTATTACCTGCTGGTTTTGTGGAAAGAAAGGACATACAAAGGAGTGTTGGTTGAGAGATAAAGAAAATCAACATGCAGGTATTAAAGAAGCAAAGGATGCAAATATTGTGGTACAGGATGCTCTCATACTTTCTTTGGATAGTCAGGTAGGATCATGGATATTAGATTATGGTTCATCTTTTCATGCATCCCCAAACAGAGATTTGTTTCATGAGTATGAACAGGGAGACTTTGGAGTGCTCTATTTAGGGGATGGTACGCCTTGTCAGATAGTTGGCAAAGGGAAAGTGCAGCTGAGATTGCAGATTGACAACACATGGGTGTTGAAGGAGGTCATGCATGTTCCAATTCTAAAGCAGAGTTTGATTTCTGTAGGAAGGTTGGGTGATGAGGGATGCACAATAACCCTCACAGCGGACTCTTGGAAGGTTACCAAGGGAGCACTTGTTTTAGCAAGAGGTAAGAAAGTAGGTACTCTTTATCTATCTACTTGTACTACTGATTCTACTTCTGGTACAGATTCGAAGATGTGGCCTAATAGGCTGGGTCACATGAATAAGAAGGGAATGGAAGTTCTTGATTCAAAAGGTATGTGTTCAAATTCAGAAGGCATAGATAGAATTCATTGCAGGAAAAAGACATTTGAGGCTTTTGACAAGAACAGGGAAGTCTTGGTGTTTTTGGAGGAGATGAAGGCCAGAGAACAGTTACAGGCACTGAATAAATCTGGGCAGGGTAGCATGGATAGAGATTTGATCCAAGAAGAGGTCGCGGATGAAGAATTCATCACTCACGGGAACACACAAGCACCGATGTCGGTTACTTGGAACCAACGTCGGTCAGTCAGACACTGACATCGATCTTGTGTAGACCAGCAGGGTCGGTAGGTCAGGTAGGAGAAGTCTGACGTCGGTCATCAAGACCGACGTCGGTAGGGGGGACACCGACGTCAGCCAGGGGTAACGACGTTGGCAGTCAGGGTCAGTGCAGGGAACTGACATCGGTCGGGAGCAGACTGGGAGATGGTCGAGATCGGTCACTGGAACGGATGATGGGTGGACAGTTAGTTGTCAAGGAGTCTCAAACACCCATACAGAGGTCAGAAAAGGTATGTGAACCTCATATTCGTTGTTCACCTTCTTTATATTGCTTACTGTTAGTCATGAACTAGGAAGATGGAGGAAGCAATGCAGGTAGAATCTAGAAACAGTGGGAGCTTGACATGGATGAGGAGTGTGAGTCCTTGGAGTAGAGCCAAACAGGTATTTGTTGGTAGAGTTGTCAGCTGGATAGAGGGATGGATTCCTGTTTTAGAGAAGAGAGTGGATGGACACCTGAGACAGAAGGCTATGGTATATGGTCTTGAGTTAGCTGCAGGGCAATGGAGGTTTGACCATTGTATTTTATCTTTACCAGGTTGGATAATATTAGCTACATTATCCTGTTACTGTATTGTGTTACTTTTTTTAGGGTTTCATATACAGGGAGTTTTTTGAGCTAAGGGTAGAGTTGGTTCAGAAGTATGTCATGAAGAATTTGGGAGCAGCAAAATTCTTGTGGCATAAGTGACAGGTATAGCATCACAGGTTTGCGTGGTGGTTGGTCTTCAAGGGTGACTTTGAAGAGGGATACAGGGCCTAAGGAATAAAATAGATGGTGTACAGGTACAGGTACAGTAGAAGCTATTTATCTCCAAGTGGAAGATTGTTAGGGTGTGGAGCTAAAAGCTTCAACTGTTTGCACACACATGAAGAGGATGCTGAAGAACTAGAGCCACCAGCGTCGGTAGTATGACCGACATCAGTTAGATACAGTGGAGAAGGAGATCGGTGACGGCAGGGAGTTGGCCGACGTCAGCAGCACCAGACAAGCAGGGACCGGCGTCGGTCACCTGTGTGGTCCAAAACTGTTCGTTGCACGAAAAGTTAGTTGAACCGAGTGTTTGCATGCTAAGGGGCTATTTTAAGTTGCGAGCAATGTGTCTAATTTTAGTAGTTAGATTTCTATTTTTGTAACCATGGGATTCTATTTAAAGACCCATGAGGCATGTATTGTAATTATCAAATTGATCAAGTAAGAGCATTGAAGCAAGCAAGGTCAAGGAGATCTACAGGTGTAAGGTCAAGGAGGTCAGCTGAAGCATTCAAGGAGGGATAGCAACTCAGGTTGTAGAGTTGGGTTTGTGTTGAGCAAGAGAGAGAGGGAAGAAGGTCTTGAGGTGTGGCAAGCCTTTGAGGTGGAGGAAGAAGTGGCATCTTCCTTATTTGTATTTTCTTCTAGTATTATCTAATACAAGAGTGTGTATTGTCTCTCAAATTCTTTGTTGTCTCATGTTTTTAGTTTCTTAATCATTTTGGTATATTTTTGTGTTTAATTACTTATAAACAAGTAATCAATTATGCTTCCGTTGGATAAGGGGTCACCTAACAGTTGGTATCAGAGCTACAGTTTGCAGGAAGCAGGTTATTGTTTTTGATTACAGGTCATTCACAGGGTTTTCTGATTGAGTGGGAGTTTAGCAATGGCAGAAGAAAGTAAGCTACGAATGGAGAAGTTTAACGGCAAGAATTATCAACACTCGAGGATGCAGATTGAGAACTATCTGTATCAGAAGGATCTATACTTATCGTTGGGTGGGGTTGCATGCAAGCCCACAAATATGAAGGATGAAGAATGGAGTGTTCTTGATCGGAAGGCTCTCGGTTCCATAAGGTTGAGCCTTGGAGCGTCTGTGATTTCCAGCTTATCACAGTGCAGGACAATGGAAGAGTTGATAAAGTCCTTGACGAATTTGTATGAAAAGCCCTCGGCTTCTAATAAGGTGTACCTTATGAAGCAGCTATTTACTTTGCAAATGCAGGAAGGTGGTTCGGTACATACTCATCTCAGTGATTTCCATGGTTTGGTAAACCAATTAGCTTCAGTCAATATTATTTTTGATGATGAGGTAAAGGCTCTCTTGATTTTATGTTCTTTGCCTGAAAGTTGGGACAGTTTGGTTATGGCAGTAAGTAATTCTGCATCTGCTTCTAAAATCTTAAAAGTTGATGTTGTGAGTGTGATCTTGAATGAGGAAATACGCAGGAGAAGCACAGGTGAATCATCAGGGACTGCTCTAAGTGCGGAAAGCAGAGGAAGGCAAAAGGAGAAGATTGAGCAAGGAAAATCAAGGTCGCGAAGGAGGTCCGAGTCTAAAGGTATTACCTGCTAGTTCTGTGGAAAGAAAGGACATACAAAGAAGGAGTGTTGGTTGTGAGATAAAGAGAATCAACATGCAGGTATTAAAGAAGCAAAGGATGCAAATATTGTGGTACAGGATGCTCTCATACTTTCTTTGGATATTCAGGTAGGATCATGGATATTAGATTTTGGTTCATCTTTTCATGCATCCCCAAACAGAGATTTGTTTCATGAGTATGAACAGGGAGACTTTGGAGTGCTCTATTTAGGGGATGGTATGCCTTGTCAGATAGTTGGCAAAGGGAAAGTGCAGCTGAGATTGCAGATTGACAACACATGGGTGTTGAAGGAGGTCATGCATGTTCCAATTCTGAAGCAGAGTTTGATTTCTATAGGAAGGTTGGGTGATGAGGGATGCACAATAACCCTCACAGCGGACTCTTGGAAGGTTACCAAGGGAGCACTTGTTTTAGCAAGAGGTAAGAAAGTAGGTACTCTTTATCTATCTACTTGTACTACTGATTCTACTTTTGGTACAGATTCGAAGATGTGGCCTAATAGGCTGGGTCACATGAATAAGAAGGGAATGGAAGTTCTTGATTCAGAAGGTATGTGTTCAAATTCAGAAGGCATAGATAGAATTCATTGTAGGAAAAGGAAATTTGAGGCTTTTCACAAGAACAGGGAAGTCTTGGTGTTTTTGGAGGAGATGAAGGCCAGAGAATAGTTACAGGCACTGAATAAATCTGAGCAGGGCAGCATGGATAGAGATTTGATCCAAGAAGAGCTCGCAGATGAAGAATTCATCACTCACGGGAACACACAGGCATTGATGTCGGTTACTTGGAACCGACATCGGTCAGTCAGACACCGACATCGGTCTTGTGCAAACTAGCAGGGTCGGTAGGTCGGGTAGGAGAAGTCTGACGTCGGTCATCAGGATCGACGTCGGCAGGGGGGACACCGGCGTCGGCCAGGGGTAACGACGTCGGTAGTCAGGGTCACTGCGGGGAACCGACATCGATCGAAAGAAGACTGGGAGATGGCCGAGATCGGTCACTGAAACGGATGATGGGTGGACAGGTAGTTGTCAAGGAGTCTCAAACACCCATGCATAGGTCAGAAAAGGTATGTGAACCTCATATTTGTTGTTCACCTTCTTTATATTGCTTACTGTTAGTCATGAACTAGGAAGATGGAGGAAGCAATGCAGGTAGAATCTAGAAACAGTGGGAACTTGACATGGATGAGGAGTGTGAGTCCTTGGAGTAGAGCCAAACAGGTATTTGTTGGTAGAGTTGTCAGCCAGATAGAGGGATAGATTCCCGTTTTAGAGAAGAGAGTGGATGGACACCTGAGACAGAAGGCTATGGTATATGGTCTTGAGTTAACTGCAGGGCAATGGAGGTTTGACCATTGTATTTTATCTTTACCAGGTTGGATAATATTAGCTACATTATCCTGTTACTGTATTGTGTTACTTTTTGTAGGGTTTCATATACAGGGAGTTTTTTGAGCTAAGGGTAGAGTTGGTTCAGAAGTATGTCATGAAGAATTTGGGAGCAACAAAATTCTTGTGGCATAAGTGACAGGTATAACATCACAAGTTTGCGTGGTGGTTGGTCTTCAAGGGTGACTTTGAAGAGGGATACAGAGCCTAAGGAACAAAATAGATGGTGTACAGGTACAGGTACAGTAGCAGCTATTTATCTCCAAGTGGGAGATTGTTAGGGTGTGGAGCTAAAAGCTTTAACTGTTTGCACACACATGAAGAGGATGCTGAAGAACCAGAGCCACCGGCATCGGCAGTATGACCGACGTCGGTCAGATGCAGTGGAGAAGGAGACCGGCGACGGCAGGGAGTCGGCCGACGTCGGCAGCACCAGACAAGTAGGGACCGGCGTCGATTGCCTGTGCGGTCCAGAACTGTTCATTGCACGAATAGTTAGTTAGTTGAATCGAGTGTTTGCATGCTAAGGGGCTATTTTAAGTCGCGAGCTGTGTGTCTAATTTTAGTAGTTAGATTTCTATTTTTGTAACCATGGGATTCTATTTAAAGACCCATGAGGCATGTATTGTAATTATCAAATTGATCAAGTAAGAGCATTGAAGCAAGCAAGGTCAAGGAGATCTACAGGTGTAAGGTCAAGGAGATCAGCTGAAGCATTCAAGGAGGGATAGCAACTCAGGTTGTAGAGTTGGGTTTGTGTTGAGCAAGAGAGAGAGGGAAGAAGGTCTTGAGGTGTGGCAAGCCTTTGAGGTGGAGGAAGAAGTGGCATCTTCCTTATTTGTATTTTCTTCTAGTATTATCTAATACAAGAGTGTGTATTGTCTCTCAAATTCTTTGCTGTCTCATGTTTCTAGTTTCTTAATCATTCTGGTATATTTCCATGTTTAATTGCTTATAAACAAGTAATCAATTGTGCTTTCGTTGGATAAAGGGTCACCTAACAAGGCAAATGTGCAGGTTTACTACATCAGAGGTGGACAAATCTCTCTTCTCATAAAGGGGAGGTTCCCTATAAATATGAGGAGCTATATTCTATAGATATAAGTAGAAAATAACACTCAGGGGTAGGACTACACAATCTGTCTCTCTTTTTTTAGAGATGATGTTCACAGACAAAAGAGAAATCCTGGTGAGGATACTTAAGGCACTTCTCTTCTTTCAGAAGTGGTCTTCCAGCAGAGCAAAGGAGTTCTTTCAGGTAGTGACAAGTAACTGATAAAAAAGGCGCAGTAACCAACAGGATGAAGTGTAACACAAAGTCTACACCTCAGCTACTCAAAGAGTGAAATACGAAGGATAATGGGGGCACAAAGTCATCCCAAGATCTTTTACATAGAAGAAACTAAACACACACACTGAAAACAATTGGTAACAACACAAAGTCTTTCAACAATTGGTTTTAGGACACCTTTCTGATTACTTCCACTAGTTGTACTTATTAAATTAAATAAACAAGAATGCTCTTAAGAAATAGACATAAGAACAATTTCTCAAGATAACACAAGCTATAACAGCACAAAGTCTGAAAGTCACTTGCTTTCTCATTCAGATAAAGTAATATGATCAACAATCTGAGCTCAAAGTCTTAGTAATCGCCTTTTCAATTTGGGCAGAGTTTTTGCTTTTGTAATGAAAAAGATCTCCTTTGCATAATAAGAGAAATTACAATGTATAGCAGCCAATAGAGGCTTGACACTTTTTCCCATGGGATGGCCCACGCTACAATCAATGCCTTGAATACATTTCCAGTTTTGTTGAGAGGCCATGCTTGGAACAATGCATTGCCTTAACTATGGCGTGCCCATTCATCTTATATGTCTCCTCCTTAGCATGGGTTGTCTGGTCTTTTTTCTGATGTTTGCACAACTGTCCACTTTGCCTTTACTTCATGGAATAAAAATAGGCTGTGTCCTTGATTTGGTGTGCTCAGAAGTCTACTTGGTCCACTATTTCACCTACTGAAAATAACTTCCTTATAGATATTTTTGATCTTTTTTGTATTGTTCTCTCTTCTCTGTAGCAATTTGAGCCCTCGGGCTCTCTTTTCAACTAGTCACTTGATTCATCCTTCAAGTTTTGTGTTATATTTGAATTTTAACGGATATTCCCTTACCTTAAATTTGATGTCTGTGAGGACGTCAATGGTTGCTATTTGTTTGAACCATGTTGAACCATGAACCTTTGAACCTGTGAAAGTTTATCGATTCAATGGTTCATGCAATCTTTATCAATCCCTTTGTTCCTTCACTTCCTTGCTCTTTGATTGAACCATCACTTTCTTGCTCTTTGGTTGAACCATCCCTTTGAACTGGTCTCTAGAATCTTTCATGTTCTTTCTTTTGCTTGGGGCTTGTCTTTGAACCGTTGAACCATTGAACTTTGAACTCTTTTGGTTCAAGGTTCAATCGGTTCATTGGTTCATTCTTTGTCTTAGTGCTTCCTTTACTTTTCTACATCCCTTTGAAGCCTTGAAATGTTGAACCCTTAAACTCATTGGACCATTTGGTTCAAGGTTCAACGGTTCAATCCTTGTTTTTTAAAGTCTCCTTTTCATCTAAGTCTTTTTGAAGCTTTTCCTTCGTCTTTATCAAGCCTTTGGAACACCTCGAAGGGAAGGTGTCCCTTCAAGCTTTGATAAAGGTCCTTTTTGTGGGTGTTGAGAGCCCCCTGCAAGGGTACCTACCCTTTGGGGTCCTTCAGGCGGCCTTCGGGCTTCAATTCCTTTGACGGGTCTTCGGGTTCCAATTCTTTCAGATAAAATGTTCGAAGGAATTCCTTCAGACAATTCATCTGAAATAAATCTTTCCTTGGCTTTGCTTTGTCCGCTTTTCTTCAGGATTTTGCTTTCCCTTTCGGGTGAATTCCTTTGGACAAAAGTTTGAAGGAATTCCTTTGGACATTTTGTCCTAAAGAATTCGCTTTATCTTTTGCCTTCAACAAATTCGAAGGAATTCCAACTTTTCTACCTTGTTCATTTTTTCAAAGAAAATCTCTTTGTCCGCTTTTGCTCACTGCCCTCCGCAAGGGCACTTGGCCTTGGTTCACTACCCTCTATAAGGGAACTTTGGCCTTTGGGCTTTGGGGCACTCCTTTGAACTGACCATTTGAACTGATCGATTAAACCAACTTTGGTTCAACGGTTCTATCTCGCATTTGAAGCCTCTTTTCTTCTAAGTCTTTTGATCTCTTCGAACCAAACACGTTAAACCAACCGCTCATTAAACCTTTGAACCAAAGTGGTTCAAGGTTCAATCAGTTCAATGGTTCAAGCCTTCTTCTTTTCATTAAGTGTTTTGAAGCCGTTGAACCTTGAAGCGGTTGAATTTTTGTCGAAGCGCTTAACTCTTTAAGCTTGTCGACGTCGTTGAACCTTTGAACCCATTGAACCCTTGAACCAAAATGGTTCAAGGTTCAATGGTTCAATGGTTCAATAGTTCAATCCTTCCTTTGAAGTTTGATGATGAACATTTTTGATTGAACCAAGGCATTGAACCAGCGTAAAGTGTTGGGAACTTGTTCCTTTGTGAGAATTTTCCTGTTGAAGCCATTGAACCTACTAGCCCCTTAACTAAAAAAGCTTGAAAAATGAGGAATTTGAATGCTCATAAAATTTTTTTGAGAAGGGAAGAGATAATTTTAGTCTGTAGGACCAAAATAGTTCATATGTTGTCCCAAAAATGAGTGACAAATTTTGGGAACAACAGCTGGCTCCAGTTAGGAAACTTCCTTCAGTTGAAAACTTAGAACAACTGAGGGAAGTAAAAACTAGAATCTCCAGTGCCTTGAAGTATGCCATTAGGCTATGGAGTCATGCTACCCAAAAAAAAGGTGCCAAAAATGAAGACAAATAACACAAAAAGAAACAAAGACTATACAAATATACATATGTACAGGTGAACTTATCTGATACTTCAAGAATTGAAGTGCTTCAAATGCCACCCATTGTGAGGCAGAGAAAAGGGCGTGCCATCTTGATATTTCAATAGGAAACTATTTTCACCATTGAGCTGATGAATAGTAAATGGGCCTCTCCACAGGGAATCAAATTTTCCATGCATTCCCTTTGGTTCTCTTCTCTTGTCTCAGAACAGGACTTGATCTCCAATCTGGAAATCACATTTTTTTTACTTCTGATTGAAGAGATTTTTCATGAGACTTTGATACGCAGTAATTTGGTCCACCACCATAATTTGCTGCTCATCCAACTCAATCAAGCACATGATCCTCTTATTTATGGAGCTTTCATATGTCTAATATTCGATGGCCTTAGCCAATTTCAATGGTGGCAGTTCTAGGGTGATTGGTATCTCAACATTGAGTCCATAAAGAAGTTGGAAATGTTACATACCAATTGCTCTCTTGGGTGTAATTTTGTCTGCCCATAGAGCATCAACCAATGCTTTATGCCATGTTCGTTGGTTGTCATCTACCAGCTTCTTGATGATAGTCACCAGGTTTTTGTTGCTTGATTTAGCTTGGCCATTCCCTTGCAAAAAATAATCAGTAGAGTGGAAGAGTGTAATTCCATAGTAAAAATAGAATTGGGTAATCTCCTAGGAAGTGAAACAAGCTGTGTTATCTGTGACAATCTTGGTTGGGACCCCAAACTTGGAAATGATGGTCTCCTTGAGGAAATTGCACACTAGTTCTGAAGTAGCATGCTTGGTTGGAATAGCTTCCACCCACTTGGTGAAGTAATCTGTGGCTGTGAGGACATAATCATGTCCAACACTTGAAAATGGGTTTAAAACACCAATGAAATCAATTCCCCATTGTTGAAATGGCTCTTTTATCACCACTGGCTTGAGAGACAGAGCAACTAACTTGGGTCTTCCAACGAACTGTTGGCATAGTTCACATTTTATTACCCATTTGTATGCATCTTGAAATAGAGTAGGCCAGTAATACCTAGCTCATAGAATTTTATGGGTAGTTACAAGAGCAAAAAATTGTCCTCCACATCCCAGATTGTGGAAGGACTTCAAAAGTTAGTTCTATTGCTCTTTATCCACGCAGTGAAAGAACACTCCATCAAGGCTCCTTTTATACAGGTCGTTGTCTCAGAAGAAAAAATTGGTAGCTTTTAACTTGACAGTCCTCTTTTATTTATGAGATAGGTGAGCAGGACACTCACTATAATTAAGGAAATGAGCAATATTTAAATACCACTCATTCATGGTGGAGACAAAAAGGACTGTTGGCATGTCTTCTTCTTCTGATTCTTCATGCTTTGTTTGTTCTGGTTTATTGTCAGCAATCAATTAACATAGGCCCCTTCCCTACACCAGCTTCATTGGTTTGATGACTAGATCAAACTCTTAGATTTTAAGAATCCAATTACCTCTTTTCGTCCCAAACTCCTATTGAGTCAATATGGACTTAACTGTGGTGTCAGGAACTAGGGCAGTAGTGTGTGAATTCAGGATGTAGAAGTGGAAATGCTTCACTGCCTTTACCACTGCATAAGTATGCTTCTCCATGTTTGAGTATTTTAGCTCATGAGCTTTGAGAGGACAGCACATGAAAGAAATAGGAGATTCCACACCTTGGTTCTGTTGAACCAAAATTGCTGAAAGTGTGTGCTTAGAAGCATAACTATACATTGTGAAATCCTTGTTATAATTTGGACAAACCAGAATTAGGGCATGGACAACAGCTATCTTGATATCTCAGAATGCCAATTTGCCTTCTTCAGTCCATTTGAAAGTGGCCTTTCCCTTCATCATGTTTACAATATGGCAATTCTTCTCAACAAACTCAGGGATGAACCTTCGTAAGAAATTTACCTTTCCAAAGAAAGAGTGAACTGCAGTCTTACTTGTGGGCAAAGTAAGCTCCTAGATAGACTTGACTCTTTTTGAGTCAATTTTTATGCCTTCTCGAGACACAATGTGTCTAAGAAGTTTCCCCTCTGTTACTCCAAAAATAGACTTCTTGGGATTTAAAGAAATGCCATTTTGGCTGTAGCTTTTCAGCACTTGTTGCAAATAGCGCACATAATCAGGGCGATGCTTGGAAAAGACTGTTAAATCATCCAGGTACACTACAATGAACTTACCCATTTCATCTTTAAAAGTAAGGTCCATTGCTCTTTAAAAAGTGACACCAACATTTATTAGGCCAAATGGCATTCTTTGATAGACAAAGGTGCCCCAAGGTGTGGTGAAGGCAGCCTTGTGCTGGTCTACTTCTCCAACTTCAAATTGATTATATTCTTAGAAGCCGTCTAGCATTGATAACATCTCTGAACCAGTTAGTGTTTGAAGGACTTGATCCATGATGGGCAAAGGATAATTATCCTTTAAAGATGACTGATTCAGATTTTTGAAGTGCATGTAGAGACAAATTTTGCCATTCTTCTTCCTTACAGGCACTATGTTTGCAATCCATGTGGAATGATGGATTGAGAAAATAATTCTAGCATTCAACATTTTCTGTATTTAAGACAAAATAGTACCTGATATCTGTAGATTGTACTACCTATATTTTTGCTTGTAAGGTACCGAATCACTCTTGAGAGGAATCTCATGGCAGATTTCTTCAGGCCTGAGTGACTTCAGATCATCATAGGAGTATGCTAGGACATCCATGTATTGGCTGAGCAGAGTAGTGAATCTAAACTTCTCTTCTTGAGTGCAACACTTCCCAATGTTCACCATCTTGGGATTCTCTTTGGTACGCATATTTACTTGATCAAACTCCTGGGAGGAGCTTGAATCTGTTTGCTGTTGTTTGATGAACCTGTCATATTTGTCAAACAACTTCTCAAGGGAGACCAGGACTTTTGTAATTTTATTCCCTTTCAGCTGTAAGAATTTTTCACCCGTGTCTACACTTGATTCAGGGGCTGGTTCAAGCTTCTAAGGCTCACTACCTTCAAATCAAAGCTATTGAAAGCTATCTTTTTATTCCAGGAAGGCAATTATTTGGTTGTCACCATTGAACACTTGCCAATGATTAGCATTATCAGGCATACTTGATTGAAAGATTAGTTCAATAGTGTACCTGTCTCCCTTAAAATTAGGGTGAGGAACCAATAGAGTTGCTAAAATAGCTAGTGCATCAGCTTGATCATTGAATTCTTTGGGTATGGCAGAGATGCTGAAAGCATCAAAGCTTTCAATTTGATCCTAGACTAGATTGCGGTAGTGGCGCAATCTCTCATTTTTAGTTTGATATAGGTTTCTCACCTGACAAATCACTAGTTCAACATCTCTTTTGGCATGAAGGAGTTTGATGCCTTTGTCTCGAGCAACCCTCAATCCAAGTAATAAAGATTCATACTCAACTGTATTATTGGTATTGCTGAATTGTAACTTGTATGAAGAAGGAAAATATCTTCTTGAGGAGATATCAACACAATCCCAGCTCCTGAATTGGTAGAAGAGTAGCTACCATCAAATTCCAGAATCCATACCTCATTAGACATTGATTTTTCCTTAGATTCTTCTTCATTTGGAGGGGGAGATTCTCCTACACTTGCACTGTGCTCCACCAATCCTTTTGTTGTTTTATCTAATTTTTTTTTAGGTTGTCAACTTTAGGAGCTTCATCAGACACCTCATGGACTTCCTTCGTGGATAAAAATTAGTTACCCATGCCTAAAGACTCAAACATAATTTGAGCTTTAGGCGCTGATGTCTGAGTGACCACATATTTTGCTTCTTTTTCAGGGAGTAATCTCTTCATAACACCTTTGACCAGGATCCTTACCTCAGACAGGTCCATGCTCAATTCTCCTCCAACGTCCTTGCAAAAAATTTGCCCAAGAAGGATGCCATATGATGTTGGGACCTTAGCCACCAAGATAGTCATCTTGATTCTCTTGTTTGGAAATGCTGTAAATGCGAATTGGGCATCCTTGATCTATCCCAGTAATGACACTTATTTGTTCTCCATGGAGAAACATCTCCCAAATGTCTTGGTCAGTGTGAGATCAAGGGATTTAGCTACTTTGGCAGGCATGACGTTGTCTGAGGCTTCAAAATCAATGATGCAGTTGCTTAACTTGTGACCATTTATTAACAGAGAAACATAGAAAGGTTCTATTTTTCCAGGGGCAGTAGAAGAAGTAATAACAAGATTGTTTGGGATGGACATGTTCCTTGGGGGATCATGAGTTACCTTTTTAACATATTGTCCTGAAAGGGCGGTTTGATTCTTCACACATTAAACTAACTTATCCAACTGCTCAGGATTGGATTATAGGAATTCAAATTCAGACATTTGAATTTTTTTATATGGTCAATTATACCAAATATTTGAAATGAATTAGTTACAAAGGATGAGAGTTCATCCTTTTGATTTTTGGGAGCGGGGGACTAGTTTGTGAATTTGAAGTAGAAGGTGTAGGGATGTTTGATGTACTTACCTTTCTTGCAATCACTGAGTCCTTTGGCGGGAAAGGCAGAGTTGTTTCCCACTTAGCAATTAAAATTGTAGGCTGAGCTCACTCTTCTATTTTATCTTTATCAGCTGGCTAGGCTGACTGATTCTTAGATTGGGTGAATACAGTGTATGATCCCTTAGTTGCTTTACCTTCACATCTGGATTCATCTTGATAATTCAGGAAACTAATGTTGGAGTCACCAACTAATTTTTTTTCTTTCTTAGTGAAAAGATTAACATCATCTTCTGGGTTCAACTCAAGTTGGAAGAAGAAATCTGATTCTGCTTCAAGTTATCCAACTATTGAATTGGTTGGAGGTGCTTTAATGGCAAGGTTCCCCCATGGGAGAGGAAGATGATTTGTTTGCCCTTGATTCCTAGTAGCATTACCTTGGTATGAATGATTGGGGAATGTCCTCCTTGGTACATCTCTGTATGAAGGAGCGGATGACATCCCTTGTGCCATTTGCTTTCTGAGAGCTAGTAGCTCGTTTGCCAGCTTCTGCACCATTGGATCAGTGGTGGCTGTAGGTGAGTATTCTGAAGATGAAGATGATTTACCTCTGTTTAGATCTCTCCTTATATTTTCTACCAAGATAGGTTCATCTTCCACCTCAGTAGCCAAATCTTAAGCAACAGTAAGGTCTATGTGGCCAGCACGTCTCAGCAGAAAACTCACTTCAGGCAGCTGTGAGTTGATGAAGAAGCATTTAAGATTCTAAGGGGTTGGCTGAGCAATTGTAGGAATTTGATTCTTCAGCTTGTCAAACTTGGCAATGAAGTCATTCATAGGTTTTGTTGTTCCCCAAAAATGTCACTCATTTTTGGAACAACATGAGCTATTTTGGTCCTGCAGGGCCAAAATTATCTCTTCCCTTCTCAAAAATTCTTTTGAACAATTTAGTTCTTCATTTTTTAAAGCTTTTCCAGAAATCTACGGATTCTACAGGCTTAAATCTACGGACTCTGCAGGCTTAAATCTATGGACTATGTAGATATGTTTCTACAGACTCAACATGCTTGAGATTAGCAGGTTCAAAGGTTCAAAGGCTTATGCACTTTGGTTTAATCAAAAAGGGTTTGTCGGCAAGCATCAGGGCAAGGATTAAACCATTGAACCTTGAACCATTTCGGTCCAATGGGTTTAAAGGTTCAAATGTCATCAACGAGAAGCTAAGCACTTCAACAGCGGTTCAAAGTTCAACTGTTTCAAAGTTTTGCAGCCTTGAGCACCTAGCGAAGTCTCAAAAGCTTGAACCGTTGAACCGTTGAACCTTGAACCACTTTGGTTCATCGGTTCAATGGGTTCAACATTCAATCGGTTCAATGCACTGGGTTTAAAGGTTCAAAGACTGCCTTAGTTATGAAGAGAAATGCGTGCAATAGGAGTCAAGCGGATGCTGTCAAGTGTCAACAACGAAAGATGCCATGTAAGATTCAGTAGAAAATGCTGTGTCACTTGTTTGATGTGGCAAAACTTGCCATGTGTCAAAGGATGGGGCACACTCAAATACAAAGGCATGCATAGAGTCAAGGAAAGGTTTCCTTCGGATAAATTGCCCAAAGGAATTCCTTCAGACATTTTTTCTGAAGGAAATAAAGGATAAAGCCCACCAGAAGAAAGAAGCCTGAAGGCCATCCGAAGACCACCTGAAGGGCAGATACCCTTGCAAGGGGCTCTTCCCGACCCAAGGCGGACCATTTCTCAAGGCCCCAAAGGGCAGGCCCCCTATAGGAAAGATCAAACAATAAAGCTGAAGGAATTATTGAGGAAAGTGATGTGCTCGCAGACGTAAAATTTGTGGAAATGAAATAGCCATTGATCCTTGCAGGTTTAAGCCCAGACCCGAATGCATTCAAAGGCCTTAAGGCCAAGGCCAAAAGGAAGAACCGCTAAGAGAAGGAGTGTAAAGAGCTAGTAAAGCTGGGTACGTAGCCCTGAGAGCTCAAATTCTAGGAAGAGACAAAGCTGGAAAAGACAAAAGAAGAAAGAGGGAAAAGACCAAAATATCTACACAGAAGTAATTTCAGTAGGTGGAACAGTCCACTAAGTAGATATTTTGGCTTGCAAACATTGAAGGTGCAGCTTGTTAGTCTCCTTTAGAGTAAAGACAAAATAGACAGCTACGCAAATGTCAGAGGGGACAGACCAGATGTTTCAGGCTCAAAAGAAGACATATGGGATGAAATGACATGGCATAGTTAAGATAACCACCCTATTTTCAATGCAGTCCTTTGACAAACCTAGAGACACATTCAAAGCATTGAAGGCAACACGGGTCACTCAAAGAAAAAGCACGCCAGTCTTTTTTGGGCAGCTATATATTGTAATCTCTTGTATCATTCTAAAGGAGATCTTCCCCTTACCAGAAGTGAAATATGCCCAAATTGAAAGGCATTACTGAGACTTTGAGCTCATATTGTAATTCATATTTTTTTGACTGAATGAGAAAGCAAGTTACTTACAGACTTTGTGCTGTTATATCTTGTGCTACCTTAGGAGATTGTTTATATGTCTGTCTTCTGAAAGCATTCTTATTTATTTGATTTAACAAGTAGAACTAGTGGAGGTGATAAGGAAGGTGTCCTGAAGCCAGCTACTTTCAGACTTTACACTGTCATAGTTGTCTTCAGTGTGTGTTTTCATTTTTTTGTTTCTATGTAAGAGACCTTGGGATGACTTTGTGCCCTCATTATCTTTCGTATCTCCCTCCAGGGTAGTCAAAGTGGAGACTTTGTGCTACATCTTAGATTTCTGGTTACTCTGCGTCCTCCAGTCACTTGTTACCAAAAAGAGTCCTGTTGTTTGCAAGAACAAGCACTTCTGAAAGAAGAGAAGTGCCTTCTATTGCTTCACTAGGATTTCTACTATTTGGAAAGAAATCTGGCTCTTGGCTGAAAGTTTCTTCTGAAAAAAGAGAAGTACCTTCCCCATCACCTGTGATTTCTTCCTTGTTTATCAGCATCATCTCTGAAAGAAGAGAGATGGATGGTTTATCCCACCCCTGTGTCTTACTTTCTGCATATATATAGTATATAGCTACTGCATATTTAATAGGGAACCTCCCCTTGATGAGAGGAGAGATTTGTCCCCTATTGATGTAGTAAACCTTCACGCCAAGATGACCAATCTCCCTATGCTGTGGTGATAGGAACTATTTTGGTCACCAGTTAGCTGGCCGACAAAATATTCACCCAATAGTTTTTTGTGACTCCGCTGGGGACACAGTTATTTTGTGCAATTTGAAGCCTCAAGCTTCAGATTGAAACATCACCTATGTCTTACCCACTATCATTTAACCCTTATCCATTTTAGAGTTTGGCGAATCCCATCTGGGTCTTACCCACTTTTATTATAGCCTTACCATCCTCCATATCCATTATTTTATCTGGTCTGCAAAACTAGAGCTGCTAGAAAAGAGTGCACAATCTGAAGCTTCAAACCTCAAGCTGAAGCAGGGCCAGTTCTTTTACATTTTTGTCTTGCAATCTAGCCATTCCACCCAGATGTGTTATCCCCATTTTTCATAATCCCATCATGGCAGTTCAAGGCCCTTGGGGTAACTCTTTTGGCCCACTTAATCTAACTCTACCCCTTCATGAGCTACCACTCAGTGCAAGAAATAATTTCCCCAAATTCTTTGGTGATGGGAGAGTTCACCTTGATGAACATGTTGCAGCTTTCAGCATAGCTTATGGTGTGATAGGGGTGGAATTTGAAAATGTGGCAATCAGGCTTTTCATGGAGACACTACAAGGTGCTACTGCAGATTGGTTTTAACATTTGCAGACTGGATCAGTGACTGGCTGGGACACTATCAAAGCTAAATTTGAAGCCAAGTTCAGGCCAACAAAGGATGCACATGCCATACTAGCCCAACTCACACAAATGAAGAAGGAGCCCCATGAGCCTATGAGGGACTTCATTGCCAGGTTCAACAAGCTGAGGCACATGATTCCCATGATCACCCAGCCAACACCTCAGAATCTCATGTGTTTCTTCATCAACTCACATCTACCTGAAGTGAGTTTTCTATTGAGACGGGCTAGACACATAGACCTTGAGGCTGCTCAAGACTTGGCTACTGAGCTAAAGATAACCTTATCTTGGCAAGAAAGATAAGGAGAGATCCTAACAAAGCTAAATCCTCTTCATCTTCCGAATACTCACCAGCAGCCACCATTGACCAAATGGTGCAGAAGCTAGCAAATGAAGTGTTCACCCTCAGGAGATAAATGGCCTAAGGTATGTTTTCTGCTCCTCATCAAGATGTCCCAAGGAGGACATTCCCTAATCAGCCATATCAAGGCAATGCTGCCATAAGTCAAGGGCAACCAAATCATCTTCCTCCCCCACAGAGGAACTTTGCCCTTGAAGCACCTCCAACCAACTTAGTAGTTGGATATCTGGAAACATAACATGTTTCTTATTTCCAATCTGAGTTCAAACAAGAAAATGATGATGATATCTTCACAGAGGATCAAGAAGAATCAGCTGGCAACTCCCACATTAGTTTCCTGAATACCAAGATGAACCTAGAAGTGAAGGTGATGTAGATGAGGGACCATATGCTTTGTTCACCTGGTCCCACAACTAGTCATCTCAACAAGCTGATAAAGGAAAAATAGAGAAGCGACCTCAACCAGCAATTTCAATTGCTAAACGTGGAACCACTCTGTCTTTCCAGCCAAAGGACCCAGTGGTTGCTAAAGAAGTAAGTATCCCAAACAGTTCTGCAACTTCAACTTTAAATTCGTAGGCCAGTCCTCTCGCCCCTCCCAAAAATTAAAAGGATGAACTCCCATCCTCACTGCCTAGTCCAATTTAGTCATTTGACATAATTGATCATGTCAAAAAGACCAAAAGTCAAATGACTAAATTTGAAGTCTTGCAGTCTAACCCTGATTAGTTGGACAAGTTGGTACAAGATGTCAAGACCCAAACGTCGGCCCTTGAAGCTCAAATTTTATTTGAGTTTTTAGGTAGGGGTGATTACTTCTTGACCATGGAGGACGTCCATGATCTTAGAGACAAAATTTTGGTAGGTGGTGATCCAGGAATTGATTCAAACCAGACATCAGAAGGATTGGTAGGGCACAGTACAAATGAAAAAGGGTATTCCATCTCTAATGAAGATAAATTTGATAGAAGATCCATTTTTGGTGATGTTTGGATCTGGGAAATGGATGGCAACAATTCCTCTACAGGTGCTGGGGCCAAGTTGGTGTTGATATCTCCTAAGGGGGATATTCTTCCTTCTTTACACGAGTTGCAGTTTAGCAACACCAACAACACTGCCGAGTATGAATCTATGTTACTCTAATGGGGAGCTACTCGAGACAAAGGAGATGCCAAGCTAGTGGTCTGCCAGGCATCTGAAGGGGACAATCAAGACATGTTCTGGATTGAACTATCATAACAACAAATTATGGTAATAGACTAGGTTGCTGCTCATCAGAATCAGAAAAGGGGACTCTGCAGGAGAACCAAGATTCATGGTTCTCAGACTAGAAAGCAAGTCTTGCCAAGGGGCAGGAAGAGAAGAGAACCAAGAGGAAGACACATGAGATTGAATTCTTGGTGGAGAGTTCCATTCTCCCGTCACCAATTCTGGGGGCAAAATAGCTTCTTGCTGGTTTATCAAGACAGAAGGCCATTTTCACTGCCTCTCAAGGGGCAACATCTGAGGTACTTCAATTCTTAAAGTACCAAATAAATTCCCCTATACATTTGTATATTTGTAAAGTCTTTATTCTATTTTGTGCATTTCATTTTTGTTTTTGTTGCCTTTCTTTTTGGGTAGCATGACTCCGTAGCTCAATGGCATGCTTCAAGGCACTGGAAATTTTGGATTCTACTCCCTTCAATCACTTTTTGCAACAGAAAGAAGTTCCCCAACTGGAGCCAGCTGTTGTTCCCCAAAAATGTCACTCATTTTTGGAATAACACAAGCTATTTTGGTCCTGCATGGCCAAAATTATCTCTTCCCTTCTCAAAAATTCTTTTGAGCATTCCAATTCTTCATTTTTCAAAGCTTTTTCAAAAATCTACGGACTCTGCAGGCTTAAATATATGGACTCTGCAGGCTTAAATCTACGGACTCTACAGATATGTTTCTACGGACTCAACATGCTTGAGATTAGCAGGTTCAAAGGTTCAAAGGCTTCTACACTTTGTTTCAATCAAAAAGGGTCTATCGACAAGCATGAAGACAAGGATTTAACCATTGAACCTTGAACCATTTTGGTCCAATGGATTCAAAGGTTTAAATGTCATCAACGAGAAGCTAAGCACTTCGACAGCGGTTCAAAGTTCAACCGTTTCAAAGTTTCACAGTCCCGAGCACCTAACGAAGTCTCAAAAGCTTGAACCATTGAATCGTTGAACCTTGACCCACTTTGGTTCATCAGTTCAATGGGTTCAACATTCAATCAATTTAACACACCGGGTTCAAAGGTTCAAAGACTGCCTCAGTTATGAAGAGAAATGCGTGCAACAAAAGGAGTCAAGTGGATGCTACCAAGTGTCAAAAAATGAAAGATGCCACACAAGATTCAATAGAAAATGACATGTGTCACTTGTTTGATGTGGAAGAACTCGCCATGTGTCAAAGGATGGGGCACACTCAAATACAAAGGCACGCATAGAGTCAAGGAAAGGTTTCCTTCAGACAAATTACCCGAAGGAATTCCTTTGGACATTTTGTCCAAAGGAAATAAAGGATAAAGCCTACCAGAAGAAAGAAGCCTGAAGGCCATCCAAAGACCGCTCGAAGGGCAAATACCTTTATGGGGGGCTCTTCCTAACCCAAGGCGAACTGTTTTTAAAGGCCCTGAAGGGCAGGCCCCCTCCAAGAAAGATCAAATGACAAAGCTGAAGGAATTGCCGAGGAAAGTGACGTGCTTGTAGACGTCAAATTTATGGCAATGAAATAGCCGTTGATCCTTGCAAGTTTAAGCATGGACCCAAATGCATTCAAAGGCCTTAAGGCCAAGGCCAAAAATAAGAACCATCGAGAGAAGGAGCGTAAAGAGCCAATAAATCTGGGAATGCAGCCTTGAGAGCTTAAATTCTAGGAAGAGATAAAGCTGGAAAAGATAAAAAAAGAAAGAGGGAAAAGCCCAAAATATCTGTGCAGAAGTAATTTCAGTAGGTGGAACAATCCACTAAGTAGATATTTTAGCTTGTAAACATTGAAGGCACAACCTGTTAGTCTCCTTTAGAGTAAAGACAAAATGGAGAGCTGTGCAAACGTCAGAGGGGACATACCAGATGTTCCAGGCTTAGGAGAAGACATATGGGATGAAATGACATGCCATAGTTAAGACAACTGCCTTATTTTCAACGTAGTCCTTTGACAAACCTAGAGACGCATTCAAAGCATTGAAGGCAACATGGGTCGCTCAAAGGAAAAGCGTGCTAGTCTTTTATGGGTGGCTATATATTGTAATCTCTTGTATCATTCTAAAGGAGATATTTCCCTTACCAGAAGCGAAACTCTGCCCAAATTGAAAGGCATTAGTGAAACTTTGAGCTCAGATTGTAATTCATATTTCTTTGACTGAATGAGAAAGCAAGTTACTTGCAGACTTTGTGCTGTTATATCTTGTGCTACCTTAGGAGATTATTCGTATGTCTATCTTCTAAAAGCATTCTTATTTATTTGATTTAACAAGTAGAACTAGTGGAGGTGATAAGGAAGGTGTCCTGAAGCCAGCTACTTTCAGACTTTGCACTGTCATAGTTGTCTTTAGTGTGTGTTTTTCTTTTTTTGTTTTTGTGTAAAAGACCTTGGGATGACTTTGTGCCCTCATTGTCTTTCATATCTCCCTCCAGGGCAGTTAAGGTGGAGACTTTGTGGTACATCTTATATTGCTGGTTACTCTGCGTCCTCCAGTCACTTGTTACCAGAAAGAGTCCTGCTGTTTGCAAGAACAAGCACTTCTGAAAGAAGAGAAGTGCCTTCTATCACTTCACCAGGATTTCTACAAATAGCATGACTACAACGTCCTCAAATTCCATGCCTATCACACCACAGGCTATGTTGAAAGCTGTAATGTGTTCATCAAGATGAACTCTCTCATCACCAAAGAATTTGAGAAAATTCTTTCTTGAATTGCATGGAAGCTCATGTAGAGGTGAAGTAAGATTGAGTGGACCAAAAGAGTTGCCCTAGGGGCCTTGAACTGCCATGATTTGATTATGAAAAAGGGGTATAACAAATCTGGGTGGAGTATGGATAGGCAAAGCTCTAATAACAGTAGAAAAAGAAGCTCTGCCTTGTGTTGGTGTCCTGGTATGGGTAGGAGGAACACTCCTGGATCGTTGAACTTGAAGTTGGGGAGGGAACAAATTAGAATTGCCCTTCTGCACCAATTCAAAAATAGGGTCAATAACACCTTGGGCTCTCTGGCTTCTAGTATAGCATTGAGTTGCCAGATTGTAGAATAAAAATGGGAAAGAACTGGTCTTGCTTTAGCTTGAAGCTTTAGGCTTCAAATTGTGCGCTCTTCCCCAACAGAGTCGCCAAAAAGACTTTTGGGTGAATATTTTTTCACCAGCTAATTGATGAGTAAAATAGCTCTCTTCAACCACAACAAGGGAGATTGGTCAGCTAAATGTGTAGGTTTACTACATCAGAGGTGGACAAATCTCTCCTCTCATCAAGGAGAGGTTCCCTATAAATATAAGGAGCTATATACTATAGATATAAGTAGAAAATAACACTCAAGGGTAGGACGACACCATCCATATCTCTTTTTTCAGAGATGATGTTCACAGATAAAGGAGAAATCTTGGTGATGATACTGAAGGCACTTCTCTTCTTTTAGAAGTGGTCTTGCAGTAGAGCACAAGAGTTTTTTTAGGTAGTGATAAGTAACTGATAAAATAAGTGCAGTAACCAAGAGGATGAAGTGTAACACAAAGTCTACACCTCAACTGCCCAAAGAGTGAAATACGAAGGATAATGGGGGCACAAAGTCATCCCAAGATCTTTTACATAGAAAGAAACTAAAAACACACACTAAAAACAATTGGCAACAACACAAAGTCTTTCAATAATTAGTTTCAGGGCACCTTCCTGATTACTTCCACTAGTTTTGCTTAAATTAAATAAACAAGAATACTCCTAGGAAACAGACATAAGAACAATTTCCTAAGATAACACAAGCTATAACAACACAAAGTATGAAAGTCACTTGCTTTCTCATTCATATAAAGTAATATGATCAACAATCTAAGCTCAAAGTCTCAGTAATTACCTTTTCAATTTGGGTAGAGTTTTTGCTTTTATAATGAAAAATATCTCCTTTGCATAATAAGAGAAATTACAATGTATAACAGCCAAGAAAAGCTTGACACTTTTTTCCATGGGATGGCCCACGCTGCTTTCAATACCTTGAATGCATTTCTAGTTCTATCAAGAGGCCATGCTTGGAACAGTGCATTGCCTTAACTATGGCATGCCCATTCATCTTATATGTCTCCTCCTTAACATGGGTTGTCTGGTCCTTTTTTTGATGTTTGCACAGCTATCCACTTTGCCTTTACTTCATGGAAGAAAAATAGGCCGCATCTTTGATTTGGTGTGCTTATAAGTCTACTTGGTCTACTGTTTCACCTACTAGAAATAACTCCCTTGTAGATATTTTTGATCTTTTTTGTATTGTTCTCTCTTCCCTATAGCAATTTGAGCCCTCGGGCTCTCTTTTCAGCTAGTCGCTTGATTCATCCTTCAAGTTTCACATTATATTTGAATTTTAATGGATATTCCCTTACCTTAAATTTGACGTCGGTGAAGATGTCAATGGTTGATGTTTGTTTGCCTGTGAAAGTTCATCAATTCAATGGTTCAATGGTTCAGGCAATCTTTATCGGTCCCTTTGTTCCTTCACTTCTTTGCTCTCTGGTTAAACCATCGCCTTCTTGTTCTTTGATTAAACCATCCCTTTGAACTGGTCTCTAAAATCTTTCATGTTATTTCTCTTACTTGGGGCTTGTATTTGAACGGTTGAACCTATGAACCATTGAACTTTGAACTCTTTTAGTTCAAGGTTCAATTGGTTCATTGGTTCATTCTTTGTCTCAGTGCTTCCTTTACTTTTCTAAGTCCCTTTGAAGCCTTGAAATGTTGAACCTTTGAACCCGTTGAACTATTTGGTTCAAGGTTCAATGTTTCAATCCTTGTTCTTTGAAGTCTCCTTTTCATCTAAGTCTTTTTGAAGCTTTTCCTTCATCTTTATCAAGCCTTTGGAACACCCCGAAGGGAAGGTGTCGCTTCGAGCTTTGAGAAAGGTCCTTTTTGTGGGTGTTGAGAGCCCCCCACAAGGGTACCTACCCTTTAGGGTCCTTCGAGTGGCCTTCGGCTTCAATTCTTTTGGTGGGTCTGTGGGCTCCAATTCCTTCAGACAAAATATCTGAAGGAATTCCTTCGGACAATTCATCCGAAAGAAATATTTCCTTGGCTTTGCTTTGTCCACTTTTCTTCGAGATTTTGGTTTCCCTTTAGGGTGAATTCATTCGAACAAAAGTTTGAAGGAATTCCTTCAGACATTTTGTCCGAAAGAATTCGCTTTGTCTTTTGCCTTGCACAAATCTGAAGGAATTCCAACTTTTCTGCCTTGTTCATTTTTTTGAAGAAAATCTCTTTGTCCACTTTTGCTCACTGCCCTCCAAAGGGCACTTGGCCTTGGTTCACTGCCCTCTGCAAGGGCACTTTGGCCTTTGGGCTTTGGGGCAGTCCTTTGAACCGACCATTTGAACTGACTGATTGAACCAACTTTGGTTCAACAATACAATAGTTCAATCTCACGTTTGAAGCCTCTTTTCTTATAAGTCTTTTGATCTCTTCGAACAAAACGCATTAAACCAACTACTCATTGAAACTTTGAACCTTTGAACCCATTGTACCTTTGAACCAAAGTGGTTCAAGGTTCAATCGGTTTAATGGTTCAAGCCTTCTTCTTTTTGTTAAGTGTTTTGAAGCCGTTGAACCTTGAAGTGGTTGAACTTGTTAAAATTTTGCCGAAGCACTTAACTCTTTAAGCTTGCCAACGTCATTGAACCTTTGAACCCATTAAACCCTTGAACTGAAATGGTTCAAGGTTCAATGGTTAAAACCTTCCTTTGAAGCTTGTTGATGAACATTTTTGATTGAACCAAGGCATTGAACGAGCCTAAAATTGCCTAAGTGTTGGGAACTTGTTCCTTTGTGAGAATTTGCCTGTTGAAGCCATTGAACCTGCTAGTCCCTTAACTAAAAAAGCTTGAAAAATGAGGAATTTTAATGCTCAAAACAAATTTTTGAGAAGGGAAGAGATAATATTGGTCTGTAGGACCAAAATAGTTCATATGTTGTCCCAAAAATGAGTGACAGATTTTGGGAACAACATTATTTACCTATGTTATTTGTATTATTAATGTATTTATGACATATTATATACCACCAACATTAATTATTCCAATAGTCCCCCTTAATGTTAAGTGGGGATACATGTCATAGCCACCTCTATACAAAAGAAATTATACTCCATAAACTATCTTCGATGAGTTTAGGGTGCATGTAACATTTGAAGGATTTAAAAGATCTTTATCATGCTAATATCACATTTTGAAACAAAAGGAATTATAAGTCATAAAATACTTAGAGTAAATTCAGGCTAGGATGATCATAGCCTTCACCGTAACCATTCTATATGGGATATAGGATACATAAAAGTTGATGTATCATAACCTTTACCATAACCATTCTAGGAGGTACCATGATAGGAAACCAAATTCATCTCATGATTGATATTTTTAATCATATTATTAACACATGTTATGATTTTTATTAAGTTTTCATATTGAGTATCCAAGGATTTTTATAAATTATAAAGAGGTGACACAATTACTCAAACCTTTATTAATGAGACTTATCTTAACTTGGGTATAGGCAATTTAGAAGCTAATGAAAAGAATAGGATTATCTGCATGAAGAAATATTTCATCAAGAATCATATATATTGGGTTAGGAATTTAAGAGATATAACTTGGTTAGTGGTTTGACCGATTTGGATAGACAACTATTCACAATGTTGCATGATAATGTCATTGGAACCATGAAAGGCATCTTCTTTCTCGTAGGTAGTGGTTGAGTAATATTCATGTCAAGAGGTTTTGTATTAAGTAATTTTGATGTTTAGGATAAGTACACATGAGTTAAAGGAAATTAATCTAACTTTGATACTATAGAGTTATTTAATGGGATCCCATCACTCAAATCTATATTGTATGGCATATAACTGAGAAATAGAGGTTTGGATGATACCAAATTTTGCTTTGAGTGGGGTTGAACTAATTTTATATTTTTTTATTGTACCCAACATCATCACTTGGGATGAAGATGTAGAAAGACTCAAATAACTTCATATTGATGGTCAATGAAGTTGGATCAGACACAAATGACTTCTTCTATAGATCCGATGGCATTGTAGAGTTACACACAAAATTATGGACATCATTAGTCGAGCCGATGATGTCAAAAAATTTTGGGCTTTATGATTATGCTATTTCCAAGGGATAAGATATATAAATATGATATTTAGGATTGGATTTAATAGTTTTTGAGCTTCATAAATAGCTAAAGGATGATATTGGGTGTTAGGTTGATGATTAACACAAGCCTATAATGTGTTTCATACCATGGATGTTAACTACATTTTCCTTATGGTTTGAGTAATTAGTATTAACCTTAGCTTCTATGGAATTTGTGGCTGAATTTAGATTTTGAGGTGGAGGGAGATGGTTATTATCATAAGATTTATTTGTATTATTTCCTTGGAAGTGATCCAACACGGGGTTTTAATATATCCAAATATAAACATTAGTTTTATTGAGTGCATTATGGTTTATATGATTTTCACATGTTTTGTTTGTGTAAATGAATCTCAAATTGTCTTGTAATATGATCTTACCCTTTATATTTATCAAAGGATTTTTATAATGTCTTAAGAGAGGAGATATTTTAAAAAACTTGAAGAGACTTTCATCAGTCATATTATGCTTAACATTATGGGTTAAACACTTCCATCGCTTGATGAAATTATGGGTTGACTCATGTTTAGATTGATTGAAATCGATAAAATTACCCAAGTTTTCCTAAAGTAAGTCATGATATTTAAATTCTTGAACAAATGAATTAACTAAACTTATATTTTGGTGATAGTGCTAGGGTTGAGTTTATTATACCATTCTAAAACATCACCCATGAGGGTTTTGGCAAGTAGTTTGATATTTGCATAGGTGTTAAGCTTGATCCAATCTTTGTTAATATTTACAAAGGCCTTAAGATGCATGGTGAGATTGGTAACATATTTGTAAGTGATGGTTGGATAACTCCCCCAATTTTTGTGGCTAAAATATGAGGTGCTAAGGTATACTTTTGGATGTGTTTGATGACCTTGTTTTGAATGGGTGGCTTTGAGATTGGGTTCCTAAGAGAATCATTAAGGGAATAAATTAATTTTACATTCCCCAATAAAATTTTATAGGTTGATTAGACATTTAAAGAGGTGATTTTACATTTATATGAATTTATTGGAGTTAGATATTTTATTATAAGCCATTTTGTCCAAGATCTTCATGATCATTTTAGTTAGATTAGTTGGAGCATTTTTGTTGGATCGAGATTCTTAAGTTGTGTTGTATCGAGTGAAAAACTTAACTATTTTTAATTGTAGGATTAGCATTTTGGCTAATCTCTAGTCTTGAAACACTAAAAGTTTCACCAAACATTTTCATAGTTAAGTTGGACATGGTGGTTAAGTAATGACTAGAGGAAGTTATGGATTGTCTTACCCTAAAGCCTGAAGAAAAACTAAATTTAAGATGATTCTTAAGAAAATATGAAACTATAAGAGCATGTACTTATTCTTGTAATTTTAATATATGTTTAGGATTTTCATTTAGAAAGAATTTCATTTCGAGAGTGTATTTAATATATCCTTCTGCTTCACCCTCCAAATCATATTCCTCATGGGGTAACTTTATAGCCCTAAATATTGTGATGAGCATGGGGTTGGGGTTTGTGATGTCTCATATTTAAATCAATTTTTATAATATTTTATTGAGAAAAATCAAAATTATAGGCAAACATATTTTGATAAATTTTAGTGTTAACCATGGACATGGAACTAAGATTATTTTTATTAAATCCTTGAAATTTAATTTCAAGAAGTCTTGGTTAGATTTGTCTTGGGTTTTGTTAACAAATTCTATTATAAGAAAAGGGTGATAACCTTTAGGGATGCTAAAGGAAAAGATACTTGGAAAACAATGTATTGTTGACAATTTTTTACACTAAGTTTTAATTATTTTTCAAGCTTGATTTTCCTTGTAGAAAATGATCCTCTAAGCTAAAAGCTTAGTTAACTATATAAAGGTATAAAAATATTTATTTAATTAATTATAGTTAATAATTTATTTAGTTAGTGGGCTCACCTTTCTAATTTAAATAAAGAGCTTATATATAAAATTAAACTAGTTAAAAGAGAATAAAATAAGTTATGAACACTTTAATTTATTAAAATATTTTTCAAAAGAAGATGACAAAAACACATAAACCAAGCTTTAATAAAATATTTTTTATTTAAAAATAAATCCATGGGTAAAACGTCCATAATATTTAAATATTCCAAACTTCTATATAAATTCAAACCCAAAGCAAACACAACACATAAAGCATCATAGACATAAAATTGAAGATATTTTTTGAGCCATTAAATGTGAAAAGAATCTACATAAAGAAAATATGTGGGAGCTAGAGAGAGCATGGATACAATGATATATTTTTTATTTAATTCTCATCTAATTTTGGTAACGAGTAACGTAATATTCAATTACTCTTCTCTCTTTCTCATTCTATAAAGGGTAATTTTCTCTCATTGTATGTCATCATGGCCTCTGTTCTATTTAAAAAATAATAATACAAGATCTTGTATGGAATATTCATAGTTGTGTATGCTTTGATAAATTGATAAAATATTTTGTGGTTAATTTTTGTCTACCTTTTGGAATTATTATTACTATATAAACTCTATTATTGCATTCAAGTTGATTCTTACCCCCTACATTTTCTTGTTCAATTTGTTTCAATCTATCTAGTATATTCAAAAAAATTATATCATACTTAAGCATAGGAGGATCCCAATTCCACCCATTTCCATCTTGGTGCATTACCATACTTTTATTTTCTATTTATCTATTGGATAATACCTTGCTAATGTTAGAGTACTAGCTACTTTAGGTTGTTTAGCACCAGGATAGGAAATATAACTATTTATCTCTATATGTTATCTTATAATAGTCCCACATTAGTAAGACATCCCATGTTGTGATTGAAATTTAGGTCACATTAAATCTAGCATTTCAAACCAATAACTAGTATGTATGATAAATTAAGGCAAGAATTTAAGAAATAGGAAATTTAGAAAGTAGATGATGCTTGACAAGTCAATAACATTAATCATATATAAAATAAAATGTGAAAATGACCTAACATAATGGTGGGTTCATGAAAAATATGGTCAATAATATAAATATTATCTAATATATGAAAAGTTAGAATACTATACTAGATCCAACACAAATACAATAAATTACTCCTTAAAGTGGTATGGGGATATAGATAAAGGTGTGTAAAGTGAGGATCAAAAGGATACTATTAGGAGATATTGCTGAAGAAATAGCTATCTATATCTAAGATGTAAAAGTTGTAATAAAATAAAAAGATAATGCCATTAGGTGGTAGAAAAGTGGTATTTAAACTAAAATGTTGTAACTAAGAGGTATGGAATCTAAGGTTGTAATCAAGAGGTGTAAATGAATAAAACAAAGCATGCAAATATAACACACACTTATAATCATAATCTAATCTAAACATGGAAGAAAATAACATACTAATATAATATATCCACCAAGGTTTATAAAAAAAGAGTATAAGACTAAGAATACATGCTTTATGTTGAATTGTTAGTTCATAAATGTGCCCTTTGGCTTAAGTGGAACTTTGTGAGATATTTGGTAGATGAATCTCAAGATAGAAATAAGAAGACCTAACTATCATTAGTTGGGGAATTGAAAGACTAGGTGCACCTTGTTGGTTCAACTTCTCTTCTTGATATCTTCAATGACCTTTTGTAAACTACTCTTCCTCAAGTGTAAGCTCATAATCCCTAATTCCTCTTATTATTACTAAGGTGATTATTCATGCACGATCATAGTAAACTGGATATATTTTTTATGAGGAATGACAAATTAGATCTAAATAAATATCGATCAATACCTAAAAATCACTACTCAAACTTAATTGACATCATCAGACTAATCAAAGTAGTATGAAAAATGTCATAAAGATATATTACTACTTTAGCGTATCTGATGACATTGACCAAGGAAAAATCATTTTAGGACATCATCAGTTGGTCTAATGATATTAGTTGGAAACATACAAACATGAAGAAGAAGATTAAAAAGAGAGAATGAGAATAAGTGGAGGGAAAACATGAAAATGACATGACATAGATGAAGGTAGATATAAAAATTTTCATTGGGGAATCTCTTATAAAGCATCATGAACTAGACCACCCCAATCTTGGTGCACTCCTTAGGATGTGCCGTTAGAGAGATCAATGCATTGATGAGTCCTGCAAGATAAATTGTCAGTAAGTGAAAAATAATGTGTATATAGTTCAAATGCAAACATAATTAGTTAATTCATTAATTAAATTAATTATATAATCATAATCAAGTGAATCATCATCATATTTTATATAAGTTGAAACACATCTACCATCATAAGTTAAATCAGGATTTCAATGTATCCATGAGACTAAGAAATATAGTGCCTTGTTATCATCATTTTCATCATATTTTTACCATCCCAATTATCTCTTAGACCTTATTAAATAATATAATGATCCTTTACATAAATATTAGTTTTAAAATTTAGATCATTTTTAGGTGTTTCCATTTATGTAACAATAATATGTTATGATAAGTATACCTATTTAACTGTGATATCAGGTTCTTGAACATTATTCACTCCTGCTTAAAGTCTTTTTTTTTAGTATTTTTTTAGATAATACCTCTTCTTGAAATTTTTATGGAGGGTAATACTTATCTCTATGAATTTTAATAACTTGATCCACATGAACAAGTTTTAAATATTAAAGTAAGGTGGATGTAATTTTTGTATATGTTTTATCCATGTCCATTAGACAAAAACATCCTACGATCCATTGTTAGGCACCACACAAAACCAAGGTAAGACTTTATTAGGATCTAATATGACAAGTGAATCTATACTAATTCCATCATACCCCATAATAATTGTTTAAGTTCTTAGTATTTCTCTTTGAAAAAGTCTAAGACCATTTATACTTTAATACTTGATCCATTATCAACCATGGATCCATATTTTTCTCATGGACGTTCCCATAGGAAATCAATGTCATAAAACATAATTGAAGGAGGTTCCCACTTCCTTGCAACAAATTTATCTGCATTAATGAATCCATTTAGTGGATGAGAATTATGAGTTTGTGGTGGTTCTCTTTGATCTTCTTAACTTAATCATATGAATGTTACCTCCATCATTCAGTGGATTACTATGGTTTGTAAGAGGATTGGCAAATATTTTAAAATGTTTATTTGGTGGAGCTATTGATTCATTCAAATTATTATTGATTCTCTCCACTTGAATTTGGTTTCTATCACTAAGGTCTTGTATCTTATCTTTCAATGTAAATTGAAGATTTTAATAAAATTTTATGATAATCACAAATTGTTTTTATGTCATAATACTTAAGCAATAAACTTTATGGATCCAAATCTATAATACAAGGCAAGGTGATCATATTAAATTCAATCAATATTTTAAACACATTATGGGGACTTTCACTTAATCTTGTAAATTACCTACGTTTTCTTTGTTGAAATAACACTAGCCTATTAGATGGTTGCTCCACATAATTCATAACATTTTAGGCCTCACTATTATGTTGAAAGGTATTTTCATTACACTTATCATTAAAATTTGTCTTTTTATAAATGGCCCTAATGGAGATTTGGGCATTAGACCCATATTTTAGTATATTTACTTCTAAAATTTTGATCTCAAATATTCTAACTGCATAATAAAGCCATTGAAAAAAAATTAAGTGTTAAAAACCATTTTTCTCTTAATAGATGGAAGATAACTTTGAGGAAAGATACAATAAATTTCATTATCAAGTAATTGATGAGTCATTTAGTATCAATATAATTTAACATATGCACATACTCACTAATAGTCTCATCAGTTCCTTGTTTAATTTGAGCTATTTGTACAAAGGTAATCTTCATGTTAATGATGATCAAAACATGAACTAAATATTCATAAACTAATGTTGTAAAATCATGCAGCTCATCCACATGGTAATGCATAAAACTAATCAAGTTCATAGTCCTTCATGATTATTAAAAATATCTTAGTCAATAGTTTAACATTGTGAGAAAAGTCTAAGCAATAAGAAATGAAAGATGTAATATGATAGGAAGGGTCTCCTTTTATATTGAATAATTCCAACTTTGGAGCCATGAATCTTATTAGAAAAGGGTATGCAATAAACTCATAAGCCAAGGATTTAAGTAAAATACCATTCTAAATGACCCCATTCTTTTTATTTTGAGACCTTTGGGATAAAATTTGATTCTGACTTTGTAGGTCACACAATTTATGCATATATTAGTCAGTTTACGATTTAGAGGAATAGTGATAGAATAAGTTGAATAGAATTTTTTTAAAGATAATCAAGTTGAGAGGTGTCATAATAAATAAATAATTGAAAAAAAAAAATTTGAGAGCCATGTTGAGAATTTTGAAAAAAAAGGAGGATGAGCAAGTGGAGGGTGTTGAGGAACTTAGAAATTAATCAAAGTATTTTGAGAATAAAGAGAAACATTAACAATATTATATGAAATAGATGCATGATGATAAATGATTTCAGTATAATATTCTAAATTGAATACATTATTATGCATATAATTTTTTCCCTTAAGTGCTTGATCTACATTATTATCATTAAAAATCCATTATTCTCCTTATAGGGCATGTCTTGCACCATAGTCCCATATCAAGCCTCTTATTTAAGGGTTTTTATTTTAACATCTTCAATACATACAACAACTAAGTTATCTCATTATGGTGAGTCAAAATATATTTCATTAAGTTTGCAAGGTCTGGTACTCTTTTTGATTCATCTGGTGGTTTTTATCATAAGCATTATCACCTTGGGATATATTCATACCATTATCATTCAATGGAATGTTAATATCACTTGTTAAAAAATACAATAATAAGAGAAACACTAACTTCATTTATAGATTTTTGTTTCTTTCTCAAACAATATCTAAGATCAACCAAAGAAATATCAAGCAAATAAATATGATTATAATTTATCCTAACCCTCTTCCTGGTTGGGGTTTTAGATATAATCAATTTGAATCACATAAAAGGAAAACATACATGACATGAAAAGACCCTAGGGTTTGAAAAATATGTAAGAAAATCAATCTATGGTTTTGAAAGGCACACATAAGAGCTAGGGATAATATATTTGAAAGAATAGAATGAAACAATCCCTATAATAACAAAATATATCACCAATGAAAGTGAGATATGATAGGATCTAGGCTCACAAAGCTCTGATACCAATTGTCAGGATCCCACTCCTTAAGAGTATACTTGATTACCTTTGTATAAGCAACTAAACACGGAATTAAACCAGAAGTAATATGTAACTAGAATTCAAAAACAACACATAATATGAGAGACAATACAATCTTGTATTAATACTCTTCCAGAAGGAAATACAATGAAGAAATCACACTCTTCCCACACCTCTTGGGTGTACCAGTAATTCTCCCTCAAGAGTTCTCTCTCTCACACAATCAATTACAACCACAACTCAACAATGAGTTGTTCCCTCCACCAGTCAGTAATAATACTGCTAGTCCACCAAGTACTCAAAGTACTCCAAGTAGATCTCCCTGATCTTGCACACCTGTAAATCAACTGATCTTACTTACCATGTAGATCTCCCTTGATCTTGCACAACCTGCAGATCAACTGATCTTACAACTGGAAGGATCTCTTCCCTGTCCTTGATTACAATACCGCCCCATGGGTCTCTTAAATAGATCCCATAAAACAATAATTAGACTTTCTAATTACAATAATTAGAAACATAGACTCAAGACTAAAATTAGTCTTTTACATGCAAACTAACTGTCCGTCTAAAATTAGACTAGTTCTAGAAGCGCATGTAAACGCACACACACACACAGGTTGCCAACGTCGGTTCCTGTCTGACTGATGTCGGCCAACCCATAATCGATGTTAGTTACTGTGTAGCTGAATATGACTGACATCGGTTGATCAGACCGACGTCGGTTGCTCTGACACTCAACAACCTCCTCCATTTGCATCAGTGAAGCTTTTAGCTCCACAACTTAACAAGATATAACCCTAGAAGGCTATAAAACATGCAATAAAATGTAGGTTCACCAAATTGCAATATGAATAAGTGGATTGAGATCAAATTTGTATCATGTCTATGCATAAAAATGTAATTAATCCTATTTAAGTGTAAAACAATAAAATCATATAGTTTTTAAATGATTTCCACTGTAATAATTGAAAAGAGAAGTGTTTAAAATAATATGTAATTTTTCATAAATATAAACACAATAGTCACATGATGATAATGTAAAATAGGTTCAAATAACAAGATGAATCAAGCCCATATAAATGAGTAAAATAGAGAATGCTCCAAGAATCATAGGGCTACTCCTGAAATCATAGGGTTGTTCTTGAAACCATAGGTACATTAATTTTAGTAAAAAACTTGAGGGAACTAACTTGATGATTTTTTTTATCATGTTTATGAATCCAAAGGTTTTAGGCTCCAAAATCTTTGTCCCATTTCATATATTCCATGCAAATCCATGAAAAATTGATCTCCTTCAAACACTAATATGGAAATTTAACCTTTTTAAAGTAAGGAAAATATTTTTTCAGGGGTCTATGCTTAGAATTAGCATGTATTTTAGGCATTGATTACTTATCTTTCCCCTCAACAACTCACAATACCAAAAATAACAAGCCAAGTATAATTGAATTTAACCATGTAATCAAGTGTGATATATTAGTGTATACCTTATTATGACTTTAAATGTTACAATGAATGTTTGATTTCTTATAAATATAGTAATATATACTTACAATTTCTTTAGACTACTCAAGGTCTACTCGAAGTGCTTGAATTAATTATTTGTGCTCATTTAAAATATATCCTAAATGAACTAATACACCTGTATGTTTATAGACTTCTCAAATATAAATTAGGAAATTATTGACACACACAAGGGTTGGGAAATCCAACAAAGGTGGAACCAATATCCTGGGGAACTAAAAAAGTTAAAAAAATGATGTAATAATTATTCTAACTATCTGACATAATTCATAGATTAAGACATTATTATTTTTAATTCCTCAAGCATAAAGTATTTTTATATATTTTCTTCCTTTAAATGCATTTGTATATTTTCACAAATGTAAATAACTCAAATTCAACAAATAAATAGTTGTGGATACTTATATTTCAACTTCTTTGACCTCTTTCATTTTCTTATTATGAATATATAAGAGATCATTTTCTACCCTCACAATGATACCATGTCAAAAACTTAAGACTTATGTAGGTCATAAATTTACAATGTATAAATCTAAATCTAGTGTTATTTTTTTAGTACATAATTTTTTATAATACCATGTTAATGTTATATTATGGTCTTGCAACAACAATGCCTTACATGGACCATAAATTCATTTGCATATTTTACATAAGTACCCATCTTACCCATTAGCATCAACAACCATCAAAATAATTATTCAATTTAAATTAGAGATGGGGACTTTTGAAAATTAGAAACGTAAATTTCTAAAATTGGGAGAATTTACAAGGAAGTGAGTAAAAGAATCTTGCAAAAGAGATTTCTAGAAAGTTCAAAAAGTTAAGATAGGCAAAAAGTATATATTTTTTAAAGAATTTGAAAGGATATAATATAACTCTAGGTTAATACATTGTGCAAAATAATTGATGTAATGAAATTATCATTAGTAATTAATTTTTGGAGTGCCTTTTCTCAACTAGTTATTAATGTCAATTGATGTAATGAAAATTTTATTAGTAATTAATTTTTGGAGTGTCTTTTATCAAATAGATATTTATGTGTACATCTTTGAAAATTTGATAAAGATGAAGGATTTTGTGCGTGAATTTATGTTTTCATGTTGTGTTTGTGTACTTTGACTTAGTTAAGTGGTTGGTAAGTATTCATTTGACCCTCAACAATTTCATATTGTATGGTAATAGTGTCACATTTTAAGTTGAGTAATATCATTTTTTTTTGAGAAAATAATTTAAAATTATATTGTAAGCACAAATAATGGTTGACATAGGAATACCTCTTAAAAGAGGAAAAAGAGGTCAATTGAAAAGAGTTGAGATTTTCGAGACCATGCAAACTATAAAATTTGTATTAAATGTTATGAAAGTAAATCAATGATGAAGAAATTTTACATAACCCTAAAATAAATTGATGTTGATAAGAATATCATGAATTCTAACCACAAGGGTGGATTTAAAGCATGGTTATTAAAGTCATTTTCAAAATGGAAGGTAAGTTTAATATTAATACCCTTGAAACCCCTGCCTTTTTGTAAATTTAAATCTTAAGAACTTATAGATTATAGTATAGATTTCAAAGATTATTTAGATTATGTTTTGATAGAGAAACTATAAAGAGTTAAATTTTCATGTACCAAGTTGAAATATCACATTATTTGGAAGAAATATGTTTAATTAAAAATAAATAAATGATTAAATGAAAAGATAAAAACATGGAATATGATGGTTTTGAAATTAGAGGGGATTTTTTTAAAGTTAAGATTATCATTTTAGTTTTCTGAAGATGTAAAATTAAAATAAATCAGAATGAGTTGGGTGTGAAATATTGTTTTGGGAAGTTTTACAAGATGATTTCAAATTTAGAATAATAAGGAAGACGAGGAGAAAAACTCCATGCATGGAAATGGCCTTTATTCAAGATGATTTCGATATGCTTAATTTGGGTTATGTAAAACATGTTTGTCATATAAATTTTAGGTAAAAATAAAAGTTGTCAATAAGACAACAAAATGTAAGAGGAAGAGACAACCTAGGTCAAAAGAAAATTATTGGTAAGAACAAGTAATTTAATAAATTAATATGGATTGCAAATGAGATCCTCATGAGATTCACATAGATAAATCATTTTATCGTGAATGAAGAGGATATGGAAGAAGATATGTAGGTATAATACTTTAAGTAATTTTCTTTAGATGTGGCCAACATGAACACATGACATATGAATGGTTAGAAGCAACAAATAGAAACATAACTAAGTGTTATGCATTTACTTGTACATAAATTAATCTAGCAATAGAATTAAAACAAGTATGCACTAAACTAAAATAAGATAGCAATATTGTATTGAAATAATAGAAATAAACTGCAAAGTATTAATAACCTCATTGAGGGAGAAATCTCATTTAAGCATGAATCAATACACATTAGATGATCCTTCCCCTTACAAAGCTCTCTATTTAAACTAATTTACCCAAGAAATATACTACTTACCATACATGTGGGATAATAAAAAATAAAAAATGGGATGACTTACAAAGTATATGCATCCAATATTTTATTAGTAACACCTAATATAACTAAAATAATTAGGACTAAGGGGTTATAACATGCCCCCCCCAGAAAAAAAATTTATTTGTTCTCAAAACTTGAGATGAGAAAATTGCTAATGTAACTCGAGTACGGGTTCCCATGTTGCATATTGCATTATTGTACAACATCTCTGTGATAACATGGTTATGGAACTAGTGGGAGTGTCCATATAGGATAGACTTAGGTTATAAGAGGATATGGCATTAAATTTTGAGTTTGATGAGTGCATTTGGGTTCGAACATGCTAAAAATAAACTTCTTCAAACAACATGCATGGAAAACATAATGGACCTTGGACGAGGAGGGGAGCTCTAATTTGAATTCCACACGACCAATCTTATGGATCACTTTATAAGGACTATAAAACATGGTTACTTATTATGTCCCTTCAAGTTTAATGAGGACTAATTATAAGGTTGTAGATAGAGAGAAAAAAAGTCATCTATGTCAAAACCTCATTTTGAGTGGTTTTGATTGGCTTATTACTTCAAGAAACTGAAAGAAACATCAACAAGATCATTCCAAGCCCAAGATTTGAAGAATTAACAATGAAAACATCACAATAAGAGTTGTAAGAGATAAAAACATGATATGTAAAGACAAAGGCAATATCATATAATATCCTTAAAATAACTTCTATATTATAAAGGATAGGCCTTGTATATATAGGCAAAGACAAACAAGAAGTAATTCAAACTAACCAATGTGGGATAAATGAATAAGAGGACAAACTAAAAAAAAATAAAAAAACTATTTATATAACCTAGCAAACATGAGAAACAACTCTAACACCCCCCTCAAGTGAAGCTAGGGGATAAAGAAATCTAAAATATATAGTAGCACATCCCTAGTATGAGTCCTGACAATAAGGCTTGATCAGGTACTCATGTATAATATATATATATGAAGTGGAGAAAGTAAGAAAACCCATAGGAATAAAACTACACCGTCCCTCCCCCCTCCCCGCTGCCACTTGCCAAATGATGTAAATGAGAAAAAATAAGGAAAGGAAGAAAGGGAGGAATTAATGTGGAATCCCCCTAAGGACAACTTCCTTCACCCCACATGAACATCCATACTATATATCTTGTGTGGATGGAAAGGATGTAAGGAACCATCTACATAGGTGGTGAGATAGTCCCAAAAATAAAATGTTCTTATCATTAGTGTACCTTCTTCTTGAGTGCTACAAATATGATATCCTAAAGACACATCACCTATAGAAATAACAAAGCCAATAGGAGAGACAATACCCTATAAGAGTCTGCTAAGACCTCCATGAGTGTATCCCATAAAGTGAAGTATGTAAAGTTCAAATCCAAGAGTATGTTTCTCAAAGGAACCAAACACATAAGCGGGTGGATCTAAAGTGGGACAAGTAACAATTATAGTAGCAAGAGCAACAACAAGCTTTAAAATAGAATGTGTAATAGTAATATGTTTTACATGAAAATCACCATCTAAACACATATCCTCATAAACAAAAAGAGTAGGTGATGAAAGAAGAAGAACTATGGTAAAATAAAATTCATCTTCAAGAAGTCATGATGGTGTCTTGTCCATGATCTCCAAAAGTGATGGTGAAGGTGCCACATCCTCAAGAATCATGTTCTCTTGATCAATGAAATGAATAGGAAGAGAACAAACTATATGAAGAGTAATAGGTACCTCAAACAAACCATCATCAAATGACAAGTCCTCATTAAAAATTGAAGGAGGAAAAGTGAGAGGTATAGGAGGTAAGAATGCCTCATCTGGATCACCATCAAGAAGTATGTCCTTGCAAAATGAAAATAAATATTGATTCATGTCACTAGTAAAGAGTGAATCCTCACTAGGAGGAGAATAAGGAAGTGCCAATATTGCCTCACCCATGTTACTATCAAGAATCAAATCTTGAACAACATCAATGTCATCATCAAAAGATAAATCCTCACTAACAAAAGGAGAGGGAAATGAAACAGAAGGAGGTGGAGTAAAAGAGAGTGAAAAAGACCCAAAAGACTTAGTATCCTTTTCAAATAAATCTACAATAGTGTCCCAAGATTCTTTTGGTGATGTGGCACATGTGACATAGCACTATAAATTATTTTAAACATGGAGGTGAATCAAACAAAGAGCCTCATCTTACATGGATGAAATCCAAGCAAGATATTCCTCATCTATAAAGTGAGGAATATTGCTAAGCACCACTAACCACAAGCATTTATATTGAAAGTGCATCTGCATTTTGAGTTTCCAAATAATGTATTTGGAAGTGTTGAGGGGCTCCATTATCAAAATACAAGGAAGAATTTGAGAAGAATAAAGGATAACCTCCCCAAAAATAACAATTCCTTCAACAAGGATAAAATAAACCCCATAAAAAGTGTAATTCCCCCCCTAAATTTTTCACTTTATAATATAAATGACCCAAATGGATGGAGAATTAAAAAACATACACTTTTGAAAAAAAATAGTACTCGATTTCAAGTCACAATTCAAAAGTTATAGTTTTTACAAGTATTTCATCATTAAAATGGGTCAAATAAGTATAAATTACACAAAAATTAAATGCAATAAGGACAAAAAATGCTTTACCAATTCATAAATTTGGAATAAAAACTTAAAAAAGATATTTCTAGCAATTATTTTGGCAAAAACCAAGCATAGTTTGTCAAAAATGGGTGAAAGCCAGCTTCAAGAAAACTTTTTGCAAGATCCAAAAAAATCAGCTGAATGGGCCCTATTGTGACATCCTAAAAGGTCATATGGCCTAATGAAAAATGGTTCTTCTTATTATAGTCTAAAATTATACCTAAAATAATATCTTTTGTAAGAATCAAATCTCAAATTATAGATCGTACAACCTCAAACTAGAAGAAAACTGACCAACTATCTAGATGATGAAGACATATTGCTACAATAATTTTCAAGCTACCAAAAGAGCTGCACGACCTAATCTAAAATGCTTCTAGCTAGTATGGTAGGAAATATTAGACTGTTAAATAATTTTACCATGTTTCATATTTGAAAAAATAGATCCATACTGCATGTGGTGAGAGAAAACTGAACAGGGGGCATGTATGCACCAATAGACCAATTAACATGTTTTTGAGTAGAAGGGATGTAAGACCTAGTATTTGGAAATTTTAATAAATTTTAGAGGAAATAAAACTCATATTTATATTCCCATGTGCTTTTAGATTGGGATTTTGATGCATGTATGGCCTAAAACCATAAAAAAACATGCATAAATTATCTAAAAAGCTTCCAAAACAAACTTAAACATGGATCTAGCAAAATAAGTACCTAATGGTACAACCTAGGATCTGTATGACCTAGTCTATGACAAAAAAAATAGATCATATATATATATATATCCACTTCACCAAGAATAAATTTTGATAAATGGACAAACTCTTGTAGCAACAAACTCGTAAATGGATGGTTGCAACACCTACTGCTTTGATACCATGAAAAGAATGTCAACAAGATCATTACAAGCCCAAGATCTGAAGCATTCATAGAAAAAACATCACAAGAAGAGTTGTAAGTGCTGCAAAGATGATATATAAAGACAAAGGCAATATCATATAATATTCATAAAATAACTTCTATATTACAAAGGAGAGGCCTTGCATATATAGGCAAGGACAAACAAGAAGCAAGTAAATCTAAACACTGTGGGTTAAATATACAAAAGTACAAATGATGAAAAAGAAAAAGAAAATATATAGAACCTAACAAACATGAAGAACAACTCTAACAAAAACTATGTGCCAAATGGAGTTTATCCTTGAGATTTCGAAGGATATTTTCACACGTGTTAAGTGTGGCATCAACTACTTATACCTTGGATAGTCTTGGAAGATATGTTTGAAGATAGGGTATTTGTTGATCATAGATAAACTGATAAGGTGCCATTTTTATGGTAGTGTGGAATGTCGATTTGTATCACCATTCAGTGAATGTTAAAAATTTGACCCAATGATTTTGTTGATCATAGGAAAAATAACCTAGATAAAACTTCAAGCATTTTTTAACAATGTCTATTTAACCTTATATTTTTAGATGGTAGTAAAAAATCATTTTGAGTTGGGTGTCATAGTGTTGGAAAATTTCATTCCATAAGAGACTAGTAAAAATGGAATCACGGTCACAAATAATTGAAGCAAGTATCCTATAGAGCTAAAATATTTGATCAAGAAAGATTTGGGAAACAATAAAGGTAATAAAAGGATGGGTAAGGGCACATAAATGAGAATAATTGGAGAGACAATCCACCACCAGAAGAATCATTGATCTCCCTCCATACTTTGGTAGCCCTACAAGAAAGTCCATGGAAATATCATACGAAAACCAAATGGGAATAGGAAATGGATAAAAACATGCCTAGTATTGAGACTTTCAAATTATAAAATGCTACATTTTGTAATTTTCAATGGTGTTTAAACTATGAATTTCATATAATATTGAGGGAGAAATGAGAGTCATTCACCACTCTAATTTTTTTTATAAGGTATATTTTATTTCATCAAGTGTAGGGTTTTCTCAGTCTACAATATTGATTATAAATTATGTACCAAGGGAGTGTATTTAATTGTAATAGCAAACTAAAATCCTTGGTTCTTAAAATTGGCTAAGTATTGAATCATTGTCAAAGATATCAATCCTTTAGATTTATGTTGATATAAAGTCATGAGTTCACTTACATAAAAGTGATGATTTCATCCCCATTATTCACCTCAAACCATTTGATCAACAACCCTTGACAAAGAAAAGGTCTTTGCCATTTGATGTAATTTTTATCTTGTTTTGACAAAACAAGGGACACATATCAGAATGATTAACTTACAAAGATACAAAAAAGGGTGTTGGTAGTAGACTTTGAAGTATAAAATTGCATAGTAGGTATGAGTGACATGTGTGTGATGTATAGTATTTTGTGTAATGTATAACATTTTGTATGTATGTCAAAAATATGTAAGAAGATGAAAAGATGACTTTGTCATAGAAATGAAAGGTTAGGAATGTGAAGTGATAGAGTGTTCATGAAAATTTATAAATTTTATTTATTAATAAATGAAAAGAGTTCTACTTTATGAGATAATAGAGAAATTTTGATGGTTCAATCAAAAAAAAATTGTGTTATTTGTTTGCATTATTTTCTTTGTTCTGTTTGAATCCATGTGATTAAACTAAAAGAATATTAAATGTATATCCATTAAGGATGAATAAAATGAATGAATAAATTTTCCATGTCCCATCTACAAAACTAATAATTAAAATTTGTACAATACAATCCTTAACATGTTTTGATGGTTTTTTCTAGGAACCTTTGCTAACAATGGTGCAGTCAATCTGGGACTCAAAACATGTTGAAATAATTATTTAGTCAAAGAGATTTATAATGATGGTTGGATGAAAGAGTTCATAAATTCATAGAATAAGAATCCAGATGAATTGGAAGCACTATGAACAAAATCATAATTGAGCAAATTCATGGAGAAATCAATGAAATTTTATGGTGCAAGTTACTTGAACTATTAACAACTTGGTTGTCAAGACTCGAATATTATTGCTTTAAGCTGAGAGAAATAGAGCACTTTGTATTGATTAAATAAAAGTTAGAAAAGATATGAAACATATACACTAATTGTACACATGTGATATATCATTGGCTAAAAAATCACAATTGATGGATACATCCTTGAGTTCTCCTTATGAAGATACATGTGTTTGAATTTGTGCAAGATTTATTTATAAGAAACATTAAAGGGAAATACCTATGCTTCTGTAGATATTGATTGTGGATAAGGCTAAGGTGACAATCCTAGCCTATATGGAGTAGTCTTACAAGGCACTGTTGGCCATTTTTGGCCCACTTATAAATCTCTTGCATGGTTTGATGAAGTAGTGGATCAAAGGCATACAAATGGATCCAACATTTACAAATAGAGAGGATCTAAGCAAGGTTTTCTAAGGATCCACCAATAGTGTTCAAGGATAAGCCTGAAGCCAAAAGCTAAGTGCAAAATCTTTTATTTAGCTAAGTCTTTACTTGTTCATTCTTTTAGACTTTGTGGGGACTAAGTGTTTCTTTTCTTTCGGGACTCTTTTTCACCAAGTGTTTATTCTTTAGAGGTTTTTTTTTTGGGTTTTTGTCTAAGTGTCAGGATTTATTTTAGACATTTTATCTGAAGAAATTTTCTTGAAGGATATCTTTTTGAAGGGATTGTTTTAGACATTTTGTCTAAAATAACTTTGCTGAAGGGTTCTTTTCAAAAGGCAAAGACCATTTCAAAACTTTTGAAATACCATTTCAAGAATTCTGAAGGGTATTTTCAAAGTGAAAGGAGCTTTTCAAGAATTTTGAAGGGTCCATTTCATTTTTTCTGAAGGGAAATTTTAAAAGGCTGAGGGGCACTTTTCAAAATCTAAAAGATCCCTTGTAAAAAGTTTGAAGACATGATTTCTTTCAGATAAATTGTTTGAAAGAAAAGTTCATCTCAAAGTGCTGAAACAATTCCTTTGGGAGAAAAGTCCAAAATAATTCATTGGAAGGAATAGCCCAAATAAAAGTCAATGAATTCTTTTGAAAAAAATGCTAAAACAAATAGCCAAAAGAGATAAATTCAGGAAAAGAACTTGAGGAAATTCTTCTGAAGGAATTGTTCATAGGAAATGGCCGAAGAGGAATTTTTTTGAAGGAATTGATGATATTTGTGTCAGTGTCCAAGTTTAAGCTCATAAAATAGCCATTGGGATTCAAATATCCCATCACAGGCCTACAAATGTTAAAATCTAAACCCCTGCAAGTAGTTGTTTGGATTTGTATGGACCTATATTGACATAAATGGGTATAAGAAAATAAATGTCCTTAGCATGGTTTTCCATCTATAGGAAAGATCTGATCTAGGTTTCAAGGTAGGAGCTTGAAGGTGAAATTAATAGAGAGGTCCTCATCCTTCGATATGGCCATCATCTCTGAAAAATGGTCATTCAATAAAAAAACAACATGGCTCGGTCTAGATTCAAAGTTATGGGGATTTTGTCCTTATACATGCAAATTAAGTAAAGGATGGCATGGGGATGATAGATGAAAATGAGGTGATTAGAAAAAGGAGCTCAAACATTAAAGATGTTCTTGGAGAATTTTTTATCTTCTAGCATCATTTCTAATCGATGAGGGGCTCGAGGAGATTTGAGGTGATCTTGGATGGTTCATTTCATGGTCAAGGTAGTTACATACTCTGAATGCAAAAGAGTTTAAGGACATAGCAGTGGTTGTAGCCATTTATGACCCCTCTCTCTATTTTCTCAAAAATCCCCCTCTTTTCTCATCCCTTTTTGCTATATATACAAGATTCTATGTTTAAAAAGAGATCCCTCGACTGGAGATAGAGTCACTTTGTCAAAATCACTTTGTAAACACTCTCTTAAAACAATAAGATAAAATTTTATGATCCTAGCTTGAAGTCAAGTATACATTATTAGAGTTTAACTTGTAGATGTATGTCCCTTTTCATCATCTATATATTCTCTATGTATCTTGCTTTAATTATTTTGGTTCCTTGTAGGTTTTTTGAAGTATTAGACATTGGTCCCTTTCTTTAAGTGTCACAAGTTCATAATGTCTCATACAAACCTATTTCTTTTTGTCCTTCAAATTGTAGGGTTTCCCTTCAACCTCCACACAAAATACTTATGCTTGTGGCCTTGTGATATGATCAAATTAGTCTGTGTCTTGGTTAGGTTCATTAGTAGTTGTTAGGGTTTCTAAGTTGAAAGTGGATCATTCCATATTTGGTGCATCACCATCCTTATCTGAGATTTCTCTTTCATGTTATCTTTATCTCCCTTTTCCTTAGTTAGTAGTAGATTTGAGTATGTGAAACGAGCTAAAGTGAAGCATCTGAGGAGCTAACCTCATTAAAAATCTTAGAGGTCCAACCTCATTACAGGATACCCATAACTTGAGTTTATTCCAATATTATAGCTGGGAGTGAGAGATCCTGAAAAACTCTCCCACAAGGGTGAAATTCTAGCCTAACAATTTCTAGCACACCTAGTGGGACCACATTGTTCATTGAGTGAAGAGTTTTGGTGTTCTCTTCATCCAATTAGCCTTTTAAGGCATGTGTGAAAACACCAATAGAAACTCTAAGTATTCATACACTAGTATGAGCATCTCACATGCCTAATCATCATTTTTTGGTATGTATAATCAATCATCTTTTGATCAATATGCTTATTCTCTACCTCAACATCACACTTATCAAGCTAATAATGTTTACGTATTCCCCCCAAGTGGCCCTCAAACAACCTATCAACCCTATTATGGCCTTTTCTCCCCTCCCACTCCTATATATGACCAAGATCAATCTCCTTTGCATTCAAATCAATATGCTAATTCCCTTTGTCAAGACTATGTTTATCCTGTTACATCCTTGTCAAGATTCAAGAAAGCATTATAAGATTATATTGAGTTGATAAGGGAGATTGGTAGGGGTTTAAAACTTTCTTCAGTCATCCCTATTCATGTTCTATAAAAGGCAAGGAGTTCTCTTTAGTTAGCAAGAACAAGTGGTCATTTTTTGAGGATGAATAATGGGCAGTTTGTGAGAGGGACAATAAGGTGTGATTGAGAAGCATAGTCCAAAATTTAGAAAGTGTGTTGATATCTTATGAAGATCAACAAACTCAATGCAATCAGTCCTATGTGTCCTCTCCCCTCTAAGAGCCTCAATCTCAACCTCTAAAGGTTTCAAATCAACCCCCTAGTCAACTTTGTCGAGGTCCATCCTTGTCAAGATTCAGAGAAGAAATACTGGACCAAGGGAGAGCAATCATGAAAATAAATAAGGAGGTTGGACTTGGACAAGAATTCCCCATTCATGCCATGGATGGGAAAAGGAGATTATTGCATAATTTTTGGAGTGTGTGGGCATCTATTGAAGGAGGTGACTATCCACACATTGAGAAGAAAGCGATGAAGGAATGGATACTCTCAATAGAGGATATGTTGACTCATTGGGAGGATGAGTATGTCAAAACCAAACCAATCAATTTATCCTCTCCTACCCCTATTCCCATTCCCACTCAATATTTCAAAACCATCCCACCATGTATCTTCTCCTACACCTTTGACCTTCATTATGTCATGCCCTCTCTTGTGAAACCACCCTCTCTTATACTCGTTTAAAAATAAGAAAATGTGGATGTTCCCTACACATTTCCATCATGAAAATCAGTTCAGAAAGGCATAGAGAAGAAGAAATAAGTGTCAGTTGTGGTGGTCTAAGAACCAGTTCAAGAGGAGGAGTTAATGGTTGAATATAATAAAAAAGAGGTGTTAGCTCAGATCAATGAGTTTACCCTACAAGGGTTATGAGACTTTTTCTCCCTCCCTCAAGAGCCACCAAAGAGACCACTCAAAGCACCTAGTTGGAAAGACACTCTCTCAAGCTGCAAGCAAGGTGAACTTTTTCACTCTCCCACCATCTCCCTCTTAGAGAAGGAGCCTCTTTTACAATTGATAGAGGAAGATTTTTTAGTCTCAAGTGATTCTTGAGAAGATGAGGTAATTGTGTATGAGGAAGAAATCTTGATAGGCAGCCCACTTCATTCAGAGGAGGAAAAATCAGGTTTAGAACAACCTTCTTGACATGGCTTTGACATTAATGAACCAAATCTTGAAGGGGACAATTCTCAAGCTGAATACAAGGAAGACCTTGAATGGACTACTAATTTTCTATTATACATAAATGAAAAAGAGGATCAAAACTAGGCACTAGAGGTTAGTCTACTTCAAAATGAGGTGTCAATTGAAGATGGCCCTGATATGTTCGAACTTGAGGAAGACAAGTGTGATGTTTTGGACATTGGTTGGTCAAATTAACCCTCATTTATAGTTTAAAATCAAGATGAAATCTTGAGTGAGGTTGATAAAGGAGACATCCCAAGGGCTCAATTGATATAATTTGAGAAACGTACCAATGAAGAGCCTGAAGAGTTGTGGTAGCAGTTCAATGCCATAACCAAAGAGTTTGAGGAGGCTAAGAGACATGACATTCTTCTAGAAAACTATAAGCATGATACTATAAGCATGGTCAATCCTGATTTTTACAAGAAAAAGGTGGAATAATATGGTCTTTTTGAGCCACCAAGTGAATAAAATGTAGTTGCTCCCAATAACCTGGATGAACTCTTCGTGCAAGGCTTTCTCAAGAGCGATGAGCAACATCAGTCAAGCATTGAGCCAATAATATAATTTATATAAATTGGAGACATGTTTGTCCCACTTCATCCATTGGGGAATAATCCAAAAGAGTCAGTAATCAGGCATCCTAGTCCACCTAACATGAGATCACAAAAGCAGGGTGCTTCTCATCCTTGTCTATTACAAATCAATGATGCTAAAAGTTTCCCATTTGACCCAAGAATAAGGTAATTTTAAGTTGTAGCCTTGTACATATTAGAGTAGATTTTATGTTTTTCCCTTCCCTAAGTTCCTTATGCACATCTTTTTAGTTGTGTGTTTCCCTTCCCTAAGTGCCTTATGCACATCTTTTCAATTGTGTGTTTCCCTTCCCTAAGTGCCTTGGGCGTGTTTGTTTTGTTCTTGTTGTCCTTGTTGCTTCAAGAAGAAGTTCCAAAATGGGTTAGTTTTATATCCAGTTTCAGATCAAATTAATTGTAGAGGCTAATGACCCCATACCCAATGGACTAGACAAGGCAACATGGTCTAGGTTTTCTTGCATTGATAGGCATGCAACCCCTATGAGTCACCAAAGATGTTGGCCATTTTTTACCAACATATAAAGCTCTTGCATGGTTTGATGAAGCAGTGGATCAAAGGCATAGAAATGGATCCAACATTTGCAGACAGAGATGATACAAGTAAAGTTTTCTAAGGATCTAACAATAGTGTTTAAGGATAAGCTTGCAAGCCATAAGCTAAGTACAAAATATTTTTTTCAACTAAGTCTTTACTTGTTCATTCTTTCAAACTTTGTGGGGACTAGTGTTTCTTTTCTTTCGAGAATATTTTTCACCAAGTGTTTATTATTTTAGAGGTTTTATTTTTAGGGTTTTTATCTAAGTATTGGGAATTATTTCAAACATTTTATCTGAAGCAATTTTCTCGAAGGATATCTTTTCAAAGGGATTGTTTCAGAAATTTTGTCTGAAACAAATTTTCCAAAGGGTTCTTTTCAAAAGGCAATAACCATTTCAAAAGTTTTGAAAGACAATTTTGAGAATTCTGAGGGATTCATTTCATTTTTTTTGAAGGGAAATTTCAAAAGGTTGAGGGCCACTTTTCAAAATCTAAAAGATCCCTTGCAAAAAGTCCGAAGACATGATTTCTTTCAGACAAATTTTATATGGGAAAGTGATAAGCAAATTGTCTAAAAGAAAAGTTCATCTCAAAGTGCTGAAATAATTCTTTCGAGAGAAAAGTCTAAAAAATTCCTTCGAAGGAATAGCCTGAAGAAAATTCAATGAATTATTTTGGAAAAAAAGGTTGAAACAAATAGCCAAAAGAGATAAGTTCAAGAAAATACCTCGAGGAAATTCTTTTGAAGGAATTGTCTACAGGAAATGACTGAAGAGGAAAAATTTGAAGAAAGTGATGATGTTCATGCCAGTGTCAAAGTTCAAGCTCATAAAATAGCCATTGGGATTCAAATATCCCATGGTGGGCATCAAAATTTGAACCCCTACAAGTAGCCATTTGGATTTGTATGGACCTAAATCAACATAAATGGGTATAGGAAAACCAATGTCCTTACATTAGTTTTCCATCTATAGGAAAGATCTGATCTAGGTTTCAAGGTAGGAGCTTATAGGTGAAATTAATAGAGAGGTCCTCATCCTTCGACATGGCCATCATCTCTGACAAACAACCATTTAATACAGAAGTAACATGGCTCGATCTAGATTCAAAGTTATGGGGATTTTGTCCTTATACGTGCAAAATAAGTAAAGGATGGCGTGGGGATGATAAATGAAAATCAGGTGATTAGAAAAGGTAGCTCAAGCATTAAATATGTTCTTAGATAAGTTCTTGTCTTCTAGCATGTTTGCTAATCAATAAAGGGCTCAAGGATATTTGCAGTGATTTTAGATGGTTCATTTCATGGTCAAGGTAGTTACATGCTCTGAATGCAAAAGAGTTAATGGACATAGTGGTGGTTGCAACCATGTATGACCCCTCTCTCTATTTTCTCAAAAATCCCCCTCTTCTCTCATCCCTTTCTGCTATATATAGGCTTCTGAGCCTAAAAAGAGATCCCTCAACTGGCAATAGAGTCACTATGTAAAATCGCTTTGTAAACACTCTCTTGAAGTAATAAGATAAACTTTTTTGATCTTGGCTTGAAGTTAAGTATACATTATTGGAGTTTAGCTTGCAGATGTATGTCCCTTTTCATTATCTATAGATTCTCTACGTAGTTTACTTTAATTCTTTTAGGTCCTTGTAGGTTGTGTGAAGTGTTAGACATTGGTCCCTTTATTGAAGTGTCACAAGTTCATAGTTTCTCTTATAGACCTATTTATTTCTATCCTTCAAATTGTAGGGTTTCCCTTCGACCTTCACACAAAATACTTATGCTTGTGGCCTTGAGATAGGATCAGATTAGTCCATGTCTTGGTTAGGTTCATTAGTGGTTATTAGGGTTTCCAGGCTGAAAGTGGATTATTCCATATTTGGTGCATCACTATGCTTAGCTTATATTTCCCTTTCATATTATCTTTCTCTCCCTTTTACTTAGTCAACATTAGATTTGAGTGTGGGAAAAAAGCTGAAGCGAAGCATTTGAGGAGCTAGCCTCATTAAAAATCCTAGAGGTCCAACCTCATTATAAAATACCCATAGCCTGAGGTTGTTCCAATATTGTAGCTAAGAGTGAGAGATCCTAAAAAACTCTCCCACAAGGGTGCAATTCTAGCCTACAACAGGTACTATGGGGATGTAGACTGAAGGAGGTGAATGATGAGGGAGTAAGATAATAACTTTGAACCTGAACCTAGAAGATGGAGGACATAGAAAATAAAAAGAAACTATAATTATGGGGTTGAATAGAGAGCAATTTCAATAAAAGTGATGGAATAAATATAATTATCCTCATGTAAATGTGATTAAAATTAGAATATATATTTCAAAGAATAAGGGATGGGATAGACCTCCAAGAGAAGTTGGATATTTTAGAGAGGGGAAATCAAGGTACCCTAAGAAAAGTAAGATTATTAAAGAGATTGAAGGGAATATACTAAATTGAGAAAGTGATTCACAAAAAGAAAAAGAAAGTGAACAAAAACAACATGAAAGGGTTTCAAAGAAGATACTAGAGTAGTTATATGGTAATTTTAGGAAGCATTTATAGGGGAAGATATTTTTTTGAGAGGAGGAAGGATAGTCTCTTGAAAAAGTGATGAAAATTCGTAGAGTAAAGTCAAGTTCAAGTTTAAGTTCAAGCAAGGAAAGTACCTAAAACAAGGATCATTCATTCCAAGGGGATGCATCCCCAATGCCTACTATGATAATATGATTAAGTATTGTGGAATTTGAGAGACAAACTAAGTGGTTTCACATTTCACAAACAGATTCAAAAAAGTAAGTGAAGAAACTCAAAAATTTATAGAGAATCAAAATATTAGTTCTACCAAACTAACTAAAGTGAATATAAAGATACCTATGAAGTTTAGTCTAAATCAACTAGTTATTTTAGGTGTGATCACAAAGAACATGGATTTCAATGCAGGAATTTTTGTAACTCTAACATTAAATGAAATGGTAGGTTAGGGTTGTCATTATTGATTATGCGAAGAAGTATGAGCTCATAGGATCCTTAACCAGTAGATATCTAGAATTATATACAAAATGAATCCAACCACATTTACCTTATGAGATTTCAAAAACCAACTAATAGGGGAATTTAAGATGTAGAAATGTATGAGCCAGACTATCCAAGATCTGAAGGAGATTCACTAGAAATCAAAAAAATTAGTCTCAAATTATGATCACAAATTATTTGATGTTATGAACTGAGTAAATTGTCAATTTTAGGACACAGATAAAATTGCATGATTTGTGTAAGGCCTACGACCTAGTATTAGGCTTTACATTGCACAAATTCAATTCTCTTTTAAGGTAGATACTCAATTAGTTGTGATATGAATTGAGCAAATTTAAGATTATGGATAAAGTCAACATATTGCTAAAATATATGCTAAGATAAACATTTTCTTGTGAAAATTAGAATAACTAAATGAAAATAACATGCCAAGGCTATCCATTTAGTGTAATAAATGTGGGAAAGAAGGGAATCATAAGAATGACTACCCAAAAATAAAAAAGGATTTCTATGATATATGTCACATCATAGGGCATTCCATGACAAATTATCATCTCCTACAACAATACGTAAAACAACCACATAATATGTATTGTAATTAGAAAAAAAACCAATAGTCATGATGAGAAGAATTGTAGAGCATTCCTAGAATTACAAGAAGACATCACTAATTATGTCTTCACAATAGCTGCACAATATATTCTAGTTACGAAACTAGAAGTTCCAAATGTAGATGTGAAGATGATGCAAGATACACATTTTGATCCTAAATGGATACCTAATTCACCCCAATACCAACATTAGGGCCTATCAGGATGGAAAATGTAGTTGCCTTAGTACCAAGTTTGATGTAGACATCCATCTCCATAGTACCAATAAACTTTGAATTTTGCATCTCCTCCATATAAAATAAGATAGGGTTCACCTTCCCCTTAGAGACAATATGGGGGATCTGATGGCCAACAAAAATAAGGGTGGGGTTATTCACATAGACATGGAGGATATCGAGGAGGATACTAGGGAAATAATCAAAACCATAGACAAGATAATAGACATGGCATACAACCTCTTATTTTCTACTTGTATGTGGAATATAATCATATCACACAAAATTATCCCTTTAATCTGTAACATCAAACTTATTATGTTTATTGTAGAATATCAGGGTAACACCATATAAAATATTACCAGTCTTAGAAAATCAAAGATAGGAAAAACTTGTGCATAATGTGAATATGCTGAACTTGCACTCAGAAGATCCTATGATTTTACAAGATGTCACATAAAATCAATATGACTAGTAGGGATTTACACCTTTCGAGATGCCCCAAGATCCTCTAATTAGAAAGGTTTAGTAAGACAAGTATCTTGATCCTATCAGAGAAAAGGTTATAATATTTGAAGTAGCATAATTAGTAAAGAACATATAGAATTAGAATGCTTTTGAAAGGGATCTTGTAGTTGTATATACATGAATGTATGGAATGATTGCTCATATTTTATAACAAGATGGAGTAGTTATGACTTTGATAGATGTCCTTATGTTGGTAAGTACTATGCACAATGAGGAGGCATCACAAATTTTTTTTATAATTTTTTAGATTACATGAAAATAGGACAAGTTCAAACTGATAAAGCATATGATATTTTAAGACCAGGAATTCATGGGATGTTGATTCTCGAATGGATATTGAAATTTTAGGGTATAAATTCCTAAATTTAGTCTTCAACTTTTAGTAAATATTATTCTTAGGTCTACATGGGATGCCATTGGATGACCTATTCTCAACTTCAACTTGATTACACTAAGTCTTATAGATTAAAAAAGGGTAGAATCCATTGGGAGGTTAAAAGATGTAGAAATAAAATTTATTGATCTAAGTCTGTGAGGATACTTTGAAGTCATTGAAATGAAACCTAATGAAATCCATTACCTATGTTTATTAGTAATAAGTGGGTGTATGATGGTCAAATAACCATAAATATAGTGGAGAATTAGTTAGAGGTGCATCAAGGAGATGAGATCATCATCATCCCATTTAAAACAATAAAGAAAAAATTGTACATTATCCCCAAAGAACTTGATTCACCATATGTCTATGGGGAAAATAGTTGCTTTAAGTTTGGCATAAAACCAAAGTTATAGGCTTTACATAGTAGATAGTTCATGTATTTCACTCAAAAGTTGTAAACAATTCCATAGATGCAACATACAAAGTAATTCTCAAACCAACTAGTCAAAACCATAGATAAAGTTCCATAGTTCCACATGGAATAATTCACGTCTCCATTTGTGTGATCCACCATGAGGTCCAAAGTAAACTTATTGTACTAGGTGAATTTGATAGATATGAACTACATAGAACCCATACATGATGGTACTCTAACATGGTAAGCTATGTCTTAGGTTAGTGGTGATTTAAACACATAGATGTTAAACTGGGCATGAGGATACCACAAGGTAAGACCGTTGAGAATGTTTTTTGCTTTTGAGTGATGATTACCTCAATAATTCATAATAGAGGATTTAGTGAAATTCATTTCCAATTTGGAACACTATGTTCCTAATATATACCTCTGAGTCAATGAAGTGATTTTTTTATCAAAGGTGTTGCTATGACATGGTGTGTCATTCACTGATCCAAACAATTCAACTATGAAGAAGCCTATGAATTAATGAGGGCCCAATTCCAAGTAGTGGATGTGATATTTCATCAATTGTCATTACTCTAATAAGGTCAATGCTATTAAATTCAAATCCATAGGTGTGTAGATATATGGTATTTGTAGGGTATGGAACCAAGATAATGGGTGCATGTGTTCCAATATACTTTATCATCTGTACCACGAGCATGGTACATGTACCAAGATCATAATCATGAGACTAAGAATTAACCATAGGTCCAACATGCTTTTAGACAAGCCTTTGTATTTTAGGATGAAAATCTCATAGTGTAAAAATATCTCCAAAAGCTGAAGATGTTTTTATGTCATGGATGGGAGGAAGACATAATGACTGTATAGGATCAAAGTTTGCAGAAGGAAGTGGCCAGGGACTTGAACAAAGCTATCAATTTTTCTAGGGTCAATAAATAGAAAGAATAATTCTTGTTTAATCCTTGTATTAGGATTATGGATAATGCAAATAAGGAAAATTCTAGTAATAATGTGGAAGGTTTAGATTTGATATAATTATTTAAGATCTAACAATGGATAAAAGAGATTAAAGTCAACATCACATACTAAGAAGAGGATATATAGCTATGAAACCTAAACATTCACAAGTAGAAAAGGTAAAGGAAATTGATACACTCTTCCAAATGAGCCAAAGAAGATATATCAATAAATAGTGTGCAAAACAATGGAAAACATTAGCACAAAATTTGTACTAAAGCTAGTGACCATTGGTGATTACTAGACACAATAAGAAATATCAAAAGGCATTCAATTTCTAGGAACTTACCATGATGTGTTTATTAAAAACAAATAAGAAGATAAGGGTGTAGACCTTTCATTGGGAGAGATTCATATCAACTTCAAAGAGTGCACATGACCTATAAATAAATGCCCCTATTGACTAAATCCCAATATGAAGCTAAAATTTAAGGCCAAGATTGATCGGATGTAAAAAGTAGGGATCATCGATCCAATATAAAAATTAGAGTGGGTAAGTATAATGGTGGTCTAACTTAAAAATTCAAGATATACTAGAGTCTAGAGTGATTATAGGGCATTGAATGGTACTTGTGTTATTGACCCATTTCTGAACCCTTTTATAGATGAAGTTTTCGAATCGATCATAGGGCATAAAGTGTACTTGTTCACATATGGCTTCAATGGATATCACCAGATTCTGATTGTATCATAAGACCAAATAAAGACCACTTTCAAAACAAAGTGACATTATTTTCATATAAGGTAATGCACTTTGGTTTAAAAAATTCTCCTATTATTTTTATATAGTTGTAGTCACTCCATTCAAAGACTTCATACATGATTTTCTATAAGTTTATCTCAATGATTGGGTTGTGTTCTCATTATTTAAAGATCACCTTTCCAAGTTACGTCTAATGTTAAAATTATGTTGAGCTCTACCCATCACTTTGAATTTAAAAAAGTGATTGTTCTTCACACCTTTTGGTGCTATTTTGGGACATATAATATGTAGCAATGGTATTTTGATAGACCAAGCTAAGTTCAGAATAATTGTGGGACTACCACCTCATTTAAGTTTGACTGAAATGCAATCATTGTTAGGACACATAGGGTATTATCACAAGATTATCACAGGGTATGCATTTATATACACTCTAATGGAAATACTATTATGCAAAGATATAAGGTTTGAATCATCTTTTGAATGCCAAACAACCTTTATATATTTGAAGCAAAGATCAGTAAAAATGTAATATTTGTATTTTTGAATTGGAGTAAACCCTTTCATGTCCACGTATATGCTTTGGTAACTATAGTAGGAGTTGTGTTGGCTTAACCCAAGGATGAGGACTCTGATAATCCTATCCACCTTACAAACCAAAAGCTTTTAGTGATTGAGAAGAACTATACCACCATAGAACAAAAATATCTAGCTATGGTGTTTGTGTTACATAAATTTAGGCATTATATTTTGGTTACACCATTCTAATTATTTACATACCACCGAGCTCTATCATATTTAATGAATAATCCCATTTTAGGAGGAAGGATAACTAGGTGGTTAATGTTATTTTAATAATTTTAGTTTAAGATTAATGTAAAGCTTGGAAGAGAAAATGTATGGCTAGATAATCTTAGTCTTATAAGGAATGGTGAAGAACATAAAAGACCACATGATGAGTCACTAGATGCTCATGTGTTTTGAGTATTTTTGATCCTAGAGAAGATGGAAGACATAGCTAACCTTTTAGAATAAGGGATCTTCCTTAAACACTATTTGGATAAGGATACAAATCAAATTGATATCAAGAGCATTTCCATTCAGTATCATAAATGGGATTCTTTATAATATGGGTAAGGATGATGTGTTATACAAATTAGCCTTGGATTATGAACAACCTCAACTACTAGAAGAATCACACCAAGGATTTGTATGAGAACACTTCAAAAGAGAATCCAATATGATAAAAATACAACAAAGTGGTCTTTGGTGTCCTACTCTATTTCAAGATGACCATAGAGTAAAAAAACATTGTGACATCTGTCAACGAGTAGGAATGCTAAATTAGAGGGTTGAAATGCCTCGTAATTTAATGCTAGCAATCCAACCATTTGAACAATGGGGATTCAATTTTCCAAGGCCTATTAACCCACCCTAAAAATGTAGTCATATTAGATATATAATTACTATGGTGAATTATTTTACAAAATGCATTGAAGTTGTTGCAATACCAAGTTGTAGTGCTAAGAACAACCTAATTCTTTTACGAAAACATCATAACTAGGTTTGGATTTCCTATGAAGTTTATTAGTAACAAAGGAACATACTTCTTGAATAACCACTTCAAGACTCTGACTAAAGAATTCATGATATCTCACCATAATAGCTAGCTTATCATCCTCAAGCCAATGCGCAGGAAGAAACATCAAACAAAGTTTTTAAAAAGATGCTTACACAAATATGTAACATGTTGATGAATGACTGGGAATATTAAACTCCTAAGATCCTATGGGCATACATGACCAATTATAAATATGTGATATGATTAACTCATTTCTAATTGGTCTATGGGATGGAATCAATAATTCCAATGGAATACATAGTTACTTGTCTAGGCATTGCATTGATTATGTGACTAGGAGATCATGAATCACTTTGGGCAAGGTTGTTTGATTTAACTTATATGGAAGAAACCAGGAATAGAGAAAGTTTGATGCAAGAGGTAAAAAAAATATCTAAAAAACATGACATGATCAAAATCTACAATCAAAGGAGTTTCACCCAGAATAGATAGTGTTGTTATATGATAACAAATTTTAGGCACATCTAGGGAAGTTATGCATTTGGTGGAAAGGACCATCTATTATTAACAAATTATCACAACAAGGAACTATAGTGCTTAAGGACCTTCAAAGAACCATTTTTCCTATGAGATTAAATGGTTGTAATCTTAAGCCCTACTGCTAGTGATATCCATGAATCTCAACTTGAAAAATGAGTGGGTGTTGAATAATACCATGTAGTTAGGAATTTGTTTTATAGTTTTCTTTGTGTTTATGTAAGGTTTTATTGTAGTTATGTATAGTGTGATCTCTATATCTTATACATCGATAATATATTCTAAAATTCAAAGTCACATATCATGAAAAGGAAGTATCAGAGCAATGAAAAGGCATCGACCAGTCAATGTCTGAGTGAATAAGCTAAGTCAACAAATGAGGTGTTGATGAAAATTTACAAATAAGAGATATCAAACAATAACTAACAAGGTAATTAATAACAATGCATTTCAAATATCACATCATTTCCAAAATAGATAGATGTGTCATATTGAGATAATATAAAATAAAGGAAAGTATTTAGAAGATAAAAGGTGGTGCATCACATAAGTCAAGGCCATTAATAAAAACATTGAATCTATGCCATGAAATGGTAAGGTCACATCACAAAAATTGAGGGAATTTAAATAAATAATAATAATAGTGTGAAAACAACTTAGCAAAATCAATGTGAAGTGTCAGATGATATGGGGTGAGGAAAATATAAAAATGTAAAGGCATAAAGGGGAAGACAAAGTTGCAAAAATTGAAGTAAATGAGATCTCTCTGTAATTCATTTTTTAATGGCTTATTTTAGTGAAGTTTTTGATGAAACTTCACTCTAGATAAGATAAAATGGATACGTCTCAACTACTCATCCCATTTTCCAACTTGTAGAATGAATAAATCTGTATTGTAGTGGCACTCAAACATATAATATATCATGATCTTGACCCCTTTGATTTCATTGATTTAGTTGAGACCACATTTTTTTCTCAAGCATAAGCCATAGTTTCATATCCAGGAGCCATAACCATATTAGATGGGATATGAGGATCAGACACAAAATTCCTAATTAAGCTCCCCACCTTTGGCTAAATAATTGAAGTAATGATGACTCTCTGGAGTCATTGTAATGAAGGGGCCTTACACTTTCCACAAGATGTTACCATCCACATCAATGCAACCACAATGGCATTAGAAATCAAGCTTCCAACAAAAGAGAAGTCTTTGGTAGAATATAAAACCAATAGCCCTCTGATTCAATTGGATGTTAAAGATAAATAAACATAAGCCTTTAGAGGAATTCCAATTGATTCAATGGATGATGTTGTAGTATGGATCCTAACAAAATGCATCACCAAGAGACATTGGAAAACAACTAAAAGTGTCTAACAAGAAACGAAGGGGGTCATCAACGTAATATATCACATGATCCAACTTGAGGAGGACTTAAATTGGCCACAGTTCCTAGTAACCAAGTTGATTACCAACATAAATAAGGTCATCACCAATGCATCATAGACCTTACACTACTAATTTTTGGTATTTATACTATATTTAACATAATTTAAATCCCTTCATGGTCCCATCACACTAGGTGTATACTATTTCCTTCCACCAAATTTAAAAGTATCGCATGAAATCAAAGAGGATAATAGTATGTGCAACTTTTCCATTTTAATAAATGGTGAATAGGAATTCAAAGCCTCATTTCCTCTCACCCTCAGGTACCTAATGATGTTTCAAAGTATGTACCTAGGATGGATCGTCATAGTCATTAAACTACATAATGGGATTTAGATATGAATCCATGAGCTTACAAAGCCACTGCTCACACCAATCTCCTTTATAACCATAATGGATGTACAAGTAGAAGTCTTGAGGCAAAAAGCTATGGTCATAAGATTAGTGCAACCATTCTGATCTATGCCACTTGGTGCAGACAAAATATTATTATAAGCATAAGAGGAAGAACAAAGACAAAAATAGGCACAATTAAAACCATCTATGTCATCATCATAAGGAGTCATAGGTAAGAGGAAAGATCTATCTCAGAAAGCATCACCACCACCAAAGAGGAAGACTTTCAATGCAAACCCAAAACTGAGTGATAAGAGGATTCCAAATATTTCCAGAAAGTATGATCTATCACAATTTGGGGTCATTACAAAGGAGGTATATAAATCCATGATGGAGGACATCTATAACAACATCTATTATGAGTATGAGGAGAAAGAGTTATTTTTATGTAAGGTAGTGCATACCTCCTAGCTATGAAATAATGTTTCAGTTGTAATTTTGGTCAAGATACCCACACCTCCATAGTCCATAATTGTGGATCTGATCATAAAAGAGGAAGAGAGAAAATGAAGAACAAAGTCTATTTTCTAAAGAAGAGCATTAGGCTCAAGCTCATTATCTCGAGTGACAGTAGAAATGCATACAACTATGCCACATATAGGGATGGAATAAGTAAAAATACATGAAAAAGTCCCAAATAAACATTAACACATAAACCATGCACTCACTAAACTGCTATTCCATCTACTATAGTCACATAATACATGGGCATCTTTGTCATAGTGCAATATTTTATAGAGGAAGAATCTAAAGAGGAATAAGGAATGGAACAACCCATGTTATATAGACCCACACATCCAAGTGTAATAAATAAATGTTAGTCCCACCTGATCATATAAATATAATGGGAATCAATCACATAGTGGTTGTTTCATTGTACCCTTATCCTCCTCCTTCCCCATAACATTCCCTAATTCCATCCCCTTCACCTTTACCCCCTTTACCATCATTGTCTATAGACTCCCTAACTTCACCTTGTATCCCCCAAACTAGTGAGTCCATGGTAGAAGATACACATAAAAAAACCATAGAATATCAACCTACAACCCAATAATAACCAAAGCAGGCTCAACCATAAGGTGACATTACACAACAACAACTACAGGAAATTATGAAAGCAAGAAAAGGAGTTAAAAGGGCCAAGAAAGCATAAGAAAGATCCAAGTTAGAGAAGGTCCAAAAAGAGGAATAAGAGTAAAATATGAAAGAATAAGATGAGAAAAATAATAAGGATGATGTAGAGGATAAAAATAAATAAGAAAAGGAAATAATGTAAAAGAATATGGAGCAAGAAGAAAAGGATACACAAGACGTAAAAAAAAGAAGGTAGAGTCTAAAATGACAACCAAGGATGTTGAAAAAACAAAAAGAGAGGCTCTTTGATAATAATAATATTAAAATAATAAATTTGAGGCTAAAATAACAACCAAATAAGTTGAGGATAAAAATAAAGAAGACATGCGTAAGTAGGAAGATATGAAGTAGAAATTTAAGAAGAGAAAGCAACCAAGGATGTTGTAGATTATATTAAACAAGTTGAACATGCATCCCAAGAGGAAAATACATAGGTAGAAGCATTTATCAAAGCATATGAGATAGAAATGAATAAAAAGGCTCAAATTAAATTAAATACTTAGAAAATCAATCTACAAGAATAAATTGATCAACAGATAAAGGAGGCAAAGAAGAAATTGATTCCTGAATTCTGATAACCTTTAGACACATTACAAGGATCAATATTGGCCCAAGGATGGGCATAATAAGAAGTGGCATAGAAAAAACCATAGTTTGGTATCCATTAGCTATGTGATGTCCAAGCACCACCTCTACAATGATCAACATTCATGCTCCCTATCGCTCAAATTTGATACTAGTCAACGTCATCACCAACTGCTAAGACATAATTTGATTTAGCCATTAAAATTCAATAGGCATCACTTGATGTTACCCAAATCACCTTGATAAATAATATTGAGGGAGTTACTGCATTTCAAGAATTGATTATGTATAAAGTGTTTGAGATGAAGCACGATTATATTTAGTTGAGAGAAAAAAATGTCAACTCGCATGAATGGCCACACAAGGCCTAATAAATAATTGATGATACTTTTCAAACATTGGTGGTTTATGTTCTAGGAGATCAGGTGATGTCTAAGGAGAATCATCTTACATCTTAAAATTACCTCAAAGGACTAGGTGGATGCATAGAAATTACAATAAATCTAAGTACAAGGTCAACACTTATGAGCTTAAACAAAAAGAATTTTCAAGTTCTTTGAAGAATACAACTAAGTTATTGACAATGTTTTCAATTAAGCCACACAAATTTCTTATAGCATGATTGCTTGATAATAACTTCAAGACACTTGGAACAAAGTGAATCCATATTTATCCAAGGCAGATAAAACAAAAGCAATCATGAAGGGTCAAACATCCACATCAGCTCAAATAAACACTACACTAAAAGAGTATCTTGCCTCAAGAGATAATTTCATAGAGAGCATGCACACATGGGGAAAATGAGATGCTCTATAGTATGTTTTTTCATACATACATAATGGTACATAGATAAGATGGAAGAGTTATTATAAGACATTCAACTTAGATTCTCCCAACACAAGGACATAATTGCTATCATAGAGAATGAAGACATTCAAACCATTGTGTAGATCTAAGATCCTATGTGCATGGTTATTAGCATGGTGAGGGACATCGTATCATATTATAGATAGTTCAAGCTTGACTTGTCACATTTGGACAATACCATTTATGGTATTATCGATGAAACCCATTCATTCTACTGGCCTAGCTCGTACAAGAACTACAAATCAATAAAGTGGAAAAATAACTCAACAAGCACTTCAACCACAAAAAATGCCTCAAACATCTGAATATGTAGCAAAAGCATCTCCAACAACACATTCAATGACACCATCATTTCCATAACTTGAATCAACTCTAGCTATGCTTTCAATGCCTCCTCTATATCTATAGGTAAGTTATGAGTTCTTAATTTTTTAGAATTTAGAAGTAGGAAAGGCCATAAAATTTAGGATTGGGACTAATAAGTTGAAAACCCCTAAAGGGTGGCCTCTTGATTACACCAATCTATTAAAAATTTGTAAAAGGAAGTATATTGGTACTCTTCTTAGTTGAAAACCTAAAAGGGTAGCTAAGTAGTGCATAATAAGTGAAAAATGGTAAACATCACCTCAAGCAATAATTGTAAGCATTAATTTTAGTCCAACCCATCAATGTAGTGTAGGTAGCTCTGCTATCTTCAGACTTCGACACACTTCTTGTGACTTTCTTTTAGGATGAGATAAATAGATAAGTTTAGGAACGTGTTGGTAGTAGACTTAGAAGTATAAAATCATATAGTAGTTATGGGTGACATGTGTATGATGAATAATATTTTGTATAATGTATAACATTATATATATATATGTTGGTATATGATTGTATATCAAAATTTAATAAGAAGATGAAAATACTTCTTCAGCATAAAGATGAAAGGTTATGAATGCGAAGCGACAAATCCTTCATGAGGATTTATAAATTTGATTCATTTGTGAAGAAAAATAATTCTAATTTGTGGCATAATAAAGATCATTTGATGGATCCATTTAATTTTTTATGTGTTTTTCTATTCACATTATTTTCTTTGTTCTATTCGAATCCATGCAATTAAACTAAAAGAAGATGTATGTTCTATTCTAATAACTTGAATTTAAATGAATACCCACTAAGGATGAATAAAATGAATGAATCAATTTTCCATATCACCATCTTTCTGATCCCATAAATAAAATTCACACAATATAATCCTTAGCATGTTCTGATAGGGTTTCCCAAGAACCTCAACTAACAAAGGGCTCACATATAATAAAAGGATTGCACATCATCCAATGACACACATTTTTATACTTGTATAAAAATCATAAATCCATTCAATCAAGGGTAATCTAACAGTGTGAGCTTATTCTATCAAATATGTTGATGCAATCCAAAGTAATTAATCTCAATCCATTGGATTAATAATTCTTTGGTGTTGATCCTCAATCGTTTAATCACCCAATTCTAAAAGTAAGTAAATATGTGGCAATGACATGTAACATGATTTGTTCTCATCTTAAATGAATTCATAATTGAACACAAATAGTCTTCCTTATCTCACCGAACCCTTTGTTAATAATTTGATAAAATTTCACCTACTTCTACAAAATTGACTACCAAAATTTATTACTTGATGGTAATTAGGGAAAAAATAATGGGCAGTTTTTGTAAAGTGTGAATTCAAAATATACATATAGTATGAGTGGATTTATTCCATCAAGTCAAGTGTTGTGAAAATTTTATTCTATTTAGGTCAAACAATATATGATATTAATTAGTATACCTTTGTATAGGGTCCATAAATTAAATATCATCATGATTACAGAATCCTAATGATATTATGAAACTAAATGTGTTAGTGACATAGCTGTACGAACTCTTAGAGAAAAAATATTCTCCTCGTATAAAAGAGGGAGACATTCCTTAAACATGGGTTGATTCCTTGGATATAAAATTCCTTTGTATTATGTATTACAACATCTAAGACTTAGAATATTTTTTATGCATGAATATTGAACCTATTGATGTTAGTAAATAATCAAATATATGTATTTCCTTGTAATGGATGGATATTATCGTGGTCATGGATTAATCACCATTTAAAATATTTATAATTTATTTGACCTCATTCTTACACTCAGGTCAAGAATCATCTTTTAAATTCACTCAGTTAAATTGTGTTCAAACTATTTTTTTACAAAATTCAAATGCTTTGTGCTTGCATAGATAAGGGATTAATCTCGACAATTTTGGTGCATTGCCACCCTTATTTTATTTTCTCTCCCCATTAATATTTTAGATATTTCCATTATTTCAAGTAGAATAAATTATATTATAAATAAAACAAGAAATAGAGCCAACTATCTCTAAAGGTTTTATATTGAGAGCAGTCCCACACTAGGTAGAGATACCATGTTGTGTTTGAATATGTGGGTGTTATCTAGCATATATTTTTGAGCTCAACAATACTATTTACCCTTTATTGTTCTTAAAAGTCTTAATTTTTACCATAAAAATTTTGATGTCATGTTTAATGCCCTCCCCAAAAAATTATGGTGGAATATTTTATATCTTTTTAAGAAAATTAAGTGGCTAATTGATGGGGATGCGTACAACTCTAACAGAATTATCTCTCCTGATGCTGATTTGGGAACTATTACTAGATGACATCTATGCCACAAATTGTGACCATTTCAATATAAATTTGGTTTATATAAAGGATTAATGTTCACTTTTTAACCGAGTCAATAAATTTGGGTGCCTAAGATCATTCTTGTTTTACCTTATGCATCCACTCTAAAATAGGGAAGGATAGTGTGCACAAAATTTTCTATTATTAATACATGCAAGACAACACATCTACAAAAACATTTTCCTTACCTTTATTTTAGGTAATTCATAGTTATTACCCATCATTTTAGTTACTTTATTTTATTTCTTGGGATAAGAGACTCTTTACTCCAAGAATTACTTGAAACTGTGGTGATCAATTTTGATGTAGAATAACATTAAAGAGATAAAGGACACCCTCAAAAAGCTTCACAACTACTAAGGTGTTCTATTTTTTGAGCTAATTTCACTACTTTTCTTCTAATTTTTGGCTTATTTTGTAGTAGCTCTATTGGTTTTGTTGTATAAGTTGTCTCAGACTAGTTTTTTATGCTTATTTGGGTTTTGACCCTCTTGTAACAGGGTATGGACCCATGCCAAAAAAAACTTTAACCTTATCTAATTTTTTTTAATGCAAAAGTGTCTCCCACATAGGTATGCATGTTATTTGTTGATTAAATTAAGGATGACTAATCAAAAGGTTGATCATGTTTATTATCTAACTTAGTTGGTAGGATAATCAACTATCAAATATGAGTAATCTGCAAAACACTGAGACCTAAAAGATTATAGTTTATGTTATACAAGATAAAACAACATATATTTGGTTTCAAAAGTAATTTAAATTTACATATTTAGATTCCTCTTAGAAAAATAAAAAATTAAAAAAAAAATGGAATGTTATTTCAAGGTTGTATGCAAAAATTATATCCATTTGAATTTGGCAGGCTTGTTTTATAGTCAATTTTGGGAGTCGACTATTCATTTTTAGATCCAAAATTAAAGTATAGAGCTAGATTGGTGAATTTCAAATCCACCTAGTAACCTATGAAGCCACTAATAATGAATATGTTTTTACATTTCAACTTTTTTTTATAGGTTATTTGATTTCTAGGTAGTTTTTAAGGCTAAGAAACGACCAATACAGGGCTTGGCAATGCATATAATCAAGAAAGATGCACATGAAGATGAAAGGACATGAGGAATTTTTACTTTAGTTTCTAACTCTTAGACTTATTGAATGTGTTGAAGAGGTATTATTGTGCATAAATATGAATCTATGTAGTTCATTCAAAGGGGGAAGCAAAAAGAGATATTAAAAAATAGCAGTAAGCACAATGAGATATATAGAAGTTGGATTCACATTGCATATGTGAAAATTTGAGTCTTTGTTATTATTTTTATCATTATTCCTTATATTAAGGTGACTATTTTGAAGACTACATAGCCAAGATGAGTTCAATGGTTATGACTACATAGTTGAGATAATTGAGTTTAGTAATATTCCTTCCTTGAGAGGCAAGTCTTCCACCAAATATTACAGAGATCATTACAAGTGTACGAAGTTATTTTTCTTGTAATCCCAAGAATGATAAAACTTGTAAATTTTTGACCATAGTGGAGATGAGGAATCATGAATTCACTCTTGATGGAGTTTTCTCACATTGAGTTTCTCTAGGGTATGTCTTGTGTTATCTCTCTTTGTGGTTGATTAATTTATTTTCTTTACTTGAATGTTTACAGTCATTACAAATAATATAATACACAAACATTTAAGAGAGTTCAAGATTTATCCCTAAAGTTTACAAATCTTCACATTTGGTATTGTACTTCTATGAAAGAATTTTAAATACGATCGTGTATGGAGTAGTAGCATGTTTAGGGTGTGAATAACTATATGCAATATATGTAGCATGTGGATATTGTATGTGAAGGGTTGCATATTATTTTATATGTTATATATATAAGTCATAAGATCTATAATACATATTAAAACCACATTTTAAAGTGTTTATTATGGCATAGAACTTGAGAGGAATGCTTTGACTTGAAGGGTTCCATGTAGGTGAAACTTAAAGTGAAATATACAACTAGTTTACAGATTAGATTGGTCTTAAATATGGTTACCATTTTTTATATAAAATGTTTGATAACATATTTAAAAACAATGTTAGTTTTATTTGTGTTCTATTGTGGTGGTTTTTGTCTTGTGACCATTATGCAAAATGTTTCCCATTACCCTTATAACAACTACTAGTAGATAGATTGTCTTAATTCATTGGCAACAAGGTGGGTTCAAATTCCACTAATGTTATTGTTGATGTAAGACATTATGGGATTATGTGATGTGATGGTATCTGCCCGAAGTCTTTGATGGACCATCTATATAAAGGACATGAAAAACGCTGAGCATTCAACTTGTAAAAATAAATCCTCCAAAAGAAATAAAAGTTAAGAGAGTTGCATAGAGTAGAGCAAGATATGTTCAACATTTTGAGCATAGTTTCCTTGTGATAATAGGGTATGGTTATACTTGAGCAAAGAAAAACTCTAAAGGTAACACTAAGAATCACGAGGAATAATATTATTACTTGGATATATCTTTTATTCTTATTAACAACTGATGTTTCTTTGAGTCTTTCATGTGAAACAAAGAACGTATTTTGTACCTTTGATTATAAATACTTCTATTGGTCAAGAGGAGTGGGACAAATATGTTATTGTAGATGAATGACATATCATCAAGAAGGGGAGATCAATAAAATCTAAATGGAATTAGAAGATGTGGGGTAAAACATTTACTCAAAACTCAAATTTCTAAAATTATGGGACTAAAAACCTTAAGGGAGAGTTTACTCAATTTGAATCCTTAATAATATATTTTCCAAAAGATCATTAGATTGGAACCTAAATAAGGTACCATCCAAAATATGATCAAATTAGAACTTGAAAAGGCACTATCCAAGAGGATGATAAGTTGGTTTCTCACTTAGGTGATAAGAGGTAAAAATTAATCTTCTTTTTATAGATTTTATGGGAAAAAAATGTTTAAATTTTGGGCGTGTAATCATAAATTTGATCATGTTTTTCATCTGACTTAGTTGGAAGGATAATCAACTATCAAATATGACTATCTACAAATTGTTGATACGTAGAAAATGATAGTTTATGTTGCACAAGATAAAACAATATATGTTTAGTTTAAGAAATAAAATCTAATTACATATTTATATTCCTCTCAAAAAATTTCAAAAATTCCTGCATGTTATTTCGAGGTTGCATGCAAAATTTATAGCCATTTGATGTTGGCAGGCTTGTTTTCTAGTCAATTTTGGGAGTTAATTGTTTGAACTAGTGACTTTTTGAGCTAGACTACCAACTTATAGAGATAGAATGGTGACTTGTGAAGCAATATGGTGACCTCAAGAGCCACGTGTATTGAAGATTTTTTTATGTTTCAACTTCATTTTTGGGGGGTTGTTGATTTCTTGGTAGTTTATAAGGCTAATAAAGGACAAATATAGGTCTTGGAAAAACAAAGAATCAAGAAAGATGCACCTAAAGATGAAAGGGTATGAGGCATTTTTAATTCAATTTTCAACTCTTAGACTTATTTAATACACCTAAGATGTATTATTGTGTAAAAATATGAACCTATGGAGCTCATTCGAATGGGGTAAACATACTTTCTTAGTAGGCCTTATTGGTAAAATGTTTCTCTTAATTTTTGCTCATTTCTTAATTTCGGAAGAAGATAAGAAACTAGTAATAAGGGTGTGGTAGAAATACCTGGTTGGTGATACATGCATAATCCAAACAAATATGGAAAACTCCTCTTTAGATTGTAAGGAATAATCTGTAGATAAGAAAGCACTAACAAAAGGGGTTGTTGGCAAGATAGTTAAGTGGACTGCCTAGCGTGAACTAGATCCAAGAAGTATGAGCTTGCTAAGAGGTTATCAATCCACTTTTGATAATAATCAAGTTGGAAATGATAAATTAAGGTATTTTCATAAATAAAATAGAATGAAATACAAGAATAAAGTATAATGATTGTTAAATAAAATAACTAAATATAGCAAAAGTAGGTCAATACTTGTGCCAAAGTGAGTGAAGTCAGGTTCAAAAAATCAAAAAAGGGTCTATGAATAGGTAGGAACACAAAAAATTGGGTTTTTTAGGGGGTAAGGGTATGAGAATAACTTGTTATTTTATGTCATAGTGATTGTCAGCAGTTAAGCTAACCATCAGTAGTTGAATAACCATCAGAGGTTGGAGGTAGCCATTGGTAGTTGTGCTTACCATCGGTGGTTGGTTATGGATTATGAACATTGCTCAAAAAGAAGTTGCAGAATAGGTGAATGGTCTGATAATGGTTTTGTTAAGGATCTAAAAGTTAGGAAATAAGGTGCAAATAGGTCTAATCAGGTCTAGGGGGGTTATAAATCTAATGAAACAAAGAATAAGTATAATATACATATAGCTTACTAGATGGCTGATGGTTGAAGGTTGGGGTAATTTTGCACAAGTAACATTACTTTCGCCTCAAAAGCAAATTCGATAGAGGTTTAGGTCTCTTTTTCTATTATTGAGTTGCTAAAAGAAGATTGGATACTAGAAATCTTGATACCTATATGTAATAATGGTTGTGATGATCATGGATCCTTTTCACCTCCTACTCCCCTCCTTTTATAGGCAAAGAGAGATAGATGATAGAAGGTTCCTTAGAGGGTGAGGCTATTGATTTTGATGTTTGAGATGTAATTAGCATCACATAAGAAGAACATATTTGATTTTGCCTCATTAGCTCACACATAGTTGGTGATGTGTTATAAGGGTGAAGACCTGACCATTGACAGTCAGGATAACCATCAATGATTAGGCTGATCATCGACAATCAAGTGTCTAGAGGCCAAGGGGTCAAGGTGAGTTAAAAGGGGTGGGTTAAGGTTAAGTTATTAAGTTATTAAGTTTAGTTATCTAGATAACTAACTAGACCCAAGGTTTGATATGTTTGTTAGTGGGTCAAGAAGGGGTAGGTGGTCCTTAAGGTAGTTTGAGGTATTTCAACATCTAGTATGATTTTCTAGTGTCTACATTTTGCCACTTTTTATTATGTATTTTAATTAAAAAGATGCAAAACAAAAATGGATTATTTGGTCAAAGGTCTATTTTCCTTGAGTATGGGAGGAGGTGTTTCACCTCAAACCAAGAGTTGATGAGGTGAAACCAAAGTCAAGTCAGGGTTTGATAAGTGGTTTATGGTGAGTCATGATACTGTTGACAAAGGTGGTTAGGCATTTGAAATGCAAACATGCACATAAAATGTGACTAAGTATGATAGCCAAGATCACACATAGACTAAGGTTATCAATGTTGGTAAAAATAAGGTTGGTTCTAAAAGTATAAGTGATAGGGTAACTAATCCACAACATTGATCACAGCTGATCGAGTGACTCTATAAGTCTCCTTGATAGAGTCAGTGTTTTCATAGGTATTCAAGGTAGGAAATGCTCCCTTTAAAAACACAAATGGTCTGGTCATACACTAGGTGGTGCAAGTTCAAATGGTCAATATGGCAAGGTTGGTCAGTGCAATAAAAATGACCAAACAAGGTCATCACAAAACATGTGATAAGTTTGGGTAAAAAAAAGTCGAACATCGAGGTGGGCATCGTCTAATGGTTGGGTGGAAAAGGGTAATCTACAAAAAGTTTATGTGTGTTGGAGAAAGGGTAATATCCAAAATGACACTTAGGGTGTAGGTGCCTAAAAAAGTTTTAAATGTCGGTTCTCCTAACCGTTGATGGTCAGGGGTCCAAGGTCGATCGTCGATGGTCACCCTAAGGATAAAATAAAGATATGTCTACATAAAATAATCATGAGATGATAAGAGAAAGGTATGATGCTTTTTCATTGGTAAAGACAAAATGAAACCCAAAGTTAGATTGGTTTAGGGAACATAAGCCTTTTGAATGCTTCATATTAGCATGCTTAGGTTGATAAAAATGTGTCTTGATCACATTGTTCTAAGTAAGCTCATAATCCCTTTATTTATAGATAGTAGAAGGGGAGGTAGGTGATAGGAATATAAAGGAAACGGGTGATAGGTAAGGTAACCTTATGTGGGTTAGTTTTCCCATTCTATAGGTGACCTAAGAACCATAATAGATAAGTCCATGTCTTATTCTTGGCGCAGACTGATCGATATGGGAAGTCTACTAGTGGTAGATATGAAAGTTGATTGCAAATTTCTTGGGATAGCTTGTTCTATTTTGATATACAGTTTGATTATTATCTCTAGTTGTTTTTGACAGGTTTGTGTAACTAATTAATGTGGGAAGCTTCAAATGATTGCTTTTGATAAATTTGACTTAGCCATCCTTCAAAGGAGTGGTCCAAGTTTGGACTTGTTTATTTTGGTAGCTGTCCTTCAAGGGAGCAGTTTATCTTTTAAGCAGTTAAAAGTGTTTTTATAACTATCCTTCAAGGGACCAGTCTACAATACTAGAAATATGTGACCCAAATGATATTTTGGTATCCCAAGTTATTTTTGGTTCTAGTTTTATACATGGACAAGTCTATTTAGGCTTCGAGGTTTACCTTTAAGAGGGCAAAATTTTTAGCACAAAGAGGTTAATGATGGGTGAAAGGAATGGTTTGAGGAATAATGACAATGGGATTCAATCTAATTTGAGATGAAAATTATCCATGAGAACCATACCATGGGTAGAACCATGGTACCCATATTTAGGATTAGGTTATAACTATGATAGTAAATAACATGGTTTTATGTTGTAATATGCTGTCCTCAAAGGGATTACAGGAAGGTGTGGGTGAAAATATCATATTTAAAGGGATGAGCTTAAGTTAGACAAGAAGGTGAGTTCAATCCCTGTTTAATAAAATAAAAATGCAAATGCGAAGCATTGAGAGGCTCAAGTTCTGGTTTGCCTTCAAGAAAGGACAAATAATAAGCTCTTGATTGAGACTTATGGATTATGATGCAGGGTCCAAGCCAATTAAAATTAAACTTACCTCTTTTGATTTTCTCCATGTTGGTGATATGTTGGTTTTCCCTTAAGATGAGATCTTTGATATTAAATTCTTGTTCTTTTAGGTATTTATTATATGCGCACTTGAATCACTCTTCATAGACATGAAGATGGTTAATCACTGTGAGGTGATGTTCATCAAGTAGCTCAAGTCAAGCTAGACGTTCTTGATGATAGTCATTATCAGAGATGATGTCTTACAAAGATATGCAAAGAGAGGGAATATGGACTTCAAGAGGCAAGACTATCTTGCTATGAAGACTAGAGAGAAAGGGGTAACACCCATAAAGGTTTGAATGCTAGTGCAATAGGTCCATAAATTGAAATGGATATGCAAGTACCAAACTTGAATTGAAGCACTAATGACTTTGGTCAAAATTTTGTTAAGGATTTTGTTAGAGGCTTCTAATTGTCCATTTACTTGTGGATGGTAAGGCAAATATAAGCTTTAACTTAATGCCAAATGCATCGTAAAGACCTTGGACTTTCTTGGTCTTAAAATATTTATTGTTATCGGTAATTATCTTATGGGGAAAACTAAAATGATAGATGATGTGATGGTTGATAGTGCAATAGGTCCATAAGGTGAAAGGGATATGCAAGTACCAAACTTGACTTGAAGCACTAACGACTTTGGTCAAAATTTTGTTAAGGATTTTGTTAGAGGCTTCTAATTGTCCATTTACTTGTGGATGGTAAGGCAAAGATAAGCTTAACTTAATTCCAAATGCATCATAAAGACCTTGGAATTTCTTGGTATTAAGATATTTAGCATTATCGGTGATTATCTTATGGGGAAAATTGAAATGATAGATGATGTGATGGTTGATAAAATTGATAATCTTCTCAACTTTTGATGAGATGAAAGGAATGGCTTCCACCCACTTGGTGAAATACTCAATGGCAGTAATAATAGATTGGTGGCATTGTGAAAAATGATGATTGATTTCCTCAATGAGATCTAGGTCCCATTGTGAGAATAGCCAAAAGTTTTTGGATACTTGAAGGCCATGGGCAAGTGCATGGTATAAACTAGTGTGTTGTTGACATTTAACACATTTATTTACATAATCACAATAGTCTTGGTTGAGGGTGGGCCAATAGTAGCCAAAGCAAAGGATGTGTTTAGTGATAGCTAAACCACTAAAGTGTCCCCCATAGATTCCATCATGCATTTCCTTGATGGCATGGGAAGCTTCATGACTATAAAGACAATGGAGAAGGAGACCATCAAAGCCATGTTTGTAAAGGATTCCCCCTAGTATGATATAACAAGAAAAACTCTGAACAAAATATCTTCAGGCATTCTTAGAGAGGTTGGGAGGAATGATACCGAGGTTGAGGTAATCTAAAATTTATTTGTACCAAATATCTGATGGAGATGTTTCCACATTATAAATGGTAGGAAGGTCATAATGGATATAATATGGGGTGATAAAGTGATGGATGGTGACAAATAGTTTAAACTCGATAGGTTAAGATGGGATTTAGGAGGCAAAGGAAGCCATTGTATCTGTGAACTTATTGGTAGACCATGGAATAAATTAGATAAGGTAATGATAGATTGATGCTAAGAGTACATTTACTAGGTATTTGTACTTTAGTAAGACATCATTCTTACATTTGTAGGATCCATTAACCTGATTGACCACAAGTTGGGAATCGCCAAAGACTACTAATTATCTTCACTCCCAAGGCTAAAGTAGTTTGAAGACCTATGACTAGGGCTTCATACTTAGCCACATTTTTGGTGCATTCAAAGTTAAGTTTAAAGCAAAGGGAAAGAGGTTTGCCATCGATGGGGATGAGAATAACTCTTGTACCTCGACCACATTGGCATTTGGAGTCATTGAAGAAATGGTCATTTGGTAGGTTGGGTCCTCTTGAGAAATAGTAGTGACGGACTCATCCAAAAATGGAAGAGGAAGTGATTGGTTGTCTAGTAAAGGAGCTTTAATCAATTTATCAGTAATGACTTGCCCTTCAATTGACTTCTACTGAAGGAACTCAAGATCAAAATTAGCTAAAAACATGAGCCACTTAGCCATATGCTGGTTTTGGTATGGTTTAGAGTGAATGTACTTGAGTGGGTTGGTGTTAGTGATGACGTATGTTTTATGATTGAGTAGGTATGTTGAAGTTTGGAAGCTACAAAGATGAGGGTGAGGTAAAGTTTCTAAGGATGGGAGTACCGAGTCTCATACTCTATAAGTGTTTGACTTATATAGTAAATAGATTGATTTTTGTTTTGTTCATCATGGTGAGTAATCATTGCCCCTAAAGAATGGTCAGTGGTGGAAATATCAAGGTATCAGGGTTGATCCTCTTTAGGTGGGATGAAAACATGTGGAGAAATAAGGTACTCTTTGAGTGAATCAAAGGCTTGTTGATAGTCTTTAGTCCACTTAAAAGATGCGTCTTTCTTAAGGAGATGATGAAAAGGTTGACATCTATTTGATAATTGAGAGATGAAGTGATAGATAGATTGGATCTTCCCCTATAGGTTGTGGAGTTAATTAAGGTGGGTTAGAGGAGGCATCTCCAAAATTATTTTGACTTTGGTAGGGTTTACTTCAATTCTTTGAAGAGAGAGGATGAAGCCAAGAAGCTTTCCATGAATGACCCCAAAAATACATTTCTTTAGGTTAAGCCTGACATGGAAATGGATAAGGTGTTTGAAGATGATTTTGAAGATGTCTAGACGATCCTTGTGATATTTAAATTTCCCAAGGAGATAATATACATAGTCCTCTATGATTTTATGAATAAGGTCATGGAAGATGTAGGTCATGGCTGATTAGTAGGTTACACTGACATTTTTCAAACCAAATGGCATGACCCTATAGTAAAAGGTTCCCCATGGGGTGATGAAAGAGGTTTTATGTTGATCTTTGGGAGCAATCAAGATCTGATTATATCCTGAGAAACTGGCCATGAGAGATAACATCTCGTGACCCACTATAAGATCAATAAGTTGGTCAATGCACGGCAAAGGGAAATCATCCTTTAGACAAGAGAGGTTAAGGTCATGAAAGTTGATACAGAGGTGAAGTCCCCCTATGGGTTTGGTGATGGGAATGATATTAAAAACCCATTGAGGATAGTTGATGGGTTAGATGAAGTCAACAAACAAGAGACACTAAAGCTCTTCTTTGACTAGAAGGGTGATGTAAGGGTACATCTTATGAAGTTTTTGCTGAATATGATTATCATCAGGATGGGTGATAATGTTGTGGAGAGAAATAAAAGGGTCAATTCTAGGAATATCCTAATGGGACCAAGCAAATGCTATGTTGTGGTCATGAAGGAAGGAAGTGTAATCCTATTGTTCTACAGAATTCAAGGATTGACCAATCTTGAAAATGTGAGGGTTATCCTAAGTACCCAAGTTGACATCGATAGTGGACTCATTAAACATGGTTTGGTTCTTAAGATAAAGGGATTTATGAATAGAAGAATCCCCTGCACCAAGGTAGGTGAGAATGGAATCATCAACCTGATGTTGAATGGTATTAATGGTAGGAGAATCATTTTCTACCATTTCAAGATGGATGAGAGGAAGGGTTTTAGTTCAACCATTTTTTTGATAAGCCAAGGGGCCTAAACTAATGATATTGATAAAGTTTTTTTATATGGGATGATATTTAAATCCTAGAACTTTGAAGGAGATGGAGTTGGTGAGGATGGGATATCCTCATCGATTGTGGCGATGGGTTTAGGTGAGGTGGGTTCTCCTAGTGGTTTGAATCCAAGGTCAAATAACTCATGAGGTTTTTGGGTTTTGATGATGGGTAAATCGTGAGGTCCCTATTTGTAAAGGATAAGGCCAAATCCCTTACAAGCACACATGAGAAGGTATGCTTTGGCAAAGGTGGGTTTATTCAAATAGGAGAAATCAGAGGTGAATGGTCGTATAGAAGAGGTGGTAGAGGAAGCAAAAAGTGGATGATCGAGTCCCCTATAGATGAAATTAGTTCAATGATTGGGTGGTCCAAAAGGGATGATGGTTATAATGTTAGGGTCATTACTAGGGTCATGGTAAAGGTTCCCATATTCTTGAGGAGTGGGGAAGGCATCCAAGGCCAAAAGATGATATTCTCCTAGTGAGAGATGTTAGAATGTAAGTTTCAAGGGGTCCTCTGTAGGGATCTATGAAGAAGGGATGGATGAGCTTGTTGAAGCTTCATCAAAAAATGGGGTGGAGTTTTTGGTAGTTTGTGGTGAGGTGGATGGATGAGGAAGAAGAACATCATTAGGACTGTACATCATATTTCAAGATGTAATGGGACTAGGGTCAGTCGGTATGGTGATGACATGACCCTCATGTTCAAATTTGATGCAACAATGCAAAGTGGAGGGGACAAAAATCATGGCATGGATCCAAGGGTGTTCAAGTAAGACATTGTAATGGAACTCACCCTCTACAATGTAAAATTGTTTTAGAATGGTGTGAGGTCCCAAACGGATATGGATAATAGCTATCCCCAAGGTAGTGGATATAGTATCATTGAAAGAGCCAAGCACTGTTCTAGTTTTAGAAATGATGTTCTTTGACAACTCAAGTTGGTCATAGGTATGGGAGGAGATAATGTTGATACCATCGCCTCCATCAATCATCACCCTTTTGATGTGAGTTTGATTGATGTATGCCATGATGAAGAGGGGAAGATTAGGATCCTTAGGATGCACAAAAGGTATTTATAAATCTTTAAAGGTGACTATTGTCACTTGGATTTTCATGCTTTGAGGATATGGAAAATCTCTCCTCATCCAAGTGGAATAATGGAAACACCTCTAGGCTTGTGGGTATCCTAAGGATGAGGTAAATCTCTAGATAGGGCTAACTCCCTTGATGTACCACTTTGGATTATAAGTACACCTAAACTTTAAGGGGGAAAAGGGAGAGAGATAAATGAAATCAAAATAACCTAAGGGAGGTGATACACGAAAATAGATGATGGCTTCCAATCATCAACATGTTACACATGAGAATAAAGGACAAACTAAACATGCACTTCTTCAATATGCATCTTCTCACATCAATGTTACATTATGAGGTTATGGATGAATGTGAAAAGCTAGGAGGACTAGTTAAGAGGCTTTTAATAGTACTAATGGAAATAATAACTCACTAAATCCTTGACATTTATAATAACACTTCACATGCCTTGTAAGAAGAAGATTTTCAATTGCAAATAGGGGGAAAGAATGAGACAACATGCTAAGGAATCCATAGTATTCACTAAGAAATATTCATCATCCAAGTAAAACACACTTATGAATAATCATGAAGAGCTAAAAATCAGTAGTATTATTGATCAAATGGTATGAAAATAATCAAGGATTTTCCATACTCAGGTGAAGCATAAAGTACAATTACAAAAATGGTTAGTTCTTATAGAACTTGAGAGAGAGAGAAGAATATAGAAGTTAAAAGGTCATAATAACAATTGTTAAGCTGAGATAATTAGTTACTTTTACATGAGAAGAGGATATGGGATGAACCATACAAGGTCAGGAAGCTTAAGTGTCCATCCAAGTCATCAAACTCTTGGAAAGTGGCATAAAACTCCTCATTTTGGCTTTAAAAAATTGCCTTCATGATTAACCTTGTTTAAACATCCCAAAACTGATTATGGATAGGTATTATTAGTGGGATGAAGGGGAAGGGTTGAAAACATGACTTTTCATGCATTGGTTTTAGTCCTAGTCATTTGGAATCACCTAAAAAGGAACTATCATCATCTGTAGTCCAAAAAACTCCTTCATGCACCTTGTACACTTGGCCTCAAATTTGGCTTTAGTTATCCATAAAAATACATGGGAGGGAGTGGATGAAAAGTGTCAAGACCATACATGGCCTTAGAATCATTAGGTGCACCTTAAAATCACCCCACTTGAAGATTTCCACCCTTCTCACTAGCTTGTCTAATATGTCAATTTTGATTGGCTAAGATGAGAGCTCTATTCTAGACACTTAAGAGTTTTTATTTGGAATGAAATGAACATAGGGAGTTATTATAAGTCCTAAGATTCCTCCCAAACATGATTTCATATCTTGAAACCTCTTGTAGCTTAAAAAATACACAAAATGGTAAAGCATACCCTATTTTACACCTTGTTCATACATGTCCATATAGATAAGAAGCATTGGGAGTAGATTGAGGGAGTCCTTTCTAAGGTCCAACAAATTTCATGAGAAAAATATGCCACCAGATTAGCTTTCCAACTCCATTTTCGCAAACTAGTCACTTGCAAGGGTTTTGAAGGGTTTAGCCTTATTTTACCCTCATAAGGCTCTTTCATAAAGTTCTTACATTGGAGATGTAAACGAATCTTACTAATGTGATGTTTAAGCACCCTATTAACATCTTAAAATGCCTTGAGTCTCCATGCAAAACACCAAGGGAGGTATAAGCATTTGAAGTTACCCATTTGAGCTTGGTTCTTCATTCCCATAGGCTTGAATTGGTCTTTAATTTAAAAGTGGTTCTTTAAGTTACACCTTGATTGGGTCATTAATTGCCCTCCTAGCTATAGGTTCGTATTCCTCTATGTGTGGACACCTGTAGGTGGCCATAGGGCTTACATGACTATACATCAACATTTTATTGATAATGCCATTTGTGTGCCATTTGATCAGTTAAAACATCTTAGCCATGAGGGAATTCTTATTTTAAAACCTTAGGGTATCAATCAGTCATTCAAAACTCCAAACCTGTAGATGAGACTATAGGGTTTCAATATTTTGTAGGCAATTTTAGGTACTCAAACAACCAACCTCCATTAGCTCTATGTCTTTCTAACTTTTCAAGGTGTTTCTCCATGCTAGAGGTTACAAAATGAAGCCATTAGTATGCATAATGGGTATTAGGAACTTTATTGAATGGCCTCCACCAAAATGTCTTAGGCCTCTATTTTGCTAATTTAGGGACGAAAGGTCTGAATTCTATCATTTTGTGTTTTGAAGGCTTATCCATCTCAGAATACCAACTTGACACCTCAAGTGGGTCTGCTCTACCGTCTTCAACATGCTAGGACCTTAGCGAATGCTCCAACATATTTCAATGCTTCAAAACAAGACTCTTTAATTTTCTGTATTGTCACTTGTAGGTGACCATTTCCCCATATGCAGGCAGTGAAGAGGAGTATGGGCAGTATGCATTGTGTTTGGATATAAAATGAGTTATATGATTATCCTAAAAACTCCAAAAACATATTCACACTATCATGGATATGAAACAAGTATCTATACCTCCATTTTAAATGTGAACTCATTCATGAGAACACTTGTAAGTGCATTTTAATGGTAGAAGACTGTGTGTATAGGTAGTGTGCAAGAAATATGTGCTTGGGATTAAATATCAAGCTTATCCAAGTTTAAAAATACATTATTGTCACTCTATAATGTTTTAACACCTTGCATATCTCCCATTCCATCATGAAATCATTATGAGATACTTGCATATTCAAAGAGTTGCCTGCATATGCATAGTGTATTAACTGCACCCATGGAACATGCCTTTATAATATGAACTTGGAATGTAAAAGGGAAACAATATCACATTAAAAACATGATAAAATAACTATCCCAACCCTCTGAAACCATGAACAAACATGAAGTTCCTAAAAATGGTGAAAAACTGCCTTTAACTTAGAAAAGTGCTTCCTCTTGCAACCTAAGCTACTTTGCTCATATAAACATCATGAAACATGAAACCAAGAATTGACAGCATCTAAAGATGGATTAAACATCATTTGAAACCAACATGACCAATTGGTTCATACAAACTTTCCCAAAATAGAGAAAAACCTATAGGGTGCATGAAACAACTAGTAGAAAAGTACAATCAAATTCATGAGGATGGTTCATGAAGAAAAATAAGCCATTATTCAAAATATTTATATTAAAATTAATTTATCTAATTTTAATACAACCTCCCAAAATTATTTGACTTGAAACCTCTTCTACTGACTGTACCATGTACAAACTTGAAGACTGCTTTTGCTTGCCAAAAAGCATGAAAAAGGAGAAAAATGATTTTGGGCCAAAAATGGAACTTAAAAAGTATTTAAATAAAATATATAGATATAAATAAGATGAAAATTCATATTAAAACATTATCCCATGTGACACACTTCCCCATGAGTCGTAAAAGTGCCAAACTCACATTTTTCCTCAAGAAAACTACCCTTTCTTCTGAAAAACCTGCCACCTTTCAGTTATGTTAGTTGATGAAGACCTCTTGGGACACATGGTATGTGAAATTATATTTTATAACCTTCAAAATTCCCAAAAAAATTGTACAAGTCATTAAATGTACATTTTTTGACCTCTAAATGACCCAAAATGACTAAAGGGACTAAAATGATTAAGGACCAAGGCTAGTATAACATTAAATGACATTAACTATCCTTTAAAACACCATGTGACATATGTTTTAAACTGATAAAACACCTAAAAGTCAATTTTTAACCTAGGAGTGACCTAATTTGACCTAAAAGTCAACTTTGGTCAACAGTGACTAGGGTGGAAAGTTGAAAGGCTCTGACAAAGGCTGCAAGGGGTTGAGGATATTCGATTTGAACCTATATGGATTGTAAAATCTCTATAAATATCTACTAGTGAGGAGGTGAGGTGTTGATTAATTTATATAATCCCATCTTCACTATAGTTTGGTAAAGTTGTTTTAACACTACATGCTGAATGGATTCAAAAAGGTTGAAAGGAGAGGCACCCAAAATAGATACTTTGGGTTTTGGTAATGGTGATGGTGAAGGTGTTTGGGTTCAGTTGGATGGTTGATGGGTTGAAGGGTATGCCCATGTAATGGACACTTTATCCTTTCCCTTATCCTTTTGTTGGGCTCAAGATTTGGTAACCATATGGATAGTGTGGATTTGGGGAAGAGTTAGGCTTGATAGTTGCATTGATTCCTTCTCACTCTTAGGTGAGAGTGGGGGAGTAGGTAAGTGTTGGATAGCTTGGATTGATGGTTGGGTTGATAATGGGCTCAATGGGGGTTCATCTGATAATAGATCATCCTCATCCCATAGGTTATAAATAAGTGTTTGGAGAGCTTTGCAATTCTCTGTATTATGTCCTGATGTCCTATGGTATAGGTAGACCAGGTTGTCATTGAATCATGATGGTTTAGGATGTGAAGGGTCGAAGGGTTTGATGGGTGGTATAATCAAGGAAGAGGTTTGCAATAACCTCTATAGAATGGTTGAATAAGATTCAAGTAAAGGTGTTAGAGGTGATAGGTTTTTGGTTTTATGAGTGGGAGCCTTCTTGGAAGTAGGCCTTACCACAGAAGTTGTGGGTTGTGGAATATTTTTGGTAGGTTGGTTTTTTTTGATGTTGGTATGTTTATAGATATAATATTTGGAGGATGATGGTTTGAAAATAGGTGGGAAGGTATAGGTGGATAGGTTAGTTAAGAAGGATGGAGAGTTTGATGTTTTGGTCGAGGTAGGTGTAATTAGAGTAAAAGGAGAAGGTTTACTAGATGAGGAATAGGTATTTACGAGAGGGTTCACCTTCTTGGTAGAGAGATGAGCTCTTAGGATGGTGTAAGGATGGGATCCTAAGATGGAAGGTAATAGAGAAGGGGGTGGTATGGGTTTAGTTCGAGATGGTTTGGGTGGTTCCACCTTTTTGATAGGTTTAGTCAAAGTTTTTTTTGGTGGACTTGATGGGGTTAAGTCCAACTTCAAAAATGGGTGAGATAAGCTAGAAGTGGGAGGTATTCATATATTCTTGATGGGTTTGGTTAGAGAGGTGTAAGGTGATTTGATAATTTTAGAGGGAGGTGGGTTGGAATATTCCCCTATGGTTTTTGAGGAAGAAGTATCTGAGGATGGGGTTGAGGTAATGATAGGTTTGATGGTGGATACAAGTGAGGTTAAGGGTTATAGTTTGTTTTGGTAAGGTAACCCAAGATGATGCTAAAATATGGCTCTATCTAGATTGGGTTGAGAAGTAAACTCTAGACTTTGAACCAATCTGAAAAAATGTTTGTAGATGGGTTTGATTATGTGGTCATTGGTTTCAAATATTAAGCCCATAGGTTAAGGTGAGGGAATAGTTGCTTCACCTTTGTCTTATATGGAAGGTTCTATGGTTTTGGAAGATGGTGCCTCTATGGAAAGAATAGAGAGATGATCTCTTCCTTTGGAGTGGTTTCCAAAGAGGTAGTGGTTGGTTCTAGGGTAGGTAAGGAAGGTGTTATGGTGTTAAGTGGAAGAAGGAATGTGGTTGCTTCCTTTATTTGGATGTCCAAAGGAAAGGGTAGTGATTCCACCACTTCAATAAGTGGAGTAGGGGAGGGAGTAGTTGAAGCAATGGTTTCCTCCTTTGGTATTTCTATCAAAGGAGAGGTGGGTAAATTGATGGTCTCATTAATTGAAAAAGGGGAGGTTTCTTCCTTTATTTAGTTGTCCAAAGGAATAGAATAGGATTCCACCACTTCAATAATCAAATTGGAATAAGAGGCAGTTGAGGTAATGGTTTCCTCAATGATAGGTTCATTGATAACAACATTGACCATATGAACCTCATGAGAGTGAGATGATTCTAGTTTACTGTTATCATGGTTGGTGGAAGGTGCATGGTTAGGAAAAGGTTTCTAAAAGATGTTTAATGATTGATTTAGAGGTGCATTGGGATTATCTAACATAATTTCACCCTTGTCAATCAAAATTTGGATAATAGTTTTAAAGGTGTTGCACCTACTAATGTCATGTCTAATAACGTGATGGAAGGCACATAGATCATTTTCATTGTACCAACCAGGTGTTAGGTGAAAGGCATCAAATTGTTGGGGAGGTTTGATAGTGGGAAGTTTTATGAGGTTAGCTTTGATCAGTTTATCCAAAATCGAAGCATATGACTCTCCTGTGGGAGTGTATTATCTTAGGGTGGCTCAATTTTGGTTGCGATTTTGTTGGTTTGATGGGTTAGAATAATTGGTTTGATTAGGATGGTTGATAATTGGAGGTGGAGTGGATTTTAGGACAACCATGTAAATGGTTTCCTTTGTTTTGGCATTGGGATAGTTGGATGGGTTGGTGGTTTTGTTTGAAGAAGGGTCATTGGATTTAAATCCATTTTTTTTCTTAGTTTCAATTTCCCTTCATTAATGACTCTAATTTCAAGTTTACGTGCCATGGTAAAAGCTTCATCAAAGGTTCAAAAAATTTGAACCCGAGAGTTGGGGAAATATGTTTGGCACAACCCCTAGAAAAAATTTCAATCAATTCAGGTTAGGGTAAGGAGAAAGAAAGTTGGTTTACGAGACCTCTCCATCTAACTAAAAAATCAGCAATTGATTCATCATCAAATTGTCTAATGGATTAAAGTTCAGCAATGGAAACCTTTTTAGATATATTAACTAAAAAGTGATCTAAAAATATTTGGGCAAGTTGAGAAAAGGAGAAAATGGAGTGATTGGTAAGAGCACTATACCAATCCAAGGCTGATCCAGATAGAGACATGGGAAAGTTACAAAGGAGAAGAGCATCTTCATATGCAATCAAATATCAATAATGGTAGAATGTTCTTAAATCTTGTTGGGGGTCCTCCTTGCTTTGAAACTTAGAAAACTTGCATATTTCCCATTGAGGATGATAAGGTTAGATATGAAGGGATGGGTGAATGAGTTCATTACAAATTTGATAATAAGATAAATGGTTATGAGCCCCAAAAATAGATGATTCAAGATTGGACATTTTATCCATCATCTTAACCAAATCTGTTTGAGGTTGGGGAGCTCCATAATTATGTGGTAGGTTCAGTTGAAGTTGGGTAGCTGCAATGTATGGATAAGAGGTCAAAGGTTAAGAAGATGCCACATATTGGTATGTGGTATTGAAGGTTGGGATGATGCCACATACTGATATGTGGGCACAAAAGGTTGGGTAGAAGATGCCATGTATCCTTGTGGATTAGGAACATATTGGTAAGATGTCATGGGTATTTAATAGGGGATGGAGGTGGGTTGATTTAGAGGTATGGTTGAAGTGGTAGGTTGAGGTTGAGTGGTGAATCTTGTGCTAATGGGTGGAAGGGTAGAAGGTATGAAAAACATTAAAATTTGGAGTGGGGTAGAAATTGGTGGGTTGGTCGTGACAAGGGGAATGGTGGAAATAGGATTAGAAAATACCCCCATGGTAGATAAGGTATAGGTAACAAGAGGTGAGGTTGTTCCTATATTGGAGGTGTGGTTGGTGTAGGGGTGTTTGGTTATTAGTTGGAATGTTGGATTGGGTTTTAGTGGTGGTAGTGGATGGGATATTGGTTAAAGAAAATGCTTGGGTGATCATAGGTTTGGTATAAGTGGTGCCAACCATAAGATGGGGTGGCATACCATAGGGTGGATCTATGGGAGGAACTGGATAAGTAGAGGTACGGTAAGATAAGGCATTAAGGTAATGTTTGAGGGCCAAGGGGTTGTTATTAATGAATGTGGTAAAATATGCATCACCTTTGACAACTATCTGAGACATGGTAGGAATGGGATAATGATGAGGATAACCCTCAACATCTGAAGTATACTCCATAAAGGAGGAGGAAAATGAGGAAGGTGATTCTTCGTTGGTTTGATTTCTTAATTATTGTCTAGTAAAGGCCATGTGAGAAAATAGGAAAGAAATGATAAAAACTCACAACTCAAACACAAAGCAAGCAAAAGGAAAAGAATATCAAGGCAATTAAAACATACACTAAAGTGTGTTTAGAAACTCAGGAATCTTTTTATATCACTTTTGGCTTATGCCTTAGAAAGTGCAAAGAAGAAATTTGGTTTGTAGATTAGGTACTAAAGAGGAAGTCTAAGGTTGGTTTTAGGTTATGTTTAGGTGCTCAAAGAGAATCTATATTAAACGTCAGTACATGGATTGATATTGGGGCCTACCCCCTTACTTTACACACTGAAGTGATAAGGGTGTCAGGTGCTTAACCAAAATATACTAAATTTTAGAGTTTATACTTAACCAAAGAGTTGAGTTGGTTCTCCTCTTGGTAATGACCTCTAAGTAGGATTTTCAGGAAAGGGTAAGGTTACCACTAGGTGATGAAATCCTAGTTGAGCTTTGTATCAATTTTATTTTGAGTGTTGATTGATTAAGTGTGTGATAAAAGAGTGAAAATATGATTAATTACTTTGATTTTTAGCTTAACTAGATGAACTAAAACAAGAAACCAATCAATGTAATGCAAGGTTTATTTTAATCCCAAAAAAAATTTCAGATTTCATTGGATGAACATAAAATGAAAGAAGAAAGAAAGGGCGCCTAGATGATGTTAGGGTCCCATCAGGCATGCCAAAATGTTTCTCTTAATTTCTACTCATTTCTTAATTTTAAAAGAAGATAAGAAACTATTAATAAGGGTGTGGTAGAAATACGTGGTTGGTGATGTGTGTATAATCTAGATGAAGGTGGAGAACTCCTCTTTGGGTCGGAAAGAATAAACTGTAGATAAGAAAGCACTAAAAAAAGGGGTTGTTAGCAAGATAGTTAAGTAGATTGCCTAGTGTGAGTTAAATCTAAGAAGTGTGAGCTTGTTAGGAGGCTGTTAATCCACTTTTGATAACAATCAAGTTGGAAATGATAAATTAAGGTATTTGCATAAAGAAAATGAAATGAAATATAAGAAGAAAGTTGAATTCTTGTTAAATAAAATGACTAAATATAGAAAAAGTTGGTCAATAATTATGCTAAAATGGGTGAAGTCAGGTTCAAAAAATTAGAAAAGGGTCTATGAAAAAGTAAGAACACAAAAAATTAGGTTTGGTAGGGGGTAAGGGGCTGAGATAACTTGTTATTTCATGCCATAGTGATAGTCAGTGGTTAGACTAACCATTAGTGGTTAAGCTGATCGTCAGCAGTTAAATAACCATCGATGGTTAGAGGTAGCCATCAGTGGTTGTGCTAACCATCAGTGATTGATTATGGATTCTAAAGGTTTCTCAAAAGGAAGTTGCAAAATAGGTGAATGGTTTGATAATGGTTTTGTTAAGGATCTAGAAGTTGGGAAAAAATGTGCAAATAGGAGGTCTGATCAAGTCAGGGGGGTTAGAAATCCAATGAAACAAATAATAAGTATAATATACCTATAGCTTGCTAGATGGTTGATGGTTGAAGGTTTGGAAAATTTTTCTAGAGTAACAATATTTTGGCCTTAAAAGCAAATTCAATAGAGGTTCGGGTCTTTTTTGCTATTGTTGAGTTGCTGAAGGAAGAATGGATGTTGAAAAGCTTGAATATCTATATGCAAGAATGCTTGTGATGATCATGGATCCTTTTCACCTCCTACTCCCCTCCTTTTATAGGCAAAGAGATATGGAAGATAGAAGGTTCCCTAGAGGGTGAGGCTAATAATTTTAATGCTTGGGATTTTATTAGCATCGCATAAGGTGGACATATTTAATTATGCCTCATTAGCTTACACATAACTGGTGATTTTTTATAAAGGTGAAGACCTACCTATTGACAATTAGGCTAACCATCGACGGTTAGGATGACTGTCAATGGTTGAGTGTCTAGAGGCCAAGGGGTCAAGGTGAGTTAAAAGGGGTGGGTTAAGGTTAAGTTAGTAAGTTATTGAGTTTAGTTATCTAGAGAGATAACTAGACCCAAGGTCCAATAGGTTAGTTAGTGGGTCAAGAAGGGTTAGGTGGTCTCTAAGGTAATTCGAGGTATTTTGACATCTAATATGATTTTCTAGTGTCTACATCTATTGATCTCATTCAAACGGGGAAAAATGAAGAGATATACACAAATAATAACAAACATAGTGAGATGTATATAAGTTGGATTCAAATTGCATGTGTTCAAGTTTAAATCTTTGTTTTTGTTTTTCTCATTATTGCTTAGTTTTAGGCGACTATTTTATAGACTACATAATTGAGTTGAGTTCAATAGTTATGGCTACATAGCTGAGACAATTGAGTTCAATAACATTCCTTCCTTGAGAGGTAAGTCTTGCACCAAATATTACAAAGGTCATTATGAGTGTATGAGGTTATTTTCCTTGAAACTAAGAAGGAAAAAAACTTGTAAATTTCATAACATAGTGAAGATGAGGAAGCATGGCTTCACTCTTGCTATAGTTTTCTCACATTAATTTTCTCTAGGGTATGTCTTGTGTTTTCTCTCTTTGTGGTTGATGTGTTTGTTTCCTTTACTTGCATGTTTACATTCCTTGCAACCTGGAAAATACACCAACATTTAAGAGAGCTCAAGATTCAACCCTCAAGGTTACATAACTTCACATTTGGTATTTACCTTCTATGCAATAATTTTAATTATAGTCATGTATGGAGTAGTATCATGTTTAGAGAGTGAATAACTATATGCAATGTATGTAACATGTGGATATTGCTTGTGAAGGGTTGCATATTATTTTGTATGTTGTATATGGTAGTGATAAGAGTTATAATACATATTAAAATAGAATTTTATGTGTTTTTATATGGAATAGAACTTGAGAGGAACATCTTGACTGGAAAGGATTCGTGTTGGTGAAACTTAGAGTGGAATATCCACCTAGTTTATAGATAAATGACTAGTATTTCTTTCTCATATATGGGACAAACTATGTTTGCCCATAAGTGTCTTATCAGTGAATGAAAGGGATCAATCTTTCTACTTAGGATAGCTCCGTTTACACTCTGTGAGGCATCAATTTTGATGATAAAGGTTTTGGAGAAGTTAGGCATAGACAAAACTAGCATAATATACATTGCTTCCTTTAGAAGTTTGAATGCCTTTTATGTTACCTATGACCACTAAAAGGCATCTCTTTTCAATATGGTTGTCAATGGAGCAATAATATTTCTATATTCCCATATGAACTTATATAATATCTAATGAAGCCCAAAAATCTATAAAAAGTATTTAGTGTTTTGGGTTTATGCCAATTTTTTATAGCCTTAATTTTTTTGGGGTCCACTTTAATGATTTCTTTGAAGATGATGTGTCCTCTATAATCAATTTATTTTTGGATAAAAACACACATCAAACACTTGGCATATAGCCCATTATCATAAATGAGTTGGAAGGTTTATTCTATATGAATTATATTCTCTTCCTAGGTATGTCTAAAAATAAGGATGCCATCAAAGAATAATAGGATGAATTTGTGAAGAATGACTAGAATACCCTCTTTATTAAGCTTAAAATGTTGACAAAGAATTTATGAGACCAAAGGAAATGAAAATAAACTCATAATAACCATTATGAGTTTAAAATATGTCTTAGGAATATTGGCTTCCTTGATATATATTTTATGATAGCTTGACCTTAAGTCTGGTTTCAAGAAATGGGCTATATGCAATTTATCCAATAGCTCATCAATCACTAGAATGGGAAACTTGTTCTTGATTATGAGTTTACTCAATGCTTGAAATTAAATAAAAAGACATCAATACCCATGTTTTTCCATACCATTAATGTGGGGGAAGAGTAAGGGGTAATGATAGGTCTAGTGACTCGTACTTTCAACAATTCTTGCATCATTTTTTTGATTGCATTCTTTTATAGAAATGTGTACTAATAAGGACAATTTTTTGGAGTTACATTGCCTATAACATGTTAATTGACATGATATTATTGTTGATGTGGATGCAACCTTTTAGGTTTCTCAAAACAATATGCTTAGATAGTGGTTCTTGTAAGTCTAACAAGTGGTTGGCATCAAATGGTTCATAAAGCTAGATGGCACAAAGCTAGGAGAAAATTCCATGAGATCCCATTTTCCACAACTTCTCCATCCAATAAGAGATAAGGAAAATTGTTGATCCCAAATTAATTTATTTTAAGGTGTGTTTTTTACCCTTACTAGTTAATTGCATCCATAGTTCAAAAAATTCCCATAGGATAGGACCTAGGGTCTGAAGCCACTATTCTTCCCAAACTACCTTGCAAACTTATAGAGGTAGAATAAACAAGTCTGATTTCAAATTATAATTAACAACTAAAATTTATACATTTCATAATTTTCCCTTATAAGGTAAGGTTATTCCATTATATATCATGACTTTAAAACTAGAAAAAAGAATACACATAATAATTAGCTTGTTTGGCTAGCTGAGGGTTAATGAACATATGTGTGTTGCTAGAATCAATGAGGATTTTACGGGGATGTTTTTTAAATTATCCCTTATTCTAAATTGTTTTGGGAATCGTGATTCCAACCAATTCATGCACCAATTTTTTTTCATGGGGTCGTGCTCAATATCATGTTCTTTTTCCTTTTCTTCCTCTGGGGCTTTTAGTGCTTCTTCCCATTTATCGGACTTTGGAGGTGACTATATATCAATTAGGTATAATTTTTTATCTACACATCAATGGCTAGGTGTAAATTTATCATCATAGTTGTAACATAATCATTTTCCCCATTGGACTTGCATCTCAACCTTTGATAGACATTTCATGGGCGTAGCTTTTGGGTTTGAAAATGTTACTAGTCGTGGAGGTATGCAATTTTCAAATGGGTGGGATTTGGAAGATCTATGCTAGATTGTGAACTTATTTTCAACTAACTCATCTAACCTAATAGATAATATCATATATTGAGGCTTGAAAATTTTCACCTCAATTCTAATATCCTCTTTTATTCCACTGATGAAATAAATTTTAAAGAAGTCATATGTCAATACTTTTGTTTTGTTGTAAAGTTTTTCAAATTCCATTTAATATTTCTAAACATAGCCAATTTATCATAGTTTTATTAGGTATCCCATGAAATATTCATATGCACTTGGGCCAAAGCAAACTAATAGGAATTCACAAAAAAATTACCATGTCTGATTACCATTAGATTTTTCATACCGGTGAGAACACTAAACATATTATTTATCTGGGTTGAAAGAGGCTTCAAGTACTTTGTCCAAGAGTGGGGTGCTGTACAAATATAAATACTAATCTTCCCTATATATCCAACTAGTGAGATCTTTACCATAAAATTTAAGAAAATCCAATTTGGAACCATGTGGAAATCTCTCAAAATTGGAGTTGTGTTCAAAATTGTTGCTCAGACTAGTCCACAAATCACAACCACTTAGTTCATGGAGAGTGTCCATCATGATTGTATGTTAGGCATTAATACCAGAGAGTTGGGATTGGAGGTCATATTATATGGGATGAATTTGTATCATAAGATTAGCAATTTGTATCTCTATGTCCCTTGATTGGGTTAGTACCACCATAAGGGGGTTCTAGGGTTTTTTTTAGAAAGTTTTATTAGAGTTAAATACAAATTTATTATCTTAATGAGATGACTTCATGCACATCGACTTCAAAAAAATAATTCTAGATTTTTTTGGTTATGACTGACGAGATTATTGCATCATGTTTAGATAAATGTTCAAGAATATTCATAACTTTTCAAGATTTTTTAGTTTTTGTATGATGTAGAAATTATCTGAAATGTTTTGACTGTTATGAATACTATATTTTTAAAAAATCCATTATAAATATGTGACTCTAAGACTACTAGTTTTATGATAGGAAAGGTTACTATAAGGTGTATATGGTTTGTGATCTCTCAAATATACTTATTTCATTTGTAAATAATGTTGGCCTAATATTTTAGAGCTCCAACTATGAAACATTTAACCATTACATAACCCACTACCTTGTCTTTGAGGTATGGTGTGAGTAACTTCATGGGATAATTGCTTACTAATGCATCACAAAATATAAATAATCAAATGTTTCTTATGAAAAAAATAAAAACCCTAGGCACTTCCTATATACTGAAAGCTACGTAGATGATAAAATTCATATACAATGTTGTCTAAGGCCTAGGTATTGGGGAGTCATCCCTGACTTCACCGATAAAACTCTGTTAGCTTAGTTAATAATGATAAATTTCTGTGAGTTTTAAAACTAGAAGAATAATATTTCTAGCCTAAAAAAAATACTTGTAGAAAAAAGGGATAGATTTGGGGAAAAAATCTTAGTTCCACCACTTCTGCTACCATTTTATGATCACAAAGATCTTGATTGGACAAGATGAGAGCTTATGGTGGATAGTCTCAAAAATCCATAAACCGTTGAAGACCTTGAATAATTCCTCTAATACCAAATGTTAGGAGCCTGCATGCATATAATTTAATCTACCAAAATAAATATGAAAAAATACACTAAATTGAAATAAATAGTAATATTATATTGAAATAATACTATCACACTACAAAGTTTCACATGGCTATTTGAGGGGACTACCTCCTTTGAGCACAACTAAATAATTTTTTTTCAATAGATGATCTTTCCTCTTACACAGGCTCTATATTTAAACTAATCCACCCAAGACAACTACTACTTCCCATACATGTGAGATAGTTACAAGTAGCAAATGAGATGACTTATAAAACATATGCATCTAATATTTTATTAATAAAACTCAATACAACAAAAATAGTTAGTACAAGTGGGTCATAAAAATGAGGATAGATCACATGTACCTCAATAAAAATATGAATTATTAGATGAAATGAAAATGTCTTGGTTAATGTTGAAGAAGGTGAGAATTTGAATTTGTGATGAGTGTTGTTGAATCCAACCAAAAATCAAGAAGGTCCATACAAAAGGAAGAGTATTTTCAAAACTGTGTAAATATGGATTATAATGATGCAACTTTTATTGATGGGAAAAATAATAATTTGGTGTCTACATCAATGATATCAAAATTTTAATGTTAAGTGCATCCCACACCCAAAGTTATATTATGTAATTACATAAAGGTTATCAAGTATTAATGATTGAGTAGTATAAGGTGATTTTATACATTGGGAATTATTATAACGAAGTAGAGTATGATGATATTGATAAATTCATACCACATGTGTTTTATTTGACCTTCACATGCTACAAAACATACAATGCATGATGAGAGAATTACAAATTCTCCAAGGATATGAATAATTTCAAGTTGTTTTGCATGAATGAAATATGAGACCTTAGCAAGATTAAATCATTTAATTTTTTTAAGCTTATAATAAGATAAAAATGCATAGGCAGGTTGTAGGAAAGATAAGTCTATAATGTATAAAGAAGCTCTAGTAGAAGTGACTTCTTTGATGGAGCCATGTGCATTAGAGTGTATAAATTGTAAATTCCAAGACTCGCTAGATATAGGTTCAATTATGAGGGAATAAGAGTATATTATTCTCATCTTTTGAAGTTATTGTGTGAAGCATTTTTCACAACCTAAAAAAATCAAAGCCAGCTTGGAATGGCTTAGCCAAAATAACCAAAAAAGAGTTCCATAAATACATTGTGACACACATAAAGAAACATACACTAGTCTAGACACTATTTATGAATTATATATCACCTCAATCTTGTACACTTAAAAAATATATGTCATGGATGTACCTTCAAATTTTAGACCTCTCCCATTGCCAAAAGGATTACATACACTATCTTTATGTACCTAATTTCTTATCTCTTAGTCCAACCTATGTATTCTGACGACCTAGACCATCTATATTACCCAAAATGTTATAAATGTGCTTATATTCCACCTCCACAAGTTCTAAACATGTACTTACCTTTCTACTTTCTAGACACTTGCATCCCACTTAGATGCTTACATTTATGTAAGTGTCCTTACCTGATGCAAGCTTCTAGTGCCCTAAATTCATCTAATTTACAAATGAAGTGTATCCTAAAGGTCGACCTAAGTTATTTAATGCGAGATATTATCCAAGAGAATTGATATAAATGTAAGATTAACCCTCATTCATTTTGAACCTAGAAACTTCTTATCTACTTATAAGGTAACTTACTAAAAGTACTCAATCAAGCATTCTAGTGGGTAAAAAATTTCTGATTTTATTCTATTGCTATATCAGTCATAAAGACATCACATCTATAGGTCTGAAGTATTAAAGGAGTAGTCTAAGAGCTATATTTACTAAGTTACAAAGTCACTATTGTACTTGTTTATCACACATTACATGATTCACACATAAGCCAAAATGTAGGAGAGAACTACATAAGTTAGAGGCCCTCTTCGTAGTATTGGCTATGTAGGCAATGCTCATTGATAGAGAGGTCTTTCAAGTAGCTTGATATTGTGTGCCCACTAACTCATTTTTATCATAATTAATATGAAAATAAAAAAAATAGGGTTTTGTTATTTGACAAGAAGTGATAGTCCATAATCTAGATCTGAATGACTAAATCAAGGGTGATGGAAAAATTAAAAGCATCTAGGTGGTTGCATCTAGATTCAACAAGTATTCTATATTGAATATTTACATTTGACCCAGAAAATAACATCGACATAATCATCTCAGGTCGATGCAAGTGTCTATAGCTATAGTTAATTTAGAATCAGATAACTATTATAAAATTTAGATCTAATACACTTTTTGTTTATTCCAGATCTAGATCTGTATTAACATCAAAACTAGTTAAGTATCTTATTTTTTATTATATTACAATGTCTAACATAGTTGTACTTTCTATTCTTAGCATCTCAGTATAGTAAATTTAGTATATATTTATTTAAGTTTCACAAATAATTGACTTGATTTAGAGATAGTCTACTATCCTTATGCCTTAGGCCATGTCTTTCCATTTAACTTTGTTATACCCCCTCTTTTTTTATCGCTATGCTTTGTTGTCAATGAGTGTTGCTTATTTTGTTGATCCTTCAAATACATAGGAATTCAATTTTTTTCCCTCTCTTACTTTAAAAGCTTTATTTGTTAAAATATAATTAGAATAATTTTATTTATTTATTTAAATATTAATCCAATAAATATTTAAATCCACATAAATCTAGAGGAATTTTATAATAAATTTTATTAGCAACTTGTGCCTAGTCTCTGTAGGAAGGCTAGAGGAATTATTAGTTAGGTCTTAGAGTCAAGTGGATGGATGTGTTTGTGGAGTTTAAATTTGGACAATGTAAGAGAAGTTATTGTTGAGTGTTAAAGACTCTTTGACTTTGTACTAAGTGGGTGACCTAGACAAGTAAGCCAACATGGGCTTGTAAGATATGAGGTAACTCTTGTGAAAAAAGCACCCTCTCATTTATTGGGTTGGGTGCAAAATCATTCGAATAAAAAATTTAGAATTTATTTTTATTCCTATATTTAGTCTTATTTTGGGTGTTCATTATTTTGGTGGTGCTTGGAAGAGTTTGGGAGAAGGAGCATAGAAGGAGCTTGTTGGTAGCTTGAAAGGAGCAGATCTTCATGAAGCTTTGAGAGCATGTGTCATGTAGATCAAATGGAAGTGGTGAGGTAGGCCTTATTTTAGTGCATCTTATAAAAAATAAAGAGTTGGTTTTATTAATCAAGTAATGATAAATAAGAAGTTAGATTAGAAGTTGTTTGTATACCTGAAATCTCTCTCTTTCTCCCTCTCAAAATAAATAAATATAAAAACTATATTAAATAGCTTGGTTGTGTTTTTTTGTTTGTCTAAGCTCTCCCTTCTCCCTCTCTCTTATAAAATTTAGTGGAATTTGGCATAATGTCAAAGATAATCAATCTATGTTAAAATATGAAAAATATTTGTCTATTCTTCTATATGAAAAGTGATTTGATTTATTTAGTTTGATTCATAATAAAATTACATTCTCTCCCTTTCACCTTCCATTCCTGTCTTGTGAAGTTGTTTTTGAAAGGAAAATTGTTATTTTTATTATTTATTTCATAAGAGAGAAGGCGGAAATTATTTTATTTGAATAAACATTTAAAAAAAATCTTTTTATCCACTCAAGTATTGTAAGAAAGCTTGGTTATGACAAAAATACTTTCCTTCACCTTCCTCTCTCTCTCTCTTTCTCTCCTTGAGTCATGAAAGTTAAAGTTGAAGAGTGAAAATTGTTTAGCATATATATATATATATATATATATATATATATATATATATGGGATAAAAGAAATTGAAATATTACTCTTTTTTTTAGAAATGGAAATATTTTTCTTCTTTCCTCTTTATTTCGAAAATTAGTTTTGGAAGTTAAAAAACTAATAATTATTTAAATTTATATTTATTATAAAATATGCATGTGACAAATATTTAATAAATTATTAAATAAGATATTATATATAATTAAATAAAATATTGGTATATGAATAATAATATGATTATATATGATATGTATATATAAAGAAAATTTTATATATTTCATAATGTTTGATAAAAGGGGAGGAAAGTTTGTTTTAACAAAGATTTAATTAACTAAACAAAATAGAATAATAAATGGTATAATAGTGATAATAAGACCAATGATTGATTTGTTTGATTGATATATATTTTTAAAATGTTGAATAAAATAATAATAATAATCATTCAAAAAAGAAAAAAAATGTTTTGAGAGGGGAGGGGTAGCAGCTAGGCCAACCTCTCATCCCCCTCTCCTTCAAAGGAAAAGGGAAGGGGTCGGGTCAACCGACCCACCCCCATATCCCCCATATATATATGAAGGAGCCATAGGCCGACTAAGACCAAGCCTACATGACATAAAAAATAATAATAATAATATAAAAAAATAAAAAATAAACAAATTTATATATATTCATATTTATATAAATATGTATATAATAATAAAAAAATGAAATAATCATATAAATAATATATATATATATATATATATATATATATATATATATATATATATATATATATATTTTAAAAAAACTAAAACGGGGGTAAAAATTTATTAAGTACCAAATAAACACCGATTACAAGTTTTTCTCCTGATCTACCAATTGGACTAGCTTTTGATACAAATTCAGAGGAAACATTGTCTCCTCAGTAATGCTCCAGGATGCCCCATTCTCCGAGGCCCACTTAGCCAGGCAGTCCGCAACCTCATTCCACTCCTGTGGAATGTGTTGGAAGGACATCGAATTCAAAGAAGAACTTAATTGCCTAATCTGCTGGATAATAGCGTTTAAATGCCAATCAATCTTACCAGAATTACCCTTGTTCAACAAATTAACCACTACTTGTGAATCCGATTCACAAATGACATTGAGATGACCACTTTTACAACAGATTTCCATAGCCTCCAAGATGGCCTCAGCTTCCATCAGATTATTTGTATGACAGCCTTTATGAATAGAAAACAAGAATTGAATATTACCTGAGCTATCCTGGGCGATTCCTCCAATACCAGCTGCTCCTGGGTTCCCTCGAGAAGACCCATCAGTATTTAATTTAATAAATCCTTCGTCTGGGGGTGTCCAATGCCCAGCTCTGCTGACCGGCTGCGCCATCTTATACCTGCCCTTTGCCGAACTATTGTTACTCCTCACCGCGCCATCCTTGGACAAGTCCATCCCCAAGCGCCAACACACTCCCGCAGCTTCCTGTTCCAAGCCGTTATCTGACGCAGACCTGGAAAGAAGAGTTTCTTGCAGTGCATTAATTATTTTGCTCCACAGAATCCTCAGCTCCAGCTGTGCGCCCCTGAAGATTCTCTGATTCCGCTCCAGCGACAAGTTCCACAAAATGAAGGAGGGTCCCACCGCCCAAGCATTCTGTAACAGGGAGCTTTATACAGGTGCATACCCCATCTGAGACCAAAACTCATTTAAAGAAGATGCATGCCTGCAAGGGGCATTCCACGCACTCCACCACAGGTGCCAGACCTATTTAGCAAATGAACACTGGAAGAAAAGATGAGCTCCTGTTTCCTCGTTGTTATAACACAGAACACAAATAGATGGTCCCTGAAATCCTCTCCGACAAAGATTATCCCAGGTGAGGCATCTGTTGTGCGTAAGAAGCCAAAGAAAAAAATTACATTTGGGCCACGCCATTCGATTCCAGACTTTCTTCCCCCACTGAAACTATCCTTCCTCACCCGTTTACTTAAGCAGAGTCTGGTATCCTGCAGCCACGGAGTACTGCCCTATTGAATCACCACTCCAGGCCAGTTCATCACGCCCTTGAAGTGCACAACACCTTCTAGCCTCAAGGATATGGGTTAATTCCCCTCTCTCCTCCTCCGAACCCCCAGGCGGCCAGTCAGAGGAGTGTGTCCACCTATATCCAATGGTCGTTCCCATGTTATAAGCTTCCTTGTAATGCATCACCGTGCTCCATTCAGCAGCATGAAAGGAGTCTGCAAGAGTCTGCAAATGCGGGTGTGACTGTAAAAGTGGAGGCGCACCATCCCATGAGTCCTTCCAGAATAAGGCCTCTGACCCACTGTGGCACATCCAAAAAAGGCCTTGCTTCACCAACTGCGCTCTAAGCTTGAGGGTATCCCATATCATCGACCCTCTCCCCTCTAGAGGAAATCTGGCAATATCATGAAGATCAATGTCTGAAAAGTATTTGGCAGTCAAGATTTGGGCCCACAAGGCAAACTGGTTAGTGCACCAATGCTAGTAAAGCTTGGCAGCAAGGGCTTGGCTAGCCAAAATAGCTGAGCGCAATCCCAGGCCACCTTCCTGCTTAGGCCTACACACCATGTCCCAATTGACGAGACTCCATTTAGAATTCTGTAGATTGCCACTCCACAGAAACTTCCTGGACAGGGCATCATACTCTTTTAGAAAGTAAGCTGGTGCACTCTGTACCATGCTCCGATATATAGGTAAAGCCTGAATAACTGATTGTAGCAAAATCACTCTACCTGCTATAGATAACCATCTATAAGTCCAATGACTTACCTTCTGTCTCAACTTGTCCAGAATATTCTGCCAAAATAGCCTGGGCTGTCGCCCCACTACAATGGGAACCCCTAAATAAACCACTGGGAGAGTTTGGATCTGAAACCAGAGAATGGCATCTATTCTTCTCTGAATAGACTCAGGAGTATTATAGAAGAAAATAGATGATTTATGATCATTAATCTGCTGTCTCGACGCCGCCAAATAATTATCCAGAGTGATGCGGAAAGCTTCTACTTCCCTAATCTGAGCTTTACCAGCCAGGATAGTGTCATCTACAAATTGGAGGTGGGATAAGGTGGTTATCCTACTCTCCCATTTCCACCCCTGTATAGCATTCTGAGAGACTCGACATTTGAAGAGCCGCCCAAGCCCTTCGGCCATGAGAATAAACAAGTATGGATAGATTGGATCTCCTTGCCAAAGCCCTTTAGACGCACCAAAAAGTTTCGTTGGTGCTCCATTAACAAGAACTGAAAAGGAAGGCATGGTAACACAGATTGACACCCAACTAATCCAGTCCTACTTGAAGCCAAATGCTAAAATAACTTTTTGTAAGAATCTCCAGCTAACTCTATCATAGGCTTTGGCAAGGTCAAGCTTGATAAACATAGCCCTCTCTTGAGAGGTTCTCATGGAGTGAATAGCTTCCGAAGCTACCACCACACCATCTAGAATTTGTTTACCTGCCACAAAGCCTCCTTGTTCCTCCGAAATAAGGTTGGGGAGGAGCCCTTTCAGTCTTTGTGCAATAAGCTTAGTAATCACTTTGTAGACAACATTGCAGAGCGCAATGGGTCTATATATCTCCAGCTTATTCGCCTACTCCTTTTTCGGGATTAGCACCAAGAAAGTAGCATTCAATGCACGAAGCATTTCTTTGCTTGAATAGGACTCCTATATGACACTCATCAGGTCTTGCTTAATTATATCCCAAAAGTCTTGAAAAAAATCAGCTGGAAATTTGTCTGGTCCAGGGGCTTTGCCTCTCTTCATGTTAAACAATGCTTCCTCCACTTCTGCCATCCCAATCAGGCACATAAGGCCTTCATTCATTCTATCATCCACCAAGGACGGGATACAAGACAACACTGCATTTTCTTCCCCTTCATCTGGCAATGTGTCACTGTCAAAAAGTTTTGAGAAATACTGGACAGCTTCTCTACTAATATCTTGAGAGGAGGACAGGTGTGTTCCATCCTGAGTAATAAGAGAAGTAATAAAATTTCCATTTCGCCTCCCTTGCACTGAATTGTGAAAAAAGGTCGTGTTCTTATCTCCTTCCTTGAGCAGTCATTGCGGGCCTTCTGTTTCCAGTAGATCTCTTCCCGAAGCTCCCACTCAGCAAGCGTATTAGCCGCTCTAGCTTCCTCTAGGTGAAGGCCTTTCGAGAGCCCAGTTTCTCTTATTTGCCTAGTTATGCCGTCCAACTGGTCTTGCGCTTTCTTCTTCTGACACTGCAAATTCCCAAAACAAGTCTTGTTCCATATCTGTAATTTCCTTTTAACATACTGTAGCTTCTTCAGGAAAGAGTACATAGCTGTGCCATAAGCTGGACCGCCTTGTCTCCACCATTGGCCTATGAGGTCATGAAGAGAAGAATCCTGGAGCCACATCAACTAGAATTTGAAAGGAGGCTTTTTAGGACCCCCAATCTGGCCTATGGAAAGTTTAATAGGCCAGTGGTCCGATCCCCTCCAATCTAAAATCTCACAAGTGAGAGTGAAAGCACTAGATTGCCAGAAAGAAGAAACTAAAAATCTATCAAGATGTTCAGAACTGGCAGCATTACCTGTTCTTCGATTGCTCCATGTAAATAGCCCATTGGAAGGTTTCACATTCGAGATGCGAAGCATTTCAATATTATGGTGAAGGCACTCAGAAGAGGGGCCAAAATGGCTTAGTCCACCTCGTGTCTCCTCCAAGCTCATTACAACATTAAAGTCACCAGCTATTATCCATGGTAAGAAAGGAAAACATTGCCGGATGTACCAGATATGTGCCCAAAGCTGTTGCTGCCCCTCAATGTCAACAGGTGCATAAATTGTGGTAACCAGGCATAACTCATCAGTTTCCAAGGAAGAGGCCGCCATTGACAAGGCCAAAAAATTGGAAACCCAATGACGTGGCAAGATTTTTCTCTGGTCCCATCCTATAGCTAGTCCTCCCGAGCTGCCTCTAGCTCCTACACATTGCCATTGCCCAATATGCCAAATATTTGGCATACAAGCAAATAGAGAATCAACTAAAAGTTTCATCTCTTGGATGCAAAAAATATCCGGGGAGTGATCCCACACCAATCTACGAATAGCTTTTTGTCTGGGGTATCTATTCAAACCCCTTGCATTCCATGATAAAATTATCATTAGGTGGATTGGGGAAAATGCTCTTCTAAGGTCTTGACAACCCCAAATTCCACCAATAAATCACCTGTAATTTTAAGTTTATCTTGGTCTTTCCTCTGTCCCACTTTAGGAGCAGCAGATGATGTGACCTTTTTGAATTATTTCTGACTTAACCCAAGGGCCATTACAGGACTTTTATCTTTTTTCCAAGCATCACCCTCCTTCACCAGATCTGCCCATTTAACTTCCTTCTCCTTAAGCTCATTCGCAACCACATGCTACCCTTCCTCTAATCTCAGAGGTTCATCTAGGGGTGTTTGATCCATCCTATCTTGTCCTTCCATGAGAGTTGAAGGTTGCTTCTGCTGCCCCGAAGCTTCTCCTTGATCCTGCATCAGATAGCCCTCTTCAATAGCCATATTATCAAGGGCCTCAAACCTGTTAAAGCCCTGTTCCAATTGCCTCTCCACATTCCCTCACCTTGGTCCTCGGCCTCTTGCTCACTTCCTAACTGGTATGAAATCATCCACTCCACTATTAAATTGATCAACATAACCCTGCGCCAAACCCCTAGAAATTGGATTTTTACCTTTACTCAGTCTATCCGGTTGGGTTTTTGCTCTTTGACTCTGCCCCACGCTCCCAGTTCCCTTACCAACAAACACTGAAGATGGCGCTGAGATTTTTGGCATTGGTCCTTTATCTTTGGCAGCCTGGGGGCATTGTCTATGTAGATGTCCATATACATGGCATATTCTACACCTGAAAGGAATGGATTCATAGTCAATCTGTTGAATCCATGTCAGTGAACCCATACAAATCTCCAATGAATCAGAAAGAGGCTTTTTTAAATCCATGTCTACACAGACACGAGCATATGTAATGAATTTCTTGTCTAAAGATTGATGTGCTATCGCTATTGGTGTTCCCAACATAGCCGCTATCTGTCTGAGGATGTCTTCCCGCCAGAATTCCAGCGGAAGCTGTGGGAGATGCACCCAGACCGGGACGTAGGCTGGAAGTTCCTCAGTTGTATTAAACCCCACATGCCATGGTTTGAGAAATAGGCCCACTCGCTCATAGAAGTAAGGGCCACCTTCGAAAATGCGATTACGATCCGCTACAAAGGAGAAACTCACCAGAAAGTAATTGTTTCCTGCCAACATAATGTCAAAATCTCCATCAACTGCCCAGGAGCGCCTAATCCAGGCTTCCAGAGCCGGCTGAGGGATTCTAATTCCCAAGAATTTGCAAATCAAGGTATGTGATGAAAGGTATTCAATGTCCTCCTGAACTGTTTCTTGTGGAATGACTAACACCGGTCGGTCCTGCCTTCTGAGCAAACATCCATTAACTTTATTCAACTTCACCCTCTCACTGGAATAGAATGCCGTTTGGCCCGAACCCCTTTCTCCAAGAGCCGTAACATCCAGCCTAGGCCCTGTTGCCAGTTCCCCTGTCACCGGGTCGCCCTCGTGCCCTTCCCCACGCGCAGTCATCTCTAAATTCAAATGATGTATTACTCAGCTATCTTCATATAAATAATAATTTTTTTGAGATTATATATATAAATATATATATATATATATTAATAATAAAATAATAAAATTTATATAAATATTGTATATATATATATATATACTTGAATAAAATTATGAACTCTCCTTCCACCAAAACTTGTCAAATGAAAAGAAGAAATGAGGACAAAATTAAAAGTTTTGACTTTGTATTATGGGTGGAAATCCACCTAATCTAGTGGTGGGGATTTGACCTACCACATAGCTTATGAGGGGGTTTTAATTCTTTTTAAATTATTTTAATTTAACTTATACTTAACTCTCATTTGTTAATCTATTTTATAATTTAATTTTTTAAATTAATTAATAAATAGAGTTAAGAATGAACTAACCATTTTATTATTAAATTAGGTTTTACAAAACTTCTTAAATATTTAAAATATTAAAATTATCATGTTTGAATTAAAAAAAAAAAAAAGGAGAATCAAACAATTTATTTAAATATTTTTCTAACTTAATTGAAACCCCTTTCAAAATCAATAAAAAATAAATTTCCAAGAGTTTGCCAAAACTAAAGTTTGAATATGATTTCCTTAGGTTGTGAAATTATCCAACATCCATTAAATAATTTTTTTTTCTAATCGTGAAGTTGATTTGGAATTGACATAGTTAAAATACCAAGGAATAATATTTTTTAAATTTGAAAGTTATAGGCAAATTATTATCGCTTTAAATTATAATTAAAAAATAAAGTAAATTTTATTGTTAAGTTTACTATTTTTTTATGATGATTTCGTAAACAATTTATTTAAAATTTTGAGCGATAAGTTTTCTAAGTAATTAAAGTCACCTTGGAATAATTAATTAAATCATGATTTTTATTATTATAAAAATATTTTATTATCTTAAACATAATATTTATAGCTTAGAGAATTGGTTTTTGTGAAAAAAAAAACTATTCTCTTTTGTCAGATTTAAACTATAGGTACTTTTACACTTGATTATTAATGTGTTTTGTCTTGTTTGGGAGAGTCATTTGTTGTGATGGTCATTTTTAGTGTCTTTTAGCATTTATAATTTGGGTCATGACTACATTACACTATTTCATATCTTTATATACTTGTTACCTTGGTTTGAATTTCAACCCATTAATGATGTGTTAATGTTTGGCTTTGGTTGCCATTGGGTAAACTTGGGCTAGGGCCTACTTGAAATTGTTTTAGAGTGTACCCTTGGTATTCACACTCAAGCTTAGATTTATGTATGCACACACCTCTTATATATATGGAGGTATTTGTAATTCTTGGTAGTGTCTAGATGTCCTTGGGCCAATTGGTCGCTATAATGTTACTCGCAAGAGGTGACAATGTTATGTTTAATTGTGTGACTATTGGTAAAGCTCAGGTACCTTCATGTTAAATATAATACTCATTTAGAAATGGGTGAACTATAGCCAACCCTGATTCTGCATGTGAAGTGATCACCGTAGATATGTAGGTAATTCAGAGAGTGGGCACGGGCTTAGTGAACTAACCCTTATAACACCCCTCTGTGTGAGTGTTATCAACTAAATTGAAGATATTCTTGGAGAACATGCATAGAGAACTAACCCTTAAGATGTCCTCCTAGTGTGGGAAACTAAAAACTAACTTTAGTGTGTTTTGGAACACACGTTTAAACATCTAATCCTTACTATGCTTGCTTAATCACAGATGGTATGATATTCTTCTCTATGTATGTGTATTTATCAATTTCAACAATGTGGTTTTCTTATCAAAGATTTTTTTCTTCCATAGTCCATACAATTACAACTTAGCTTTTAGAAAAACTATGTACAAATTTATTACTCGACGTTTCATATTATCACCCGTGATCCTTCATCAAGAGAAAAACTTATGTGAAACAATAAACCCATGCTTCTTAAAAGATGATCAGAAGTTGTGGACTAATGACTCACATTGATTATTGGGATTTGAGCATGTTATCTCCCATCCTAACCTTGTACACCATTAGAGACTCTCTCAGGAGATAGAGTTCTTTAAACAACATAAGTTAGAGATTATTGAGTCATTGACTTCATTGAAATAGGAGAATATAGATTCCTAGTCATGCCTAATTTTCATTGTGACATTGTGTGGAAGTGCTTGGGTAAGCACACACACCTTGGGACATTGTAGGTTATGATTTATGTCTGCATATGTGTCATTTTTTAGTAGATGATGAGAGCTTAGTAGCTCTCGTGAGTGATATTTAATTACTTTGTTGGCTTAGATCATCATCCCTTGTTTGGTGATGATGTCTCACATAAGAGGCCATCATAAGTGTAACGAGAACTACATCAGACCCTGATTCTATGGAGTGGATATGTAGGCTACCCAAGTTATGGTGGGGGTATTAGGTCTAAGTTCTTAGGCTAGGTTAGGAGTGTTTGTCATCTTACCTCATGCTGGGATTGTATGTTTTTGGTTGGACTATCTATATATATAATATTAATCAAATTTTGAGTTTGATCATCATGCAATTGTTATCAACACTCTTAAATTTAAATTTAGTTATTTTCTTTGTTTAGTGTACCTTGAGAGTAGAGTTGTATAGTGTTATACGACTCTCCCTTGGTGATATTTATAGTGGTAACCTTGTGTAAGTGATTATTATTTTGGCTCACTTTGTTTCCCTTGAGTATGTTGATCAAGTTATGTGTAAATAATTTTATGATCCTTTAATTTAAGAAATTATAAATAAGTAATTTTTAATTAAGGTTATTTTTCCCTCGTCATTAATCATGATATCACTAATTGATTTTGGTATCAGATTGATATTAACATCATAACTTTTATTCTACTCTTAGAGAGGCCATGTGGTGGAAAATAAATGTATTAAATGAATCATGTGTGTCACACTTTAATTATGCATTGACTGGGTCACAACAGTTAAACAATAAGTAATCATAGTGAATAAATAAATATCATTGAAATAAGATAACAAAAAAATTTACATGGATTTTGGGATAAATGTTTTGGGCACAACAAATAGTAGACTCACCCTAATATATATATTAGGGTTAAGCATTTGGTGAACTGATATTTGAACATCATTTTTGCCTATGGGTACCCTATATGATTTTTCTTACCTATTTTGTTTTAATATTTGTATTCTTTATCTTCCTTATTATAGATGATATTGATTATTTTGATGACTATGATTATGAAACCCTCTAACTTTCTATCACAGAAGGGGTAAAAATTGATTACCATTATATCCTTTCAAATGCTAAAACATCTAATCTCAAATCTTTGAATGGTGGTAGCTACCATCCTTCAATTAGGTCCATGTTCCCACCATTTCAAGATATGAGCTGATCCATCTTAAGTAAGATAAAGAGGCCTTATTGTTATTTACTACCCCACCATCATATTATTTTGGCCTCAGATATTTACTCAAATATGGATACAAAGGACAAGGGTTGGGAAAACATGAACAAGGTATAACCCACCCTATATCTTCAAAATATATTCCATATCAGCAAGGCTTAGGATTTTTAGAAAAATACACGAGTCAAAAACAAGGCATGTCATCTAATCATGCCCTTTATGGACAGTCTACCACAAAAGTGGGTACATATGACCAAGATGCTCCTCCATATGATCATCAAATTTTTTGGAAAATACATAAAAAATTATGGTTGGTTTACAAATTGCTTATAAGGGATCATTCTTTCAAATAAATTAAGCCAAACCCCGATAATTCTAACTTTTCCAAATAATGTCCCCCTTATTGAGGGTGATGATTCTCTTTTCCCTTCATTTCAGATTGAAAATTTTCAAAAGGTTGACCAAGATATCATGGCATCTTTACCAAGTAGCTTTAAGGTACTAAACAAGAGGAAAGCATTGAAAAAAAAAAGTGCAAAAGGTTCCTAAAGTTTCAAATGTTGCAACCGAAGTCTTTAAACAAAGAGATGTTTATCTCCCAAAAGATTCATTTATGACAAAGGTTTATAACATACCAAAAGAGGCACCTTTAAAAAATCTCCCTCCAATACCAATTGCTATATCTATACCAAATGTGAGTGAACCAAGCTCCTCAAATGATATACCAAGGGTACCACAATTCAAATATATAATATAATTACCAAAGTATCCCAAATTCAATGATTTAGAACTTGCATTAGTTATCCATGAGGAAGATGATACTCATATGCCCAGATTCAAGAGAGTTGGTGGATTAGAATCAATGATAACACCTATGCCAAACATCACCATTCCCATGGACTATATTGTTTCTATAATGTGCACTATTGGGGATATTAAAAAATAGTTTTCTATACTTCAAATACAAATGGCTTTCCATAATACTAATGCAAATATTACCTCATTTAAAAATCAACCTTTTGCACAATGTATACTTGAATATCCTTATCCACAAGATTTTTAGATGCCAAATTTACCTCTCTTTTTGAGTCATAAGGACCCATTCGACCACATGATTAACTATGTACATTCTTTTGGTCAATGGGAAAAATATGAAAAACTATTACTAAAACTATTCCATATGAGCATTTTTAACAAGACTCATAATTGGTTCTATAGCATACCAAAAGGTTCCTTAACCACTTTTGCACAATTAAAATATGCATTATTCATGACTTTTAATAGCCATAAGGTGCCAAAACTTACATTAGAACATTTACACAATTTCAAACAACATGATGATGAATCCCTTCAAGATTATACTATTTGATTCAAAAGTACATTATATGAGCTAGCATTTAGACCTTTAAATTTGGATTAAAAATATGAGTCATTTACCCATTTATATAAGGATGTGCATAGATATGCTTCATTCATCCTTACTCATCCAAAGGAGCTTAACATATCCCCTTCTAAGTACCAAAGATTCCTCACACAAATGAGGGCAATGAATTACCAAATGAACATTATGAACAAAAATGTGGAGTTCCTAATTTTTATATAGGAACTCTACAAGGTTTACTCAATATGGGACCAATCCAAGAACTGCATCCTATGCAAAATACCCAAGGTGAACAACATAAAATACATCCACACTAAAAATATTTGACAATAACATTATTCATGGGAGAAGCTTATTTTTGGTATAACCACATTTATCCTACACAAACAAACACTACTTTCAATATAAGACATTTATAATAGATTGGCTTTGATCTAAAAGACTTACAAACAAAAGTCAGTTGGAAAGATTCATTGGGAAACATAATACTACCAATTGTTTATGGTCCTAAAGTGATTGAAACACAGGTTTCGGTTATGCCTACCACATCTCCATATATGCATTTACACTAGGCACTCTTTGGTTATATCAAATGGAAGCACAAATTAACCAAAATCAATAAGGTATTTCCTTTTCTCATGAAAGCAAATTGATCCATATTCCAAATGATAGCATTGGTTTATCTACTACACATATAAAACATGAGGAGGAACATGATATGTACCTTTTACACTCATCCAACCATGATTCAAACAATGTAAAGGATACAACTTGAATTTATAAGGTTACAAATATTCTCAAACTACCAAAACAAATAGCAAAAATCTATTTTCAACATCTACATGTTATATTAGCTCCTTGGCATATATGTTGTTGGTTCCATGCTGGTTGATAGCATATAAATATTTCCTATATACACGTGTTTCAAATTTGAATATGGTTTAGGCATACATAGATACATGATCTATGCACTTTTGGATGTTGGGCTTTCCCTCTACTCACGTCATCAGGATGTTGGGGGCATCCGCCTCTATCCAAGTTATATCATTATATGACCATTTTACATTATCATGTTTAAGCTCATATATGTACTTACACATGAATTTATTCATGAATATTTTTTTCACAATGTGCTTGATATGTTATGTACTTGACATTTTTTGCTAACACATATATCCAGGGACTAGTATGCTAGGTTTATGCTAGTTGCTTATGCTTTCATATGTACACTTCCTTGAGTGTCTTGCCTTGCTATTGTCTTGCTTGTTTGAATATGATTTATTATTTGCGCCCCCCATGATTTTGGTTTCCTCTTTGACATTTGATTATGTCATTATTTTTTATATGTAGATATTTAAATATGTCATTCTTACTTTATGGACATTTGACTACGTCATGTCCTTTTGATTATGTAACATTTGAGCATGCCTCTTGTTTGAGGTCTCCTTGGACCATTGTATTTTGACTTGATTTTGAGTGCTCTTGTGTGTGTGTTTGATTTGCTTGTTGAGCTTGTATAGTTATTATCTAGATGTTTCCATGATTCACATCATGCATCTTAGGACTTGGTGTGATCACATTCTTCACACTTCAATGCTTCATATACCTAGACATGTTATTTTTATATGTTACATGATACATTAATATATTACATGGTTATCTTATCTTTTTAAGGTGAGGTAACTACCAGTTGTTGTCTTCCCTTACCTCAAAGATATGGCATATTAGTGGGGGCATGCCATAAAGGTATGAATTTCACATTGGTCACAATTTTAGATATATAGTGGGGGCATGTTTTGGAAACATGTTTTCCAAACTTATTTATTATGGAGCATATCCAAATTATTGTGGTAGTATGTTTTGGAAACATGCCCTCCATATTTGCACTTATATCAACTTTTAGATTCTTCTATATACAATGGGGGAATACTTGGGAAGCATGTTCTCCACACTTACACAATTTTCAAATTGGTCAAATGAAACAATTATATGATTCAAATATATATTTGTGGTTGATTTTTATACATTGGTACCATTGTTATATACAATTTTAGCATGAGACATATCTAAGGTGGATATGTTATTCAATGTGCAACTAATATTGAAAAATCAAATCAGTTTGAGATTTAAAACACTTCTAGGGATTGTCATTACCCACCAATTTGGATTTTTATGGACTATAATGAGCCAATATATCATAGTAGTTGGTTCACTTTTTGGTATGGTTGAGGTACTCAAATCACTCAATCTTGTTAAGTTTTTAGGCTGGACTTGTTGTATCATATAGTCTCATTGGTTTGGTAGTGTGATTTGACTTGATTCACTCACATTCACCAGATTATAAGTATGATTAGGTTTCATGGTTGAGCTAGTCTCATCTATTAAGTGGCAATCCATATCTCCTCTAAAGTTGGGGGCAGGTGCCCTCCTATCTCTCTCTCTCTCTCTATACATATATCCTTAGATATATGCACTTTGTAAATTTATATTTATCTTAATCTCAATTTTAGTGATTCACAATGATACATATTTCAAATAAAATTGGCAAAAGGCAAAATCGTTGCATCGATACATAGGTGTACTCCTAAACCTTGCTCTTTTTCAATTTTAATCATTTTAATAATTTTAATTTCATATTATAAGCACTAATTATATATTGCAACATGCTCTTGCTTGTAGGTCAGTACTAACAAAGCACTCAAGTAAAGACAAGGTGTGTTATACACACCCGGTTATGTATTCCCTTTCCTTTAAACTATTAATTTCATTACTAGATTAAAGGGAGGGTAAATGTAGATACTATTTTTGAATTTTATAGAACTTCAGTCATATACACTTAGAAAATACATCTTATGGATGTACCTTCAACTTATAAACCTCTTCCACTACCAAAGGGCTCACATACACTATCTTTCTATGCCTAATTGCTTATCTCTAGTCTGGCCTATGTATTCTAATGACCTCGGCCTTATATCTTGCCTAGAATGTTATAAACCTACTTATCTTCCACATTTTCAAGTTCTGGACCTGAACTTACTTTTCTACTTCCCAAACACTTGTGTCCTAATTAGATGCCTATGTCGATGAAAGTGTCCTTACCTAATGCAAGCATCCATTGCCCTAAAGTCATCTAATTTATAAATGAAACATATCCTAAAGGTTAACCTAAGTGTTTTAATGTGAGATATTCTCAAGGAGGAGTGAAATAAATATAAGATCAACCCTCATTCATTTTGATCTTATAAAATTCTTACCTACTCATAAACAAACTTACCAAAAACACTCAATTAAGCACTCAAGTGAGCAAAATCTTCCCTATTTTCTCGTATTTCCATATCAATCATAGGGAAAATACATCTACAAGTTTAAAGTACTGAAGGATCAATTCAAGAGCTATATTTTTTAAGTTATAAGCTAAGTCACTATTGTATTTGATTATCACACATTGCATGATTTACACACAAACCAACATGTAGGGAAGAACTACATAAGGCCCTCTTTGGAGTACAACACTATTGATAGAGGGATCTTTGGGGTAGATCAATACCATGTGCCCACTAACCCATTTTTACCACAACTAATATGAAGTTGAAGAATAAGGGTTTTACTATTCGATAAGGAACGATAGTCCATGACCTAGATCTAAATGCACCAACGTGAAAGTCAGAAAAAAATAGAAGATCCAGGTGGTCATATCTAGTTTCAATAGGTATTTTGTATTGGACACATGCATCTAATCTAGATAGTAACATCAATGTAACCATCCCAAGATGATATAAGTATTCATAAGTATAAAGACACTTAATCCAAAATTAAGCGATTGTTATAGAATCTAAACCCAGTCAAATTTTTACATGTTCTATATCTAAATCTAGATTAGCATCAAAACCAACTATCTTATTTTCTATTATTATTGCAATATTTAACATAGTTGTAATTTATATTCTTAACATCTCAGCATTATAAATTCAGTATATATTTGTTTGAGTATTGTAAATAATTGGCATGTTTTAGAGATTGTCTCCCATCCTTATGCTCTAGGTTATCTCTTCCCCTTTCACCCTAGATTCACCCTAACCTAGATTTTAGTGTTAAACAACTAGTATATGTTAAACTTTAGAGAAGATAGAGGTGTATAAATTGAAGTGATAAAAATAATAGGTGAGAGGTGAATGAACATGTTTGGAATAAATTTTAAAAAATAAATGAGAATGAATTGAGATTGAATGAAATAAAAAGAGTGGAATAACCTACAATTTAAGGTCTAGAATGATTGAAATTGAGAAAGGATATGTTCCTCATTAGAATAAACAAAAAATTAAAATACATGAAAGGTGACCCTTAAAAATATGATGTTACCAAATTAGATGTTGTGCATGGAACAAATTCTAAAAGCAATATAGGAATAAAATGAAAAGATTAAAAAGACATAAGATAAAATATTTTGTAGGAAACCTTGATGGTGGGAATAAAAATGATAAAATAAACTATTTGAGTGTCATAATTTGGACATAAATACGATAGTTCACCATATTTTATTTCTTTACCTTCATAATTTTAATAATCATGCTCACAATCAAACTATCCAAGGGAGACTATTGCAAGAGTTTCCTTAGCAGAACTAATTCCCATTGCATGTTTAAGAATAGTTTTAGCCTCACAAAGGCAATATTATTTTAAAGACTATTTCATATAAGATAATAAAACTTGTTTTAGATCATTGTATGAGGTTGAATATCACTTTTTATCTCACAGTAGTGACATTATGTCAAATATCTAAGACTTGTAGGGTTCATAACTTTGTCAAAATGATTGAAATTGAGTGTCATATTTTTTGAAACAAAATATTTTTTCAATAGGAATGCAATTGTAACATCAAAATATGCAAGGCATATGGTTTCCTTTCTGAGACACCATTTTGATCCTGAAGTTGTGATATCATGACAATGATGTCTTGAATTGACATAAATCTATCATACAAATTTATAGTTAAATCTCATTTTGAAACTCATAGTTTTTCAAGAGGAAAAAATAGTGCCATAAAAATATTCATGATTTTTTTATCTCTCACTAGCCACACAAATTTCAACCTATTTTTTTGTTCACTCACTTGACGCATCATATTTAATTTTATTTTCTAGTCACCCACCAAAGTCATTATATTTAATAGATTGAGTGTGAGAAGATCATCACATGTCATAGTGATAACCATTTCATATGTCATTCCCCTTCAACTCCTTCCTAGGACACATTTTATGCACAATTTAACAAGTTTATTTCCAACTACAAATACCAACTGCACATCAAATTTTGATACTTGGACATGTGAGCATATCAAAGTGGACATGTAGATCAATTTCACCATATGCATCTATATAGTTTAGGTTTTTTATTAATGCCTGAGATCTTATGACCATTATAAGGTGAATAATTTCACCTTCATCAATTATTCTTCCCTCTTATAAGAGATGAGAATCAAAAAGATAAGTTTTGAATTGGAATTAGAGATAATAGATTTTAGTATTTAGCAAATGAAGTTAGCAAAGCAAAATAAACTTTCAAAGAAGTGAGTGAACGTAACTTGCAAGAGTCTAACATGCAATATAGGTTGCTCAATCATATATAATTCAAGATAGGTTGAGGGTTTGTTCTTCGGATTTAAATTTCTTATTAAAATTAAAAGTTTTATTTTTTAATATATTCTACCAAGTAGTGTGTAAAATAGTCTATAAGGGTTTCAATATCTATGAAACCACCTCAAGACTTTCACCCATATGCATGCATATACTTAATCACTAGAATTAAATGCATAATAAGAGACAAGGATTTATGCATGTATAATGGTCCATCTCTTTAATTTAATACCTTTGGAATAAATTTTAATCCCATAAAATAACTTTATCATTCATTACTAAACCTTTTACACTAACCCTTTATATTCTTATATAAATAAAAAAAGAGGTTAGGGTTAGTTTTTTGGATATTATTTTACTTACACAACACACATATATAAAATAAAACATTATTCTTATTAAAAAAATTCCATTAAGATAATCACTTAATTGATAATATTCTATAATAATATTATATAAATAGGTGTGCACACAATTAGTGTCTATCCATATTTATGATTAAATAATATAATTACATCTTAAATCATATAAAATTGTATAAATTATTAAATACACTAACATATCCCTTAATAAATACTTAGTAAAGGGAAAGATGGAGTAATAATATAATTATTCCGCCTTAATGACACCTTTCACTCCCTAAAGTTTCTTGAGTTGTGTAAAGTAGGCTTTAAGAAAGGGCTTTGAGAAGATTTTTTCAACTTATTAATTTGTCTAATAATACTTAAGATTAATTACCTATCCTATATAAGTTTTTAGATATAATGCATGTGAATTTAGATGTGCTTTATGCACTAGTTATCCATTTAGTTGTGAGAAATATGGATAACACTCTAATTATTGCATTAACATGTTTTGGGTTGGAGCTATAGAAATCCAAACTCAGAAAAAATGTGTCGAATGCAAATGGACTCATGACCAACAATAAAAAAGATACAAAACTCAAAAGTTTTGGTTGAAAAATATTTTAAGAACACAAAAATAACACAGTAACAATGAATTCTCTGAGAAGAGATGTTTTATTACTCAAGATTGCAATACAACTATATGCTTATCTCTGGGGAGAGATGTCTGATTTCTATTTCAGGTTACATCTTCATTTATACATATTTTTAAAGTAGGGGGATGATGTGGAAGGTCACCAATCTCAAGGTAGATTAAGTGGTTTGACTTCCATGATTTAAAACAATACATAATTTTAGGAATTACTATTTTTAAAAACTTACTATTTTTAGACTACACTATTAAAATTGAAAATTGAAGCACTTAAATTAGGTTTTCATGGGTCAAAATCAATTGAGAAAATATCAATTGCATCTCACCACATTCTCCTCATTATTATCTTTCCAACAATTCAAACGACGAGTCAATTGGAGCTACGGTGCAAAAATTATGGCTCTTGAAAGTTCTGTCATCAATTGGGGTGGAACCGTCACCTGAATTGTTGCTCGGATCAAAAAATTCCTCCATAATCAACCTATGTAGTAAAAAAATAAATAATAGACTACTTACTACAAGATAAGGTCATGGGACCTACCTTAAGATGATAAATATATCTTGTGGTTAACTTGTGATCATTTATATCACCTTCCCAACCACTACCGGTGTAACCTATAATAGATCCTTTTTTTGCTTGACAAATAATCAATCCCATAATCAACATGACCATGAAGGTACCTTAGAATGAACTTAAATTCCTAATAATGGCTATTATGGGGGTCTTGAATATATTGTGAGACGAGGTTAACTATAGAGGACATATCAAGACAAGTATGGGTCAAATAGAGAAGGTTTCCCACCAATTTATTGTAAAGTGTAACATAAAAAAAAATAAGAACACTTGGTGTAAATATTGATTTTCGACTGATAATGAGTTGGTGTGGACTTTCATTCATCCATATTGAAGTGATAGAGCATGTCTTGAGCATATTTGGACTAATTTCATGCTTAGACTATGAGATCTGAAAGCCAAGAAAATATTGTAACAAGCCCAAGTCAAAAATTTCAGAATACTTCATTAACCATGATTTTATATTATGGATATGTTTGATATAAATCCTAATAATTATCAGGTCAGCCACATAGAGGACAAAAATCAAGAGTTTCATGTCTAATATATTTGTGTATACTATGGGGGAAAAATTACTTCATGTAAAACCTATATGTAGTAGAAACCTATCATTTTCTCATACCAAGCTTGAGGACCCTATTCAATTCATATAATAGATTATCCAATCAACACACAAATCCAAAGTTATCATCGTTGATGAGCTTGGGAGGTTGGGACATGCACATCTCTTCTTTTAGCTCATCATGCAGAAAATTAATTTTTATGTCCATCTAATCGACTTTCCACATTTTCTTTGCAACCAAAGAGAGTACTACCCTGATGGAATTCATCTTTCTAACTATAGAAATAAAATCATGGTAATCAATAACTTCAGTCTGAGAGAAAAATTTTGTGAAAATCTTGGCCTTGTACCAATATATTTATCAATTTTATGCATGTTTGGTGTTAGACACCCACTTGTACATAGCTATTTTTCTTTGTTTAAAAGGAAGAACCAAGCCCTATATGTCATTTTTTTTTCAAAGAATGAAATTATTATGCCATTGTTGCTTTCCATTTAGGATGTACAAGAACCTCATTATAAGTCTTTGAATCCTAACTTACTTCCAACTGTGTCAAGTGGTCCACACCAAACTGATGTTACAATCTAGTCTTGCAAAGATTTGTATGATTCTCTTGCCATTAATTAGTCTCAATGAAAACTTGGAGGAACCATTCTTATTGAGGTTATGTTAATTGTTTAGGTTATTTATAGACTAATTGTGTCATTATCGGTGGAATAATGTGCTCCTTTAATGGTTGAGGATAAGTTAGGATTTGTGTCTAGACTGGCATAAGTTGATGGAGAACGAGGAGAATATGTTGGCTTATAAGCCTAATAGTATTCACCAAAAAACATATTTTTATAGTAAAGCACTTTATTGGTGTCTAGTATTAGAATATGATATTCCTTCATGTATTTATAATAGTTGAGAAAATATAGGGGAATCCCTTCCTTTCCATAGCTTTGCACATATCATCAGGGATATGCACCCATGCATTATACCCAAAAAAATTAAAAATTTGAAAGATTTGGATTGACACCAAACCAACTTTATTCAAAAGTATGTTCCACACTTTTGAGTAGGGAGTACAATTTTTGGATGTAATTCACACACAAAATTGCCTTATCCCAAAACAAAAGAGATAAGTCTTTCGAATACACAATGTAATTATCCATTTCCTTGAGTGTATGCTTTTTTTTTCAACCACATCATTATGTTTAGGTGTGCATGATATAGAATGTTGGAGTTGGATGCATGCCTACTCATGGAAGGTGATCATTTAGTTGTTAACATACTCTTCTACATTATCTATTTTGAGATGCTTAATATTTCTATTTGACACATTTTCAACAAGGTCTTTGAAAATTTTGATTTTATTAAAGACTTCACTTCTTTCTCGAATAATAAACCCAAGTCCTACAAGATAAATCATTAGTAACCCTAAGCACATATTTATGTTTCTAAAAATAAACCTAAGTGAATGAATGACATATGATCACTGTGAAATAGCTATGACCTATCACTTTCCCTACAATATTTGCATTCATAAATAGGTTCCCTTTTTGTTTTCAAGTATGAAACCTAAATAAACTCCAACTTTGAAGGAAACTTTTGTAAAACTTGTATCATGTTGTGCTTATTGAAGTCTCACAATGAGAAATAGTGTACATAACCAAAATTCTCATGCCAAACTTTACTCAAATCATTTTCATGAGAAATAATGACTTGAGAATTTTGATCGAACACATATCTGTAAAACTCGTATAATTTTTCCTAATTATCAACCTTTCTAGTGGCTATAATAGTTGATTGGTCCTTTTTAATTCTGATAAAAACATTGATAGGAGTAAACTAAAAAATTTTCCTTCATCAAAATGTGTGATCTAATAGATGGATAGTAAGTTTGAAAACAATTATAGAATATGGATAATTTTGTTGAACATTTCATTCTTCATCTCAATGAACCCTTCACCAACAAAAAAGTAGAGGACTAGAATTTCCCACAAGTATTTCATTCATGCAGCATGCGCTAAGAGTGGAAAATAGATAACCTTGATTACCCATATGATGAGAGGCCATTGAATACAAAATCCATTTAGAGACTAGTGATTCATGCATATTTTAGAAAGTGTTGCAACAACCTTGGAAATAGGAAACTTTATTTTATTCATCTTTCTTCCAAATGTGCCATTTTATTAACACATGGTGTTTCATCATGACATGTAATAACACAAAATTACATTTATTCTTATCAAAAAACAGTCAATTTCTTTTAGCCCAAGGTTTTAATTTCCCCTTTTTTGGTATGGACTTTGCTTTTACATAGATTAATATGTGACTTTGCATTATTATCATTAAAAACTAATGTATTTTACTTATAACCACCAAATTGGATGTCACTAGTAAAAATTAGCTTCTTATTTTCTCTCTAAAGTTTCTCACATAACTTATCAAATGTTAGATCCACATGTTGTTTCCAATTAATCTTATTGTATAGAGTGATTAGAGATGGAGAATGACAAGGGATAACCTAATTTGGACAAAATACTCATGATGATTTACTCATCAATCTTAGTAAATCCTAAATCAACAAGTAGAATAATCAAGCACTTGACTTGAGTAATTAAATCCTCAATCTAAAGACTGTTATATAAACTAATAACACCAAGCTCATTTTCCATTTTACATGTCTACAACTTGTTGTGCTTCCTAAAAATATTATACAAGGTCTCCAAAATACCCATGGCTCCATGATGCCATTAAAGCAAAACTTCAATTTAAGAGATTCTAATTTTTTGATTATTCATTTTGATTCATCACAATGGTTTGTCCATTTGGTCCTTTTGATAGGATCGAGAGGACCTATTTCACGACTCACTACAATTCAGTAGAGACCTTTATTTAGAAGCACGTCCTTAGTATAGGATTTTTAACTAAAATAGTTAGAGCTATTAAGAATCATATTTTTCTCTACCATTTTTAGCATAGATGTGAAGATAATGAAAAAATTGCACTTTCAAAAAATGCTAAGAATTTTTTCATATAAAAAAGTTATGGCCTTAGAAAGAATGACTTCTAAAAATAATGTGCACTTGAGAGTTAGCAGTTGCTAGCTTTAAAAAAACTTAGGTATTTTCTATTTAAAAAAATACAAATGTGAAGATCATAAAAAAGTATGCACTTTTAAAAAAACCACTAAAAAAATATTTCAAATGCAAAAGTTATGGTCTCGCAAAGATGACTTTTGAAAAATAGTGCACAATTGAGAGTTAGCAGCGACTAACTGAAAAAAAACACTACAGATTTTCCAAAATAAATTTCATAGATTGAATAATAAAAAAAATGCAATTTCAAAAAAATAATTACTAAAAAAATCAAATGCAAAAGTTATGACCTTGTAAAGAATGATTTTTGAAAAATGGTGAAATTTGAGAGTTAGCGGCTATTAGCTTCAAAAACACTAAGTATTATCCAAAAACAAACTGTACCAATATAAAGAATATGAAGTATTCAATTTCCAAAAAATACTAAAAAAATCTTCTAAATGCAAACATTATGGCCTTATAAACAATGACTTTTTAAAAAGGGTGCAATTTGAAAGTTAGCAAACACTAGTTTCAAAACACTAGGTATGATACCAAAAGAAATCATAGTTATGAAAAACATGAAACAATATGCACTTTTACAAAAATTATTAAAAAAATCATCTGAATGAAACATTTATGGCCTTACAAAGAACGACTTTCGAAAAATGATGTAATTTGAGAGTTAGTGGTCGCTAGCTTCTAAAATACTAGGTATTTTCAAAAACAAAATGTACTTTTTGTGATGAATTTTACACACATTAGTTTTTCAATAAAATTTGTGGGTTATAATTTTGTGGCAAGTTTTGGAAAAGCTAATTTGCAGGGGTGTTTGGTAGTAAAATTTTCAAGGGCATACAGGGTTGGGGTCACTTTAAAATAGGAAATGATTGCTAAAAAAATAAATTTTCTAAGGTTTAACTATAAGTGAAAAAATGGTTTTACATTTTTTTTTTTTTAAATAAAAAAAATTGTACCTTTACAATAAAAAAGAGATGAGGTCATTTAAAGTTAGATTATAAAATTCACAGCTTACACTAGAAGAGTGAGTTTCAAGTGAAATAAAAGTACAAATTGAATTCTCAGGTATTCTAGACATGATGGTGAGGTCAAAATCATTCCAAAGAACTCTAAAAATTACATATTTGAAAAGGCTCCTTCTATTTTATTTTTTTATAATATACAACTATATAAATGCAAGTGGTGAAACTTCCAAGAAGCTTTAATACTATATATAATTTTGTTCGAAGGGTTCTAGGATTTGTTAAACTACCTTATACTTTCATCCACATGTATGCATATGCTTAATCACTAAAAATAATGAAGAATACGAGCTGTGGATATATTTAGGTAGAATGGTCTACCTCTTCACATTAATATTTCTACATAAAAATTAGTATTCTAATATTAACTCTGTAATTTACTAGTTAACTTTTTATACTAACTCTCTATACTCTTTATAAATAAAAAATAATATTAAGGTTGGGGTTTTTAAAAATAATTTACTCAAATAAATCTTATTAAAACAATATTTTCTTATTATTATCAAAAGTTAATAAAGTCAATTATTTAATTAATAATCTTCTCTAATAATTTGACGCGGATAAATTTTAACACAATTGATATTTATCAGTATTTACAATTAACTAATACATTTATATATTAAACTATATAAAATTATACGAATTATTAAATATTCAAACCAACTAAACTTCCTTCCAAATTTCCACGAAGTGTGACGGTTTTCCAAAAAAAAATTTGAAGTGCATTTGGTTCCAAAAGAAGATTAAATAATAAGAAGCTTGTGGTACTAATCACGAGGCATAGAGATTCTTAAGAATATTTATTCGTATTTCTAAGAAAATTGCAACAAAACTCTTGTAACAGTTCATAAGGTTTACATTTTCCATGGATGCAATAATAATATGATAGTTTTTTTTTTTTTTTCAAAAAAAATGATGGAAGTTACATTACTAACCTTTAAAAAGGATGTACAAATAATAATGTGATAGTTTTTGTTTTTTTTAAAATGATGGAAGTTACATTATTAATCATTAAAAAGGATGTATTAATATTTAAAATATTAGATTAAATATGTAAAATAATGATATGAAGGATGATTAAGATAAATATAATAAGTTATAATAAATTAAAATTTTCTAGTATATAAAAATGAGAATTAAAAGTTTGAATGATTGATAATTGAAAAATCAAATAAAAGGGTAAAGAAATATAAATGAATGATTCAAATGAACACACATAAGTTTTGTAATTGACTTTTGATATTGGATACAAGTTTTTGGGATCGATCAAACTAAAATCTTAGAAATATAATACAATTTCGAAGTTGACAAAATTATGGACCTACGATAAGGACAAGTGTTAGAATCAATTATTAAATAAGATAAGCTTCTTCTAATTTTAGAAGATTGCTACGATTTTAGAAGTTGACACTTCTAGATCTAAACTTTTTTGAGATGTTTTAGTAGAGGCTAATGATTAAGAATTTGGCTTTGCTTCATGGAATCGTTAACTACAATGTCTTAAGAATAATAGAATATGTGCAAGGTTAGTGGCATGGGCCCCTACGAGGGTTGTAGATACATATCTTGCACACTTAGAAGTAACGCTGAATATAATTATAGCATTTAGTGATGATCCCATCCTAATGAAAGCAAAGATTTCAACTTCTCTACATAGATAATCCAATAAAACTATATGCTTCATTATGATCCTCTTTTGGTATAGGAGTCTTGACACAAGACCTAAATTGAAGATGAAAGCAATGTAGGCTCAATGTGCATGCTTCTTGATAAATGTGCAATGAATATACTCAGTGTACAACTCAATAAGGAGAATTTATAGGTGAAACTTATTGATATGAGATCACTTAGTTATAAATTGCTTAGATTATACACACACACACACACACACACACACACACACACACACACACACACAGAAACATTCTCACATATGTTAACCATGAAAAGCAATGTGGATCAATATTCAAGGCATAGGAAATCAACTCAGGATGAAAGGACCCATAAAAATTGAGTAACCAAATTCATGGACTCACAATTATGGTAGTATCAAAATCATGGACTTGCAATTATGGTCATATTCAAAAAAGGGTTCAAAATAGATATCGGGCTAGCCTAAACATGATTGAAGAACCCTGATGTAGACAACTAAGAGATCTAAGGTGTTTATGAGGGAATTAATATGAAACAAGGCTATAGGGGGTGAAAGTTGGATTGAAAGTTTATGAAAATATATAAATATATGCAAATAGGTCAAGTGTGATAAATCATGACCAATATGTAACAAAAAAGGGTCTAATACCAAAATTATGTGTCTACATAACATTCCACTTTGATGTGTGTGCATGAAAATATGTGTGTATCAAATTTAAAAATATATATAAGCGTATACCTTTGTATTACTTGATAGAGATGGAAGGATGAAGAATTTGGATTCTAGTTTGGTTTGCACGTAATCCAATGTCAATAAATAAGGTGTACATGAAATTAAGAATGTATGCAAGTAGATCAATATCTTAGTAAATTGGTGAGACTGTATTAAAATGAAAAAAATTTAAAAAATTCAGTATATGAACAAATACAACTAGTGGCGTACAAACCATGCCACCATTGTTTTAATTTTAGTGTTGAACTTTGAAACTAAAACTCAGATGTTTAGCGAAAAACTCTATTTTTTTTTTATTGTTATAGGATATCTAATTCAATTTTATTAAACAAAGTGAAGCTTACATATAAGCAAATGATCTCCTATAAATAAATATCGTGTAATATCATACACAATTACACAATCCTTATTTTATATGGATGAGTTTTTCACAACTCATTATACATAGGGACATGAACCACATCATACATACTGAAAACAAAATATTTGTGTCAACACATACATGTATGTTCAAAATTAGATAAGACTTGCACTCTACTTCTAGTGATAACCTACATATATAAACACAATTGTTCATGCTTTCACTTCCAATAAGTGTTGGGATTATTACCGATATATCACTTACATTTCTACTTCTAGTGATAACCTCCACATGTAAACACAATTGTTCCTGCTTTCACTTATAGTGAGTGTTAGGCTTTTCCCCTGAATATCACTTATGAAATACTTACAAAATAGGGAATAATTACCTCTGTTTACAATGAGTGTTGAGATTTTCACTGAATTTTATATTTATAGCTCTATCTTGATTTTTGCAATTAGATCGCGAATAGAATAAACGATGGCCACTACATTGATTACTGTTCTCAACATTAGTTAATTTATCACAAACATCTGCAACACATATTTCAAAGACATCACGTTCACCCAAAAATACGCCCATACAAGAAAAAGTTATGACATTGTCAAAATGACATACAATAAACAAACTCTAAACACAAACCTCTTTTTTTTACAAATTTGTAAACTGTAAATTCTATAACACTAATTAACTCTACCAAATATTAATTATAAATTCCATTATATCACAAAATAAATTTTACACTTAATTAATCTTAAAATTATTAAATAAACATTGAAATAACAAACACTAATCTACAATCTATCTATTATATAAACTAAATACTAAAATAAAAACGAACTATACACAATTAACAAAATACAAACTTGCTTATTATCTTCAAGGCCATAAGATTCTAGAGTTGGAGAAATTGAACAAAAATCAGTTCATCAAATAACATACTTAAAAATTAAAAAATAAATAAAAAAATAAATACAGTTTATATACTAATAGACTAATCACTCAATTATCTTAAAAATACCACCTAAGAGTCTGTCTAAAAACATAATATAAAGTAAAAAACTATAGAAATAACAATGAGATATAGTAAAGACTAAATACAATACCTAATATCTAATTTATTCCCCCGCTAAATACCTCGTTACCTTTAAACATTAAAATAGTCAAACCCTAAACCATAGGTGGTGAGATGCATTCACCGTCGCCCATGGATGCTGACAGGAGGATCACGGGCGTTGTATACGCATCTGGAAACTCTCATGTATGATTTCAGATCTGGTAAACATCGTTGTATTGAAATGAATGGCAACAAAAGAAGACGACGAACGGAAATCTTCAGTGCAAATGCTTTAAACAATAGTATGAGGTGCATGCATGCAAATGAACAGGCTTGGATGATATGTGAGGATGAGAGTGAATTGAAGTTATGGGTGCACAACGATACAGATCCGCAAAGAAATAAAATGGGTCGATGACATTATCTAGGATGAATATGACATGGAGCAAGAAATATTGTGTAGCAGCAAGATGGCTCCAACTATCCAAGAATGACCAAGCGTAAATATCTGCATGGGGAGGATTGCTGGCAATGGCAGACGACCTGACAGCATCCCCAATCTCTCAAAGTACTAAATATTGTAGACAGTTGACTAATAAAATCCAAGCTTTCAAATTACTATTAAAAAAATAAATAAATTAAACTACAAACTACTTTGCACTCACATAACTAATTGGGGAGGAACAACTCTACTTCATTTCCAAAGAAGTAAACATATTTTATGGATCCACTAGTCTCACTACAACAACTCTGGAATAAGAACATAGATATCTTTTTTCTCCACTTGAATCTTAATTGGTAGTAGAATATCATAATAAATTTTTGCTTTTAAGGTGATTGATAGTCATGCAAATCACTTATCTTAAAATAAAATGATTAAGTATATCATGTTTAACATAGAAAAATAAGCATACATATTTTTGATAATAATAGTATACAACAAGGGTGTAAAGCCTATGCACAAAAAGCCCAAGGGGTAATAGGATAGGCCGAAGGTCACTAATAGCAGACAAACAACAAAAAGACCTTTAATGAAACCAAGAAGCTCCTCCTTGTTGGCAATTTTTCCTTCAATATCTTTATCTTTGTCCAGAGCCTCCTGTAGAATCAACAACGAAGAAGCAACTTGATGTACAACCTTCAGGCAGACGGTTGTCAACAATTTCATTTTATTCTGCAGCAAGCGCAAACCATTTTTTACTTCCTCTAGCTCCCTTTTAATCCAACTAATGTCGTCACATGTGTACTCAGAATCCTTCTTAACTGAGTCATATAAGGAGTTATTCAGCGCCTCGAAATGATTGGTTCCCTCCTTAGCAATCTGCTGGCCCAAACTAGTTTTGACTTTTAAAATCCCTACTTCCTCCCCCATCTGAAGTAGAGGGATAATCAATGATTTTCACCAAAAGGGTTTTACCCCCTGCCAGTCTACTGGATCTCCTGATATTCGACTTTCTAACCATGAAGCTCTTCATCCGTAGCCAGATTAGAATGCTCTTCACCCACCACTTTTTAAATCTTTCTCTTGCCCAATTTTTATTCGTAAAAACATCTCGAGGGATAATTTTCCTCTTTTTATTGCCAAAAATAGAAGGATTGGTCTTCAACTCACATAGCCCTTCCGCAACCAAAGATTAAGAAGGATCGGGGGGTCTAGATTTTGCAATTTCAGGGGAAGGACAATCAGAACCCAGCAGGAGAGGGGAAAAGCAATCTTTCTTAAGGGGGGAATTCGAAGAAGGGGTGACAAAGTCCTTGGACTTAGGAAGGGAACCACGAGGTCCCATAGAACCAAATCTGATTCTCAAGGTGATAAGGTCGTCTGGGTCACTATCACGAGTTTCTTCATTCACAAGAGCCTTTAAAGGTTTTAGATGGACACAACACAAGGTGAAAGTGATAAAGCCTAAAATTAAGACCTTGCTGGAGGCAGCTGGGTTGCTATCAATAGCATTTTTAATAGTTTTGACAGAGGTCTCTAGGGACAACACAAGGAAGAAAAGAAAGTTGACAAGCACTTTATGATGAAAGTGATTTAGAAGAGCAAAATGGTAATGATAAAAACACTTAAAATGACCTTCAAGGGTGAAATATTCATGATAGTAAAACATACCTTATCCCAAGGATTAACCAGACTTTTCTTGTCAAAACCTCCCTGTAGTTTCACCCGAGACTCACCTTCTCTGAAGACTCTTTTCATCCCATCTGGGTCTTGGACTTTAGTGAGTCTCTTCAATCTTTTACCCTTGCAGTGCATACATGTGGCGTTCACAATAGATTCTTTTCTTATTTCAAATTGAATACCACTGACCTGAACTTTGCAGTCCCCATCCCAGCTCAAGGAAAACTAAGCTGAGAGATTCTCATCATAACCGTTAAGACATTCCAAGAAAGATGAAATGCCTCCTTCGCAATATATACTCCAAAGCATGGCATTTGCTTTGGTCTCATCACAAGATAAAGTCTCCGTTCTGACCTTGTCACCTCCCATGACTGAAAGCTTCTCAGAATTACTGATAGACTCAATCAAGACTAGAATCAACCACCAAGGATTAAATAGAATTGTGGCGAATAGTCTAGAAGCAATGGAATGATTATCACTAGGTAATCATCTTTTAAGATCACTCAAATCCCAAACCCCTTTCTTCAGATTATACAAGATAATCAAGTAATGATTGCACATGTAGGAAAGCTTACAAGGATTTCCCGTGTGAGATAACACCATCGAGAATTGTAAGCATATATGTTATAATCATTGAAAGTCTATTTATAACAAATGTAACTATAGACAAATATAATTATGTAAGGCTCATGAGGCATATATGAACCATGTGCGGGTGAGATAATAGGAAGAATGGGTAAGTGATATGCCCCAATGTAGCCATAGGAATATGTCATCATGTAAACTCTAACAAAATTATTTGATCCATCTGAGGATGAAGTAGGAACATTTGACCCATGTGAGTGTGGGATAATAGGATGGAGTGATAAGTGATATATCCTAATAATATTTTGTAAATAGGGACAAATGGTATGTCCAATATGGTCAAGATATAAAAATATAATATCTAAAATAATGTCTACCATGTGATTAAGTTTATGGAAGACAATGTGATGTCCTAATATAAGCAATGTAAGATCAATATACACAAGTGTAGTAAAATCCATATAAGTAAGATAGAATAAATTATGCTCATGGAGAATTTATAGGTATGATTCTACCTAGTGGAAATATATAAGCAATAAGTTCTATGAATGTGTGGGTACAATGCCCCTAGGTAATGAAAATTTAAATTTAATAAGCTCGATAAGGAGAGAGACAAAGGATATGTCCCAATGTAACCACAAGGAACAATTGATATGTCCCATGTAGTAATGTGCCCCTACAATGGATATATATAACATTGAAACACACATAAAATAGTAGTAACATGCATCAATATATGCAATGTAGAGACCATGGAAATGTAAGCAATAAATATAGCATACCATAAGTACTAGTGTGCATGATATGGATCATTTCACCAAGCATAGGATATCTTATAGTATAGGCAATGCAATCAAACACATAAATATATCCACACAGTATATGTAACCATAGAGAAAAAATATGACCCACAATCAATTAATGACATGACATGATGACTAAAATATCCTCTATGGATAAAACTAGACAAGAAATCAATAAGGCACACACACAAGTACAAACATACACATGCAAAAAATCAAGAAATCATAGGGCTCGTAAGAGAATAGTAAATATATACATGTAACATAGTATACAATATGTAAGCTAAATCAAATTGTGCTAAAGAAATAATAAAAACCTTTATATGACAATTGAAAGTAGGAAGGATAGACCCTAAGACCCACTGAAAATATGCCTCTAGTATAGACAAGCCCCTAATGTAAGAATGCCCACATGTGTGAGTGTAATGTAACCACATAGCACTTGTAAATCCATGATCATATGTAACATATATATCATGCATCCATATCACAATATTCCATGAGGATCACGAGTGTAACATGTATATCTAAACCTCTAGCACAGGTAAATAGGAATACTATGCATTAATTGAAAAAGATAAAGGTAATTTTTATATATATTTATGTTTGTGTATTTTATTATTTTCTAAAGGAATGGACCACGAATTAAAGAAGCTAAGGGGTGAAATCATGAAGAAAGGAGAGCTCAATCAAGCAAGAATACAATCCAAGGGGAATAAACATGAAGAACCAAAAAGATGAGGGTTCCTACTAGCCTAAAAATTCCCTCATAACTCAATGCATGCTAGGGTTGATGGACTCAAAATATGTATGATGTCAGCAATGCGAATTCTAAGTAGGTTTTGGGAATAAGATCAATGATAAAAAAAGGCAAGGACCACAAAAACATAACAATCAACACAAACCAAGAGGCTAGAATAATTTCAATGCAAACAAAGGCAAAAATATAAATCTCAAATGTAGAAGAAGCATGAGGTAAGGATAAACTCAACGGGGAAGGCACATAAAAGGCACAAAACATATAGGAAAAGAAAGAAAATCAGCTATGTACATTAGGTTGTATCATTGAGGTACATGAGAAAGGCTATCAAGGCTAACTGATAATCTTGTCTAAATTTATACAAAGCTCATGAATGTGGGGATTTAGATGTGTCCCCAGAAGTATAAAAAAATTGATCATGATCTATATGACTTGAATCATCATCACTAGGAAAGTCATCATGGGGATATGATAGAAATTGGGAGTCCGTAGATTTGCAATCACAAGTCCATAGATTTGAAATCACGAGTCCGTAGATTTGCAATCACGAGTCCGTAGATTTACAATCACGAGTCCATATATTTCCCACATGAAGATGGATTATTGTTTGGTAATATCATGCCCTAGACACATGGGAGAAACCATCCACTTTACCGAGCCACATAGCTCGAGATCCATCTACCACATCCCAGAAACGTGAGAATAGACATGCCAAGTCAAAGCTCAAAATTTGGTTCTAATAATAGTTTCAAGTTTGAGTTTCAGTGGTGGAACACTGTAGATATCATCAAGAGCTTTTTGACGATTTTTGCGGTTTGCAAAACGGACACCGTATGCAAAAGTTATAGGCCACTGAAGTTTTGGTTCGACATGTACAAATTTGGTGTCGTAAGATGATGTGGCGCAATGAGGGCACGCCAAGTGGACCAATCAAGTGGCAAGAAGTGGAAGTCAACAAGGGTTCATAGAAACTTCTGGTTACATCACATGGGAGAACACACACATATGCCGAGTCAAAAAATCTCGAGGATGGGTCATGAATGCATGCCACGTGGCACGTGAGAAGAGGACAAGGCTAGCATATAAGTTAAGATTGGAGTTTTGACCAACGTACATGGCACCTTGAGCCCACCAAAAGGGGGCATTGACATATTCAAGGAGGACGCCAAGCTTCTTAAAGCATGCAAACTAGCTTCCACGTAGCCATGTGGGACAAAAGAAGTTTTCAAAGTGCGTAGAAAGGAGGGCCGACGTGCCAAATAGGGAGGAGAAAAATTCAAACTCAGTCAAAGCGCCTAAAAAGGAGGGTGGCTAGTTTTGAATACTTGCCTTGTTGCCCAAAAAATATAGGCCTTGACCACTTCAGCTACGGAGGTCTAAGTGTTATAAAAGGGATGAAAATCGACTTGAATAGACATAGGACGCTGACTGTGTATTGGAGAATCTAGACCCACTTACAGTATTTGGTCATTTTGGAGCCCTTAGAGGCCGAATCAGAGCTTGGAGTAAACTAAAAAGTTGTTTAGAATCTTAATATGCTTTGTGCAGTATATTAATTTGCCAATTTTGGAGAATTGGTGATGCCATTTTGAGCTATAGAAGTTGCCAATTTTGATTTGGAGAAGCCTCTGCGTGTGATACAGGAAGGTGAAGGACGTGCTGAGTTAGCCAAGGTCTTTCGAAGGTCTGATCACTATTTTTAAAGAGAGATATGATCTTTTTTTGTTTTGTAAGTATTATTTTGGCTTGAAAATTTAGCAACAATTAATGGATCGGTTCGATACGAACCCAGGGACGTAGGAATTCTGAACCCCGTAAACAATTTTTGTGTTTTGATCTTTGAATTCAGTTTTGCATTTCATTTTTAGTTAATTTACAGATTATAATTTAGATTTTAATCAAAATGCAAAAATTACTCATTTGATCATTTTCAAGAAATTGGATAAAATCGAGAATTTGAAAAATCTGACAGTTTCAATGTATATTTGATGTGATCTATTAATTCACCTTTATTTCAGTTTTGAAACTTGATTTGGATCAAATTTTAATCAGATTTAATCATTCCAACATCTTATAAGTTGAGAAATTTAGAATTCATACTTTTAAAATTTCATTTAGAGTTTATCAGTGGAGTTTACGGATTAGGATAAGCTAGAGGAACTACCTTAACCTCTTGAAAAGAGTCACATTTATTAGTTCAAATATTTCATTATATAGTTAAACTCTTTATAGTTGTTTGAGCATAAACATACACAAGAGGTTGTAAGACAATCTTGTGATGTGGATGAGTAGGTACTCTTAACTATAGGATTCATAACTCCAAGCGATGTAGATATAGGAATTTTAACTCTAGGAGTTATAGCTTTAAGGTTTGTAGTTATAGGAACTGTAACTCTATGAGTTATAAATCGAGATGATGTAAATATAGATGTCATAAATGTGGGGACCATAACCATAAGAGGTGGAACTCTAGAAGATGTCATAAGAGGTTGTCTGATTTTATATTTAGGAAGAACTTTTGATAAATTTTTGTTATGATTCACAAACTCAAGATATTAGTTTAACATGGATGAGATAACTCTCATTTTATTTATCTGTGAGAGTCCAATTAATATATTTTATGTCTAATTATTTGACAATACTTAGAACCACACTAAAAGGGTCTTAGGACCTATGGTGATAGGAAATGTGATATCCCCTAGAGGTGTCTGTGTGAGACCATCATAACTCTTAAGAACCATAGTTTTACCAAGTAAGTCTTGTTGAGTGTACCCTCTACTAGCAAGGATGACATTGTACATAAATTTTAACTTGAACCATTGTCTACTATAATGCCATGTGTAATCGTAGGATGTGAATCGATAAAAGCATGCATGAATAGTCAATCGTCAACTATTGTTAGACTTATTAATTGGAATATCATGGTCATATAATGTGATAGAAGGAACTTGTGAAATTGTAACCATACCTATAATACCATCTAAGATATGAGTATTATAAATCATTAATTGTTGAGTAAGTTTTTCCATGTGAACATTGTATTTATTTGTAGTGTCATGATTTGGAAGTGGGTTATTAAATATTTGTGAACATCGATTCAATGGAGCAACTAATTCATTCAATGTAGTATTATATCTTTACACATTAATAACATTAATATCAATTAGATCTTGTACCTTATATCTAAAATGAAAACATATGTTGGTAGTATATCCTAAAGATATATGGTACTCACAATAGGCATTCACATCATATAGTTTTTAGGTAAATTTTGTGATGTACCCAACACACTCTGTAGAGGTAAAGATATTATGTTGCAATCAAGAAATTATTTAATCACTTAGTGACAAGACTCAGATAACCTTGTAAACTATCTAGGATCTCTAGAAGGAAGAATAAGCTTGACAGGTGGCTAGGATACTATGGTTACTACATTTTTGGTCTCATTCAAAACTTGAAAATTAGGTGTATCATTATCCTTAGTTTTGAATGTTGATTCACCCCTAATATTTGAAGGTGGTATAGCTAAGTGCATTTGACCCATATTAAGCATGTTGGCCTCTAAAAGATTAATCTTTTTGTTAGAAACCATATGGAAATGGTCATTGAAATATGCATACATGTCAAACATGACTTTTGTCTTTGAGAGGTTGAAGCACATTGTTGGACAAAATAATTTGTAACTTGCTATCAAGTTATTGGTGAAACATATTTGTAAGCATATTTATGAATTTGACTACATACTCACTAACATTATCACTAGACCTTTGTTTAAGGTGATCAACTTGTGAAAATGTGACCTTTTGGATAATTTTGATTAAAAAGTAAGCTAAGAAGGTATCAACCAAATTGTTGAAAGAACACATGGATCCTGATGGTAGGCCATAGAACTAATCCAAGGCCCTTCAGAAGTATATGAAATATCTCAGTCATTAATAAATCATCGTGTACAAAACCAAAGCATAAATAGTATAAGGATTGAATGTTATGTACAAGATTGCCCTTGCCATTATATACTTCAAATTATAACATTATAAAATTGGTAGGTAAGGGGTAAACTAAGACCACATGAGTCAATGGGTTGTGTAATATTTCATGAGAGGTAACAATGTGGCTAGGAATTTGAGATCCTTGGGAATGTTTTTTAATTTGTAATTGTATATCTTGAAGGGCTTGTTGGATCAATGCACTTTTATATGAGCATGTGTAGGAGCTAATGTATGAGTAGCATGTGTGTGAGCCAAAGTATGAATAATATGTGTAGGAATGGATAATATATTATTCCAATCGAGACTAAGACCAATAGATAAAGCATTAGGAGTGGGTTAAGATGATCTATAAAATTTTAGGAGGCACACTAGAAGTAGTAGGTTATGTAGGAATAGTTGTAGTAATACTAGGAGAAGAAGCAAGTGGAGGCATAGAAAACTAGTAGGATCTCTAAAAGCACTAACCTCACCACCTGATGTAGAAGGAGAGCATATAATAGGCAAATTGGAAACATTCAAAATATCATTTGTAACATGTCCATTTTCAAGTTTTAATTCCTTAGCCAAAGATTTATTTTGCACTTATTTTAATCTAAGAAATAATTCCTCTAGTTGATTGGGTTTGTCTTTAATCAGTTGTCTAAAGTAAGCAAGTATTTTAACTTGATTGATCGAAGTCAACATTATGATAATTAAAATCAATCTCATGCATGTCATTATCATCAAAAACATATTTATCATAATCATGTTCATCATATCCATATTCATCATTCACATTTGCATCATTTGTATTATCAAAAACTATAGAAGGAGAAGTATCACTAACAATTTCCATTTTTATTTTTGTTCAAATAAGTGTTAATACCAAGAAAAGGAAACGAAATCAAATCAATAATAACACAACTCAATCTAGCACTTCTCCTAGCAGGATTATAGATCTATTTTTCTTAATTGGCATAAGATGTAATCATAGATAACATAAAAAGCATGAAAAGAGATAGAGTTAATGATAAAGTAACAATGAAAAAAATCCTAGACCAATCATATTTGAAACAACCAAAAAAATAAACACTAGGGGAAAAGAGAGCATGAAAGCATACATTTGATATGCTAAAAAATGGAAGAGGATCACCAATTTTTGAAAATCAAATTTGAAAGGTATAATGAAGCATAATGGAAGCTAAGGCTAGGATAGAACAAATAAGCACAACCAACATTTGAAAATAAGATATGAAAACTAGAAAATCAGATTCTATGATGTGAATAAAAAAGAGACATGTCTGAAAATAGAGGGGATCACCATAATGTTATACTAAAGGGTGCACATGTGTTCAAAACACTATGCCAATTATGTAAAATGATAACATAAGAGAGAACTAAAATAAATACAGTAAACTCTAGTAAATAAAAACTCCTAGTATGTGACATTAAGAATTGAAAACTTGAATGATTGATAATGAAAAATCAAATGAAAGAAATAGGAAAAGAGAGACAAGTGACTAAAACAGACACACTTGGGTTCTGTATTTAACTTTTGATGTTGGAAATAGGGTTCTAGGCTTGATCAAACTATTACAATCTAAAATATGATCAAAATATTGGACCCATAATAAAGACAAATGATATGTTGGATATTTTTCAATGATGTCTCCAAGGTGGCCAAGGATGTTGATGAGGTGTCATGTGTGTTAGAATGACAATGACAAAGTGTGCTTCAATATGCTTCAATGTTCTTGCATGGTTCTTCAGTGTTTGACTTGGTGAGGTAGTTGATGGATGTTATTGATGGTGTATTCATGTTGCAGAGACTCTATGAACTGTTATGAGTGCTTGGAGTACTTATGGAATTGAAAGGAATTCATCATAGAGTCGTATGAATGTCTAGGTTCTCCTAGTCATCTAAGGCTAATTAGGTAGATTTATGACATCAATATTCACACATATGAAGGTATCAAGAGTAGTTTGGTATATGGATGGATTCCCCTATGAGAGGAGATCATATGGTCCAAGTTTTAGGTCATAAAGTTGTGTGTAGCAAAAGATATCAAGGTGCAAATTTGGCCTTCTAGGCAAATTGTAGAGCTTCCATAGTCAAATTTGCAATATCGAGTGACCATCATATAGGGCTACCAAGTGTTAAAACAATGTTCATTCAAGTAGATGCAAATATAATGGTGAGAAAAATTCAATAAGTCAAAGGTTTATGAGATTGCACATGTTGGTGACATGTGTCAAAATCATAGAGAATTGGTAGTGGATCAACAACACACAGGTGATCATGCAAATGAGGATCAACAACACATGTTCAATCATGTAGATGGAGATAAACAATGAAAATCAAGTCAATAAGTTAATATGATCATAAGGAACATAGGGATTTCAAGTGGCATAAATTAAATGGAGTAGGGTACACAGAAGGTATGTGGGGATGCCAAGTGGTGTAAGCACGTTAACTAAATGGAACAGACACAAAAGGCACTTGGGGCTGTCAAGTGGCACAATCTTGGAAGATCAGATCATATATCAATGACCATTATTGATAGTTAAAGACAAGAAAATCCCAAGGAGATAAACATAGCATATGTGATAAAATTTTTATGGGGCACGAGATGAAGACATGTGTTTGATGATTTTGCATTACACAATGACTATTGGAATTTAAATATTCAAATTAACAAAGGAAAAACCAGTCTGTATTGTTTGAGCTATATATTTTGATGTAGGATGAATTTGAAGGTGGTGTAAAAATAAAAGTTGTAAATGAATCCAAGGGATATCTATAAAAATTGGTTATAAGGTTTGAATATCCATAAAATTTCATGTATTGAGCTCCAAAGTTGACTTTGTGTTTGACCATCTTCTGCAAGTAACCCAAGAAGGATGTTTGTGTTTGTGTTGATAGTGTTTTGATGTTTCAAGGTGAATTATCAATTGGAGAGTGTTTTAGACTCCATGAAGACCATATGTTTGTATTTTTTAGACTTGAACAATCCATATTTAGTATGAACAAATGCCTAGAAGTTGATTGTTTGTTCATTAATGGTGTTCTTATATACAAGACTATTGTTTGAGTAGATTGTGTATATGCAGAAGAGTATAGTGATGGATGTAATCACTTAAAGGTGTCTTAGGAGTCATGAAGATTGGACCTATGCATTTGGAAGTGGTATTGTGTTATTTTTTTTCTTAGAGAAGTGATAAAGGGGTGAGTAGGTCTCCATGAGACCTATAAGGGCTAGTAAGGCCTAATTGAAAGGTGTAGCTGCTTAAGAATGACCTATGGATGTTCTCAATGACCTATGAGGTTGGTATTGAGATATGTATTAGTATGATAGAATACTTAAGGTTTAATTCAAGTCTTATAGATGACCAATAAGATGATATTCATGAAGGCTCTATAAAGAGTGAAATCAAATGTGATGGTTTCTAGGGGGATTGAGAGAGTTGTGACGAGTTGAGAGTTGAGAGGCAAGGGAAAGAGGAGTACAAGTGTGCCTAATGGATGGAATTAAGAGTAAATAAGGTTGAGGATTATGTGTATGACCTATATGTCATAATTATAATATCATAACAATGATCATGTAGGTCTGTAGATTGAGGATGAGTGAAGTATAGAGAGTGTATAGTGTGAGCAAAGAGAAGGTGAAGATTATGTGAACTTGGTGAATGGACCGAGGATCAGAGGAGTGTGGGATATATCTATATGACCATTTGGTCATGTTGTTAATTTTATGATATAGTTGTTGTAGGTTTTCTATTTGAGTATGTGCAAAGAAGTATAGAGTGATCTAAAAGGTGTTTTTGGATGCATCGAGAGGGTGTGAAGGCCAGAGTGAGTATAAAGGGCAAGGAGTGAAAAAAAAGGAGTTCATCATTAAGTGAGGAGTATAAAAATGTGTTCAAGGTGATCTAATTTTAAAGGTAGTTGGGTGGGTGCTTGGTTGCCTAGGAGGTTGGTTCCTCCTTGCAAGGTAAAGCTTGTAAAAAGTCTAGTTATGTGGGTGCTCAACTAGATAAGGGAAATAACTCCTTGTGGGATAGGTGTCTCACTCAATTTAGATATTATTATTATAGGATAGTAGTCCAATGGCAGGTTTCAATGGGTTTTCTCCCCCAAGAGGGTTTCCCACATAATCCTTGTGTTGTGTGCTCAATCTTGCATTATCTTTATTGTTCATTGCTATGAATGATGTGTATGCTTCATAAATGTATGTGTTGAATTATTAAGGGTTTTAAGGGTTTGGAATTGAATTGGATTATCTTGAAACACTGATTCAACCCCCCTCTCAATGATTCTACCTCTAATAATTGGTATCAAAGTGTGTCCTTTGGTGAAGGATTAACAGCTTAAAGGTGATCCAAGGTATAATATGGGTAGTCATCAATTGCAAGGAGGATTTTTCACTAAGCAAGCACTAATGTTAAATGGGTTAAATTATGATTTTTGGAGTGTGAGGATGAAGACATACATCATTCCACTAGGGTTTAGCATTTGAAAATTTGTTCTAGATGGATATTCAGCCCCCTTGATTCCTCCAACTAGTGTAACTGACAAGAAGTTGTGTGAGTGCAATTCTAAGGTAATGAATGCCATCACTTGTGGTCTTTTAGAGACTGAGTACACCAAGGTTATCCTTTGTAAATCTATCAAAGAGATATGGGAAAAATTTTAGATCATTTATAAAGGATATTCAAAGGTCAAGTTGGCCAAGTTACAAACTCACTAAAGATAATTTGAGAGTCTGAAGATGAAGGAAGAGGATTCAGTGACATCAGTTTTATAGAGAGTTGATGAGATTATGAATATCATCAAAGGTCTTGGAAAGGAGATTGAAGAAGCTATTATTGTGCAAAATGTATTAAGGTCTCTTACCCTCAAATTTGATTCAAAGGTTTCTACCATAAAAGAGTGTCATGATCTCACAAAGATGAAGATTGATGAAATACATGGTATTCTCATAACCTATGAGATGAGAGTCAATGAAGATATGCCATCAAAGAAAGAAGCTACAGTAAGACCAAAAATAAGCCAAATTATGAAGTTCCAAGGTAAGAAACTTAAGGAGGATGACATATCTAGTATTGGTGATGAAATAATTGCTTTAGTTACAAGGAAATTGAAAATAGGTTCAGGTAAGTATAAGGATAAACTACCCTTTAAGTGCTTCAATTATGGAAAGGTAGGACACTTTGCCTATAAGTGCCCTCATAAGTATAAGAAGAATGATTATGAAAAGCATGGTGAAAGCCAAGATGAAGTCAAGAAGACATTCAGGTCTAATAAGAGGAAGAAAGGATTCATAAAGTATGACAATATGAAGAAGTCCTTCAAGGACAAGAAGAATCTATACACCAATGAAGATTGTAGCTCATAAGATGAGAGTGAAGATAATGATTCTGAGTTTGATAATGAAGATGATGGTCTTGTTCAAGATGAAGCCCTCTTCATGGCTAAGGAAGGGAGTTGTTCACATCAAAAAGAGTCTACTTGGAGTGACACAGATAATGAAGATGACAAGGACTATGAGACTGAATTGAGGAATTCTCTTGAAGAACTGAAGATTGAGAAGAAGACTAACAAGAAGATTAAGTCAAAAATCAAGGATTATGAGAAGTAATTCAGTGTGTTTGAGGCAATAATGAATGAAGACACCAAGGAACATGAAGGTATAGTCAAGCATCTCAATTGTCAATTGGAAATCCTGTTTACAACCATGAAAGCTAAAGAAGATGAATGTTCTAGGTATGTGATTCATAGAAAGCTGAGTTAGACAAGACATCTAGTAAGGTGAATTCATTTGTGAGGTTTGAAAAGAGCTCAAATGATCTTGACAATATTTTGAGTAGCCAAAAGAATGTAAGTGATAGAAATGGTCTTGGATACAAATAAGAACAAAAACATGTAACTCAAGACAAGATGAAGACTAATGTAAACAAGGAAAATCAGAACTTAAAGGTCAACAATCAATTATGAAATAAATATGCTAGCAGACTGAAGACAAATCAAACTAGATAATAAAATGCCATGAGGTATGCCAAGTTTAATGGTTATTGTTACACTTGGAATTAAATTGGTGATAGGGTTAGAGAATGTAGAATACTTGCTAAAAATGAGTGGAATCATCAGTCAAGTGGTGTTAGCAAGATTGAGTGCTTCAACTATCATGATTTGAGACACTTTGAAAAATATTGTCCAAATAGAGTAAATCAAGTTGAGTTTCCTTCAAGAAGATTGGTTTGATATAACTATGAGAAGATTTGTCACATTGCTAAGTTCTACAAGCAAAGGACATCAAGTCAAAATAAGTTCAATTAGACTCCTAGAGTGTAAGGAAGAAGATGAATTAACTCATGGAAACCAAATATGAAAAATGTGACTCATGATGAGTCTACAGGTCCAAGTGGTTTTTTGTTGTGGTGGAGAATGCTACAGAGGTTGAAGAGTGCCAAGATCTCTCATTATTTGCTCATGTTGTGAATGAAGAGACCAAGCTCAAGGAGAAGTCCAAGGTGCCAGTTGAGGCTAGTTTTAAGGTGTGTATGGACCTAAGTAAACATTATACTATTGTTGAGTAAGTTTCATGCAAAGAACATTAGTTGTCAATGTGTAGTGATGAGGTTCTGAACTGCAAGATGAATACTTCAAATGAAAATGTATGTCATGAATCTATGTTATCTCCATGTGTTGTAGATATAGTCTTAGAAGAGAAGAAGAATGTTGTAGTGGATGAGAAAGTTGTTTCTCTTAAGCATAAGAAGAAAAAGAAGAACTATCAGTTTCAGATGTCCAAGAAGGAGAAAGAATATGAGGAGTTGTGGGAAACTCCTAGTTTCACTTTGTTTTAGGACATTATGGGTTATGGTGTCTTTGCCTATGCTTTTTAAGAGACATCTTTCTCATGGAGAAGCAAGTGAGTGTGCTCAAGGTGTGTTCAGGGATTTTGGTCCTGAAGGTTTGTAGATAGAGTATGGAGGTTTCTATATGTCAAAACAAAATTGGTTAAGAAGTACTATTGAAGATGTCATGATTCAGGTGGAGCTAACTCAGATAGTCCAAAAGGCTTGAAGAAGTTATGCATGATGTAAGGGGGAGCATATGTGAGATGTTCTAGTCATGATGGATATATGAAGAAGTATGCTATAGATGTGAACTCAAGCATGTTGATATGATGACTTGATCAAACCAAGTTAGGAGCTTTGACAATGTATTGAATTCTCATGCATAAACAAAGGGGGAACTTTGTAAATGGTCAGGTCCAAGGATCAAAAGATTATGTATCTAAGAGAGAAAGTATGAAAGCAAATATGTTGTTTCTTCATGATGAGAGTTGGTCTAAATGTGCTCAAAGGTGTCCAATTTAAGTGAATTAGGGGGAGTCCCTCTTAATTTTTTCAAGGTCCTCAGGATCAGTTGGTTCCCACTTTGTCATTGTGTCAAAGGGGGAGAAAGAGCTTGAAGAGGGAGAAAAAATATGTGCATAAGCTTTGTGATTGGTGTTAAAATCAATGACAAAGGGGGAGATTATTGGAGAGTTATAAATGATGTCTCCAAGGTGTCCAAAGATGGTGAGGTTTCATGTGTGTTAGAATGACAATGACAAAGTATGCTTCAATGTGCTTCAGTGTTCTTGCATGGTTCTTCAATGTTTGACTTGGTGAGGTAGTTGATGGATGTTATTGATGGTGTAGTCATGTTTCAAAGAACCTATGGGGTGTTATGAGTGCTTGGAGTTCTTATGGAAGTGAAATGAATTCATCAGATAAGTCATATGAATGTCTAGGTTCTCCTAGTCATCTTGACAGATAAGGTTGAGTAGGCAAATTGATGATGTCAACATTCACACATGTGAACGTCTCAAGAGTAGTTTGGTATATGGATGGATTCAAATATAGGAGGATATCATATAGTATAATTTTTAGTTTATAAGGTTTTGTGTAGAAAAATATATTGAGGTGTAAAGTTGGCCTCCCAGGCAGATTATAGAGTTTCCATACTTAGCCAAATTTGTAATATCAAGTGACCATTATACAGGGCTGCCAAGTGTCAAAATAACGTTCATTCAAGCAGATGGAATATAATTAAAATCACAAGGTTAATAAGTCAAAGGTTTCTAAGATTTCATGCATTGGTGACATGTGTCAAAATCATAGAGAATTGGTAGCAGATCAATGACACGTGGGTGATCGTGCAAATGAGGATCAACGACGTGCGTTCAATCATGCAAATGGAGATCAATAGTGAGAATCAAGTCAATATGATCAGAAGGAAAATTGGGATACCAAGTGACATAAATTAAATGGAGTAGAGTACACATAAGGTATGTGGCATTGCGAAGTGGCATTAGTGTGTTAACTAAATGAAGTAGGCACAAAAGGCACATAGGGCTGCCAAGTGGTACAATCTCGAAAGACCAGATCAAATATCAATGGCCAATGTTGATAGTTAAACCCAAAAAACTCCTAATGAGATTTATGGAGTGTATTTGATCAAAATATCAGGGGGCACGAGATGAAGACATGTGTCTGAAGATTTTGCATTACAGAGTGACTATTGGAATTTGAATATTCAAATTAATAAAGAAAAAACCAGTATGCATTATTTGAGCTATATCTTTTGATGTAGGATGAATTTAAACATGGTGTAAAAATAAAAGTTGTAAAGGAATCCAAGGAATATCCATAAAAATTGGTTATAATGTTTGAAATTATATAAAATTTCATTTATTGAGCTCCAAAGTTGAATTTGTGTTTGACCATCTTCTGCAAATAATTCGAGAAGGATGTTTGTGTTTGTGTTGATAGTGATTTGATGTTTTAAGGTGAATTATCAATTGGAGAGTGTTGTAGACTCCATGAGGACCATATATGTGTATTTTTTAGGTTTGACCAATCCATCTTCAGTATGAATAAATGCCTAGAAGTTGAATTTTTATTTGTTAATGGAGTTCTTGTACACAAGACTAATGTTTGAGTAGATTGTGCATATGCATGAGAGTGTAGTGATGGATATAATCACTTAAAAGTGTTTTAAGAGTCATGTGGAGTGGATATATGCATTTTAAAGTGGTATTTTATTCTTAATTTTCTTAGAGAAGTGATAAAGGGGTGAGTAAGTCTCCATGAGACCTATAAGGGCTACTAAGGCCTAATTGAAAGGCATAGCTACTTAAGAGTGACCCATGGATGCTATGGCTGACCTATGAGGGTGGTATTGAGATATGTATTAGTATGATAGAAGACTTAAGGGTTAAGTCGAGTATTATGGATTACCAAGAAGATGATATTCATGAAGGCTTTATAAAGAGTGAAATCAAAGGTGATGGTTTTGTTGGGTGAATATTTTGTCACCAACTAACTGATGAGAAAAATAGGTCTCTTCATCCACAATAGAGGGAGATTGGTCGGGCCAAATGTGTAGGTTTACCACATCAAAGGTGGAAAAATCTCTCCTCTCATCAAGGGGAGGTTCCCTATAAATATGAGGAGCTATATACTATATATATAAGTAGAAAATAACACTCAAGGGTAAGACTACACCATCTATCTCTCTTTTTTTAGAGATGATGTTCACAGACAAAAGAGAAAATCTGGTGATAATACTTAAGGCACTCCTCTTCTTTCAAAAGTGGTCTTGCATCAGGGCGCAGGAGTTCTTTCTGGTGGGTAACCAAGTAACAAGGGCACAATAACCAACATGATGAAGTGTAACACAAAGTTTACACCTCAACTGCCCAAAGAGTGAAATACGAAGGATAATGGGGGCACAAAGTCATCCCAAGATCCTTTACACAGAAATAAACTAACAAACACACTGAAGACAATTGTGATAACACAAAGTCTTTTCACAATTGGCTTCAGGACACCTTCCTGATTACTTCCACTAGTTCTGTTTGTTAAATTAAATGAACAAGAATACTCTTAGGAAATGGACATAAGAATAATTTTCTAAAATAACACAAGCTATAATATCACAAAGTCTGAAAGTAACTTGCTTTCTCATTCAGATAAAGTAATATGATCAACAATCTGAGCTCAAAGTCTCAGTAATCACCTCTCAATTTGGGTAGAGTTTTAACTTCTATATTGGAAAAGATCCCCCTAGTATCAAACAAGAGATTACAATATATGGCAGCCAAGAAAGGCTTGGCACTTTCTTCCATGGAACGGCCCATGCTACTTTCAATGCCTTGAATGCATTTTTAGTTCTATCAAGGGACCATGTTGGGACAGTATATCGGCCTTAACTGTGGCGTGCCAATTCATCTCATATGTTTCCTCTAAAGTATAGGTTGCCTGGTCCTTTTCTTCTTATTTGTGCAGCTGTCCACTTTGCCTTTACTTCATGGAAGAAAAATAGGCCGCATCCTTGATTTGGTGTGCTCAGAATTCTACTTGGTGGATTGTTTCACCTACTGAAAAGAACTCCCTTGTAGATATTTCTGATCTTTTTTGTATTGTTCTTTCTTCCCTGTAGCAATTTGAGCTCTGGGCTATCTTCTCAGCTGGTCACTTGGTTTATTTTTCAAGTTCTGTGCCACATTTGAAAATCAATGGATATTCCATTACCTTAAATTTGACATCCACGGGGATGTCAATGGTTGCTGGCTGTTTGAACCATATTGAACCATGAACCTTTAAACCTTTGAAAGTTCATTGGTTCAATAGTTCAACAGTTCAGGCAGTCTTTATCGGTTCCCTGGTTCAATTGCTTTCTTGCTCTTTGCTTGAACCACCTTTTTGCATTGGTCTCTAGAATCTTTCGCCTCCTTCCTTTGCTTGGGGCTGTCTTTGAACCTTTGAACCATTTTGGTTCAAGGTTCAACAGTTCAATGTCTTTATGAGAATCCTTTATTTTTTGGCTAAGTACTTTGAAGCCTTGAAATCCTTCGGCTCTATGTCTTTGGAACATCTTGAAGGGAAGGTGTCCCTTCAGGTCTTTAAGAAAGGTCCATTTTCTTGGTGCCGAGAGTCCCCCACAAGGGTACCTACCCTTTGGGGTCCTTTGAGCGATCTTCGGGTTAATTCCTTCAGACAAAATGTTCAAAGGAATTCCTTCAAACATTTTGTCCGAAGGAAACCTTTCCTTTGCCTTGTCCGCTTTTCTTCAGGCTTTTCCTTTGGGGCAAATTCCTTTGAACAAAAGTCCAAAAGAATTCCTTCAGACTTTTTGTCTGAAAGAATTCTCCTTGTCTTTGTGAAATTATTTCGCAGAAAATCTTTTTCGAAGGAATTCTTTTGGTTCCTTTACTTGGTAATTTCTTCAGACAAAAATCTGAAGGAAACTTTACCCTTTCGGCCTTCTCTTTGATCTTTGAACCAATGTTCCCTGCCTTCCGCAAGGGCACCTGCCTTTAGTTCACTTACCTTTGCAAGGGCACTTGTTCTTTTGGCTTTGGGTCAGTCTTTTGAATCATTCAATTGAATCGATTGATTGAACCAACTTTGGTTCAACGATTCAACGGTTTGATCTTTCGTTTGAAGCCTTCTTTTCTTCTAAGTCTTTTGATCTCTTTGAACCCATTGAACCATTTTGGTTCAAGGTTCAATGGTTTAATGGTTCAATCTTTCCTTTGAAGCTTGCCGATGAACATTTTTGGTTGACCCGAGGCGTTGAACCAATCTTGAAATTGCCTAAGTGTTGGGAACTTATTCCTTTGTGAGAACTCGCCTGCTGAAGCTATTGAACCTGTTAAACCTGCTAGTCCCTTAACTAGAAAAATCTTGAATAATAAAGAATTTGAATGCTCAGAACAATTTTTTGAGAAGGGAAGAGATAATTTTGGCCTGCAAGACTAAAATAGTTTATATGTTGTCCCCAAAAATGAGTACAGATTTTTGGAAACAACAGCTGGCTCCAGTTAGGAAACTTCTTTCAATTAAAAATTTGGAACAATGGAGGGGAGTAGAAACCAAAATATCTAGTGCCTTTAAGTATGCCATTGGGCTATAGAGTCATGCTACCCAAAAAAAAAGGCACCAAAAATGAAAATGAAAAGCACAAAATAGAACTAAAGACTATACAAATATACATATGTACAGGTGAACTTATCTGATACTTCAAGAATTGAAGTGCTTTAGATGCTGCCCATTGTGAGGTAGAGAAAAGGGTGTGCCATCTTGATACTTCAATAGAAAACTATTTTCACCATAGAGCTGATGAATAGTAAATGGGCCTCTCCAAAGGGAATCAAATTTTCCATGCATTACCTTTGGTTCTCTTCTCTTGTCCTACAACAGGACTTGATCTCCAATCTAGAAATCATAATTTTTTGCTTTTTGGTCGAAGAGTTTCTTCACCAGACTTTGATTCACAACAATTTAGTCCACCACCATAGTTCGCTGCTCATCTAGCTCAGTCAAGCACATGATCATCTTATCAATGGAGCTTTCATATGTTTGATCTTCGACTACCTTAACTAATTTTAATTCTGGAAATTCTAGGGTGATTGGTATCTCGGCATTGAGACCATAAAGAAGTTGAAAAGGTGACATACCAATTGTCCTTTTGGGTGTAATTCTGTCTACCCATAAAGCATCAACCAATGCTTTATGCCATGTTCGTTGATTATCATCTACTAGCTTCTTTATGATAGTCACCAGGTTCTTGTTTCTTGATTCGGCTTGGCCATTCCGTTGTGGAAAATAATTAGAGGAGTGGGAGAGGGTGATCCCATAGTAAAAATAGAACTAAGCAATCTCTTGGGAAGAGAAACAAGCTATGTTGTCTGTGACAATCTTGATTGGGACCCCAAACCTAGAAATAATGTTCTCTTTGAGGAAATCGCACACTACTTCTGAAGTAGAATGCTTGTTTGGAATAGTTTCCACCCAATTGGTGAAGTAATATATCACTGTGAGGACATAATCATGTCCAGCACTTGAAGATGAGTTTACAACACCAATGAAATTGATTCCCCATTGCTGAAATGGCTCTTCTATCACCATTGGCTTAAGAGGTAGAGCAGCTAACTTGGGTCTTCCTACGAACTATTGGCATAGTTCACACTTTCGTACCCATTTGTATGCATCTTGGAACAAAGTAGGCTAGTAATACCTGGCTCACAGAATCTTATGGGCAGTTACAGGAGCATAAAAATGTCCTCCATAGGGCAGATTATGAAAAGATTTCAAAAGTTAGCTCTGTTGTTCTTTATCCACACAATGAAGGAACACTCCATCAAGGCTCCTCCTATACAGGCCATTGTCTTAGAGGACAAAATTGAAAGCTTTCAATTTAACAGTCCTCCTTTCTTTACAAGACAGGTGAGTAGGACACTCACCATAAGTAAAGAAATGAGCAATACTTGAATACCACTCATTCATTGTGGAGACAAAGAGGATTGTTGGCATGCCTTCAATTTCTTCTTCTCCATGCTCTATTTCTTTTGGTCTGTTATCAACAATCAATTGGCATAGGCCCCTTCCCCACACCAGCTTTATTATTTTGATGACTAGATCAAACTCCTAGATTTTAGAAATCTAATTGCCTCTTTTCATTCTAAACTCCTGCTAAGTCAATATAGATTTGACTGTGGTGTCAGGAACCAAGGCAGTAGTGTGTGAATTCAAGATGTAAAAGTGGAAATGTTTCACTACATTTACCACTGCATAAGCATGTTTCTCCATGTTTGAATACTTTAGCTCATGAGCTTTGAGAGGACAGCTCATGAAAAAAATGGTAGATTCCATACCTTCTTTATTCTGTTGAACCAGAATTGCTAAAAGTGTGTGTTCAGAAGCATAACTATACACTGTGAAATCTTTGGTATAATCTAGACAAACTAAAATTAGGGCATGGGCAATAGTTGTCTTGATGTCTTCAAATGCTGACTTGCCTTCTGTAGTCCACCAAAAAGTAGCTTTGCCCTTCATTATGTCCACGATGTGGCGAGTCTTCTCAGCGAACTTAGGGATGAACCTTCATAAAAAATTCACCTTTCCAAAGAAAGAGTGAACTACAGTCTTACTTGTGGGCAGAGTAAGTTCCTGAATGGACTTGACTCTATCTGAAACAATCTTTATGCCTTCTCGGGATACAACGTGCCTGAGAAGTTTCCCTTCTGTTACTCCAAAAATAGACTTCTCGAGATTTAAATAAATGCCATTCTGGCAGTAGCATTCTAACACTTATTGAAAATGGTGCACATGATCAAGATGATGCTTGGAAAAGACTGTTAAATCATCCAGATACACTATAATGAACTTACCCATTTCATCCTTGAAAGCAAGGTCCATTGCTCTCTAAAAAGTGGTGCCATCATTTATCAGGCCAAATGGCATTCTTTGATAGGCAAAGGTGCCCCAAGGTGTGGTGAAAGTAGTCTTATACTGGTCTGCTTTACCAACTTCAACTTGATTGTACCCTAAGAATCCGTCCAATATTGATAACATTTCTAAACTAGTTACTATCTAAAGGACTTGATCCATGATGGGCAGCAGATAGTTATCCTTTAAGGATGACTGATTTAAATTTTTTAAGTCCACACAAAGGCAAATGTTTCCATTCTTCTTCCTTATAGGTATTATGTTGGCAATCCACGTGGAATGATGGATTGAGAAAATTATCCTGGGATTCAACATTTTTTGTATTTTAGATAGAATAGTACCTGATATCTTTAGATTGTACTGCCTAAATTTTTGCTTGGAGGGCATCGAATCACTCTTGAGAGGAATCTCATGGCAAATTTCTTTAGGCCTGAGTGACTTCAGATCATTATAGGAGTATGCTAGGACATCCATGTACTGGCTAAGCAGAGTAGTGAACTTGAACTTTTCTTCCTGAGTGCAACACTTCTCAATGTTCACCATCTTGAGATTTTCTTTGGTACCCAGATTTATTTGATCAAACTCCTAGGAGGATCTTGAATCTGTTTGCTATTGTTTGATGAACATGTCGTGTTTGTCAAGCAGCTTCTCAAGAGAAACCAGGCCTTTTGAGATTTTATTTCCTTTAAGTTTTAGGAATTCTTCACTGCATTTGCATTTGATTCAGGGGCTGGTTCAATCTTCTGAGGCTCACTACCTTCAAAATAAAGCTGTTCAAAGCTATCTTTTTGCTCTAGAAAGGTAATAATTTCGCTGTCACCATTGAACACTTGCCGATGATTGGCATTGTCAGGCACACTTGGTTGAAAGACCAGTTCAATGGTGTACCTGTGTCCCTTAAAATTAGGGTGAGGAACTAAGAGAGTTGCTGAAATAGCCAATGCATCAGCTTGGTCATTAAATTCCCTGGGTATGGCAGAGATGCTGAAAGTATCAAAGCTTTCAGTTTGATCTCATACTAGATTGCGGTAGTGGCGTAATCTCTCATTTTTGGTTTGATACAAGTTCTTTACCTAATAAACCATCAGTTTAACATCTCCTTTGGCATGGAGTTTGATGTCTTTGTCTCGAGCATCCTTTAATCTAAGGAATAGAGATTCATACTCAGCTATGTTGTTGGTGTTATTGAACTACAACTTGTATGAAGAGGAAAAAAATATCTCCTTGAAGAGATATCAACACAATCCTAGCTCCTGAACCGGTAGAGGAGTAGCTACCATCAAATTCTAGAATCTATACCTCATGAGACATTGAATTTTCCTTAGATTCTTCTTTGTTTAGAGGGGGATATTCTTATACACTTTCATTACGCTCCACCAATCCTTCTGTTGTTCCATCTGAACCAATTTTCAAGTTGACACATTCAAAAAATTTATCAGATGCCTCATGGACTTCCTCTATGGATAAAAAGTAATTACCCATGCCTAAAGACTCAAACAAAATTTGAGCTTCAGGTGCTGATGTTAGGGTGACCACGTATTTTGCATCTTTTTCAGGGAGCAATCTTTGCATAACACCTTTGACTGGGATTCTTGCCTTGAATAGGTTCATGCTTAATTCACCACCAACATCCTTACAAAAATTTCACCCAAGAAGGATGTCGTATGATGCTGGAATGTCAGCCATCAGGACAATCATCTTAATTCTCTTATCTGAGAATGCTGCAAATGCAAATTAGGCATCCTCAATTTATCCCAACAGTGGCACTTATTTGTTTTCCATGGAGAAACATCTCCTAAATGTCTTGGTCAGTGTGATACCAAGGGATTCTGCCACTTTAGCAGGCATGACATTGTCAGATGCACCAAAATCTATGATGCAATTATTCAGTTGGTGTCTATTTATCAGCAGGGAGACATAAAATGGTTCAGTCCTCCTGGGAGCAGTAGAAGGAGTAATGACAAGGTTATTCCTAGTGGATGTGTTTTTTGGGGACTCACGGGTTACCTTCAAAATTGCTTGTCCTATAGGGACGGCTTGGTTCTTTACACATTGAACCAACTTATCTAACTGCTTAGGGTTGGACTACAGGAATTCAAATTTAGACATTTGAATTTTGGTTTTCTTTATATGGTCAATTATGTCAAATGTCTAAAATGAACTAGAAACAGAGGATGGGAGTTCATATTTTTGGTTTTTGGGAGGGGGAGGACTGGTCTGTGAAATTGAAGTAGAAGGTGTAGGGATGTTTGATGTACTTACCCTTCTTGCAATCATCAGGTCCTTTGGCTAGAAAGGTAGAGAAGTTTCTCGTTTAGAAATTGAAATTGTTGGTTGAGGTTGCTCCTCTATTTTTTCTTTATCAGCTTGCTGGGCTGACTGGTTCTGAGAATGGGTGAATACAACGTATGTCCCATCAACTGCTTTACCTTCATTTTTGGGTTCATCCTGGTAATTCATAAAACCAATGTTGGAGATGCCTGCTAATTCTTCTTCTTCCTCTATGAAAAGATTAGCATCATCTTCAGGGTTCAACTCAGGCTGGAAGGAGAAATCTGATTCTGCTTCAAGATATCAAACTGTTGAATTGGTTGGAGGTGCTTCAATGGCAAGTTTCCCTCATGGGGGAGGAAGACAATTTGTTTGCCCTTGATTCCTAGCAGCATTATCTTGGTATGACTAATTGGGGAATGTCCTCCTTGGTACATCTCTGTATGAAAGTTCAGATGACATCCCTTGCGCCATTTGCTTTCTAAGAGAAAGCAACTCATTTGCTAGCTTCTGCACCATTGGATCAGTGGTGGCTATAGGTGAGTATTCAGAAGATGAATAGGATTTACCTCTGTTGGGCTATCTCCTTATCTTTCCTGCCAAGATAAGGTCATCTTCTACCTTAGTAGCCAAATCTTGAGCAATAGCAAGGTCTATGTGGCCAGCCCATCTCAGTAGAAAACTCACTTCAAGCAGCTATGAGTTGATGAAGAAGCATTTAAGGTTTTCAGGTGTTGGCTGAGCAATTGTAGGAATTTGGTTCCTCAGCTTGTCAAACTTGGCAATGAAGTCCCTCATAGGTTCATGAGGTTCCTTCTTCATCTGTGTGAGCTGGGCTAGCAATGCATGTGCATCTTTTGCAGGCTTGAATCTGGGTTCAAATTTAGCTTTAAGAGTGTCCCAGTCAGTCACTGACCGAGCTTGCAGATGGTAGAACCAATTTGCAGCAGTGCCTTGTAGTGTTTCCATAAACATCCTGACTGATACGTCTTCATATTCCACACCTATCACACCACATGCTATGATGAAAGATGTAATGTGTTCATCAAGATGAACTCTTCCATCACCAAAAAATTTGGGGAAATTCTTCCTTGAACTACGTGGAAGCTCATGTAGAGGTGGAGTTTAGTTGAGTCGTCCAAAAGAGTTACCCCAGGGGCTTTGAACCGCCATGATTTGTTTATGGAAAAGGGGGATAACAAATCTGGGTGGAGTATGTATAGGCAAAGCCCTGCTAACAATAGAAAAAGAAGCTCTGCCTTATGTTGGTGACCTAGTATGGGTAGGAGGAACACTCCTGGATCGTTGATCTTGAAGTTGGAGAGGGAACAAATTGAAATTGCCCTGCTGCACCAACTCAAAAATAGGGTCAACAACACCTTGGGCTCTCTGTTTTATAGTTTAACGTGGAGTTGCCAGATTTTAAAATAAAAATGAGAAAGAACTGGCCCTGCTTCAGCTTGAAGCTTGTGGCTTCAAACTCCCGCTCTTTCCCCAGCAGAGTTGCCAAAAAATTGTTAGGTGAATATTTTGTCACCAATTAACTGATGAGAAAAATAGGTCTCTTCAACTATAGCAGAGGGAGATTGGTTAGCCAAATGTGCAGGTTTACCACATCAGAGGTGGACAAATCTCTCCTCTCATCAAGGGGAGTTTCCCTATAAATATGAGGAGCTATATACTATATATATAAGCAAAAAATAACACTCAGGGGTAGGACTACACCATCCATCTCTCTTTTTTCAGAGATGATGTTCACAGACAAATGAAAAAACCTGGTGATAATACTGAAGGCACTCCTCTTCTTTCAAAAGTGGTCTTGCAGTAGGGTGTAGGAGTTCTTTCTGGTGGGTAACCAACAAGTAACAAGGGCACAGTAACCAATAGGATGAAGTGTAGCACAAAGTTTACACCTCAACTGCCCAAAGAGTGAAATACGAAGAATAATGGGGGCACAAAGTCATCCCAAGATCCTTTACACAGAAAGAAACTAACAAACACACTGAAGACAATTGTGACAACACAAAGTCTCTCCACAATTGACTTCAAGACACCTTCTTGATTACTTCCACTAGTTCTGCTTGTTAAATTAAATGAACAAGAATACTCCTAGGAAATGGACATAAAAACAATTTTTTAAAATAACACAAGCTATAACAACACAAAGTCTGAAAGTAACTTGCTTTCTCATTTAGATAAAGTAATATGATCAACAATCTGAGCTCAAAGTCTCAGTAATCACCTCTCAATTTGGGCATATTTTTTGCTTCTATATTGGAAACGATCCCCCTAGTATCAAATAAGAGATTATAATATATGGCAGCCAAGAAAGGCTTGGCGCTTTCTTCCATGGAACGGCCCATGCTACTTTCAGTGCCTTGAATGCATTTTTAGTTCTATCAAGGGACCATGATGGGAACAATATATCAACCTTAACTGTGGCATGCCAATTTATCTCATGTCTCCTCCAAAGTATAGGTTGCTTGGTCCTTTCTTTCTTATTTGCACAGCTGTCCACTTTGCCTTTACTTCATGGAAGAAAAATAGGCTGCATCCTTGATTTGGTGTGCTCAGAAGTCTACTTGGTGGATTGTTTCACCTACTGGAAATAACTCCCTTATAGATATTTTAAATTTTTTTGTATTGTTCTTTCTTCCCTATAGCAATTTGAGCTCTCGGGCTATCTTCTCAACTGGTCGATTGGTTTATTTTTCAAGTTCTGTGCCACATTTGGATATTCCATTACCTTAAATTTGACGTCTGTGGGGACGTCAGTGGTTGCTGGCTGTTTGAACCATATTGAACCATGAACCTTTGTGTTAGGGTGTGGAGCTAAAAGCTTCACCAAGGAGCATACACAAACAGGTTCGGGTCTACACAGACGCCGGCGTCGGTCAGGAGCGATCGACGTCGGTCAGTTGCAGTTGCAGAGGCGCCGACGTCGGCAGTATAGTCGATCGGCGACGGTCACAGGCGAACAGGCAGGAACCGACGTCGGTTACCTGCGTGTCCAGAAAGCAATTTTCGAGGACAGAAGCGAGTGTTTGCATGATGAGTTTGAGTTGTAGACTCAAGCTCGCGTCTCTATTGTTAGCAATATTATTTTTAGAGCCCTTGTTGAAGACGCTTAACTATTTTTTGTAAGAGCATGCTCAAGTTTCCTATTTCTATATGTAGGAGAGATCTTCTAAGCTATTGTGGGTGTAATAGAGTATGAGTAGAACATTGTGAATGTTTGAAGGACAGTACTTGAGAGAGAGCTCTTGAGGAATAGAGATTTAGTGAGAGATCTTGTGTGCATCTGAGAGAGGTGTGGAAGAACAAAGTTCTTCATTTGTATTCCTATTGTAAAGAGTTTTTAATACAAGTTTTCAGGGTGTTTTCTTGTATATCTTGTTCTGTGCTATTTATCATTTCAGTTACTTATCTATCTGATTTATTTCCGCATTCATTGCTTTCACAAGTGTAATCCATTGTTGGTTGATCCCCAACAAGTGGTATCAGAGCTCAGGTTCACTAACAGGTGGTTCAGATCTGTGTAGTGTGTTCGGATTACATGTTGCTCACAGGGATTTCTGTTTGAGTGGGAGAAGCAATGGCAGAAGAAAGTAAGTTGAGAATGGAAAAGTTTAATGGCAAGAACTATCAGCACTGGAGAATGCAGATAGAGGACTATCTGCATCAGAAGGATCTTTACTTACCGTTAGGTGGGATAGCAAAGAAGCCCAAGGATATGGAGGATGAAGAATGGGAAGTTCTTGACAGAAAGGCTCTTGGGTCTATAAGACTGAGTCTGGCCTCCACTGTGATATCTAATTTGTCACAGGCAAAAACTACGGTAGAGTTAATGACCACGTTAGCAAATTTGTATGAAAAACCCTCCGCTTCAAATAAGGTATATTTAATGAAGCAGTTGTTTAATTTGCATATGCAAGAAGGTGGATCTGTTTCTAATCACCTGAATGATTTCCATGGTATTGTTAATCAGTTAAGTTCTGTCAATATTGTATTTGAAGATGAAATGAAAGCTCTTTTGATATTATGTTCTTTGCCTGAAAGCTGGCATGGCTTGGTAATGGCAGTTTCTAATACTGCTTCTGCTTCGAATATTTTAAAAGTAGAGGATGTGGTTAGTGTTATTTTGAATGAGGAAATTCGCAGGAAAAGCACAGAAGAGACATCAGGGACATCCGGGAACGCTTTAAATCTCGAGAGCAGAGGAAGGCAAAAATAAAAGAGCAAGAGGAGATCAAGATCTAAGTCTAAGGGAAGAGGCAGATCCAAATCCAGGAATGGCAGAAGGCCACAATGCTGGAACTGTGGAAAGTTGGGGCACATAAGCAGAGATTGCTGGTCAAAGCCTAAGGAGGACAATCAGCACGAAGGAAAGGAAGAGACAAAGGTTGCAGGTATTGCACAGGGTGCTCTTATTTTCTCTTTGCATAATAATATAGAATCTTGGGTATTAGATTCTGGTGCATCTTTCCATGCTACCCCTAACAGAGAATATTTCAGTGACTATGTCCATGGAGATTTTGGAATAGTGTACTTAGGGGATGATGAGCCTTGTAAGATTATTGGCAAAGGTAAAGTGCAGCTAAAGATGCAGAATGGCAACACATGGGTGTTGAGAGATGTGATGCATGTTCCTAGTTTGAAGAAAAATTTGATTTCTGCAGGTAAGCTAGGTGATGAGGGTTGTACAGTAACTCTCACAGCAGATTCTTGGAAGGTGACCAAGGGTGCACTTGTTATGGCCAGAGGTAAGAGAGAAGGTACTCTCTATTTGTGTAATTGTGTTACTAACAAATCTCCTTCAGTTTTATCTACTTCAGATGTGGATGCTAAATTGTGGCACTCAAGGCTTGGCCACATGAGTGAGAAGGGGATGTCAATCCTTAAGTCTAAAGGTATGCTTTCAGATTTGAAAAGTATGGATCTAGAATTTTGTGAGCATTGTGTATTTGGAAAACAAAAAAGGGTTAGTTTTCTAAAGACTGGGTCTACTAAGAAAAGGCAGAAGTTGCAGCTTGTTCACACAGACGTGTGGAGACCGGCTCAGGTAGCCTCTATTGGCGGATCACAGTACTATGTTACATTCATAGATGACGCCACAAGAAAGGTATGGATCTACTGTATTAAAAAGAAATCTGATGTTTTTGAGACTTTCAAGATTTGGAAAGCCATGGTTGAGAATGAAACAGGCAGAAGATTAAAGTGCTTGAGATCCGATAATGGCGGTGAGTTCTGCAGTCTTAAGTTTAACTGGTATTGTTACACTCGTGGAATCCAAAGACAAAGGACGGTTCCAAGGACACCTCAGCAGAATGGTATTGCTGAAAGGATGAACAGAACTATTATGGAGCGTGCAAGATGTATGAGATTGCATGCAGGGTTGCCCTTAGAGTTTTGGGCAGAAGCAGTTGACACCGCAGTGTACCTGATCAACAGAGGACCCTCTACAGCTCTGGATGGTGGAATTCCAGAAGAGGCATGGACAGGTAAAAAGGTTGATCTCTCATATCTCAAAGTTTTTGGTTGTGAAGCGTTTGTGCACATAGATAAGGAAAATAGAAAGAAGCTTGATGCTAAGTCTATGAGGTGCACGTTTATAGGCTATGGCTCAGATGATTTTAGTTTCAGATTTTGGAATCTAGGAACTAACAAGGTAATTAGGAGCCGTGATGTTGTTTTCAATGAAAGAGTGATGTACAGTGATCAGATAAGGAAGCTAGATCAAGCTGGGCAGAGCAATAATGAGTTGGACGAAGTTATGGTCCAAAATGAGCTCGCGGGAAAAAGAAATAATCACTTACAGGAAAACACAGAGACCGACGTCGGCAGGTTTGGAACCGGCATCGGCAGTACAGAAACCGATGTCGGTCATACAGAGACCGACGTCGGTAGACCAGGCACCGGCGTCGGCCAGGAAGAACCGGCGTCGGCCAGTAATAGGTCTACAGGTGGCCGAGGTCGGTCACTGTCAGAAAATTTGGGTGGACAGATTGTTGAGAACGAGTCCAAGACACCAATCAGGAGGTCTGAAAGGGTAAGTAAGCTTCCAATTAGATATTCTCCTTCTTTATATTATTTATTGCTAACCGATGGTGGAGAACCAGAAAGTTTTGAAGAAGCATTACAGGTGGAGTCCAGGAGTAAGTGGGAGCGTGGCATGGTTGAGGAGATGGAGTCCTTAAGAGAGAACCAAACATGGGATTTGGTTGAATTGCCAGCTGGTAAGAGAACGCTGAAGAACAGGTGGACCTACAGGTTGAAAGAAGGTGAGGATGGACAGATGAGGTATAAGGCCAGATTGGTTGTGAAAGGATTTGCACAAAAGCCAGGTATTGACTTTGGTGAGATTTTTTCTCCAGTTGTTAAGATGACTTCTATAAGGGTTGTATTGTCTTTGGTTGCTTTTGAGGATTTGCATCTTGAGCAGCTAGATGTTAAGACAGCATTTCTTCATGGAGATTTGGATGAGGAAATTTACATGGAACAGCCAGAAGGTTTCGAGGTCAAGGGTAAGGAGAAACTAGTGTGCAGGTTGAAGAAAAGCTTGTATGGCCTCAAGCAAGCTCCTAGGCAATGGTACTTGAAATTTGACAGGTTTATGACTGAGCATGCCTACAGTAGGTGTCAATCAGACCATTGTGTATATTTTAAGAGATTTGATAACGGTAGATATATTATTCTATTTTTGTATGTAGATGACATGCTCGTTGCAGGGTCTCACATGCAGGATATCTCAGAGCTTAAGGTGAAATTAGCTCAAACGTTTGCTATGAAGGATTTGGGAGCAGCTAAGAAAATCCTTGGCATGAGCATTAAGAGAGACAGAAAAAATCACAGGTTGATATTGTCTCAAGAAGATTATGTGGACAAGGTGTTGAAACGGTTCAACATGCAGGATGCGAAACCGGTAAGCACACCTTTGGCTAGACATTTTAAGTTAAGTAAGGAACAATGTCCCAATTCACATGATGAGGTAGAGTACATGAGTAAGGTTTCATATTCTTCCGCGGTAGGAAGTTTGATGTATGCAATGGTGTGTACTAGACCGGATATTGCCCAAGCAGTGGGAGTAGTAAGCAGGTATATGGCCAATCCAGGAAAGGAACATTGGAAAGCAGTACAATGGATCCTTAGATATCTGAGAGGAACCAGCAGTAGACACTTATGCTATGGAGGTTCAGATACTTCTCTACATGGCTATGTAGATTCAGATATGGCAGGAGATTTGGATGGCAAGAGGAGCACTACAGGTTATGTTTTTACTGTAGGTGGAACGGCAGTTAGTTGGATATCTAAGTTGCAGAAGGTTGTAGCTTTGTCAACTACAGAAGCAGAATATATTGCAGCTACAGAAGCTAGCAAGGAGATGATATGGATGACACGGTTCATGGAAGAGCTTGGAAGGGAGCATGGGAGTTGCAGATTGCATAGTGACAGTCAGAGTGTAATCCATTTGGCTAAGAACTCAGCCTTTCATTCTAGAACCAAGCACATACAGCTAAGGTACCACTTCATACGGCAGGTATTGGAAGATGGTGAGTTGAAGCTGGAGAAGATCCATACAGACAAGAATCCTGCTGATATGCTAACAAAACCGATTACTAAGGAGAAGTTGAATCTTCATTCAACTTCTATTGGTCTTCATGATTGAGTTGAAGATGGAGGAGCTAGAAGATGTTGCTGTACAGGTACTGGTGTAGCTGGTTTATCTCCAAGTGGGAGATTGTTAGGGTGTGGAGCTAAAAGCTTCACCAAGGAGCATACACAAATAGGTTCGGGTCTACACAGACGCCGGCGTTGGTCAGGAGCGATCGACGTCGGTCAGTTGCAGTTGCAGAGGCGCCGACGTCGGCAGTATAGTCAGCCGGCGACGGTCACAGGCGAACAGGCAGGAACCGACGTCGGTTACCTGCGTGTCCAGAAAGCGATTTCTGAGGACAGAAGCGAGTGTTTGCATGATGAGTTTGAGTTGTAGACTCAAGCTCGCGTCTCTATTGTTAGCAATATTATTTTTAGAGCCCTTGTTGAAGAGGCTTAACTGTTTGTTGTAAGAGCATGCTCAAGTTTCCTATTTCTATATGTAGGAGAGATCTTCTAAGCTATTGTGGGTGTAATAGAGTATGAGTAGAACATTGTGAATGTTTGAAGGACAGTACTTGAGAGAGAGCTCTTGAGGAATAGAGATTTAGTGAGAGATCTTGTGTGCATCTGAGAGAGGTGTGGAAGAACAAAGTTCTTCATTTGTATTCATATTGTAAAGAGTTTTTAATACAAATTTTCAGGGTGTTTTCTTGTATATCTTGTTCTGTGCTATTTATCATTTCAGTTACTTATCTATCTGATTTATTTCCGCATTCATTGCTTTCACAAGTGTAATCCATTGTTGGTTGATCCCCAACACTTTGAACCTTTGAAAGTTCATTGGTTCAATAGTTCAACGGTTCAGGCGGTCTTTATCGGTTCCCTGGTTCAATTGCTTTCTTGCTCTTTGCTTGAACCATCCTTTTGCACTGGTCTCTAGAATCTTTTGCCTCCTTCCTTTGCTTGGGGTTGTCTTTGAACCTTTGAACCTTTGAACCATTTTGGTTCAAGGTACAATGGTTCAATGTCTTTCTGAGAATCCTTTGTTTTTTGGCTAAGTCCTTTGAAGCCTTGAGATCCTTCGGCTCTATGTCTTTGGAACATCCTGAAGGGAATGTATCCCTTTGGGTCTTTGAGAAAGGTCCATTTTCTTGGTGTTGAGAGCCCCCCGCAAGGGTACCTGCCCTTCAGGGTCCTTCGGGCAGTCTTCAGGTTAATTCCTTCAGATAAAATGTATGAAGGAATTCCTTCAGACATTTTGTTTGAAGGAAACCTTTCCTTTGCCTTGTTCGCTTTTCTTCAGACTTTTCGTTTCGGGCGAATTCCTTCGGACAAAAGTTCGAAGGAATTCCTTTAGACTTTTTGTCCGAAATAATTCGCCTTGTGTTTGTGAAATTCTTTCACGAAAAATCTTTTTCGAAGGAATTCTTTTGGTTCCTTTACTTGGTAATTTCTTTGGACAAAAATATGAAGGAAACCTTACCCTTTCGGCCTTCTCTTTAAACTTTGAACCAATGTTCCCTACCCTCTACAAGGGCACCTACCTTTAGTTCACTGCCCTCTGCAAGGGCACTTTTTCTTTTGGCTTTGGGGCAGTCCTTTGAACCAACCGATTGAACTGATCAATTGAACCAACTTTGGTTCAATGGTTTGATCTTGCGTTTGAAGCCTTCTTTTCTTCTAAGTCTTTTGATCTCTTCGAACCCATTGAACCCATTGAACCTGTTGAACCATTTTAGTTCAAGGTTCAATGGTTCAATGGTTCAATCCTTCCTTTGAAGCTTGCCGATGAACATTTTTGGTTGAATCGAGGCGTTGAACCATTCTTGAAATTGCCTAAGTGTTGGGAACTTGTTCTTTTGTGAGAACTCGCCTACTGAAGCCGTTAAACCTGTTGAACCTGCCAGTCCCTTAACTAAAAAAAGCTTGAATAATGAAGAATTTGAATGCTTAAAATAATTTTTTGAGAAGGGAAGAGATAATTTTGGTCTGTAGGACCAAAATAGTTCATATGTTGTTCCCAAAAATGAGTGACAGATTTTTGGGAACAACAGGTAGGGGATTAAGAGAGTTGTGAAGAGTTGAGAGTTGAGAGGTGAAAGAAAGAGGAGTGAGAGTGTGCCTAGTGGATGGAATGAAGAGAAAATTAGGTTGAGGATTATGTGTATGACCTACAGTTCATAATTTTGATATCATAACAGTGATCATGTAGGTCTACAAATTGAGGATGAGTGAAGTATAGAGAGTATATAGTGCAAGCAAAGAGAAGGTGAAGATTGTGTGAACTTGGTGAATGGACCGAGGATTAGATGAGTGTGAGATATGTGTGTGTGACAATTGTTTCATGTTTTTGATGTTTTGACAGGGTTTTTTTAGGTTTTCTATTTGAGTATGTACGAATAAGTATAAAGTGATACAAAAGGTGTTTTTGGATGCATTAAGAGAGTGTGAAGGCTAGATTGAGTATAAAGGGGAACGAGTGAAAACAAAGGAGGTCATCATCAGTTGAAGATTAGGAACAAGTGTTCAAGGTGATATGAGTTTCAAGGTAGTTGGGTGGGTGCTTGGTTGCCTAGGGGGTTGGTTCTTCCTTGCAGCGTAAAGCTTGCAAAAAGTCTAGTTGTGTGGGTGCTCAGCTAGATAGGCATAATATCTTATTATGGGATGGGTGTTTCACTAAATTTGGATCTTTTTATTATAGGACAATAGTCTAGTTCCAGGTTCCAGTGGGTTTTCTCCTCCATGAGGGTTTCCCACATAATGCTTATGTTGTGTGCTTAATATTGCATTATCTTTCTTGTTCATTGCTATGAATGATGTGTATGCTTCATAAAAGGGTTTGGAATTGAATTGGATTATCTTAAAACACTAATTTACCCCCTCTTAATGATTGTACCTATAACATGATAGATTCATTCATTGTTAAAAAAATTCTTACAATTGTGGCAGGCTACTATGATTATGGATATTTTTCACTTATAAATCTAGAACTTTCTAGGATGTTTCAACAAACATTATTAACTATCAATTTAGTTTCACATCACTTATGTGTTTTCCTCTAAATCTACTCTTCTTTGGCTTATCCCTAATTACCACAATGTCACTAGAATAATAGAACATGTTCAAGGTTAATGGTATGGGCCCCTATGAGGGTTACATCTACATATCCTACATACTCATAATCAAGGTTCAATGTAGTCGGTACATTCATAGCCAAGGATCCTAATGAAAGGATGTTTTCCACCACATAGTTGAGTAGTACTCTCACTATACCTATCCTTAGTATAACTCTCACACATGATTTGAGAAATGATGATGTTTTTATTAAATTAAGCATCACAAATTTACAGATATGTATATCCCAAGTTGAAGGACATGTTTCCCCTGTATTCATGTTACATACAAGATATCGAGCCTTCCCTAGGTCATTCATATATTCTTCCTAGATCCCTTAGATGTCCACTAAAAACCCCTCTTTCGTCCATTCTCTTTTGTTTATGAACGTATCCTTGTATAAATTTAATTGATATCTTTGAGGTAAGATGTCTTTATAGTTCATCATTGTAGATCTTTCGCCCATGTAACTACCTTCATCTCCAGTTAATATATACCATTCTTGAGTTGATAAGCCTATGAAATAATTATAAGATCTTAAAAATTAACATCATCTAAATCCCAACTACTTTTCAAGGTTGATCATGCATTAATTTCTAACTCCTACATATCTAGATGACTTCTATCTTACATGTACTAGGATAGAGTCTACATGGTCTCCTTATAGACCTACATGGCATTATTTAAATTGAGATGACTCATAAGAGTCTATGCTACCTACTGATATATCCATGTGTGTTTCCTTACACATTCACACTCTCTACACCCTCATCTATATGTCAATTATATTTGTCTTACATGCATCTATTTTATTTACCTACTTTGTGTGCCACGCTCCTAAAAATATATGATTAACACTCCTAAGTGATGCAATATTTCCCTTATACTTGATATGCTCCTACTTTAGACACCCTGAGTAAGTAAAAAGTGAGCTTCATTTCTCAAGTTGAAGTCTTTGAGAGTATGACCATAATGAACAATCTCTATAAGATCTAGCCACATTGCATCCTACATGGTGCAATCCTTTCACTTTACTAGATATTGCTTGTATTCCTTCCTGAGCATCCTTTTCACAACCTTAGAGTCCAATATGGTCTTTATTTCTTCCTTATCCTTTCTTGGTAATTCTGCCCTCCAAATGGCATCTATGTTGCCTCTTCTTCATCTGGTTGTTCCTCATGAAACTCATACAAATCAATCATATCAAATATGAGTCATATGTATAGTTCTTCTAAAAAATCTATGTCATATGCATTTGTTGAGAATTTTCACAATACCTTACATGGTCCTCTCTTGTTCATCTTAAGCCTATTATAGGTTCCCCTCATAAACATTTATTTTCACAAATACACCAACACTAGGTCTTCTACCTCAATTTCCTTGTTTCTATACCTTTCATTTGTGTGTTGTATTGAAGAGTATTCTTGTCCAACTTTCGAAACTCTATTTAATATGCATTTGCTGATAATTTTCACAATACCTTACATGGTCCTCTATTATTCATTTTAATCCTATTATAAGTTCCCATCATAAAGATTTATTTGTACAAATTTACCAAAACTAGATCTTCTACCTCAAATTCTTTATTTCTATGCATTTTATTTGCACGTTGTACTGAAGATTATTTTGGTCTAACTTCCTCCAGACCTCCTCGTGTAACTCATGAATATATTATGCATAATCCTCTACTTCTATGTTTTTTTTATTTATCTCACCAAAACTCCTCAACTCAACAAATTTCGTAGGACTACTTCCAGTCACTATCTAGAAAGGTGTTTTTATAGTGCTCATATTTACATAATTATTGTATGTGAGTCCCACATATGTCAACATTATGTCCCATTGATTGGGTTTATCTAATACCATACATCTAAGCAAGTTTTCAAAGCTCATATTGACTACTTCAATTTGTTTTTCCATCTACAAATGACATGCTTAATTAAAATTCAAAATTGTCCCAAATTTATTTCACAATGTTCACCAAAAATGGGCTATAAACTTGATATCCCAATTTGATACAATGTTGCATGGAAATCCATGTAGCCTCACCACCTCCTTAAATAATAAGTTGGAAATGTTTGTCTTGTCACTATTATTCTTACATGCAATTAAATACACCATATTTAAGAATCTATCCACCACAACAAGGATGAAATCACTCCCTCTTTGCATTCTAGGAAATTCAAACACAAAAACCATGCTCATGTTATCCCATGGTTTCCTTGGAATCAATATAAGTTAGTACAACCCCATGTTTTAAGTCCTTCCTTTCACTATTTGATAAACTATACACATTTTCATGTATTTATGCACATCTCTACTCAATCGTGGCTAGTAGTAACCTTCTTCTAACTATGCCAATGTTTTGTTAATCCCAAAGTGACATGTTAGTCCTTCACTATGTTTTTCCCTATTCAATTTTTTTTTACACCAACCCTCATGGTATACACAATTGAATTCCATTAAATAACATCCCCTCTTGTAGGTGGTAATATAACCACAATGTTTGATCCACACTTGCGAGTTCCGTGCATGCTTTCCACACATCCCAAAAATATCCATCATCAACATAAATTTTCTTCATGGAATAAAATCCATTAAATTCCACTCACATCTCATTTACCATTAACACTCTCTTACTTATCCCATCAAAAATTTTGTTAAATTTTACACTTATATACTTCAATACAAACATTTAACTCTACAAGATCTTGACCCATTTCATGTGTCATTGGTTCAGTTTCCCCTAACTTGAATGTTGATGAACTATAGCCGTAATGATACATGTAAAACATAAATTCCTTTGATAATAAATAGTTTCTCCTGTTATTTAATGCTTGTACATTAACGTAAAAATCTTGGTCATAAACCAGTTATTTGTGCTTGGATTCATGCAACTTTTCACGAAAATATGCGATTGGTTTCCTTCTTGTCTTAGTATTGCTATTATTATTATGCCACTTGCATCAAAATCTACTTGAAATACCTTGATAAAGTCTAGTAGTGTTAGTACTGGTTTCTAAGTTACCTTCTTCCACTCCTGAAATTTTATTCAGCTTCTTTGGTCTAAATGAATGCCTTACAGGCTCCCCTCAACACTTTAGTAATTGATACACACACTCCATTGAAGTTTCTAATAAACTTTTAGTAAAATATCTCTAGTTCATGGTAACTTTGCACTTCAAATATGATTCTTTGTTATGGCCATTCTAATATTTCCAAAATCTTCTCGAGATCTGTCTTAATTCCCTCTTTAGATATTACAAAACCCAAATATACCATTTTTATCTTCATAAAACTAAATTTCTTGACATTTCTCAACAATGTTTCCTTATAGAATATCTAAAACACATTCCATAGATGTGCTAGGTGTCTGTAATAACCTGCATGAGGTACCTCCCTTCCTTATCATTTGTGACGTTCGATAATGCAATTGCACGATTGTTATGGATTTGAATTATAGTTCCTTCTTTCTCACTAATAGATTAATGTTCCTCAATGAATATAGAAAGATTAATTAAATTATAATTTCATACCTTAAAATATATTTATATATCATAAATTGACAATATTTTAAATTGAATTGAATAGGTCGTCAGCTTCCTAGAGACCCTATGGGCCCTATCCCATAGGTCTTCTAGAAAACCTATTCTCTTAGGCCCTAGCCTAGTTAGTAGGCACTGACCTACTAGGTGGATTAATTTTCAAGAAATATATTTAAAATTTATTTGTTGTAAGGAGTCACATGAAATTGTAAGAGAGGGTACTTTCCTCTTTTGGTAGGAAATAATAAATAATAAGCAAATAAATAGAAGTAAAATAAAATAATAAAATATTGTAAGCAAAGCTCTTTACAACTTGGCCAAACTAACTTAGAGTTTTGTAGTTTCATTTTCTTACCAAATAATTGTCTCAATTGTTGCATTTGTTTGGAGCTTCACCTCTCTCTTACCAAGTTCTTGCCTCCATGGATGATGCTACTGCCAAGAGAGTCAACCAAGGAACGAAGAAGGAGAAGAAGAAGAAATGAAGACCAGTGTTTAATAAGCAAGCAATTTCTCCCTCATAAACTAGTTTTTTCATTTTCCAGATTTATAGACATGGTAGAAAATAAGGAATAGTTTTATTTAGTTTGAATCAAGATTATGATCCTTTTAATAGCTTGTTTGGTTGATTTATCTTTAAAAGAAAATAAGTATGTTTTCTCATCGGAATATTTCTTGCAATTGAGACTTGTAAAATATTTATTTAAAAAGTATCTTCCCAACACAACTATCAAACAGAAGAATGCCCAAAATTTTAGATTGACAATTTCATAAATATAACATAGAAATACAATCAAACAAGACCCATTTAATATTGCTTGAACGGGTCTTGTTTGACTATATTTTTGTGTTATATTTATGAAATCTTTAGTTTAAAATTTTGGGGCTTCTTCTACCTGATAATTGGGTTGGATAGATACATTTTAAATAAATATTTTATGGGTTTCAATTACAAGAAGAATTTAGATAAGATATATATATATATATATATATATATATATATATATATATATAATAAAATGAAAAACTCATTATATATATAAATAAAATAAAAATAATAGATAATAATAATAAATTTGGGTTAGGTTTTATTTAAAAAGAAAAATAGTACAAAGAAAAAAATAATAATAAAAATAAAAATAAAATATCATGTAGGGAGGGGGTGGTTGAGCCGACCCCTGCCCCCTACCATAGTAGGGAGGGAGGAGGGTTCCCTTAGGGCCGATCGTTAACCATTGTCACCGCCAGGCCATATGAGCCATCGGCCATCGGCCATGGCTGGCCATAGACCCATGTTATATGAAATTACAATCTAAATTACTTTATTTAGTTTTTTTTATTATGTTATTTTTAGATTAAAATAAACATATAAATATATCATATTATGTTAAATATTTAAATTTAAATATTAATATAAATAAATACTTATCTTTAAATGATTATATATGTTTAGGAATAATAAAATTTATTAATATATCAAGATGTTATATACGTATGTATGTATACGTAAATGTTAGTAATTTGATAATTTTTTGACTTGAGTTTTATTACTAAGTTATAAACATGTGTATTTGAGAACAACAATAAAGCAATTAGTTCCTTTTATTATTCTTGGAATCTCTTATCATATTGAGAGAAAATCATATTTTCATCGATGATTTCGTAGAGACAGAATTTAACACATGTATGTGTTTGAAATGTTGAATTGCTCTCTTTTCTCATATGCTAAAACTTCTACAAAAGGCTAGATGAAAATATACATTGAAAATTTATTATCTTGATTTTGTTGAGTGAATGCTTGTTACTATATGTCAATATGAATATTACAATAAAATTGGGCTCACTAGATATTAGTTGTGATGTTTGATGTTTTTTTTATAAAATTTCATCTATTGTACTGGTGGGGTGAAATTACTTATTTTTTATTTAATACATTTTATCTTAATACACACTCACACACACAATAATGTTGTCATTCTCAGGATGAAGGTTAATTTCCATTGTTTATATTGTTTATGACTCTGAAAAATGATAGAGGACTTTGTGAGGGTGTTTTTACTTATTTAGCGTAAGCTAACACTTGTGCCTATGTTTTAGTGCAGGATGTAGGTGTGGGTAGATTTGTAAAGTGGTGTAATGATAAAACTTTGTCCTTTTATTTGTAGTTTTATTGTCTAGACTTTGAGTGAAGAAAATTATATAATCCCTCTTTTGTCATTAATGAAGAATTCTAAAATATTCCATTATTACATATTTATCTATTTGTATTTGCTTTTAATATTTATAGTCTACAATCCTCTTTTGTTATATGAATTTATAGCAACATTAGAAGATATTTATTTTGCTTAACAAATGAATGAATAACTAAGTAAATGTATACTGGTAAATAGAAGAATGTTTTAGAAAAAAGAAAATAATTTTGTCTTATTTAAATTGTGGAATTGTTAAAAAATTTGTTAACAATGATTAACAGAGCATCGTTAGTTGTCTTATTATTTAAAGGATTGCTTATGTCAAAATTAATTGAAACTACTTAATTTTGTTAAGTGACATGTCTCCAGTTTAATCAAAAAGATCAAGTTCGATCACTGCAATCACATTCTTAATGAATAAAATACATAATAAAATAAATAAGTAAATAATAATAAAATGAATCATAATGCTTACACTGAATCTCATCATCTTGTTTTATATCAAAAGACAAAGGAAATCTTGTAGGAGACCTCTTCTATATCATAACTACCTTGAATGCACTGACATAAGTTCTCCTTGGATCGAGTATTGGTCAACCATAACATGGTTTATTGAGATGATGATAACATTCATATGTAATTATATCATCCACTCGTTCAAGTTTTTCCTTAGTTTAAGTATATCCACAATTTAGCCTTGATGGCAATTTTGAGATTAGGTTTTTGGGTGGTTAGTTACATATGAGTTTTAGACCCCTGTGGTGAATCATTCATTTATAGTAATGCCAAGTTGAGTGAATAGATCATAAATAGAAGAGTATTCTTGATGTAGATAATTTTATTCCCATAGCTCAAGTGTTGCGGAAACCCAATTGGGTAGGTTGATCTTGGCGGGTCATTTGTGGAACCTTGTTAGTGGAGTGCAATTGAATTTGAGACTTAGTTTATACCTTGTAAAACACATGGATAAATATATCATTCTCTAGGATTTTTTATTTGATGATTGGACTATGGAAATTACTTTTACAAGATCCAGTGCAAGTTTATATTATGAGTTTTCTATTTGGAAATCAAACCAAATTGGTTCAAAAATGGGCTCAAAATTAATATTTGAGCTTGATATTTATAAAACATAAACTTGTAAGCTCTAGCCTTGTAATTTTTGAATAAAGATATATAACTATTATTTTCTTACCCCATCCGGATGTTTTTGGTGGATCTATTTCTGGACGGTTTTGATAATTTTCTGCACCTGATTCTTTTCTCAGTCTGCAAAGTTGTTTCAAAATTGATTTGCTAAAAATAGCTATAGGAGTCTTTGAGTAAAACCATAGGTTGATAATGATTCATATTACCTTTAAATTTATATATAAACTCTATTTTAATATTTTTGAATGTTTTTACTATTTTTAGTAAATCAATTTCTAGCCCTATTTATTCAAAAAATTCCCTAGTTGAATAGTTTTCTATGTTAAAACTTGTTTGGAACGTCACATCAATTTAGCATTTAAATTACTGGAGATGATTTTTGTAGGTTCCTAGTGGTATTTTGTAGCTAATAGAATTAAAAATAACTTTCATAAATATTTTTTAACGTATGGATATATTTTATCCATCACCATTTGTTAGGCGATTTAATGAAATTGTAACTTGATTGTGAAGTGAGCTAATCAAGTCTAGATGCACCGTGGTTGGGTAATTCTACTTCAATATGAATGATTAACCTTGAATAGTGTAATAATGGGTAGTACTATGATTGTATTTAAAGTTAGACTAATTAAATGTTTGGTTACGTACACAACTTTAACGCACTTACAGTTGAAGTTGCAGAATCAATGTGTCAACAAATTGTTGATGGATCACATTCCATACCATTTTAGACAAGCTTCAATATTGTTAGTGGAGTGAAATTGAATTTGAGACTTAATTTATACCTTTTAAAACACAAGGATAAATATATCATTCTCTAGGATCGTTTATTTGATGATTGGACTATGGAAATTACTTTTATAAGATCCAGTGCAAGTTCATATTATGAGTTTTCTATTTGGAAATCAAACCAAATTGGTTCAAAAATGGGCTCAAAATTAATATTTGAGCTTGATATTTATAAACTTGTAAGCTCTAGCCTTTTAATTTTTGAATAAAGACATATAACTACTATTTTCTTACCCCATCTGGATGTTTTTGGTGGATCTATTTCTGGAAGGTTTTGATAATTTTCTGCCCCTGATTCCTTTCTCAGTATGCAAAGTTGTTTCAAAATTGATTTGCTAAAAATAGCTATAGTAGTCTTTGAGTAAAACCATAGGTTGATAATGATTCATCTTACCTTTAAATTTATATATAAACTCTATTTTAATATTTTTGAATGTTTTTACTATTTTTAGTAAATCAATTTCTAACCCTATTTATTCAAAAAATTCCCGAGTTGAATAGTTTTCTATGTTAAAACTTGTTTGGAACGTCACATCATTTTAGCATTTAAATTACTGGAGGTGATTTTTGTAGGTTCCTAGTGGTAGTTTGTAGCCAATAGAATTAAAAATAACTTTCATAAATACTTTTTTACTTATGGATATATTTTATCCATCACCATTTGTTAGGCAATTTAATGAAATTGTAACTTGATTGTGAAGTGAGCTAATCAAGTCTAGATGCACCGTGGTTGGGTAATTCTACTTCAATATGAATGATTAACCTTGAATAGTTTAATAATGGGTAGTACTATGATTGTATTTAAAGTTAGACTAATTAAATGTTTGGTTACATACACAACTTTAACGCGCTTACAATTGAAGTTGCAAAATCAATGTGTCAACAAATTGTTGATGGATCACATTCCATACCATTTTAGACAAGCTTCAATATTGTTATCATTAGTTTAATATATGCTTGATATTCCTTGAGTATCAAAATTGAGTTTAGACTTGCACTCAACATCTAGTGTAGTTGACACAGTTTGGTTGCATTTAGCATGTCGTATTCCATTATGTACCTCCCATTTTGAGATAGAATGTGAGCATCTATGTTGCATACCTAGACTATGCTTGTGTATCTTTAAAGTTGCCTATACTTGTGTATGTGAGTTTATAATATTTGTGTAATCAACACATGCTTGAGTATGGTTACGCAAATAGTTGGAGTGTTTGCTCGTGTGGAGTTAGTGTTGCACAAGAAAAAAAAATAGTAGTGTTTTTTTGGGTTTTATTTGAGTGTTACATTTTGGCATCAGAGCTTGGGTTCAACACTGGGAGCTCTAGGGAATTGCATTTGGTATTTATGATGAAGTTGTGAAACTTATCATCACAATATTTATGTTTGTTTTTACTTAGAACAAATTAAAATTATAAATTGAATTGTGTGGCCATGTTGTTTGTGCTTGGGTGAAGTTTACCTGGACTTGGAATTGATGACTTTGTTTGCAATGTCTATACTTCACGTTATCATTTTATATTATATTTTTTATGTGTTATTTATTTATATAGGATTGTGTTTTAATGTTATATCTAATTGTGTACTTCTTATCTATGTACTTAAGTGGTATTTTTATCTTAATACACTTTTTAGTATTCTAGTATTTTTGATCGACACCATTTTAGAGGTGGTCTAGAAGATTCATTTTCTATAAGTGCTCACTATGGTTTGAATACATTTTCATAAGAAATTAAGTTTGTATATACTATGATTTGAGTATAAATAAGAATGTAAAATCTACCTAGATATATCTTGCTTTGGTTTCAACATCCAAACTCCTTGATTACCTTTAGTTAAGAATTAATTATGCGCATGTTATATTATAATTATTAATTCTCCCTAGATGTTAAGGTTAGAGTTTGTAACATTTACCTTCCATTAACTTGACTTTAAATGTATTTATTGAATAATTATATGATATGTTGTTGATTTTAGGTGTAAAACTACGATATTTCCCACATGGTTTGGTGATGATAATGTTATTTAGTGGTGAAGAAGTGTTATATATCTTTTATGAGTATAATGATTGATTGTATGTAAAATTAAACTAATGAAATTGTACTACATGTGTATTACGTAGATGAATCTTGAAGCTATAGTAAATGTACTTGAAATGATTCTTTCTTAGATCCAAGCTTGATACTATATAAATTAACTAGTTTCGAACATGTAAATAGCCTTATAGTGTTAAAATAAAGGTGGTAATGATAGGTCTATTACACATTTATATAGTCAATGGAATACTTGTTTAAAGTAGTGTAATTCTTTAGTAGTGGAACCTAGTTAGGTAGGTGGTCTATGAGTGTTACTAGCATTGATGTAAAATAATTTATTTCAAATATTTAAGAATCAGTAACCCTAATTGACTGCACTTCCCCCTTGTTAAACATGCTCGTGATATGAGTACACCTTGATTTGGTATCATATAGGCTAGTTGCCTAGAGCATGTAGTTTAACATTGATTGTGATTTCTAAAATTTTATGGATGATGAACTTTTTGGGTGACCATCATATTTTTCATTGACCATTGCATCCTTTCAATAGTTCATGTTATGATAATGCATACAAAATTTAGTAGCATGTAGAACCATATTCGATACATGCATCAGGGTGTTTAGAACCTTGCCTTCTTTGTATTATCACACCTTAGTTGAGAATGGTGAAAGCTTGGTCATTAGGGGTAGCGATTGACGAGTGGTTTAGTTGATGCACTATTTTATCTTGGTGATGATTGATTAGACCATTTTAATAATTCTAGTATTTACAATAGATAGCAGTTTTTAGTGGTCAACACTCAAATATTCATATAGTTTTCACTCAACAGAACTTTAGTGAGCTATGTTTGACATTGATAATCCCTATGAGATATACTAATTGAGAGCAGTGATATTTAAAGATATGAACTAGTATATTTATATTGGTATTTATGTGGTACTAGGATGCCATGTGTGGGAATTGATAGTAGTTATTCTCATTCATCTATATCAGTTGGTTGTCATGATGGGTAGTTATGGTCAAATGTCATGGGATACTTTCTTTTTAGTAGCACTTTGTTATGATATGGGTTGTTTATTCAGTCTCTTTAGTGATGGTTAGTGATAGATAACAAACATAATTTATACATGTTACCTTGGGATATTATGACATTATACATAAAGAGACTCAGATATATGTTTGAAGTTATAGATATATGTTGAAAATCTCATCAGGGATGACATTGTGGCATCATTTGGACTGATGTAATTTTTTGATATGTTTCGATATGGTTACTCACTATAGATAATGTTATTTGACAATAGTTTGGTTACATGATAGTTAGAGATGTGAGCTAGTATAGTATAATTTTGCGATGATTTGGCATTGGGATGACATGTGTAAGAGTAGTTGTTTGCTATCCTCCTTTATTTGTACCAGTTGGTTGTTATAATGGACCACACCCTAATTAATGACATAGTTCAATTCTCTCTGATGGTTAGTGGACTACCCGATGCCCTCTTACCTTATCCCTTCTCCCCATGGGTGACTTGTTAACTCATATAGTGATTGTGATGTGATCTATTTTCACTATGTTTTATTGAATTTATTTTAATTTGTTTGAATAATTTATTTTAATTTGAATTGAAACCAATACTATTTTCTTGTTTTTGAATATTTCAAGTAAATAATCTTGAAAATTATTGCTGATATTTTTTTATGATTGAGATTTCTCTTTTAAGGCCACTTGGTCTCATTTTTTTAAATTGATTTCAATCTCACATGATCGATTTTTTTTTAAATTTATTTTGGATGATTATTGGTATTGGTGTTACATGTGTTCATAATGTGCATAACTATTACACTGGTGGCGTGGTATGGGGGAGAAGTAGATTGGAATACATCTAGTGGGTCATGATGGGAACTGGTCACACTGATTCATGATACCATCCTTCTGTTAAGATCTTGGTGGGTGGATTCATTAAAAAGTATACATTTTTTGTCTAATGATTCATTATATGTGGTATCAAAGTGCCCACCCATGTTCGAATCTGTGGTCTTGAGTGGTAATGTCAACATGAAAATGTTTTTTTGGGGCTCCCATGTGCGCATGGAGGCACACCCCCATCTTGAGGATGGGTTGTCAGAAACATGGTGGGGTGTTAAGATCCTGGTGGGTGGACTCACTAAAAAATTTGGGCTTTTGGTGCAATGTTTTGTTACACCTTCCCACCCCACTAGATGTGGTGGTTATGTGTGTGTGTGTGTGGTCCTTACATGGAGATGATTCTTTTGGGAGGTCTAAAGAGTTTATATGATAGAGCACAATGATTTCTTAGTTATTTTAGTAGTGGTATTATTTTATTATGATAATGCTAATATTAAGACCCAATATGCTATTGTATGGTTCAAGTTAGTTCAACATTGCAAGTTAGTGTATGTAATCATGTGTTCAAGATGGCACTAGATATTGGAACTCAACTTTGCCAATATTGTTTTTTATGATTTAATATAGTTCAGTATTGTTTAGTTATTCTCAGAAGGATGTTGTCATGGATGAATACTTATCTTATCAATGTAATTTTATCATTATTGGTATTTGTAATTCTTTCTCAGTATTGTTTATACATTAGATGGGCACTTGAGATGTCATAATTATATCAAAGGATTTGGGTTTCAATGGGTAGATGTTAGATATGTATGGTAGTATGACTAATATCAGAATGATTTTGGTTCACAATTCTTCATTCCAGAGGCTATTTGTGTTCTTATGGACACATGATATTCTTGATTTAGTTGGTACATGGAGATAGTGTGATTCAGTTGGATAATATAACTTGGTACAACATTTTGGCTCAATGGTGTTTAAAATTATGGTATTACAGTATGTTACCATAGTTTGACACTTATTTATCATTTGATATGTTTGTTAAGGGATGTCACTAAGTGCTTAGTATGGTCATACAATAAATTGATACTTTGAGCATATGCAACTTTAAGTTTGATAGAAGTATTTTGTGACATCGATTGGGTTGTGATATAGTGGTTATCAATGTTGGTTAATATTGTTTAGCATTGCTTAGTATAGTTCAGCCAAGGAATGACACTTACATTTGTATACTCGTATCAATAATTGTTTGGGTTTAGTTATTTTATTGATAAAACTTCATGTATCAATGGCTTGTAATAATATTTCAAGGATGTTTGAGAACAAATAATTAACGTACTATTCTTCATTGTGATTTTTGCATTGGCGATGATGATTTTACAAGAGGGGGAGTATGTAATAACTTGCATGGGGGACCTCCCTCCCTTACCATTTGAAACATTTGATAATGCAATTGTCCAGTTGTTAAGGATTTGACTTATAGTTCCCTCTTTATCACTAATGGATTAATGCTCCTCAATGAATAAATAAAGATTAATTAAATTATAATTTCACACCTTAAAATATATTTACATATCATAAATTGATAATATTCAAAATTGAATTAAATAGGTCCTAGGCTTCCTAGAGATCTTATGAGTCTTATCCCATAGGTCTTCTAGAAAACCTACTCTCTTAGGCCCTAGCCTGGTTAGTAAGCATTGATCTACTAGGTGGAGTGATTTTCAAGAAAAGTATTTATTTATTTTTTTGTTTTTTTTTAAGGAGTCACATAGGCTTGTAAGAGAGGGTACTCTCCTCTTTTGATGGAAAATAATAAATAAAATAATAAAATATTATAAACAAAACTCTTTACAACTTAGCCAAACCAACTTAAGGTTTTGTAATTTCATTCTCTTGCCAAATAGTTGTCTCTATTATTGCATTTGTTTGGAGTTTCATCTCTCTCTTGCCAAGTTCTTGCTTCTATGGATGATGCTACTGCCAGGAGAGCCAGCCAAAGAGTGAAAAAGAAGGAGAAGAAGAAGAAATGAAGATCAATGTTTAATAGGCAAGTGGTTTCTCCCTTATACACTAGTTTTTTCATTTTCTAGATTTATAGACAAGGTAGGCAATGAAGAATAGTTTCATTTAAATTTAATCAGGGTTATGATCCTTTTAATAGCTTGTTTGGTTGATTTGTATTTAAAAGAATATATATATATATATATATATATATATATATATATATATATATATATATATATATATATATATATATATATATATATATATATATATATATATATATATATATATATCTGTGTGTGGGTGTGTGTGTGTGTGTGTGTGAGATTGAATTGGTCTTGTTTGACTATGTTTTTGTGTTATATTTATGAAATCTCTAGTCTAAAATTTTAGGGCTTCTTCTGCCTGATCGTTGTGTTGGGCAGATACAGTTTAATAAATATTTTATAGATTTCAATTGAAAGAAGAATTTAGATAAGAATATGTGTGTGTGTGTGTGTGTGTGTTAAAAAAAAAAATAATGAATAGATATTCAATGTATATATATGTGTGTGTGTATTTTAAAGTAAAACTATGTAGATATTCAATGTATATGTTTATATATATATATATATATATATATATTCAATATTTATGTTTCTATATATTTTCATAGGTTTACTTATATATATAAGAGTAAACCTATGCAGATATTCAATGTATATGTTTCTATATATTTGTATAGGTTTACTTATATATATATTCAATGCATATGTTTCTATATATCTGTAAAGGTTTATATATATATATAGAAACATATACATTGAATATCTATTCATTATTTATTTTGTTGTAATAATAATAATAATGATGATGATGATGATGCAGAGAGTGGGAAGTTGAGATGACCCATGCCCCCTCCCATGGTAGGGAGGGAGCAGGGGTCAGGCTAGTCAACCCTCCCCAAATCGCTTAGGGCCAACCGCCATGGCCAACGACCATGGCTGTGGCCAAACCATATGACCCAGCCACTGGCCATAGCTGGTCGTAGCCCCATGTTATATAAAATTACAATTTAAATTACTTTATTTAGTTTTTTTTTTAATTATTTATTTTTTAGATTAAAATAAACATATAAATATATCATATTATATTAAATATTTAAATTTAAATATTAAAATAAATAAACACTTAGTTTTAAATTATATATATAAGAATAGTAAAATTTATTAATATATCAGGATATTATATATGTATGTATAAGTAAATGTTCGTAATTTGAATTTTTTTTGAGTTGAGTTTTATTAGTTAAGTTATAAACGTGTATATTTGAGAACAATAATAAAACAATTAGATCTTTTTATTGTTCTTGGAATCTCTGATCATATTGAGAAAAAATCATATTTCTGTATCAGGTCTTAATCAGTGATCTTGTAGAGACAAAAATTAACACATGTATGTGTTGGAAATATTGAGTTGCTCTCTTTTCCCATATGCTAAAACTTCTACAGGAGTCTAGAAAAAATATACACTAAAAATTTATTGGCTTGATTTTGTTGAGCGAATGCTTTATACTTAATGTCATTATGAATATTATTGTAAAATTGGGCTCACTGGATATTAGTTGTGTTGTTTGAATTTTTTTCTATGAAATCTCACCTATTTTATTGTTGGGGTGAAATTAATTATTTTCTCATTATTGTATTTTCGCTCTCTCTCTCTCTCTCTCTCTCTCTCTCTCTCTCTCTCTCTCTCTCTCTCTCTCACACACACACACACACACACACACACACACACACACACACACACACACAATAATCTTGTCATTATCAAGATGAGGGTTGGTTTCCATTATTTATCTTGTTTATGACTCTGAAAAATGATAGAAGAGTTTGTGAGGGCATCTTTACTTGCTCAGCATAAGCTAACACTTTTGCCTATGTTTTAGTGTAGGATGCAGGTGTGGGTAGATTTTTGAAGTGGTGTAATGATAGAAATGTTGACGATGTGGATTGCACCCTTGAGAGAAGGCTGGGATTCTCTCTTCCATGCGGCACAATGGAGACTCCTCTCTTGCCTATGGGTCTGGCAAAACTAAGGGGATAATCTCTAGATAAGGGCTAGCTCCCTTTGATGCATCTCTGGGTTATTCCAGTAACATTTTCTAATATATATATATATATATATATATAATGGAGGGGGGGTGAAAAGAGAGAAGGATTACTGAAGCAGAACCTAAGCTAAGACGGTGATGCACCAAAAAAGTTTGATCTACTCATTTGCTCACACTTCAAACCATAAGAGCACATACATACACTTTACCTGATAAAAGGACCAGACTGAAGAGAACTTAATAAAAAGGCTTAATGAAGACACACAGAAGATGAACTTACCATAGGTGTTGTAAGAAGACACATTATCTAATAACCTTCTCCTATCTCTGCGCTCCAGATACAACTCTTTTTGCTACCTGCAGGAATGGCGCTTGGTCTATACTAGGTGTGCTGGTATCAAGCCTGTGAAAGTATCATGGAATAATGACTGGACACAAGGTTAATACTTAGCCACACTCAGAGATATATCCAACCAGATAGAGGTAAAACACTTTTTATTGATTAAAGGTGAAAATTTGGTAGGGCTGTGCCATACAAAAAATGAGAGATATCTTTTCTCAAATGAGAGATTACAATATATATATATATAGAGAGGAAGTAAAGGCGCTCCTTTGGAAAAGACTTTGACACATTTTAAAAATTTGGCCCATGTGCATTGAGAGCGTTGGGAAGAGGAAACGTTGAAGGAGAATGTTGTGTCGGCTGCCAATTTTGACTTTAGGCATTTAAAATATATTTAATGTCATGTGTGAAAACATGGGCCACACCATTTGTCTGCAAACAAGACCCCTTCTTCAAGACATTCACGCGGTTGTCTGCCCATTAATGTAAAATGAGAAAAAAACAAGCCGCACCGTTCACTGTTTGCATTCCTTGATGACCACTTGGCGGAGACTGTTTCAATTGCTGGAATAACTCCTCTATCGACACTTTCCTTTTGCCACCTGGGTTGTTTTGTCTGCTTCTGCGCTTGGCTCTTTGGGCTCCTTTCTTGGTAGATCGCTGAGTTCACTCTTGACTTTTATCTTTTTCCAGCTTTGTCTTTTCCTGGTTTTATCTTTTGTCATCCCTTGGCTCCTTCTAGCAATCTGAGCCCTCGGGGTTATCTTTTATCAATCTTTGGCTCTTTGGGCTCCTTCCTTAGTCGGCTCTTTTTTTTGGCCTTAAGCCCTTTGAATTACTTCTTGTTCACGCTCAAGCATTTAAAAATCAATGGCTATTTGTTGAGGCAGAAGTTGATGTTTGTGCAACCGTCATCAATTTCTTCGGATCATTTCCTTCAGACCCTGTATGTGGGATTTTGTTTGGGACACCTTCCAATAGAATTGACCTTTCGGGCCTTTCATTTGGTCCACCTCATTGTTGAAAGATCCTTTGAAGGAGATGTAGAGGACACTTCCCCAAGAAACGTACCCTTCAGGGAAATTGTTTAGGGCACTTTCTCCATAAGAATTTGGCCTTTAGAACTTTTTGCATTTGAACAATTCCTTCAAGACTTGTGTGGAGCACTTGGTCAAGGAAAAAATACCTTTGAAAACTTGCAAGTGGACCATTTCTCTGAGAGACATCCCCTTTGGGTCTTGAAAAGGTCCCTTTCACAGGCGTTGAGAGCCCCCTGCAAGGGCACCTGCCCTTCGGGGTACTTCGGGCGGCCTTGGTCTTCAAATCCTTCAGACAAAATGTCTAAAGGAATTCCCCTTTGGGTCTTGAAAAGGTCCCTTTCACAGAAGAGCCCCCCAAAAGGGCATCTGCCTTTCGGGGTACTTCAGGTAGCCTTGGTCATCAAATCCTTTATGTCCGAAGGTAAATGTCCCCTTCAATGTTTTAGCCCTTTCTTTTAGGTGAATTCTTTCAGTCAAAAAGTCTGAAGGAATTCCTTCGGACTTTTTGTCTGAAAGAATTTGCCTAGTTCATTTTGCCACGGGATTTTCTCCCGAAAGAATTCCTTGTTTGTTTCCTTGCTTTGTGAGTTTCTTCAGACAAAATGTCTGAAGGAATTCCTTCAGGCATTTTTCTCAAATAAATTCAACCTTTGTGAATTTATTTTGCCTTAGCATTTTCGAAGGAAAACTCACCCTTTCTTTGCTCTTTCAAATGTGTTCCCTGCCCCCCACAAGGGCACTTCTGGGTCCAGAATGGCCCTCTGTAGCTTGCTAGAATGGTCCATCTTGCTGCCTGACTGTCCTCCGCAAGGGTACCTACCCTTTGGGGCTTTGCAAATCCCTTGCATTCTTCGAACTAGTTCATCTATTTACCAAAAGGCTTGTGCAACCAAATTCATGACTGATGGCTCAGAACAACAGGGGAAGAAGGAGACTGATCCTACAGGGCCAAAATGGTCAACAAATTGGTGATTCCTAGGGGAAGCATGCCTGCTATGCTTAAGAAACTAGTAGCCTCAAAGTCCATTGGGCACAGAGTCAGAACGCAGCTTGAAAAATTTAGCAACAGCCTCGAGAGATCCAAGAATCAATCATGAAGCTTTTTACCCAAACACAAAGGAAAACACACACAAGGCTAAAAAAAACTACCTGTGCAAACAACACTTAGGGAAAATAAGGAAAGAAAAACTAAAAGAAAGCTACTATGTACATCTAACTAGGTATATTTGCCTCCCTAATGGATCAAAGGGAAAACTTCTTAAGTCTCCTTCATGACAAGAAAACTTATGGTGCCAGACAAGTGACTGAATGGACTAGAGATTTGGTGACTTGCTCTTCTTGCCTACCACCTTGATTGGCTTATATCCAAATGAATCAAGGGAAAACATGATTCCAACATATATGTATTCTTCTTGTTCTTGGAAGCTTGCCTCCTGCTAGTTCTTTATGCTGGTGTGTTTCATCAAGAAATCAATGGCTACTGGCTCATCACCATAAGCCCTTTGATATGCATCATGGATTGGCTTGTCTCCTTCTACCTCATTGAAGGCACTATCAAACTCATCTTCTGCTTGATCATGGCTTTCTTTAATAAGGGTGATTGTTGTGATGTCTAAAATGAGATCACAGACTGATTGCTCATCCCATAGAACATCACCTTCTTGTGCAAGGCTCTCTTCTTCAAAGCTTTTCTCAAGATAGGCAAGCCTCTCCTTTTCTTGCTAAAAGACTAGAGTCTTTAGTTGTTCCCAGACATGCTCCTAATCCTCTTCCAACTTAGGTTCCATGGCATGGTCATCCTCCTCATCAAAGCAACAAGGAAGTTCATCTAACAAGGGAGGAGAGAGTTCACCATGCTTACTTTCCTCTTCATATTGCTGGAACATCCGCATATATGCATGACTTGTGTCTTCTCCATTGTTAATGATGTCTTCAAAGGGAGCATCCATGATGATTTCATCTTCATTGTCACTCATGATACCCTCTTGGAAAGCTGTGAATGGATCCTCTCTTCTTCACTCGCCTCCTACAAAATAGGTTCCTCCTTGAGAAGGGATGAAGTTGAAGGCTGAGGATTAAACTCATGTGGAAGAGGAGGCAGTCCTTGGGCTAGAATCAAATGATTCTCTTCCTTCCATATGGCCAGCACTTCATCTATATCAGATGTGGCTTGATAGCTCTCTTGAAGGAGTGTAGATGGGGTGTGTTCAAAATTAGGATCTTCTACTTGATCTAAACTGTCCATCACACTTTGGTTGAGGAACCTCAGTCTGGACTCCAGTTCTACAATTTTCTTGGCTATATTCTCTTGAAAGAGTCTTTCTTGGAGGTCACAAGCATCATCATGATGAGTAGGAGCAACTTCATCTTCTTCAAGGTTTTGAACAAAACCTTTCTCCTCCTCCTTTCTGCCCCATGATTCCACTGTTTGCTTCCAACTCATGACCTTGGGATTGGAAAATTTTCCTTGTGAACATGCAGCAACTTTATCTTCTCCAAGCTCCAGAGCTGGTTCATGACATTCCCTTTTCCAACTTGGAATCTTGACATCATGTTGAAAGACTTGAGGAGGTTGAGGAAGATTAGTAAGAGACTGTTGATGTATAAGAAGAGTTTCCTGAAGAGAGATGTGATGGTTCATGGTATTCCCTTCAAAGGAGGATTCACAATCTAAGGAATTGAGAAGGTTCATTTCCATGGGGGGTTGCTCTAATTCCCTTTGATGCTAAAAATCTAGGTACAAGGGATTAAGAGCAGGATTGGTTACTGCATCAAATGAGCTAGAGTGAGTAAGTGCCATCTTGTAGAAAGGATTTGGTGCACAAGAGGGGGATTTCTTTAGAATAGGAAGGGGCACACAAGGCTGACTGCCTTGAATGGATGGACTCTTCCATTTTGCTACCTCCTCCTCCATGGATTGCAAGGCCTGAGCTTGCCTGAACAAACACTCTTCTTTATACATAATCTCCTATTGATATCTATACTACTCATCCAATCTATCTATCTCCATCACTTGCTTCTCAAACTCCATCGTTACTTCCCTTATTGTTGAAGGGTAACTAGGAGAGTTGCTTGAGGTGATTCCATGAACAACCTGAGCTTGATCAAAGTTATATGAAGGAAAACAAGGTTTATGATTCTGAGTAATAGAATTATACATACAAAAAATGTGATTTCTTGATGGCACCAGGACTGATTAACCTGCTGATTCAAATCAGAGTCGCCATTGGTGTTAATGAAAAGCCTCCAAAGGCTAGTTGGTTGAAGAACACACCAAAATTCTTCAACTCTTTGGAATAAAAACTAGTTTGTCCCACCAGGTGTGCTAAAAACTATTGACGCTGTGAATTGCACCCTTGAGAGAAGGCTGGGCTTTTCTCTTCCACGCGACATAATGGAGATTCCTCTCTTGCCTGTGGGTCTAGAAAAATTGAGGGGAGAATCTCTAGATAAGGGCTAGCTCCCTTTGATGCATCTCTAAGTTATTCTAGTAACATTTGCTTATATATATATATATATATAATGGGGGGGGTTGAAAAGAGAGAAGGAATACTGAAGCAGAACCTAAGCTAAGACGGTGATGCACCAAAAAAGTTTGATCTACTCATTTACTCACACTTCAAACCATAAGAGCACATACATACACTTTACCTGATAAAAGGACCAGACTGAAGGAAAATTAACAAAAAGGCTTAATGAAGACACACAGAAGATGAACTTACCACAGGTGTTGTAAGAAGACACACTGTCTGATAACCTTCTCTTATCTCTGTGCTCCAAATATAGATCTTTTTTCTACCTGCAGGAATGGCGCTTGGTCTATACTAGGTGTGCTAGTATCAAGCCTATGAAAGCATCATGGAACAATGACTGGACACAAGGTTAATACTCAGGCACACTCAGAGATATATCCAACCAGATAGAGGTAAAACACTTTTTATTGATTAAAGGTGAAAATTTGGCAGGGCTGTGCCATACAAAAAATGAGAGATATCTTTTCTCAAATGAGAGATTACAATATATATATATATATATATATATATATATATATATATATATATATATATATATATATATATATATATATATAAGAAGTAAAGGCACTCCTTTGGAAAAGACTTTGATGCCTTTTTACAATTTGGCCAATGTGCATTGAGAGTGTTGGGAAGAGGAAACATTGAAGGAGAATGTTGTATCGACTACCAATTTTGACTTTAAGCATTTAAAATATATTAAATATCATGTGTGAAAACATGGGCCATGCCGTTTGTCTACAAACAAGACCCCTTCTTCAAGAAATTCATGTGGTTGTCTGAGCATTAATGCAAAATGAGGAAAAAACAAGCCGCACCGTTCATTGTTTGCGTTCCTTGATGACCACTTGGTGGAGACTGTTTCAATTTCTGGAATAAATCCTCTGCCGACACTTTCCTTTTGCCACTTGGGCTATTTTGTCTGCTTTTGTGCTTGGCTCTTTGGGCTCCTTTCTTGGCGGGTCACTGATTCACTCTTAAATTTTGTCTTTTTCTAGCTTTATCTTTTCCTGGTTTTGTCTTTTGTCATCCCTTGGCTCCTTCTGGCAATCTGAGCCCTCGAGGCTATCTTCTATCAATATTTGGCTCTTTGGGCTCCTTCCTCAGCCGGCTCTTTCTTTTGGCCTTAAGCCCTTTGAATTCCTTCAGGTTCACGCTCAAGCATCTAAAAATCAATGACTATTTGCTAAGGCAGAAGTTGACGTTTGTGCAACCATCATCAATTTCTTTGGATCATTTCCTTTAGACCCTGTATGTGGGATTTTGTTTGGGACACCTTCCAATAGAATTGACCTTTTGGGCCTTTCATTTGGTCCACCTCGTTATTGAAATATCCTTTGAAGGAGATGTAGAGGACACTTCCCCAAGAAACGTACCCTTCAGGAAAATTATTTAGGGCACTTTCTCCATAAGAATTTAGCCTTTAGAACTTTCTGCATTTAAACAATTCCTTCGAGACTTGTGTGGAGCACTTGGTCAAGGAAAAAATCCCTTCAGAAACTTGCAAGTGGAATGTTTCTCTAAGAGACATCCCCTTCGGGTCTTGAAAAGGTCCCTTTCATGGGTGCCGAGAGCCCCCCACAAGGGCACCTGCCCTTCGGGGTACTTCGAGCGGCCTTGGTCTTCAAATCCTTTGGACAAAATGTCTGAAGGAATTCCTTCAGATAATTTGTCCGAAGGAAATGTCCCCTTTAATGTTTTGGCCCTTTATTTTAGATGAATTCTTTCGGGCAAAACATTCGAAGGAATTCCTTCGAACTTTTTGTCCGAAAGAATTTGCCTAGTTCGTTTTGCCGTGGGATTTTATCTTGAAAGAATTCCTTGTTTGTATCTTTGCTTTGTGAATTTCTTCGGACAAAATGTCTGAAGGAATTCCTTCGAGCATTTTACCTAAAGAAATTCAACCTTTGTGAATTTATTTTGGCTTAGCATTTATGAAGGAAAACTCACCCTTTCTTTGCTCTTTCAAATGTGTTCCCTGCACCCCCCCCCCCCCCCCCCCGCAAGGGCACTTTTGGGTCCAGAATGGCCCTCCACAGCTTGCTGGAATGGTCCATCTTACTCCCTGACTATCTTCTGCAAGGGTACCTGCCTTTCGGGGCTTTGTAAACCCCTTGCATTCTTCGAACTGGTCCATCTCTTTTCCAAAAGGCTTGTGCAACCAAATTCACGACTGATGGCTCAGAACAACAGGGGAAGAAGGAGACCAATTTTGGCCTACAGGGCCAAACTGGTCAACAAGAACTTTGTCTATGTATTTGTAGTTTTATTGTCGAGACTTTGAATGAAGAAAATTGTATAATATATCTTTCGTCATTGATGAAGAATTTTGAAATATTCCATTATTACAAATTTATCTATTTGTATTTGCTTTGAATATTTATAGTCTATAAGCCTCTTTTTTTATATGAATTTATAACAACATTAGAAGATATTTATTTTGGTTAATGAATGAAAGAATAACTAAGTAAACATTTATGGTAATTAGAGGAATGTTTTGGAAGAAAAAAATAGTTTTGTCTTATTTAAATTGTGAAAGTGTTAAAACAATTGTTAACAATGATTAACAACATATCCTTAGTTGTCTTACTATTTATAAGATTACTTGTGTTGTAAAATTAATTGAAACTACTAAGTTTTGTTAAGTGACATATCTCCAATTTAATCAAGAAGATCAAGTTCGATCAATGAAATCACATTCTTAATGAGTAAACTCCAAAGTAAAATAAATAAATAAGTATATAAGAATAAAATGAATCGTAAAGCTTAGATGAATCTCATTATCTTATTTTATATCAAAAGATAGGGAAAATTTTGTATGATACCTCTTTTGTATCATAACTACCTTGAATGCATTGATATAGGTCCTCCTTGGATTGAGTATTGCTCAACCATAACTTGGTTGTTTGAGATTATGATAACATTAAGATATGATTATATCATCATCTTGTTCAAGTTTTTCCTTAGTTTAAGTATATTCACAATTTAGCCTTGACAGTAATTTAGAGATCGGGTTTTTTGGTGGTTAGTTTCATATGAGTTTTAGACCCCTGTGGTGAATCATTCAATTATAGTAATGTCAAGTTGAGTGAATAGATCCTAACCTGAATTATTAATGATTATTCTTGGCATAGATAATTTTATTCTCATAGCTCAAGCAATGTGGAAATTCAATTGGGTAGGTTGATCTTGGCGGGTCATTTGTGGGACCTTGCTAGTGGAGTGTAATTGAATTTGAGACTTAATTTATACCTTGTAAAAAACATAGATAGATATATCATTCTCTGGGATTGTTTTTTTGATGATTGGATGAGGGAAAATACTCTTATAAGATCCAGTGCAAGTTTACATTATGAGTTTTCTATTTGGAAATAAAACTATAAAAACAGGTTCGAAATTAGTATCTGAGTTTGATATTTATAAAATAAAAACTTGTAAGATCTAGCCTTGTAATTTATAAATATCTATAACTATTATTGTATTATCTAATCCTGATGATTTTTGGTGGATCTATTTCTGAAGGCTTTTGACAATTTTCTGCACCTGATTTCTTTTTCAGTTTGTAAAGTCATTTCAAAATTGATTTGCTAAAAATAGTTATAATATTTTTTGAGTAAACTCAAAGGTTGATAATGATTCATCGTATATTTAAATTTATATAAGACTCTATTTTAATATTTTTGAATGTTTTACTATTTTTAGTGAATCAATTATGAACCTTGTTTATTTAGAAAATTGCTTAGCTGAACAATTTTTTGTGTTAAAACTCATTTAGAATGCCACATTAGTTTAGTATTTAAATTATTGGAGATTATTTTAATAAGTTTATAGTGGTAGCTTGTAGCTAATATAATTAAGAATAATTTTCTTAAATAGTTTTTGTCTCGTGAGAGTATTTTATATATCACCATTTGTTAGGCAATTTAACAAAATTATAACTTGATTGTGACGTGAGTCAGTCAAGTCTGGATGCACCATGTTTGGGTAATTCTACTTGGACATGAATGTAGAGACCAGTCCTATCCTAAAACATATATTTTTTATTTAATTAATGTTTGTCTGTGAATATAACTTGGGTATACTTTATCTTATCAGATATTCTTTGCCAACTGGGCAAGCATCTAACCATATGGGTTAAGCATCTATTATTCTTTGTCAAACGGGCAAACATTCTAACCATACAGGTTAGACATTCATTTGCCAAATGGAAAAGCATCTAGCCATAAGAGTTAGGTATCTACACATGAGTAGGTTATGCCCTGGCCAGAGACTTGACTCATCGAGATCAATTAGATCCTGAGTCGCTCACTGTTCATCGCTTATCTCCACTAAATAAGCACTGAGGTCGTCATGAAAGGAGTATCAAACATATAACAAATAGTTGCAGTTCACCTTAGAATTTAGCCTAAATCTTTGAGAACTATGATGATCCAACTGAGATCCTTCTGAGCATATCATAAAATTCTTATCTTTGCTTTATTTATCTAAACTAGGGTCTTATTATAATGGTCTTGCCTTTTCATTTAATTTTAATTTTGTTTAGCACACAACCCCAAACCCCATATTATTTATCTATGTACTGGAAGCATCCTTCACTTTCCAAACTACCTACGTATCTACTTCTGAATAGGATCAAGGTACAGTATGCATGTAATTCTATTTTCTATTCTAAGTTTCATGTGAACTGTGAATCTGGGTATGCAACCCTTTCTAGGGCTCAGTTCCCCAGATAGTTATTTTGTGATTGCTACCCAAACAGGAGCATAAAAGTATCAGTTTAAGTGGTTGAATACCTATTTAACTAAATTAACCCTAAATCTTAACAAAAAATAAAAATAAACATTTGCAAGCTACATCCCCTTTCTACTTTTTATTTACATCAATAATATTTTTGATCCTTTTTTTAATCAACATAATCCTTACAATTGCTATTTTCAAAGTTTCATTATCTGAGAGCCTTATGGTTGGTGGTTTTTTGATAATAGCTATGTTAACACTCTCCATCTTAGTTTTTATTGATTTTTTTTGATGATATCAAGTTTTGAGTAAGAAATTTACTCTCTCCATTTTGTTTCATAAGTTCACAAGTCAAAATCATTTAAGGCAATTAAAGTCATTTTCTTATCTTAATTAGTTATTTTGACTAAGAGGGATTAACCCAATCCTTGGCCTTAATGACATGACATGATCTTTATTTCTCTTCAACGGTTTAAAAGGATGATGCCCATACGTTATTGTTGTAGCTATGTTAGGCTATGGATGCAATAGCTCAAGTGTGAAAGCATTACTCATAAACATGATCCATAAGCACTGCTTAATATTAAATGCTATGTAATTTTGTTTAACCTTAAATTATTGGTCTAAGTTATGATTTAAAAAGAAATAAATAATACTTAAAATAAATTAATGTATTATATTTCAAAAACAAATACCTGAGTAGGAAGGTAGAAAATAAATCTATAACATGATCTTCTAGTTTAGTCCTTATGTTGATTTATAACAACAATTATTTTTCTTTTTCATTTATACCTTTAGTCTACTTTTCTATAAGATAACCTATCCACAAAGAATGCTATAAACTTAACGTTAAATAGATCTTTTATGAAGAGTATATTATTATTTGTTGATATGGTTACAATGTTATATTTAATAAGATATAATTTTCTTAATAAGCCGTCTTACTCATGACAAATAAAATAATTAGATGCAAGGGATTTATAATAAAGGCTAATTTTAAATCCAATCCTAGATTTATCATAATGTAATCTTCATATTATAGACCAACATTCAAAGATGTAAAGACTTGAAGAATGAACTAGACCCTTAAATTGAAAATGTCAATAGTAACTTAAGCAGTGAATAACATATAGTTCAATGTCATATATCCATGAAATCAAGAGTTTTTAAAGTAATGTATTCATGAATAATACTTAGAAAATGAAGATATTCAACAAGGAACAACCCCATGTTTGGTGAGAAGCCAATCCAATTTATGCATGTACAACCAAACATACCACATGATTGAAGAAGATGACTTCTCATGAAATATGAGAATTGCATCTCATGCATGGGTTTTACCAAAAAAACTAATCAAGCTTTTTTGGTATGGAAAGTTTTTATCAGTCCATACCTAGGAAGGTCTATATAGCTTTTGCCTAAGGTAATTAGATTACACTATGTTATGCTTACAAAAATTTAAAAGAGCCTTTCTTATTTAAGCTAAATTTATATTTATTTGCATTTAGGTATTTAAACAGATATGTTGGGTGAAAAGTGAACTACTTTAAAACTTATATACAACTATTATTCTAAAAATTGATTTCTACATATCACTGGTAATTTAGTCTCTAAATTTATGGCATTTAATAAAAGATAACTACATGTTAAAAGTCTGGTATTCAATTACAAGCAAATTCAATTTGGAGGCAAAAATATAATTTTTCAATAACCTCCTCTAAAGCATAGACCTACTCCTCCTTTACATCGATCTCCTGCTCACGTCGATCTCTTTTTCCTTCTGCTGGTCCCAAACGTTGATCTTCTCCTTTCAATGCATCGATTTTGCTCCTTATTCCAGCGATTCACTACCCTCCCTTTTGCGTCGATCTCCCTCCTCTCTGCTTGCATTGATCGATCCACTCTAGATTTAAATCTTTCTTTTCCTTCATTCAAGGTTTTTAACTAATCCTTATGTGGTCGACGTGGTAGTTCTTCCAAGCTTTTTACATGAGTTTAAGTGGGCAGAGGTGGAGTGGGTCAATCCAAACTGGGAGTGGTTAAATTCAAACTCAAAGAAAGATATTTTATAACTATAAGTTTATAATTGTTTCCCCACCTGGTGTGGCATGGTAGAAGGTTTAGTTAACAAGTGTTATCAAATTGGCATGCATGGATTTAGTACGTAGGGTGTAGGCTTTAGGTTAGATTGGTTTTATTTTAATATTTGTAGTATAGGGTTTTAGATATAAACTAAATATAATTAATTAATAATAAAAAAAATTATTTACGAAAAATATAATTCATTTGTAAGTTCTAGAGTTAAATTAAAAAGAAAAATTTTAATTTTAATTTTTTTTTGATGTATTTTCCAATATTATCTAATTGATAATATTTTCCTCTTATCCTAGATTCATTCGTTATAGAAAATATTTTTTGTATATATATATATATTTTAAATGAGAGTAACAGATAAGATGGGACATTCATCCCATTAAATTTTCCCTCATTCACATACATGACAATGTTTTATATATGCATTTCTAAGAAATGATATAACTTTAATTGAATCATACTTTGCTTTCATGATTTCCTATCGATGACTTGATAGACCTTTGAAATCAACATAAAAGTTAAGTTATCTTGATAATCAACTTATTCTAACTAAATGAGGTCCAAAACCATTTAAAGTATGAGCACAAATCCATAGTGTGGGAAGAGAGGTTGTAACATCCTCCCCCCCTTAAATTATGCATTATCCCAATGTACTACAAAAGTTTGATTAAGTTCATAAATTTACAATAAAATTGGAAACATGTTTTTCATTTCTTCAGTGTCCTCCCAAGTTGTACTTCCTTCTCCATATTGGTCCCAATGTACCTTGCACCGATCAATCTCTCTATTGCATAATTGGTACCGACATCTCTCCAAAACTCTATATGGCTCTATTGTTATTCTATCAAATTCTTGGACCTACAAAGCATTCCAATTTAAAATATGTTTATTATCAAGCACATGTTTCTTAAGAAGTGACACATGGGAGACATCATGAATGTGACTCAACTGTGGGGATAAGGCCAATCGATAGGCTATTGGGTTGATTCTCTCTAGGATCTCAAAAGGTCCTATAAAGCGAGGAGCTAACTTTGCCTTTTTCCCAAAGGTTATGAAACTTTTTTGCAGTCTGACCCTTAAAAACACCTTGTCATCAATTAGGAATTCTCTATGAACTCTCTTCCTATCTGCGTAGCTCTTTTATCTATCTGATGCTTCCTTTAACCGTTGCCTTATAAATTTCACCTATTCCTCCAAGTCTTTCAATATTTCAACGCCGATTACTATTATGTCCTCAAGGTTATCCCAACTAAGTGGTATTCAATAACTTCTCCCATATAGAGCCTCAAATGGAGCCAAACCTAAAGATGTTTGAAATGAGTTATTATAGGAAAATTCTACCAATAGGAGATAAGCTTCCCATTTGGTTTGCTGATCCATACAGTACATTATTAGGAGGTCTTCTACAACCTGATTTGTCCTTTCTGTTTGCCCATCCATCTTAGAATGATTTGTGGAGCTAAAGTTCAATTGTGTACCTTAAGCTAACTATAAGGTCATCTAAAACCTTAAAGTAAAGATGTAATCTCTGTCTAATATGATCTTTTCTAGAACTCCATGCAATCTAACCACTTCTTTCACAAATCAGTTGGCTAAGGTTGGTGCATCATCAGTGAAATTCCTGGGTATGAGATGCACCACCTTAGTAAGCTTTTCAATTACCACCATAATAACATCATGCTTGTAGGGTGTCATAGGTAATCCTTGTATGAAATCTTTACTAACAACTTGCCATTTATATTGTGGAATGTCGTGTGGATATAAAAATCCTACAAGATGTTGGTGTTTTACTGTAGCCCTCTGACATTCGAAGCATCATGCCATATATAATACTATATCTCTTTTCATCCCTTGCCAAAGGTATAGTTTCTTAAGATTGGCATATAGTTTATTTACCCTTGGATGACTTGAGTAGGGTGCATCATGAGCTTCAGTCAAAATTATCTTCCTTAAGTCTTCTACATCTGAAACATAGATCTTATTGTTATATCAAAGTAAACCCTCGCCATCCAAGGTATATCCTTCAGTTTTTGGGTCTTTTGCATTTTCTTCTATCATTACTCTAACTTTATTATACCAAGGATCTTACTTTTGTCCTTCTAGTATTTTCCCTTTTAGATTAAATATAAGCATTGTTATATTCATTAGGTGTCTTCTCCTACTCAAATTATCAGCAACCCTATTCTCTTTTCCCTTGATATACTCAATTTCAAAATCATACTCACTCAAAAAACTCCAACCACCTTCTTTTCCTAACATTTAGATTGGGTTGAGTGAATATGTACTTTAGCCCTTGATAGTTAGTTTTTAGTTCAAAAGGTTTTCCAATGAAGAAATGTCTCCACTTCTGTAAAGCATGAACAATTACCGCCAATTCTAAATCATGAGGGGCATAATTTACTTTATGGGTTTTCAATTTCCTGGACTCATATGCAATTATGCCATCATTCTGAATGAGTACTCCTCTTAATCCTTCGATGGATGCATCTATTACAACCACAAAATGTCCATTCGGATTGGGTACCTTCAAAATGGGTGCCATCGTCAAATTTTCCTTTAGAATTTGGAAAGCTTTATCACACTGCTATGTCCACATAAACTTCTTACCTTTCCTTTGCAATGTCGTAATCGAGTTGGCAATCCTAGAAAAACCTTCAACAAATCTCGTATAATATCCTGCTAACCCCATGAAACTCCTTACTTCGAATACATTCTTAGGGATTGGCCATTCCATTATTACCTTTATCTTGTCTAGATATACTGCAATTACTTCTTTGGATATTATGTGGCCTAGGTAATGGATCTCCTTTTTAAAGAACGCACATTTGGACAACTTGCCAATATAGTTTAAGTTCTCTGAACCTTTGAAGAACTAATTAAAGATGTGCTAAGTGCTCTTCCTCATTCTTAGAGTAAATTAGAATGTCATCTATGAACACCAAGATGAACTTATCCAGGGAATTATGGAACACACTGTTCATTAAGTTCATAAATGCCGAAGGAGCATTTGTCACTCTAAAGGGTACAATAGTAAACTCATAGTGTCCATATTTGGTCCTAAAAGCAATTTTTGGAATATCCTCCTTTATTCTTAGCTGATGATATCCTAATCAAAGATTTATCTTCAAGAAAATTGTTGCTCCTTTCATCTGCTCAAAAAGGTCTTCTATACGAGGTAGGGGATATCTATTTTTAATTGTGACCTTATTTAGCATTCTATAATCAATACATAATATTAGGGTTCCATCTTTATTTTTAACAAATAAGACTAGCGCTACCCAAGGAGACACACTTGGTCTAATCAATCCTTTACTCGAGAGTTCCTCTAGTTAAATTTTAAGTTCCATCAATTCAGTTGTGTTCATTCTGTAGGGTGCTCTAGAAACTGGCTTGACTCCTAATAAAATATCAATTAAGAAATCAAATTCTTTCTTAGGGGGCATTTAGAGTAATTCTTCAGGAAACATGTCCTCAAATTCTCTTAGGAATGGATACCCTTGTAGGGTTGGTTAATAGTTGCTTTCATCCTTATCATCTATCGTTACCATGAAAATTAGAGCTCCCTTCCTTCTCTCCTTCTTCAACTATATAGCTGATATGGTTTCTACTTTTATGGGCCTATGACCCCCTTGAATCATGACCCACCTTCCCTCATCGCCGTAACACCTAACCAACTTGCTATAACAATCTATTTTAGCTTGATGCTTGGTGAGCCAACTCATCCCTATTATTACATCATAGGCTCCTAAGGGGGCTACAAACAGGTCTAAGTTGGTCTCAAAATTTGAAAATTGTATTTTTCCCTTGGGCGGACATTGAGACACTTCCTTGACTACCTTATCCCCATACTGGACCATCCATGATGAATTCATGCGATTCACTGGAAGAGACATTTTTTTACTAATTTTGGAGAAATGAAACATTCTGATGGACCGGTATCTATGAGAATTGAAATGGGTTTACCTAATAAGTCACCTATAGCTTCAACTAACACATTATGATATCTATTTTGGTAATTATTTATTGTAACATTAATTCTTTTCTATGGTCCCCTTTGAGGTTGATTAGCACTTATCTGTCCCTGCATCCTTAGACACTCTCAGGTAAAGTGATTTCTTCCACAAGCAAAACATCCTCTTGGGGGGCCTTTTGGCACTGGGTTCCTCGAGGCATCATTTCTTTGATCATCCATGTTATTATCTCCTCCCCTATTATTGTACCTTCAAAAATTATTTCTTTGATTTTGATTTGGTGGGGGTGCCCTGCCTGTTGGATTTGCTCTTGAGTTTTTATACACAACTTTCTCTCCTCTAAAATTTAGTTTCCTTTTGAAGGCTTTGTTTTCATTATTGTTAAAGTTTTATCTTGCCGTAGCTAGGGCTTGTAACTTTTGTTCCTATTTGAGGGATTTTTGTAACACTTTGTTCATGTTCTTAGGGTTGTGCATATCTACTTCTGCTCCTATGTTTGCATTTAGTCCTAGGATGAACTTTCTAGTCTGACATCTTTCATGTTTCTGGTACATGGGCACATACTTAAGTAATTTGATGAATCTATCCCAATAATATTGGACTGACATACCTCCCTACCTTAGGTTGTGAAATTCAGTAGTCTTCTCATAAAAGAATAACTGGGGTAACCATCTCTTCTTGAAATGGTGATCAAACTGATCCCAGGTCAAATTTTCCTTGGTTATTCTATTTAATTCCTTTGTGTTAGTCCACCGGCTAGCTGCCTCTCCTACCAATTGGTAGGATCCCCATAACACCTTGGTTGCATCATTGTAGTTTCTCAAGTCAAAGTACTTCTCCATCTCATTTAGCCAATTCTCAGCTTCTTCACCTAATTGTTTCTCATCAAACTTAGGGGGTAAAATCTTTTTCAAATCCTTGCTTAGATCAGAAAATAAAACTTCAATTCTAGTTGCTATAACCTCCATTTCATTAACTGGTGGTGGATCTTTTTCAGGGAAATTTTAAAGGTTAGGTTCCATTATGTTTTATATATTTTCTTGCCTTGATCTAAGATCATTAATCACCTACTCAAGTGAGTCTATTTTATCTCTTTGCTCGATCAACAAATTGGAAATGGAATTTATCCCCGGTTCTCTATTTTTTAGAACCTATTGTTCAACATTTTCATTGTTGGGTTCTGCGTATCTCACATTTTCCCTTCGATTCTTAGTTGATCGCTTAGGTCTTGCCATTTGGTTTCCTAATAGAAATAACACAATCCCTTAAGTTTTATTCAAGATAATTGATAGCATAACTCTCTTTTGGATAACTCTAATTTTTTTCATACATTCTATTATTGATCACAGTCACACATAGGATTGACAAAAAGTATGTAATTGATAACCTTATTCATCTTTTTATTACGTAAAGTTCTTAGCTTTATAGAGGATAAGCTTTATGACTATAACATATAGATGTCTATATAACATTGATTCAAAATTATTTTTAATAGAATCTTCTTCATCTAGTTCCATTTCTTTGAGAACGTCATCTTCTAAGTGAACCATGTATTGGTGGCATCGGTTATATTCCTTACATACTTCAGGGCTTATGTAAGGTGCATCAAAACCCATTGATAATAGAAAATATCTTATTGTCGAGGGCCTCTTAAATGGATGCTTGAATATAGGTTCAATCATAGCTAATTTTGTTTTAATTGGCTCCACTTTCAAAGATTTGAGTTTACTCTGGATTGTAGCTATTGTATCTGAGTCAGAAATGTAAATGGGTTCCTTCGGAGTGGAGGGAAGTTCTATTTTCCCTTTGTTCTTTGTTCCTTTTCCTTTTCTTTTGCTTGAAGTTTTTCTACGAGCCACGTCTGAACAACCAATTTTAACCAAATTAGTTTCTAATAGTTTTCAATTTTCTCAACAAGTTAACAAAAATAATCAATATTTAAATAAGCATAGGTTTTAATAGGCTTAAGACCTAGCTTTTGAACTTAGGCTCTAATAACAAAATGTAGAGACTAGTCCTATGTTAAAAAATAATTTTATTATTTGTTTAATTAATGTTTATCTATGAATATAACTCAGGTATACTTTATCTTATCAGATATCCTTTGCCAACCAGGCAAGCATTTAACCATATGGGTCAAGCATCTATTATTCTTTGCCAAATGGGCAATCATTCTAACCATATGGGTTAGACATTCATTTGCCAAATGGAAAAGCATCTATCCATATGGGTTATGTATCTACACATGAGTAGGTTATGCTCTGGTCAGAGACTTGACTCATGAGAATCAACTAGACCCTGAGTCACTTACTGTTTACTGCTCATCTTTACTAGATAAGCATTGAGGTCACCATGACAAGAGTATCAAACATATAACAAATAGTCGCATTTTACCTCAAAATTTGGCCTAAGACCTTAGAAACTATGACGATCCAACTAGGATCCTTTTGAGTTTATCATATAATTTTTATCTTTGCTTTGTTTATCTAAACTAGGGTCTTATTATAATGGTTTTGTCTTTTCATTTAACTTTAATCTTATTTAGTGCACAACTCCAAACCCCATATTATTCACCTACGTACTGGAAGCATCATTCACTTCCCAAACTATCTACATACCTACTTCTGAACAGGGTCAAGATGTAGTATGCATGTAGTTCTATTTTATATTCTAAGTTTTATGTGAACTATAAATCTGGGTATGCAATCATTTCTAGGGCCTAGTACCCTAGACAGTTCCTCTATGCTTGCTACCCAAATAGGAGTGTAAAAATGTCAGTTTAAGTGATCGAATACCTATTTAACTAAACTAGCCTTAAATCTTAACAAAAAATATAAATAAATATTTGCAAGCTACATCTCCTTTCTAATTTTTATTTACATCAATAATGTTTTTGATCCTTGCTTTAATCAACCTAATCCTTATAATTATTATTGCCAAAGTTTCATTATCTGAGAGCCATATGATTGGTGGTTTCTTGATAATAACTAGTTTAACACTCTTAATCCTAATTTTTATTGCTCTTTTTCAGTGATATCAAGTTTTGAGTAACAAATGTACTTTCTCTATTCTGTTTCATAAGTTCACAAGTTAGAATCATTTAAGGTAGTCAAAATCATTTTCTTATCTTAATTAGTGTTGTTGATCGAGAAGGATTATCCCACCCCTTGGTCTTAATGACATGACATGAACTTTATTTCTCTTTGACTGTCAGGGACGATGCCCAAACGCTATTATTGCAGCTGTGTTAGGCTATAGATGTAGTAGCTTAAGCGCGATGACATTACCTATAAACATGAGCCAGAGGCACCACTTTATATTAAACGTTGCGTAGTTTTATTTAACCTTAAATTCTTGGTCTAAGTTATGATTTAAAAATAAATAAATAATACTTGAAATAAATTAATGCATTATATTTTAAAATCAAATTCTTGAGTAGGAAAGTAGAAAACAAATCTATAACCTCATCTTCTAGTTTAGTCCTTATGTCGATTTACAACAACAATTATTATTATTATTTATTTATACCTCTAGTCTACTTTTCTATAAGATAACCTATCCACAAAGAATGTTATAAACTTAATGTTAAATAAATCTTTTATGAAAAGTATATTATTATTTGTTGATATGGTTACAATGTTATATTTAATAAGATATAATTTTCTTAATAAGCCGTCTTACTCATGACAAATAAAATAATTAGATGCAAGGGATTGATAATAGAGGCTAATTTTAAATCCAATCCTAGATTTATCACAATGTAATCTTCATATTATATACCAATAGTCAAGGATGTAAAGACTTGAAGAATGAACTAGACCCTTAAATTGAAAATATCAATAGTAACTTAAGCAGTGAATAACATATAGTTCAATGTCATATATCCATGCAATCAAGAGTTTTTAAAGTAATGTATTCATGAATAATACTTAGGAAATGAAACTATTCAACAAGGAACAACCCCATATTTGGTGAGAAGCCAATCTAATTTATGCATGTACAACCAAACATACCACATGATTGAACAAGATGACTTCTCATGAAATATGACAATTGCATCTCATGCATGGGTTTTACCAAAAAACAAATCAAGCTTTTTTGGTATGGAAAGTATTTATTAGTCCATACCTATGAAGGTCTATATAGCTTTTGCCTAAGGTAATTATATTACATTGTGTAATTCTTACAAAAATTTAAAAGAGCCTTTCTTATTTAATCTAAATTTTATATTTATTTGCATTTAGGTATTTAAACGGATATGTTGGGTGAAGAGTGAACTAATTTAAAACTTATATACAACTATTATTGTAAAAATTGATTACTACATATCATTGGTAATTTAGTTTTTAAATTTATGGCATTTAATAAAAGATAGCTACATGTTAAAAGTCTGGTATTCACTTACAAGCAAATTCAATTTGGAGGCAAAAATATAATTTTTCAATGACCTCCTCTAAAATGTTGACTTGCTCCTCCTTTACATTGATCTCTTGCTTTCTCCTTTGCATTGATCTCTTTTTCCTTCTTCTTCTGTTGCCTTCTGCTCCCAAATGTTGATCTTCTCCTTTCAATGCATTGATTCTGCTCCTTATTCTAGTGATTGACTACTCTCTTTTTTGTGTCTATCTCCTTCCTCTCTCCTTACGTTGATCGATCCACTCTAAATTTATATCTTTCTTTTCCTTCATTCAAGGTTTTTAACTAATCCTTATGTGGTTGACTTGACAGTTCTTCCAAGATTTTTTCATGAGTTTAAGTGGGCGGAGGTGGAGTGGGTTGATCCAAAATGGGAGTGGTTAAATTCAAACTCAAAGAAAGATATTTTATAACTGTAAGTTTATAATTGTGTCCCCTCCTCGTGTGGCGTGGTAGAAGGTTTAGTTAACAAGTGTTATTAGATTTGCATACATGGATTTAGCACGTAGGGTGTAGGCTTTAGGTTAGATTGGTTTCTAGTATAGGGTTTTAGATATAAACTAAATATAATTAAGTAATAATAATAAAAAAAATTATTTACGAAAAATATAATTTATTTTTAAGTTATAGAGTTAAATTAAAAAGAAAAATACCTTTTTAAAAAAAATAAAAAATCTTTGACGTATTTTCCAATATTATCTAATTGATGATATTTTCCTCTTATCCTAAATTCATTCATTATAAAAAATAAAATAATATATATATATATATATATATATATATATATATATATATATATATATATATATATATATATATATATATATAATATGAGAATAACAAATAGTACTAGACATTCATCACATTAAGTTCTTCCTCATTCACATACATGATAACGTTGCATATATACATTTCTACGAAAGGAAATAACTTTAATTGAATCATAATTTGCTTTTATGATTTCTCGTCAATGACCTAATAGACCTTTGAAATCAATAGAAAAGTTATCTTGATAATCAACTTATTCTGACTAAATGAGGTCCAAAACCACTTGAATTATATGCATGAATCCACAGTGCGGGAAGCGAGGTCGTGACAGTGAATGGTTAGACTTGAATAGTGTACTCATGGGTATTACAGTAATTGTATTTAAGTTTGGGTTAATTAAAAGGTTGGTTATTACATAGCTTTAATGCACTTATAGTTGAAGTTGTAGAATCAATGTGTCGATAAATTATTGATGGATCATGTTCCATACCATTTGGGATGAGCTCTAGTATTTGAATCATTAGTATAAGCTATGCTTGATATTCCTTAAGTATCAAACTCAAGTGTAGAATTTCACTCTACATCTCGTGTAGTGGACACAACTTAGTCATAGTTAGTGTGTCGTATTCCTTTATGTACCTCCCATTCTGAGATAGAAGGTAATCATCCATGTTGCATACCTAGACCTTGATTGTGTATCTTTAAGGTTGCCCATACTTGTGTATGTGATTTTATAAGACATGTGGAATCAAGGTACGCTTGAGTGTGGTTGTGTAAATAGTTGGAGTGTTTACTCATATATAATTAGTGTTGCATAAGAAAAAAATTAGTAGTATTTTTATGGGTTTTATTTGGGTGAAATTTTGGGTGTTATAGTGTTCCTCTTTAGTAATACTAAACACAAAGATGTCATCCAATTATACAATGATAATTTCCCTAAAAATTGCTTCAATATTTTGTTTATTGATCTCATGAACGTGTTTGGCACGTTAATTAAAGAAAATGACATTACTAGGCATTCATACAACCCCTCTTTTGTTTTGAAGTTTAAATTTAATTCATCTCCTTCCTTTATCCTAATCTAATGATATCCATTCTTCAGATTACTTTTTTAGAAATATCTAGCTCCACCTAAGCAATCTATCTATGATAATGAAATGTATACTTGCTCATTATCTTATTGATGACTCTCAAATCTATGCACATGCACCACTCTCCTTGCTTCTTTGGTGCCAAGACCACTAACATTGTGCATGGGCTTAAAAATTTTATGATTAGTTCCCAATCCAGTAGCTTATGCACTTGTTGTTTCATCTTTTCATTTTCTTGTGATGTCATTTGTTATGCTTCCTTATTTGGAAAACTAGCTCTAAGATTCAAGTCCATATGATGTCTTAGACTAGACATCGATGGTAGCCTCTTTTGCAAGTCACTTGATACTATGTTAGTAAACTCATTTAATATCTCCCTTATTTCACATGGTATTGGTTCATACTTCATAATGTCCTCATGCTTATCTTGTGTCAGTTTTGTTAAAGCACAAAATAATTTTCCTCCTTTACTACCTTCAAAAGTTCCTTACTTGACACCATCAATACTCTTGCATAAACATTACTATTACACTCTTCTTCTTCAACCTTTAATGGACTAATTATGAAATTATTGCCATTCTTCTCCAAGCAATATATGTTTTACCTTTCATCATGCACCACCTTTATATTATACTTTCAAGGCCTTCTCAAGAGTACATGACACACATCCATCAAAATTATGTCACATCATACTTTGTCTCAATATGCATCGATGTTGAACTTCACGAGGCATTATTCATTTAGTATAAATTGCCGACATTTATGCAACCATGATACCTTTTACAAGTTTGGTTGTTATACTTTCTTCAGACCCATTTTTTCCACCATCTCACACGCTACCATATTGTTGGTGTTGTTGCTATCCGTAATCACCTTGCAACATAATCCTCCCGACTTGCACATTGTCCTAAAAAATACTTTTTATTTATGCTTATGCCTTATTCTCCTTCATAGGTTTCAATAATACATGTTTCATCATGAGTGTTTCTCCACACTCAAGTTCCTCTGAGTCCTCTTTTGACCCGAGAGATTCCTCATCTCCATGTGTGATATGAACACTATCCTCAGTTCTATTATTTTATCCTAATTATTATGGACATTAAAATGCTTGATGCCCAACCTGTCCGCACCAATAACATGATCCATGAAATCCTCTTCCCCTTCCTCAACCAAATCTACCTTGCCCTCTTGATGGGTAGGATGTACTTTTCTACATGTTCTCTTGATCAAATATTCATGCCCTTTCTTGTCATGGTGAGTGTGTGTTATGCGTTGCACATCTCTTGTCTTGTCTCCACATGTTCCTTCTTGTGTTACCTTATCCTCCTCGTGTGAATATTCCCTTTTCTCACAACTTGTTTTGTTATCTACTCAACAAATTTTTCTCCACCTTCAACACAAACTAATAGGCTTCCTCCATGGTCTTCACCCATGTCAAACTTAGTTCTTGAATAGAGAGTCTCAACCAATCCAAGTATCTTGTGACTTTTCCTAGTCAACTTCACTATGGCCTAATTAGATAGTTATCTTGTAAAATTATTTGGTGTACTTTTTGATAGCTAAATCCTACTTATATTTTATAGTTTATTAAATAGTTCCAACTGGTAGTCCCAAAGTCTAAATTTACCTTTCAGTTTTGAAACCATTCAATCCCACAAAGTTATCATCTCTTTTCCTTTCTTATGCCACTCATTTTGAACTTTCTTCCCCTAGAGCACCGTATGACCCTTCAACTTGGTTTATGCTACATTTACACATTATGAATCATTAATATCATTGAATTCAAAATATTCCTCGGTGTTAGTGAGTCAATATATTAATTCTTTAGGATTCAAACTTCCAAAAAATCATGACACCTCTACTTTGGTGCCTTTTCCAAATCATAAAATAAATTTTAAGAGTCAATTTTCACTTGCATCCATCTTCTCTTTATTAGCCTCACCATTCTTGATGCCTTCTACACATTGTCCTTCCTCATTGTGTCACTATGGTCATCCTTTTAAATGAATTCTCTTTTTTTCTTCCTTGACAACATCTACGTGTCGTTGCATAACACCTACCACATTCAAAGCTTCATCAAGTCTTCTAGCCACATTGACTGCTTTCTCACCTCTGCCAATGACACTCCTAGATGGCATATTCACTTCTAATTTTCTCCTTTCTTCACCTACCAATTTATACACAAGTTCAACCTGATCTAATACCAATTCTAGTACACTTGTAGTCAAGGATCCTAATGAAAGGATGCCTTCCACCATACAACTGAGTTATACTCTCACTTTACCTCTCCTTAGTAGAAATCTCACATAGATGATTATATAAATTAAAATATTTTTATTTAATTAAGAAACAAGATGAATGAGAGATGCTTGAAGCTCTATAATGGGGAGGTGAAGAGTCATCCTCCATTGATGGTGTCCCAAACTCTCTCTCTTTCGCTCACTTTAGTTGCCTTTAATCCCTTCATGTAAATGTGTTTTTGCTTATGGTGACCATGGTAGCCTTGGTTTATCTCAAATTTTTGTTTATCTTTCACTAATGTTTTTTGTTTGTTTTCTTTTTTTGTTTGTGTGTTTTTGTTCTCCTCAACTATCATGTGCCTACCTACGTCCTTTCACCTAGTTTTTCGTACCTGCAACCTTTGAAAATAAAAGAGTTTATTGTATTAATTACATTTGAATATGGTGAATGAAAAAAAAGATAGACTCAAGCGTGTGACTTGTGAAGATGATGGTGGTTTTAATGAAGCAGTTGGTCCTTTGGGGTCTGCTAAAGATTACAATCTCAAGGGCAATGAGACATTTTTGGCTGAGGGAGGTGAAGGAAAGGATGAAACATCAAATAAATTGTTCAGTGAGATTTTATGATAAGAATAGGTGGTTGAACATTCAAAGGATGCAAAATTTCTTGTTAGTGTCTCCAATGAAGTCAAACATAGAGTGAGGGAGTGTGATGAAGCCTAAATTGGTAAGCACACTAGACTTGGGAAAACCCTGAATCTGCTTCCGAATGTTTCAATGGAAAAAGATCTCTTGTAGGAAGGAACCCATTTTTAAAATGTTGAAGATTTTTTTGTCTATTTGAATATAAATTCTCTCCCATCTAGTAATTTTTTTGATAACTGTCTCAATTCTATATGGGGAAATAAATAGGGAATTTATATTAGTTTCTATAGAATGGTTCAAAAGGAAGTGTTTATGATTTTATTTAAAAATTCCAATATTAAAAGTAGGACTATTAGTAAACCCCTGTGGAATGTTGGTAAATCTCTATTTAAGGCGGTGTCATGGAACTCTGACATGGACTGCAATGACCTTGTGTTCAAAACTGCACCTAGATGGGTAAACATAAAAAATGTTCCTATTCAGCTATCAATTTTTTTACCTCAAGCTCTAAATCTACTTTGAGAAGACCTAATTAAGGATACTATAAAGTCCTTGGCACATATGAATGATAGGGTTTTGATATCCTTAGAACCTCTTGATGTGTTCCTTGAATCCCTTGATTTTAAAATCAAAGGGGCCTCTCATATTTGTGTCGTCAAAGGTATGGAAAGTTTAAATGCTTGTTTTTTCTATAAAAAATATGGGCATATAAAAAATAAATTCCCAATGGTGGTTAACAAGGTGGATCACCTTGATAAGCAAAAATTCCATGAGACATAGAAGGATGATTGTGGGATGGATTCTCTTCCAACATAAGACCTAAAATTATTTGAAAACACCATCTTTAGCAGTGAAACCCTTAAAGGTTGTGCCTCCCCTGAGGATTCTTTAGGTAAAAATGCTCAATTTATTTCTGAAGAGAGAGGCAAGGATCTACTTACGTGCTCTTCCTAGTGCTGTATCTCCTTTGCATCATCTATTGACATGGTGACCTGCATGTCTGATTTACATAATTCTCTACCTAATATTTAGAAGATGCTTTCTTTGATCAGAAGGTTCCAATGGATTATTTTGACTCACAGCTTAAGGATTCTCCCTTTGATGAATATGTGGTCATTTTAGTATATCCTCCCAAAGCTAATAATTTTACCCTTGACAGCTTGTCGTCACCCAGCCTGATAGAAAAAGTAAATGAAGTTTCTCCTATGTTGGTTTCACCTATGATGAAATAATTAAATAGTATAGTTTATGATCTTGATCCTGAGGTTGTTGTACCCTAGTCCCTCATGGAACCTAATGTGGATTAAAATTGGAAGCCTAAAGGGGGTGGCAAGAGGCTCAAGACTGAAAATGCCTCTCTCTCATGGGTAGGCTCTTATGATTACCTGTAATAAATTTAAAGACATCCCCCTTGGAATTCATGATATGGATAACAAGAGGAAATCAAAAGAAAATAAGGTCCTTGATTACTTCATAAGGCTTTATAACAGTGGGGGAAAGTCCCAAGGTCAAGTTAAGTGACCTCCCCCCATCTCTTTTTTATGTAGATTATAAGTTGGAATGTTAGGGGTTTGGAAACCCCTGCTAGAAAAACTAGTGTGAGGCAGTTCAAATACTCCATAGAGAAGTTAGATTTATTCTTGATTTAATAGGTTAAATCTATAGGCTCCCGTATGTCCTTGGTCCTTAATTTTATTTGACCAAATGCTGCTCAGTTTTCTACCAATCATTGGAGAGGTAAAGGAGGGGCCTCCAAATTGATTAACCTTGATAGGTGAGAGTTCATAATTGATCATGGTGTTTCTCCCTATAATAGAGTTGTTTGGGTTTTACTGGAGAAAAGAAATCACTGCTTCGGTCTTTGTAACATATATGCTCCCAATGACTATAGAGAGAAATATGAGCTCTGAAACTGGCTTGCATCCAACCTCAAAAATGTCCCCTATGTCTTTGGAGGGGATTTCAACATGGTGGAGGAAAAAGAAGACAAAGTTGGGGGGATCCCTAGTCTTGTAAAGGTAATGAACTATTATTTTAGTCTAAATTTAAGAGAATGCATAGACTCTTTGGCCCTCTTCATAAAGGTAAAAAATAGAGTAAAGGTATTTGTTATACCTGGTGTAACAATCAGATCAGTAAAAAAAGGCTATATTCCAGACTCAACAAATTTCACATGAACAATGACTCCTTTCAGGTGACCCAAAAAAGCTATGGGATTGTGGTTAATGTTCTACCCTTCACTATATTGGATCACCCTTCCATTGAGGTTGGTGTCTCCCTGAGTGATGATGCTGGTAAAGACTCTACTTCTTTAAAAGGGCTCTATAATGTTAATGTCTTTCCCCTGAATGATAAATTATGTATGGATGGTATCTACCCTTTTTGGAACATTGGGAGGCTCTCATGTAAATCTTCTTCTAGCATTATGAAATGGAAATCTAGTAAGGAACTTTCCAAGAATGTTTCAAGAAAATATAGACAGTTTAAGGCCAGACAGTGCAGGAAAGTTGCTAGGATCACTCAGGAAAAGTTAATTTTGATTGAAAGTACCCTTCAAATTGATCCCTCTAATGGAAGGCTTGTGGATGAACTCAATTCTCTAAAGCATTATATTAGGCAATCCTAATACTACCTTGCTAGAGGAGCTTAGATTCGCTCCCATTTGACTTGGCTCAAACTTGGTGATAGGGGATCCAAATTTTTCTTCCATTTTTTGAAAATTAAGAACTACAAGAGAAAAATTTATGGTATTGAGTTTGAGGGAAATATATCTCAGGACCCTAATTTCATTAAAGAGGCCTTCTTCAACTTCTACCCCAATCTCTTTTTGTTTGATGGAACCAATTCTCATACTAAGTAGAACATGGCTCTTTGTAATCATTATATCGCAAAGAAGGTTTTACAAGAGCAAGATAACTATTTGAATAAGCCTATTTCTCTATATGAAATCAAAGAGAACATTGATTCGTTAAAAAATGATAAAGCTCTAGGTATTGACGGTCCCCCTGCTAATAAGGATTGGATGGCCAATTATTGTCTTGAGGTCTACAATGAAGCTATTTCTCTATGTTCTTGGGACCAAAGATTAACATAGGTGTTATTGAGGTCATCCCCAAGGATGAAGACTCCCACTAGGTCAAAAATTAGAGACTCATCACTCTCCTAAATGTATCTTATAAAATCTTGGCAAAAATATTTGACAAACGTCTCTTCTCTCTTCTTCCTTCGACTGTCTCTAAAGCGCACAATGGTTTTGTTGAGGGTAGATGTATTCTGGATAACCTTATTACTAGATGGAAGGGAATGTATTGGGACCATGATTCCAAATAGGATATGGGCATGATTTTGCTCAACTTTGAGAAAGCTTATGATAGAATAGAATGGCCCTTCATTGAAAGAATTTTTAGAGCCTTTGGGTTTTAAGATAGATTTTGTAGAATGATTAATGTTGTTTTTAAATATGCATATGCTATTTTTGAAGTGAATGGGGAGTTTACTAAGGCACTTTCTCTTTAAATATCTATCAGACAAGGATGCCTATTGGCTCCTTTGTTTGTGTTGGTGGCAGAAGTTATACACTACTTGTTAAGAAGCTCAAAGATAGGGGCCCTAGTTATAGGAATTACTTTGCCTAATGATTACAAGTTGATTGATGTCCTTTTTGCAGATGATATGACTCTATTTTTCAATATTGTATAATTTGGCTGAGGTTGCCTTAAGGCTAAAGATCTATTGTTATGCTTTTGGATCTAAAGTGGCTATGCATAATTCTTGTATGCTAGGTTGGAAGGATACTCCTCTAGATTAGCTTGCAACTTTTGGCTGGGAATGGAAATGTCCTAATCAATTGGTTAGATATCTTAGTATTCCCTTTGCTCTTACCCCTTCTTTCAAGCTTATGTGGGAATGAATATTTGTTAAGATCAATAAAAAGATTGAGAAATGGCAAGGCCACCTGCTCTCTTTACCCAGTAGGATTCAGGTCTATCAAAAATTCTTTGCTTATTATAGTATATATTATGCTTCTTGTTGGCTATTTAGTAAATCTCATGTCAATCTGCTTCATAGAATTATTAGAGATTTCTTGTGGTCAGATGACAAAGGAATTAAAAAAGACATGTTATTTCCTAGTAATTCTGTTGTAAATGTAAAAATTGGTGGCCTTGGCTTGAAATATCTAAGGATATAAGGTGTTTCAAGTTTGACTAGAGTAGTTATTGAGGACTAGGATGCAAAAATTACCTTTGATTTCTTGATTGACTTTGGTGGCTACCCTAAATTGAGTCCTCATCTAGACTGGGGAATGTGGCATGGCTTAGCTGTTGAAGTCAAAGTTTCTGAACATGAGTGGGATTGTATAAAAAATGCATACTTTGATCAAGTGGATGATCTTATTCATGACTAGGTTAATTTGTTCAAGTCTGATAAGAATGGTGTTGATAGTTGGCTTACTGCTAACAATGATGTAATTTTTGCTAGGCGAACTATTGATTTGGGCATTCATGCTAACTTGAACAAGGATGCTAAGGATGAAGTTATCATTTGGACCTTGAAGTTGATCTATTTTATGATGGAAAGGATGTTAATCAATCTATTCCCCCTTCTAATTTCCCCTCCCTGTTGCAGAGTTCTGATGAGCAAAATGAGATTTGGAAAATGATTGATGGCAATGTGAATGTTTTTACTAGCAAGCTAGAAAATCTTATTGAAAAGGGTGGTGTTGTAGATGTTGAAGATGTGTTGAATTATGATAAATATAATAACATGAAGTCTCTGATTGAGAAGGTCGATCGCTTCACTCTGCCTTCAAACACTAGTTTGGTTCAGATGGGACCTTGTGAGAAGTCAAACATTGTAGTGGGTCTTGTTCATGTGGACACTGATCTGGATGATGATTCTGATATGGACTGCACTGCTTCTAAGAGGGCATCCAATAACATGGTGATGTAGTTTTTGGTTCATGGTGCCATCCCTATTTTGGGTGACTTGCTATGTGTTTTCTATTATTTCCTTTCTGTTGGTGCCCCCTATTTGGGGTTGTTTCTTATATTGTAATATCAAAAAATTAACTTTGACTTGTCAGGGATTTCCCTCCTGGATCTATCTTTTTTTAATTTTTTGATAGAATTTTTGCATCACTAATACACAAAATTTTATTCTTGATATTCCAATAAAAAAATTAAGAAACAAAAATTAACAAATATGTATATCTAGAGTTGAAGCTACAATCTTCTCATGCATTCAAGTTACATAAAAGATATCAAGCGTTCCCTTGGTTGTTCCTCTATTCTTCCCAGTTGCCTTAGTCATCCACTCAAGTCCCATCTTCCTTCCCATGTATTTTGTCTCTAAATATCTCCTTTTATAGATTTAGTTCATATCTTTGAGGTGAGACATCAATGAAGTTCATCAATCTAGATCCTTCACCCATGCAACTATCGTCAAATCTAGTTAATGATGCACACTTAACAAGTTGACATGCCTATGAAATAATTATAGGTTCCTAAAAAATAACATTGTTTAAATCCCAACTACGTATTAGGATTGATCATGGATTAACTACTAACTCTTGCATATCCCAATGACTTGTAACTTATATGTACTGGGCTAGAGTCTATGTAATCTCCTTGTAGGCCTATGTACCATTGGTCAAACCAATATGACTCAGAAGAGTCTGCATATTGATTTAACCTTACATGTTGCCTTAAGCCTTCACACTCTATGTGCCCTCATCCATGTGTCGAGCCTACTTTTATTTTATGTTGATTAAATTTACCTACTTTGAACACCACCCTCCTCAAAATATATGAGTAACACTTGTAGGTGATGTAATATTTCCCATGTTATCTAAGATTCTCATGCATCAATAGTTCTAATGATTCATGAGTGATCCCAATCCAATTAGAGAAATGACTTCACCTCCTCTCCCTATATAATCACACGCAACTATATGCTTCATTATGACCTTATTTTAGCAAAATAGAATCTGGACAAGATTTTAATTGATGATGAGGGAAATTAAGGCTCAATGTGCAGAATCCTTAAAAAATGTGTAATGGATATACTCATTATCCAACTCAATAAGGATAATTATCTAGTGAAATTGATAGATATGATATTACATGGTTTTAAATGACTTAGGGTACATTTGTATATTTAGGCTTTATATAGAAACATTCGCACATAGGTTAACCATAAAAAGTATTAAGAAGCAACATTAAAGCACAATAAATCAGCTCAGGGTGAAAGGACTGACAAAATGTGAGTGCTTATAATTAAGGACCCCAAAATTACATTCATGCCAGAATCATGACCCACGATGCTGGTCATATTTAATAAATGACTCAAAATAGAGATCAAGCTAGCCTAAGTATGGTTGAAGGGACTTTGATGTAGACAATTGAGAGATATGTTAGTGTATGTTAAAAATATACTATTATATTGTCTAAGATGCAGTTGTAATTATATTATTTATGGATAGTGCACAATTTATGTACACATCATTATCTATAATTTATTTACAATGACTTATTTATAAGTCACTTATAAATAAGAATATCTTTAGTGGTTATCCTCAAAAAAATGTTTGTCTATTTTGAGTTAATGTCCCTAAAGATATTATTCCTTCCTTATCCATATAGGAAGTTGGAGGGCATGGATGATTGTAAGTTAATATCGTATATTATTCTTCATGTGAGGAGGGCATTTGGCCCTCTTGCACATATGAGCTTAATACATTTTTAGTCATTCTACCTTGATCATATTTGTATTTATTTTCTTTAAATGTTATATAGGAATGCACATGCAATCGTGAGTGAAAGTATTGAGATTTATTACTCATAGATCTTAAAACTTATACCATGGGCCTTCCCACAATTTAACATGGTAGTTGAGAGTATTTCCTCATAAGTTTTAACCATTAATCTTGCACATTAAAAATACATATTTTTCAAAGCAGAAAGTTTTTTCTCATAGTGGTACTCTCAAATTTCAATTAGTGATTAAAACCTCTACATATGTATCATGTCAATTTTTCAAGATCCATTTTGATAATGGTTTTACTTAGGTTAGTGATTCTTGAAAACTTGGAGAGCACTTATTTAGAATATTAAGAAGTCTAGTTGTTCCATGCATGTTTTGATCATTAAATATATATTTCTCTCATGCTCAAGTGTGTTATTTATATTCAAGATCCTAAAGTTTTAGATATATCTTTGTATTCAACACCATTTCCTTATTCACTTGATGGTTATAGTGGCTCAACACCCATGTATTCTAGTGGGATGGAATGGTGTTCGTAAGGACCTTAATACTAATTTATATTTATTGACATCTAAAAAATGGAGTCCATGGCATGTCAGTTTGCTACACCCATTATGATTCACTTCGACATTGGAGATTTTGTGAAGCATAGTTTGAAAAGCATCATCTTCAAATTCAGTCCTTCAAATGATCATCATTATTTTCTTGTACATGGGTACCTAACATAGTCTAGTTTCCAAGACTCATATCAAAGGTTTTCTTAGATCACTTTCTCTAAGTTTATCTTAAGGGAGGGTGTTGATGTACACAATTATTTGTGCAACATCTTTTCTAAACTTACTTATGCTAGTATAGATTCATTTGTCCCATACCTTTACAAATTACATACTTGTTTGGATAAGGACTATACATGGTAAACTAACATCGAGAAGATATATGCTATAAGAATATTTAACATACAAGGAAATGAAAAGTACATAGAATATGCAAGATTTCACTTGGGAAAACATTTTTAGTAAAAAACCAACACAATAACCTTCTTGATTTTAATAGTAAAAATAAAACATGTTTATATTACAAAAATAAGTCACAAGTTTGTGTAACCTCTATACAACACTTTATATTATAAATGCACACACATCACTATGTGTACTCAAATTTCATACAATTACTTGCATTCACAATACATTAACTTTTATATCAACATCAACCATGCACTAGATTGTGTAAAATTGCATTCATTATATACATTTCACCATGTATAAGCTCATCATATACTTCCAAAGCATCATCTTCTTCTTGAGAAGAATTGTGCCTATATTCAACACCCCACTTTCTAATACCTACATAGCATGGGAATCTTCTGTCACCAAATATTGAAAAAGTTTATCATTATGTAACGCTCTTCAATAGCTCCATGTCATATCACTACCAAGACTTTACTCACACACCTTCATTCTAATAGGTACAATCAAACAAGTGTCTAGTAATGCCTCACATTTTTACATTGCTAGACAATGTTGTGCAGTTCCTCGCAACACCTTACTGTGAATCTAACATTGTGCACCACTTTCGAACCTTCTAGATTACAATGTTACCACATGAAAGTCACTGCAGATCCTTGCATCATTTATAGCAAGATAACAAACTTGAACAATTGCCATAGAAAATATTCATGCAAGCCTACACAAACCCACTAACTTGCACAAATAACGTTGCACAAACCTACACAACTAGTGCTTTCATAACCAACCTACACAACTAGCACTTACACAACCAACTTTGTGCATAATTACTAGTGTAGATTCATGTAAATTTGAAACATTTCCCAACAATCTCACATTTCTTGAACACATTGCATAAGGGATCACGAATCCATCCTTGAGCAGTTGTCGACATCCATGCCCACTAATTTCCTACGCAAAGATAACTTCTCAATACTCAGTGCCTAAGTTAATGAATCCACAACATTTTCATTCATGCCCACCTGTTCTAGCAATATATTCTTCTATTCCACCATTTTAATTAAAAAAGGATATCATGCATCAATGTGTTATTTGAGAATGATTCTCATTTTTATTTTCTAGATAGATTTCACTTTGACTATTGAAATCTATCCTTACGGAGCTTTAAGTGAACCAATCATAGAACATAACCTTTGAGCCATATTGCTTCCCTACTCACATGAGTTGCTTCCATGTAATCAATGTTTGTGTTGGATATTGCAACACTTGCATACTATTTTCGCATCCAACTTATAACACCACCAAACAAGTTGAGCACATACACATTGATAGATTTAAAAAAATAAATATCTCCAACCCAATAAAAATCCAAAAATCCCTATAGATTCAATGTCTTGCTTTCATTAGGTTTACCCTATCACAGTGCAAATACCTAAAGATCCTCTTCACCACTACCCAATGCTCCTTGCCCCAATTGGACATGAACATGATCACTATTCCCATTACATGTGCAGTCTTAAGTCTTGTGCAGACCATTACATACACCAGGATCCCATTGCACTTGCATATAAAACTTGAACCATGTCCTCCAAATCCTCTCGTGTCTTGGTAAATTGTGCAATAGATAGTTTTTTACCAAGAATAAAATGTGTGCATACATGCTTTCTATCTTTCATCCTAAGCCTTTCCAATACTATCTCAACGTATTTCCTCTAGCTTGGATAAAGATTTTGGTTTGTATGATCTCATTTGATTTCCATGCCCTAGATGAATATTTCGGCACCAAGATCTTTCATGTCAAATTATGTAAACAATTAAGACTTCACCTACTTGATCATTTCCTTGTCATTCCCAATCAACAACATGCCATCAACATAGAGGACTAGGATGACATTTATCACCTTCTTATTTAAGGTATATGCAATGATCAACATTACTACGTGCAATCCTAAAGTTAACCAAATAGTTGTTGAAATTATGATTCCACATCCTTGGTGATTGTTTCCAACCATATAATGACTTCTTTAGTCTATAAATCATCTTCTTTTCCTTTCACCTTGAAAATTCCTAGTTGCAACATGTATATTTATTCTTAAATATCTCAATGTAGAAACTTTGTCTTAACATCCATCTCTTATATCTCAAGATCAAACATTACAACAATAGCTATAAGAATTCTAATGGAAGTCAATTTTTCAACAAGGGAAAGGGTCTTACCAAATTCAATTCCCTCTACTTATGAGAATCCCTTTGCTACCATGAGATCCTTATATTTCCCTTGCTACCAGGAGATCCTTATATTTCTATAGTTTCCCTTATGCATTTTTATTCTTATTCAAAACCCACTTGCAACATACATGTTTCCATCTAGGAGTAAACTTTACTCAGTCCCAAGTCTCATTCATGTCTAGAGACTCCAATTCCTCCTTCATGGATTTCTCCCATGACTTTCTCTCATGGAATCTAGGAGCCTCCTTTATTGTCTTGGGGTCTTCACCATTAGTCATAGATAACAATAAAACATAAAATAAATCTAGTGGGAGATACCTTTTAAGCATTTTGGGCACTTGTTATGATCTTCTCAAAGTAGGACTCATAGGCTCCTCTTCTTCCTATGAATCTTGTGACTCTTCATTCATTGCACCATACTCAAATATAGTTATTTAGCTTTTATGTCACCATGTACCTTTTATGTTTCTCCCTTGGGTGTTTTTTTGGTTCTTCCTTGAAGACTACATTTTAGCTATAGATTGCCTTCTTTGTCTCAAGATTCCATAGTTTATTCCCTTTGACACCATTCCCATATCCAATAAAGATGTAATTTATAGACTTAAAATCAAGTTTTGATATTTTCTCCTTTGGAATATGGGAATAAGCTTCACAATCAAAGATTTGCATTTGTCACAAGCATGTCTTCTTACCAATCGATACTTATTATGAAGTCTTGTCAACCAACACTAATGAGAGTGATTTGTTGACAAGGTAATAAGCAATAACCACTTCTTCAACCCAAAAATTATACTCGAATTGGATGCCACTCGGCATATGTCGGGCCTTGTTCTTTAATGTCTTTTTCATCCACTTTACAACTCCATTTTGTTGCATTGTGTATGGAGTTGTCTTTTATATTTCAATTTTGCATTGCTTTCAGAATTCCTTAAACACATTTGAGAAGAATTCATCCCCATTATCCATGCACAATACTTTAATTATTTTCTCCATATGGTTTTCCACTAGGGCTTTGAACTCCTTGAATTTATTGAGAACTTCATATTTATTATAGAGAAATTATATCCAAGGAATGTGAGAGAAGTCATCTATGAAGATCACATAAAATACAAATATGTTAAATGATGGGACATCTATTGGTCCAATTACATCACTATGGATCACTTGAAAGATTCCACTTGCACACACAACACTTATGGCAAATTTCACCCCTCTAATTACCATAAACGCAATGTTTGTAGAACTCAAAGTCCAGGGATAATTGTCCATCCCTTTAACCATATATTTAGTCTACATCATGCACAATTTTTTTCACTAAGATGGCCTAGCCTCTAATGCCAGACCATTATATTCTCCACCAGAATCAATGTGCAAGTTCTTATTTTATCATTGGCCATAAGAACAACAATGATGTTACATGAATTGCTTATTGTGCTCATATCAAGTGTAAAGAGAGTACCCATGCACATTCCCCTTGCAAAGACCATGGCTCTATGCAACATTTTGCACCCATATTTATTAAAAGATACCTGGACACCTACATTATTCATTTTACTCACAAATATTAGATTCCTTGTAAGGCTAGGAATGTGCAAAACACCACAAAGAGTCTTGATCCTCTCATCTCTAAACTTCAGTTGTAATCTTCCTCTACCCAGGATCCTATAGGTCAATTTGTCTCCCAAAAATACATAATCACCATAATATTCTTCATATTAACAAAACCATTCCCTCATGAGTCACATGATATGAGGCACCTAAATAAATTATCCATGCATCATTACATGCATGTGAACTTAAGGCTATGAGCTATACATCTTTATCTCCATCACTTGAGGCTTTTCCCCTGAGGATTGCACATCATCCAATGGTTTGGCATTTTCCACCTTTATCACTTAATGGTCCTTCTTGAAATGCCCTAACTTGTTGCAATTATAACACTTATTCAAGGATATATCTCAAGTTTTAGATCTACCTATATACTTCAAGCACTTATCCATAGTCTTCTCCTTGCCTCTTTCGTGTGAGCAACCCAACACATATAAAGTGTCCTTTTTATAATAACTTTCCACATACTTGTGCTTCATTTCCTTTGATAACAAACGTGTGACTACATATTCCACTTTTATCTTTGATTTCGTACTACTAATAACTATCACTAGATTATATCACAATATGGAAAAGAGCAAAACAACGATATGCAACTTTATTTATCATATATTTTGACATCCAAAGATGATAACTAACTTAACATAGTGTTGAAAGTGTTTAGGGGTTCTCCAATCAATTCACCATCATTCATTCACAATGAATACAACTTCTTTCATTGAAATAATTTATTTGCCAATGACTTTGCGTAGTACAATGTTCCCAAATTATCCCAAAGAAGCTTTGTAGTCTTTTCAATCAATACATTCAATCATACAACATAACTTGATAGAGTTTTTAGCTTTCTTATCAATTTTTTTCCTTTCTTTTAGTTTCATCCATGTGTGTGACATGTCTACTAAAACAACCCGTTGATCTCTATCTATCAAGAGATATTCCATATTGAATTTCCATTAGTCAAAATGTTTCCCATTGAATTTCTAAATCAGATTTTCCTTGCACAATGTTCTTCTTCACGTAAGTCCCACTCAAGAAAACCATTTATTGTAGGTTATCCCAACTTATACAAATCTATACGTGGATTTGATACCAACTGTTGGGGATAAGGCCTATATAACTTAAACTAACATAAATAAGAGCTATGTTATAATAATATTAAACATACAAGGAAATAACAAGCATGCAAAATACACAAGATTTAATTTGGAAAAACCCTTTCGAGTAAAAAACACAACATAGTAACCTTCTTGATTATAGAATTAATAAAATATTTTTAAAATAGTATAAGAATTCACAAAGCTATATAACCTTCATACAACACTTTATTGTTTATTACAATGTACAAACTCAACTGTGTGTATTCAATATTCATGTAATTACTTGCATCTGCAATACATTAAACCATGTATCAACATCAACCATACACAAATCGTGTAAGATCACATTCATTTTATACACTTCACCATGTATAAGTTCATCATTTACTTCCCAAGTATCATCTTATTCCTTAGAAGAACCATGCCTATATCCAACATCTCACTTTTTAAAGCTTGTGTGGCAGGGGAATTTTTAGTCACCAAATACTAAGCAAAGTGATCACGACATAACACTTTGCAATAGGGCCATGCCAGAACACTACCAAGACATTTCTCACACACCTACTATTTGATAAATATAATAAGACAAGTGTCTAGTAATGCCGCATGTTTGTACATCACTTTAAGTGTTGCACAATGCCTTACTATTAATCCATAATTGTGCAACACTTTGCAACCTTCCAGAGTGAAATGATACTACACATAAGGCATTGTGGATATTTTGCATCATTTATAACACACTAAAAATCTTTTTCAACTGCCATAATCAATTTCCATGCAAGCTCATGAAAACCCACTAACTCATGCAAAAAAACATTGTGTAACAGTGCTTCTACAACCAACTTGCACAACTAATGCTTGCGTAACACCAACGTTCCCCATAATTACTAAAACATATATCCATGCAAAGTTGAAACATTTCCAAATAATCTTAAGGGGAATGTTAGTGTATATTAGGACATACAATATTGTATTGTCTAATATGCACTTATAAATATATTCTTTATGGATAATGCACACCTTATATGCACATCATTAGCCATAGTTTATTTATAATGACTCATTTATAAGTCACTTATAAAAAAATATTTAGTGGTTATTCTCATAATAGGTTTTGTCTATTTTGAGCTAATATCCCTAAAGATAAGATTCCTTCCTATCCTAAACCTTCTTACTTGTCTAGATAAGAAGCTAGAGGGCATGGGTTATTGTAAGTTCTTTTGTATTATATTCTTCATGTGAGGAGGGCCTTTGGCCCTTGTGTACGTTTGATCTTAATATATTGGTAGGCATTCTACCTTGATCATATATGTATTCATTTTATTTAAAATTTATAAGGTATGCACATGCAATCATGGGTGAAATTCTTGAGGTTTCTTCATCACAAATGTCAAAATCTGTACCAAATCTAGACACCATGGACCTTCACACAATTTCACAAGATTTGAGGTGTTTATGAGGAAATGTAGCTTAAAAAAGATCATGAGAGGTCCAATATTAATGGAAAGCATATGAGAATAGCCAAATATATATAAATAGGTGAAGTGTGATAAAACATGATAAAGATGTAATGGAAAAGGGTCTTGTACCAAACTTAGGTGTCTACAAATTCAAGATTTCAATAAGGGAAGCAGCTGAAGTAGTTTTTTTTATGAATTTAGACTAAAGTAAATACATAAAGATTCAATAGACATGAGAAATAAAGAATGGAGGCAAAACCAGAGGATAAAAATGATAATAAATGTTATCAAATTTCAAAGCAAGGATATTCTCATTTTTTTTTGAATATTTAGCTACTTAACTATGGTTTAGTATTGGAGACCATTCAAAAACACATGGAAAAATAAATGATATGCTCTAAATATATGTGGATGGAGGAAAATGTGATGGGAATAAAGACTTACATTTGAAGAAATTACTGAAAACAAGGTTTGATAAAAAAGTCTCATCTAGTTCATGCTATGCAAATTGAATTGACCAAAATGCCTATTTAAACTAAAAGCTAAAGACCTTGGACCACAACACACCGGTTAGTAATGGACCAATAGGAATCCTTTCTACTCCTATTAAACTCTATGAAAATTACAACATATCTCACTTACATCATGATTTGATCACAACCACATCGGTCCATGCACTCCTCTCAAGGACTTGGAGTTCATTGGCCTCATAGAATCACATGCCACACGTGCAACATCATGGTACCCTTGTATTTTTTCAAAAAATATTGCAATAATAGCATTTGAAATCAACGGTGAACTGGCAGCTCCACGTTGTACCATGACATGAAAGGTGGCACTTCTTGGGTTTGTGCCATGTTAGAGACTCTGCCAACGTACTGTGACACCCAAATTCTAACTGTCACACTTGCATGAAAGTGAATCATCACTAAGGAAAAAGTGAACCATTTTGTAACTGATGTCTTTTGTAGCCATCATCAATTTTAACTTTCTTCTTGTAATGATGTATATATGGAGTTTTTCAAGCCTTACGGGTTATATCAGATCAACCATAAACTAAATAGTTGAATGGTAACATTGAGTATCTAACATCTCATATACATTTATCATTCATGTTTTATTCTAAGCAAATCCATAGGAAGTGTCTTTGCCATTCTTATCAAAGGAATCATCATTCTCAACCTTACTAAACATTATACACTCATGTTCTTTACAATATTATTTTTCATTGAATAGAATTTGCATTATTCAACAAATATTCTACATCTGAATCTATTTTGGTTTTATTTTGTTATATTTTTCCATTGCATGTTATATTTGCTAGCTAATATTATAGGGTTGTCCCCCTAAATGACATGCCAGGCCCTGTGGTGTGGATCATTGGTATTAGAGGAAGCTTTCATATACCTATAAACTTGTGAGCACAACATTAGAAAGGACTACCACTCAGTGATGTTCCAAAGATTTTGGAAGAACACAATAACAAGAATAAGATGATTGATGCCTAAAAAAATTTCATGAAGGCATCCCCAAACGTCCAAAAACTCATTGAGGACACCCTTGAGGAACAATGCAACTAAATCTCTAGCAAGTTTTTTAAACTTGCAACTTGGGCCACAAATAACAACTCCTACACAACCTACTTATCCATCTTTTCAACAACAAAGCCCTTTCAAAGTTCAATTGAATCTTGGCATTCTAGTGTTTTAAGGTAAAATTTATGCCACATCATTGAATACTTGGATTTGACAACTAGAGCCCTACTTCTTCGTTAATCACTTCACTTAAATGATTATGATCACCTTGGCAGTGTTGAATATGTCCATTTTAGTGTCTAATGATTAAGAAAAATTTAGTGCACAATGCAAGAAAGAGCCCATTTCAACTTGGAGTTCTTTTTTGGTGATATGTAAGAGGAGGATTACCCCCAAAAACACTCTAAGGATGAGTACATCAAGTTCTAATGGTTGTGCCAAGGTAAGAATTATTTAATTGAAGACTACACCAAAGGGTTTCATGGCTAAACTACATGTCTGCACGAGGACATAATGAAGCAATAAAAGGTATTGAAGTACATCAATAAACTCTCGGCTTATATCCACGTAAATATGGAGTTCTTGACTTCTAACATATTGGGCCAAGCATATTTCAACAATGTCAAGATTAAAGCTAAGGTCAAGATGAAGCAAAAGTTTTCCTCTTCATCTATCATAACGTGCAAGAGTGAGCCCATGCTCAATGCACCACAGAACCCTCCTACACATAAGTAGAACATGTTGCATAAAATAGAGAAACTTAAGGATGACACACAACCTCATACAAAGAAAAGAGGAGCCAAGGTGACAAGTGGTGCCATTGACACCACACAAGCTCACACAATGATTTTAATGTTGTGCACAATAATATTTGATTATGCAATCTACATCAGGTCTCATACAAGTGGATGATACTAATATAGATGCCACCCATCTAAGCACCATGACCACTAGGATGGACACCTCTAATAAATGAGTTCCTTTTCCAAAATAAGTTATAGGTTAAGGGTCAACCTCTTCATGTCATCATTGATAGTGGAATATATAAGAACATCATTGTCCAAACTACAACCCAACACCTAGGCCTTACCATTGAAGCAAACCCTTGACTATATTCTCTTAGATGGATCCAATAAAGCAATGATATACAGGTCTGTGGACAATGTACTTTCAAGAAGGCAATCAAGCCTATGGAAGACACAGTCACTAGTGACATTGCATCGATGGAGGTTTGAAACATCATATTTGGAAGACCATTCATGTATGACCATGATGATGCTACGTATTGCACCAAGAAGTATTTGTGGACTCTTCATGTCAAATATTGCTTCTTCAATATTTTTGAGTCACCTCCAAACACTAAATACAGTTTGGTCTCTACCAAAAAATTCACAAGCTCATCTCGCACACATAAAAGTTTGTGTTACTCATAGCTCAGTCAAATTCCACTACAAAGTGGAGAAATCAAGCATTGGTAGTGTGCCATTATGTGCAATCATCATAAAAGTAACAATTCATCAAGTTATAATAACAATATGGTTGTGTCTTCAAAGAACCCAAAGGCCTTTCAACACATTACGTGGTAAAACATCAAATTGGTTTGGTTCATGGATCAATGTACATCATTGAAGTACACAGTCCACTATACTAGAGGTCTATTTAGGAGAATGATGAAGTCCAATGCCAAATCCAAGAGTGCTTTGATCAATGCAAGATCAAGCCAAGCTCTTCTCCTCATGGAAGCTCTATAGTACTCATGCTAAAGAAAGATGGTGCATGAAACTTGTGCATTGACTATCGGGTACTCAAAAAGATAATAATGAAGAATCGGTATCCATTATCGTGCATTGATCACCTCAATACATGACCTCTTGGACTAACTTTGAGGTGCATAATACTTCACCAAGTTAGACTTGTATTCAAGTTATCAATAGTTACCAATCCATCCTAGAGACATCTAGAAAACAACTTTCAAAACCAAGGAAGGATTGTATAAGTGGTTGGTTAATCCATTTGTCTTGACCAATGAACCTATAACATTTATGCACCTAATGAAAAACATACTTTGGCCTTTAACCAACTGCCTCATCATCATCTAATTGGATGACATCCTCATCTACAACATGACTTGGGAGGAGAGTTTGAAACACGTCTTGTGAATCTTAGTCACTTTGTGCAAACACAAGTTGCAAGCCAACTTAAACAAGTGTACATTTTGTGCAACATAGATTCAATATCTAGGGTATATCATGGACCACACAAGAATCCATGTAGATCCAAAAAAGAGAAAAGTAATCTAAGAAAGGTCAACATCATGCAATATCATTAAGTTGAAGGGTTTTCTTAGGCTTGTAAAATGCAAGTTTATCCATAGTTTCTCACAATATCATGGCCTCTTAGTGAAATCATGAAGTCCAAACAAACATTTTAGTGGACACTTGCACATCAACATGCCTTTGAGGAGCTCAAGCAATGCCTCTACATCTCACATATTTTTTTTATGTCTAACATTGTCCAACCCTTTGATATTCAGACCAATGAATCAAATTGTGCACTCAATGTTATACTCACATAGCATGGACATCCAGTTGTCTATCACTTAGAGACTTTCAGAGACATAGTTCAATAGTAATCCACCAAGGAAAAATAATTGTAGGTCCTCATGCAAGAAGTTAAACAATGGAACTAATACATCTTGGGTGAGGAAAAAATCATCCATTCTAATCATAAGCCATTTTAGTTTCTGCATACACATAGCATGTTATAAAATGCACATCACATGAAGTGGATGACTTGGAACAATTAAATCTATCAATCAAGCACAAGAAGTAAAAGACAATAAGGTAGCAAGTTTCCTCATTCATCCTCTAATGCAAGTACTCATTATGGTACTTGACATGCACCACCACAACTTCTTTGATTAGGTATCTCTCTACTTAGCAGATCATGACTTTGCAGACACCTATATTTCCCTCATGTAGGGTAGATAAGTTTACAGATTCTACATGTCCAACAAGCTTCTATAGAAGCTTAGACATCACTATGTTCTTGACGGTGCACCTCACCAATAAATCATCTGGGAGGCACATTACACCAAGATAGTGGGACACTTTGGCATTACTAAGACATTGACAACACCTTCAACAACACTTTTAATAGCCTTACATGTAGATAAACATTGAGTGCCATATCAATTCTTGAATCCATTGTTACATTGTCAAGACTATGAACATGAAGCTAAGAATTTACACACTTTTTGAGTTCGATCCAGGCCTTGGGAATATATTAGTATGGGTTTCATTACTATATTACCTATGACAAATCCCCTATATGACTCTATGTTTGTTCGTTACTTGCAAGAAGATCATCAATGCATAGGAAACCATGCAATCATTATTTAATCATGTTTGGGTTCACTTTGGATTGCCAACATCCATTGTGTCTAATCATAACCCATAAAGTTTTAGTCACTTCTGGAAAGCTTAGTGGGATATGATGGATACATAATTGGATTGATCTAAAAAATTTCCTCCTTAGATGGACAAATAAAAGTTATCGACCACACACTTGTTCATTTGATGTGTATATATAACAATGCATGTCTATGCACTTGGGATGATAACTTGTTATACATTGAAGATGTCTACAACAAAGCTTTGCACAGTTCTATAAAGCATAGTCCATTCTAGAGATGTCTTGGGTTTCAACCAACGGAACCCCTAGACATATCCTATCACATGCCATCTGGCAAGAAGTCAGGTACATAGGAAAGAGAAGTGGACATGGCACAAATTTTTTTACAACACATCCAACATGTTCATCAATAAGTTTAGCAAATACTTTATTCCAATAACAGAAGTACAAAGACCACCATAACACACTACACACCTCAAGAGTTTAAGGTGGGTGATAAAGTCTAATTGCATATTCAAAAAAATGCTTCAAGGGTCCTCATAGGAAGATCAATCATTTTTGTTATGGTCCTTACACCATATTGCACTTAGTTGGAAAGAATGATTTCATCCTTGATCTGCCACAATAACTGGGTCTACATCAAGTATACAATGTGGAACTCCTTAAGCCATAGTTTCCACCTTTGCTTGAGCCAATGGTAACTCAATGTCCTTCAAACCTAAATCTTGAACACTTGTAGACATCACCAATTGATTAAATTGATGAGATCATAAAAATGCACACACACGAAGGCACATATCATCATTTAGAGTGGTCAAAGTAGGACAATACATGGATCAAGGTATGTGGTATAACCTTCAACACCTTCAAGTTTTGTTCCCAAAATTGACCAAAGAAGCAATGGAGATCATTGTTCCTCAAGAAAGAGTGAATGATCTGAGTGTAACCACATTAGGTCATGCATACTTCTCAAGGACTCGGAGCTCCTTGACCTCATGGCATCTCATGTAATGCGTGCAACCTCAAATTACCCTTACACAGTAGCACATCATCTTGTCAGATATCATGAAACATCCTAATGTCATGCAAAAATATTTGAAATCAACTACCAAGTGGTAGCCTCACTCTGCATAGTGACATGCAAGGTGACACTTCCTAGCTTCACACCACATCAAAGACTCTATTAGCATACCATAAAACTAGAAGTCTAACTGTTGCACCTACAAAAAAGTGAATTATCACTCGGGCAGAAGGTGAATTATTTTGTAACTATTTTCTTTTGTAACTATCATCAGTTGTAATTACTTTCTTGTAATGATGGATATATGGAATCATTTGACCCTTAGGGATTAAACCAAAGTAACCATAGAGCATATGATTGAATGTTTTCATCTTTGGGTATCTAAAATCTCATATGCATCGATCATTCACATTTCAGTCTAGGCAAATTGGTAGGAAGTATCTTCCCCCTTATGATCCCTAGAATCATCATTGTCAACCTTCCTGAACATTATAAACCCATGTATTTTATCCTATTCTTTCTCATTGAATAGCAGATGCATTATTCAAAAAATATTTTGCATTTGAATGTGTTTTGTTTTATTGATGTTATAGTTTTTGGTTTCATGTTCTATATCCCATAGAATGCTAGCCAATATTATAGGGTTGTCCCCTACACCAACAACCTAGGCCCAATGGTGTGGATCGTGTCATCTCCATTGAACCAAAAAATGAGGTATGAACAACTTTAAGGAGAGATGATTTCTTTTGTGCTAGAGCATATGGAATACCAATATTGCCATCAAGCATATAATTTTGGGATGGTAACTTCTTCTATACAATCTTGCAGTGAAGGCAATATTGAAGAAATCATGCTTTAGTGGTTTATCCATCTCTCAAACCCAAAAATACAATTTATGTTTCACATGTTTTAGCAAGGTAAAAACAATTAGAATCATTTAGAATTGGATCCAAGTAGAGTAAACTATGGTTTTTGTATACCCTTTACATTGGAAACAAATTTCATCAGTGGACACTTTAACATTGTGACCTTTTGGAATTGAATCCAACCAAAGTATTTGTTGTTGTAGATAGGAGAGCTCAATTCCCTCAAGATAGAATTAGTGGATCATATAATGTCTAAAATAGATGTCTTGATCATATAATGTCTAAAATAGATGTCTTAAGGAAAGAAGAAAAAGAATTGTATGTAGGTCTAAAAGTGGAAATGTTAGCTTTCCTACCATTTGTTAGGAGAGGTGCACTCACAAAAGACTATATCTTGATGTTGTGCAGATTTCCATGATGATAATAATTTAAGGTACATATTTCTAGATACATCATGTTAGTATATGCCAAATTATCATTTGACACTATCTCCAACATTTTAAGAACATTGTATGTACTCTTATTCAAAGAGATAATGAACTTGCTCCCAGGAAATAATAGCAATCTTGTCTCCATAAATATTCTTCTTATTTATAACCTATTAGAGAACATAAATGGTTAGCTTTTCTTATTAATAAAATCTCAATGAATCCTTATGCTAATTAATTAAATAAATAATCTAAATGATTAACTAACCAAAACTTATGTCAATTATATAGGTATCTTTCTCTCATTAGTTAACATGAGGACTAAACACTTGTGTCTTTTATAGCATTGTTTCTTCCTTTGGTGTGATTTAAAATTGGTCTCCATGAGCTTCCTATGCCAAGGTGGTCTTTTATAACATTGTTTCTTCCTTTGGTGTGATTTAAAATTGCTCTCTAGGAGCTTCCTATGCCAAGGTGGTTGTTTTTGTTAAGGTTGTTTGTTCTCTTTTCAATTTCAATAGTTTCTCTCATCTTTCTTCACCAATAATGATCTTTAAAAATTATCCTAAACTCTTTTCAAATATGGTGTTTTGTAAGGTGTGAATACTCCACTAGGGCAGATTCTTCAAGGCAGTTTACATTAATGCCTCCAATGTGTTATTTCAGTCTAGCCTATAGAGATCTTCTCTTTCTCCCACATATGGTTTGCCACAAGAACAAGGTATTAAATAAACCCCTTATAGTAAAATTGAATTTAATTCATTTGCAAAGTCTAGTGTTGTACAAAGGATATTATGAAGTTCAGAAGTGGTTTAAAATCTAGCCTTCCTTAAAATTCCTGCTAACTTTTATGAGGTTCTTATGATACATGTGATGGTTATCCTATGTCCCTCTTTATCATTTTTGTGTTCTCTTTCTCTCATCTTTGCTCTATGAAATGCCTTTTCAATGTCTTTCATTTTGTATCCATTAACCATTAACGTTTTTACTAGGATATTATTATCTTGCCCCAGACGATCAAAGTTTGAGGTCCTAAATGCTTGTGTCACCAACATATTAAGGACGATTGCTTTTCGACAAGGGTGGTGATGAGAATCTACCTCTAGATAAAGGTTTGCATTTTCTTCCTATATATCCCATGGACTAAAGAACACATGGTCTTGTTGACATAAGGACATCTAGGAAAAGCGGGTGCTTTTACTATTATCTTTCCATGGTAGATTGGATTTGTTCTATTCTACCATTTAGGTGATTTAGAATTTTTCCTATTTCTTCATCTCTATGGTACATTCAACATTGGTATCATTAACGAATCTATCCCACAACTCAGGATTCAAGGGGTAGTCTTCTAAGGTTTTCACCTTAGAATCCTCCGTGAATATGTTTGCCATAATGGGTGTTAATAGTGAGCCCATCACAACTCCTTTTTGCTCATAGACCTCCCATGAAATTCAAAGAAAGTAGACCATAAGGATAATTCTATCAAGTCTACAATACAAGGGTCTATACTTTTTCTTCTAAGTAACTTCATGGCTTCATCTAGTGCAATCTTGGAGTATAGTGACACCAAATTGAAACTAACAAAGATGTCACCCCCACTGCAAGATATTTGATCTTACAAAGAAAGTGGCCAAAATCCTTAATGAACGAAGGGGGTGTCCCAATAATGGTTTCAACTTTATTGACGAGGTATTTTAAAAGACCATATGTAGAAGCTTTATTTTTAATTTTTATTAATGATGGGTCTAAAGGGAACCCCATCTTCATTGGTTTTGGCACCCCATAAATATGATGTTTCTTTATTAAGTCAAATAAGGATGCATTGTTTTCTTTTAAAAAGTAAAAAAAAAAAACATTAAAAAAAAATCAACTGTAGATAGATGCAAAAAATTATCATTAAAAGGGTGAAATAAGAAGCATGCCCTGATCAAAATTGTGGATTAAAAGAAATGAGATATGTTTCCAAAACATGTAAACAAAGAAATATCTACATGAATGATAGTAAATCATTGAAACAAGACACATAGAAACCTATGAGTTTTTTAATGAAATAAGGATAAAAATTTCTATGTAGGTTGTCCAAAAGAGTTATGGCAAGAGTGAGGCCAAAATAGGAAAGGAAAAGTCCTTTTGAGGACAATGAGTTATCTACAAAGGGGATTTATGTAGTTTTCAGAATGGAACACACAAATATGGAAGGAAAAGAGAAGTTAGGCATTGGCGAGTAGATCCCCTCGAGGATATCAAGCAAACACACATGTAGGTAATTATGGAATCCACCATCCATAAAAGTATATAAATGATCAGAAACCATATCCCTTCCTTACATTGAAGAGAAATTAACAGATAGGTTGAAACTAAAGAAAAGGGAGATACAAATGATCGTATGAATCACTTCCCAAGCACATAGCACTTTTGCTCATTGAGGTCAGTAATTAGACTAGCAGTTGCCCTAATGGTGCAAGAAACACCAAAAGGGATACATTTTTTGTTAGTTGAAAATTTGTAGAGAACATAATAGAATCATTAATCTGAATGGTATGCGACAAATCTAAAATAGGCACCTTAAAATTAATATGTTGTTAAACATGATTTAATCGATCCAGATGTTAACATATTCGCATGATGTATAGAATAACCTAAAATTGTAAAAAAAACAAAGAAATAAAATAATCCACCATGTTCACTATTGAGACCCAACATACCCCACTTATTTAAACTTTATTGGGGACCCTCATCTCAGCATGACTACTTGTTTCTCAGCCTCTTTCTACCTTGTGTTTCAACATTGCTTCATCATGGGATTGGCTTGATAATCTCTTTGTGTTCTGGCTCGAATACAATGATAACATTAGTTTGAATTGGGTGTGTTGAGTAAAATATGTGCTTAAGAGTACGTTGCTTGGTTAAGTTCCACCCAGTGTTTGAGTTGATACAACATCAAGTTGAATGGACATGTGAAATGAAATTTGATCAATAGAGCATTTGTTTGCAATATACCCTGACTCGTTACATGTGTACGGATTTAGTGCATAACTAAAATAGTAGAGTGCATTGCCTTGTATTTAATGTGTAAGGCAATAACTTCTTTGATTGGACATTTAATATCATGAAGGGTCGACGAGGATAACAAGACACTTATTTGATTATGAGAATGCTCCATGTCCAATATGCAAGTAAATTTAGTGCTACAATGGCAATGCTATGTAGATAAGGCATTGAAATTTCAAAACTTATATTGTAAATAATGTTTATCTATGCTGCGAATATATTTCCACATAGAGAAATTATATCAAGGCCATACATATATTGCAGGTTGTGCAAGAATTCCAAGTGAACTAGGTGTTGATGGTGACGGGAAATGATAGGTTGTTTCACGTGATATTGTACACAAGACGACCCATATCATACACATGCACCAACTTAGGGTCATTGTTTGATTTACATATACAACACTTATTACCACTAATAGGTTAGTAACTTACATGATGGTGACGTATTATAATGACTATTTCCCATTTGATAATGGCAGGACTCGACATCAAATATGTTGATCTAAGCAATAATGCAATGACACTATTGTGGGGGAAATACATTGAGGTTATGGATTTTATTAAGGGCAACCATTATAACATTTAACCCTTCAAAAAGTTGTGAAACTTTATTTGAGGCATTCAATTCAAAAATATTTGTGAGCCCAAAGTAAAATAGTCTTTAATGCATACCTAATTTATTATGCTTTCAGAGCTTAATGCGATGTTTTTCACATATAAAATTGAAATAAGGGCATTGAGCTGACATTTAGATATGTAGATGATCGTAAATATGTAAGGCAACTTGTGGATTTAGAAGACTTGCATCCATCATAAAGGCGTATATAGATTACAAGGTAATAGGTGATTTGATCGGACATTCAATATCATGAAGGGTTGAAAAGGACAACATGATGCTATTTTTATTGTGAAAAGGCTCAATGCCCGATGTGCAACTCAATACAACACTACTCTACCAATGCTATGGAAATAAGGCATCGAGAATTTAAAATCTATATTGTAATTTAGGTTTTTCTATGCTGCCAATATACCACCACCTATATAAATTATAGCAAGGCCATACACATCTTGCAGGTTGTGAAAGAATTCTAAGTGCATTGGGTGTTGATGATGGGGGGAAATCGCAAGGTGTTTCATGCAATATTGTACATCAGAGGTCCCATATCGTACACATACCATGATTTTAGCATAGTTGTTCAATTTACACACCCTAGATCCACTACAAAGGGGTTAGTAGCTTGCAGGGTGGTGGCATAATCTATTGACTATTCCCTAATCATTTACAGATGGACTTGACATCTAATGTGCTGATTTAAATAACAATGCAATCACACTATTGTGGAGGAAACACATTGAGGTTATGGAGTGTATATTGTTATTTTTGTGAAGACTTGCATCCATCATGTTATTTGATTAGACAATTGCTATTATGAAGGGTCAATGAGGAAAACGCGATGTTGATTTCATTGTGAGAAGGCTCCATGTCCAATGTATGACTCAAATCAGTCGTGCAATGCCAATGATATGGAGGCTAGACAATGAGGTTCCAAACTCTATATTGTAACATATATTTATCTATGCAACCAATACACCGCCATCTAGAGAAATTAGAGCAAAGACCATACATAACTTGGAGGTGGTGAAAGTTTTCCAAGTGAATTGAACGGTGATGATGGGGATAAATGAAAGGGTGTTTCATCTAATATTGTACACATGACGGCCCATGTCATACACATGCCCCAACTTTAAGCCATGTGGATTTCTAAGTTTGGTTATACAATATGTATATTTTAATAATATATAAATTTAGATTAATATAGTTTAATATGTAATATACAATGCTATAAAATAAAATATACAAAATAAATTTTTTTATAATGCAATATTTAGTATAATGTATACAATATAGTAAACTATAAAAGACATTAAAATATATAGTAGACTAACTACAACAAAATTGACAATTTCACTATATGATAAATAACTCAACATAAAACTTTTCTATTGAAAAACAACAATTTTATCTATCTTTTTAATTTAAAAAATTATTTTTTATTATTTATATATATATATCAAAAGATATACTATAAACTAAATATTATCAGAGTCCGATTAACACAATACATAATACATCTTCATAAGGATTCACATTCTTATATAAATATGAATAACAATTTTCAGAATAAATCAAATCTATGGCAAAGAAACCTTGAATCATAAAATTGTGGATTTTGCTCAAACAGAAAGAAATCATTGGGAAAGACATAAAAGAGAAAATAAAACATTACAAGCTTGAACAGAATGAACAAGATTATACTGAACAATTTCTCTTACTAGCATATTTGCGTAATAGTTGTGGAATATTAATGCCATTAATTAGATCGTATAAGACAAGAGATATTTGATGGATTCCATTACTGTAAAAAACTGATAGATATACTCGAGATGACCGTTGTTTTCTTGGTGGCTTTATTATAGTTTTTGAAACAATGAAAAATAAAACACCACCGAGTAATGCCAGTGACCATTTTCTAAAATAATCATTTATTAAAATATTTAAAAGGTTATAAAAATACAACACTTCTGTGAATGCAACCTGCGTTAAAAAGTAAAATAATATTTTTTCATGATAAAAAGGGAGGGATAGTTTATTTATATTGTTGTATAAAAAAATATTATTTTTTAATTAAATGATAAATTTACTGGAATTGATTTAGTTAAGAGGGCAAGAGGTATATAAATAAGGGGCACGAAGTGTCAAGTCCTTTGGGGGCAGTATCAATTTTTTTATTGCAAAGTATTTTCATTTTACCTGTTTTAACAAGGCACAGTCTTCCAAATGACATTTATAACTTCAACGTTGAAATGCAAAACACCAAAAAGTATTTGGCAATCAAAGATGTATGTAGTACCATGTTGTCGCCATACAATATCAGAATGTTTTCAAAAGGTCTTGAGATTGAAGCTGAAATAACATTCGTAGTAGGGAAGAAGAAACTGAAGAGTATTGCACCTACCATTACAGAGCTTTATTCAGTAGTTTGGCTAAAACCACAAATTTATGTGATATTAATTTGGGAATTGGCTAGATGCACAAAACCCTTGAACCTTCTTTATAGTTCAAAGACCATTATAACTTAACTCCTGATTTTTCAACAAAAGCCTTTGATTCTTTTCCTTTTATTGCTATGAGACCCGATCGATGATCCTAGAAAGAACTGAATTGGTTGGGAACATTTAATATTGGCACCGTGCAATGAGTTTCCCAATGTGTTACAAATGTTAAAGGAGGAATACGCAGACCTTGCTTGCCACATGTTAGGGCAACCTGCCATTAAAACATTGGGTTGTGACACTAATTTATATCATTACCTTATCCAAACCCAAAATCTATTTAGACACGAGGATTTCAAGGTCAAGATACCCCTGATCTTCAACTTGCTTGATCTAAAAGTTTAATTTCTCTATCAATGTACTTAACTTGAGAGTGTAATCAGTCTAAAGGCTGCTCTCAACACCTTCCATTGTTGTTACTTGCAGAAAATAATCAACCATACTAGATGAGAAAACAAATTCACACTAATAAAATTCATATTTATTTTGGGTAAGACTTAAGAACCTAGCAAGTTTTTCCTTGAGGGAGAACCAATAAAAAAAGGCAAGGCATATGATTACACACCCTAACCAATGCTAGAAAAAAGAAATATATGTATTTACAAAATATCATTACAAAACTCTATAACACAAAGAAAAAGAAAGCCATAGAAGAACAAATTAGGTAGTCATAAGTACATTCTAACAACGTAACCTTAGACTGGGATTTTAGGGAAAAAACCAAAATCAATATTGAACTAAAAAGAACATAACATATAGAAGGATTTATGCACATGCATAAACTTTCCAAACCCTTTAATAAAAATTCAAAAATAGACAAAACAAAAGGACATGGAAAGCAAATAGGTATTTAGGTGCCCCCCGTAAACCTTCCAAAACCTTTATTCTAAATACACGACAAAAGAGGAGCTTGGGCTTACCTACGGAACCTGTAGGCAAGGCTGCATCGAGATTTGCCATGGAGACAGCTGATCTTCTGAGCCTCCTTCTTTGCTCATGGTTCTTGTTTTTATAGGCTCTACGATCGAGTTCAATTTGCCAATGCCCTTGACTTGGTGTCATTTGATTTGTAGGATATTGTTAAATAATCACCCCCATATAGCCCCTGGCTCTGCATTGGTATAGACTAGAAGGGAAGACAAAGGGCAATGTCACGTTGGCGGTGTGGATGGGCATACAGGAAACGAGGCCTTTTTAGAGGCATGATAGTTTGATATGGGGCATTTGGTTATTGTTAATTACATAGAATAAATTTGAGCTCTTTTCACATTTTGACGTGAAAGTTAGAGATTTAATCATGGTGAAGAGCTTGACCATCACTTTCCTTGTTTTATGAAGCTCCAAACCTGTATGAATTGAGGCCATGCTATGATTTTGTTTAGACACGCAATCGTGTCATTCCGCTGACAAGTAGAAAATATTAACTACATATTCATTAACTGCAATGCACAGTTTGAACTAGCATACAATTGGGAGTAAATGGGTCGATCGCCACTGCAAAAACCAATCATTATGACTACACCGAGTACTAAGTAATGAATTATCTCACTCTACGTGAAGTTCGTAATAACATAAAAACATCTTACCTAATCAACATTTATGAAATAATATTTTTTTATTTGTTTGTTTAATATTTTGCAAGTCACATTTAGAAAATAATCACATATTTTCTTACACAACTATCAATGTCATTTCATTGGAGAGCAAAATAGAGATTAATTCGGAGTTAAAGTAAAATGTTTGGAATACTACCCTTCAAGACTAATAATTTAGTTAGATCCATCAAGTAAATAATAAATGAACAACTACTGGGGGATTTTCCTTTATTTCTCTCCTTTAAGAGGTGGGCATTTGTCATTAAATGGCATTTTCAACACTCTGCATATGATGAATGATGAAGGGGAGAAACGTCCCCATTAATATAAACTCTGATTCGATTGGACACTTATTAGTGGGCATTAACTATACTCTAATTCGATTGAACATAGGTTGGTGGGCATTTAGTATTAAGTAATTAAGGACTTCTCCAAAATAATACATATTATCTTATCATAGTTGGAAAAGGACACCTTGATAATATCAAAAGAGGTGAAAGATTCGAAAAAAAGGTTTGCTTTAAAGTTTAAATTATTTTTTAAGTTCAAATTACTTATATCATGCCGATTTCTAGACCGTGCAAGAACAACCTTGAAACACCTATCTGCCCAAAATAATGAAGGATATATTACCAAAGCATTAAATTATACCTTGATAGTTGCTTATCAGATCCTTAAGCAAACCGTGCAAGAACAAACCTGAAACACCTACCTGCTTGAAAAAATGAAAGATATATTACCAAGGCATTAAATAATACCATGCCAGCTGCCCATCTGGGCCAAAAGCGTAATTGACTGATTTGGTGGACACGACACTGGAGCATAGTATATATTATGAGGAGTGAGGAATCTAATTACACCGAAAGCATTTCTACTGGGACAAACGAACCTAGGATTCATCCCCGCATCTTTAGATGTTTTAAATGTGTAATAGTTGGCATAGGTGACAATTGGTATGAATTTATATGCTTTTATTTTTTATTTCTCCTTTTTTCTTTTTTAGCTAACCCATCATTCCTCCGTTCAACAATTAGAGATGCCACGTGGGCACAAACAAGGACAATACTAGAGAAGGCGAACTGCTCGGGATGGACAGTTGTTCATTGCACAGTACAAAAACTTGTTGAGGTAACCCATGGCTTTAAGCTACAATTATCATGCAGAGTGTGGAAACTGATACAAATCCAACGATTCCATTTACGGCTTCTTCCTGCAAGTATAAAACTAAATGCAATACAGAAACCACCAAGAGGACTCCTGCATTTGAAAATTCTTAATAGAATCTTCACTATAGCAATAACCTTTCGATTTATGTAAATCTCATATCAAAAGGCCAAAGCAACTAGGGATTACCTAAGGCAGTGCGTATATCCTAGTTGTACAAAAATACAAGGAAGGACAGGAGGAAAAACATTTTTCCTAATGTTTTTGTTATAAAGGGCACTGAATTTGATGTAGGCTTATGCCAACTGTTTCAACAAGTCCTGCAAATCATGCAGATCATCTTAATTCATGAACCCCTGAACACAAATTATTGTATTGTTACTTTAATGCTCAGTTCATAAAGAAAGTAATGAATAGATTTGACACAAATACACGACTCTCCAAGATAAAACTTGAAAAGACTAGTTTAAGAAACAATTGACATTGAAAGTTTTATCCAAGGCAAACATAATCATATTTAATTCAAAATAGAAGTCCTTAAGACAACTTAATGAAATTAATTATCACCACACTAACAAAAAGGCCAACAAGTAGATACATGAGGAAATGATTGGTGCTCAAAAAATTATCCAACTAAAACATGATGCTTATAAACAAATTACTTTGTAAAAAAACATCTGGTCCTTTCCTTGTTAGCCCACAACGCTGAGGATCAACATCTCATTTTCAATGTTACAGGGGAATTTAGGTCACTCAGGTACCTATCTTTGCAATCAATAAAGGGAGGAACTTGCATGCCCCTTGAAACACTTTTCCACGGTTCCAAAGCCGTCGCTGTGAGCAGACTTATGGCACCCTCCAAGCCTTCCAGGTTTTTGAACACGTACATTACGACCATTAGCAAGGCTTGGTAGATCTTTTCTAACAAATCTCCTTGGTTTCCATCACTTATCTCTCATCACTTAGAAAAATGGAGAAGAACGAATGCATCATAGCTATGGCAAGGAGAAGATAGTACGTGTCTACCTCACAGTTCTACGAATCATGCCCCTGTCAAAGATTGGTAACACGTTTCAAAAAATTACATGCAAAATGAACAACAAGCTGTACAACTTTTTGATTATATATATGTGTGTGTAGTATTATCATATTGTAAATATATATAATAACTATAATATATGTTGTTGTTTTTATCATTGTTTATAGTATTACCAAAAGCAAGTGCTTCAAATCCTTCACTCGATAAATTGTTAAAAAAAGCACATCTCCAACAGTCCATCCTTCTGTCAATGGTTATTTACATACCAGAAGATTAAAAGTATGTATCAAATGTGAAACAGGGTTAGTAGTCATGTTTTGCATGATTTACAACCTTTGATTTACACTCTTTCACTTTACACAAACCTCCTTCACAAAATTTAAAAATTACCCTATATGTCATTTTAACTTGTTCAATAATGCAACCACCCCTCATGGTTCCTTTACCATGTGTGAATTTGAATAGGTAAATTGCCCTCCAAAATGCCAAATCTCCCCGCAAACAATATTTTCTTTCTATACAATCCCATCTCCAATATGCTTCATGCACAATCACACAACAATATCTCTCCTCTATTGTCTAACTACAGAAAGTGTTTGCTATGTAGGGAAGGGAATTACAAGAAGATAACATGAAATTAGGAATACATAAATATCCTTAATTAGCCATATCCTTCTAATTAACATCCTTTGAGTCATAAGTTTTGGGTAAAATTACAATACAAATATTACTTTTATTTTTTGGCAAATGATTCAAGATACAAAATAGCGCACAGTGATAACACACAGTTTAAGAGACACCTCTGGGATAAATATGTTCTTTTAACATTTTCCATTAGCTAAGACACTGTAGTTTGAGAGCAAACCTACCTTAGCTTGTGACTTGTCGAACACAAAGTATATTCTACTAATGTTGAAACTACAAATATGTTTTTGGTTATCAGGGCAAGGCAGAGAAATGAACCCTCACTAGGGCAGAAGTCTATGTAATCTCGAACTGTAATATTTAATACGAAGTTGTCCTTTTTGACCAATGATTAGGACTGACATTATTCAAAATTTGAAACACCATAATGTGAAGCTCTAAGGAGACAACCCTTATAAACTCTAAAATTCTAGGCAACCTCGAAATCAACAGGGATAGCGCAATTAAGGTACCTAAAAATGAGAGCATGAACCCCTGCTCTTGCATTAAAAAAGAATTATCTAATCACATGTTCACATTTATTGATTCTAAAACCCCAAACCTGCATGAAACTCATTTGTGGACAATCAATCATGTTAAGGCTTCCTAAGGCAAAATCCTGGGTATGAAACCAATGCCTAAAACCCTATAACCCTAAAAGCAACCCAGTGAAACCATATGTACATAGATAAGGCACCAAAAATTTGTTCCAAATGATTCCTTATGCACTTCAATTTAAACTAAACAACTAAAAGAATTTAAGATCAACACATACCTATAAATATTTCAACGATAAACATGTGAAAATGTCTCATTAAACACAAATCACAAAACACATACCTATAAAATATGCTATATATGATGGATTGTCCATAATTAAAAACACATATTGTTGTATTGTATTTTGGCGATTCAACAACAAACTAAACAAAATTAAAAAAAAAATAGTTAAAGTCACAGCGTCACGACAGGTTCGCTACAATGATTAAAAATGAGAAATACTTTCAACTCTATGGCTTGTGTTATATTATTTTTTAGCGCTCTAAATCATGTTGGCTCGTATAATAGAATAGATTGATAGAATAATGCTATGTAATTTCCCCAAATGGGATGATTTCATATAAAATGGATTTGTCCCTAAATTTTACAATTTTAAAAATGCAATCAACAAACCCTACTTTAAAAAATAAGCTCGAAAACCCTTGTCAAGTCCTAGAAACCCTATATGCCACAATAATAGAGTTTTATAGATGAATTCCAGCCAATAAATTGTCCCAAAATTAACCAAAAATTTATAGAAATAATAAAAAATTTAAATGCATGAAACAAGTACATTTATTTTCAAAATTTTGAAGCTCAAATGCCACTTTTGATGGCTGAAAAATCTGATTTAATTCCAAAAATATAACTGCTGTTCTAAAAAAAATTCCTCTTTAAACCCTTGTAAAAAATCACAAGTGCGCGAAAAATACCAAAAAAATACAACGAACCATTTTGGGCATAGAAATGGTAAAAAATGACTCTCCAAGCTAATCACCTCACTTACCAAGTGCAGAAAAATTAGTAAAAAAATAGGAGAGTGAAATCTTGCTTTTCACATGTGAAAAAATATTCAAACCCTATCAAAATAATTAAATAATAATTTAGAAAATTATCATTTAATTTTCTACTTCAAACCCTTCAAGAAACTCTTTCAATTCCTCACACCAACACGCAAAAATTTAGCAAATAAAATTTGAATATTTAATTTACATAAAATAGACCAAAAGAGGCCTCGAAACCCTTGATCCAAGCTTCCAAAGTGGTTCGCTCCACTTGTAAAAATAGGATAAATATTTAACAAGGTTAATATGCAAGAAATGAACCATGAAACCCTCACACAAACTTCACACAAACTCCTCAAAGAAAATCACCCCATTTTTAAGGTAAAAACAAGATCTCCTTAGCAAAGGTGGTGTCAAAAGACACATTTTTTTAGATTGATCAATATCAAGGCAACAAACTTCTATTGGACATACATCCCAATAGTTTCTTCAAGCATGAAGAACAAATTATCAAAATTTAGCATGTCTTCAATTGTGATCTTCACTTTGTATTTGTACTTTCCAAAGGTGGGCAAACCACCTTGGAGAGGTAAAATACCTCATAAGCCTCACTTACCATTTTTAGAATATATATATATATATATATATATTTCTTTGCTTTAGCTCCCAAGCCAACATTCTTTTTAATTTTACTTTAGACCTTTTTGAATTAATTAAATAACTTGCCTTAATAAATTAGTAATAAAATTACTTTTTGACAAATTAAATAATTAGTGTTGAGCATGGTCATTGATGTTAAGTTGTCATTGATGTCAAAGAGAGCATCAGATCATAGTACAGTAATGACAAAGTGATCAGATTGATGGTTTGAAGAGTGTTTGACTAGTTAAGTAATTAATGGATGATATTGATGGCACAAACATGTTGCAGAGACCTTATGGGATGTTATGAGTGCTTATGAAAGTGAACATAATTCATCAGAATAGTCATATGAATGTCTAGGCTCAAGTAATCATAGTGATAGATAAAACTGAGTGAGCATATTGATGACATCATATTTCACACGTGTGAAAGTTTCAAGAGTAGTTTGATACATGGATGAACTCTCCTATGAAAGGCGATCATGTAGTTCAAATTTCAGGTCATGAGATTGAACGTAGCAAAAGTTATTAAGGTGAAAAGTTGGCCTCTAAAACAGAGTTTACCAAGTTCCCATAGCCAAATTTATGATATCGAAGATCTATGGTGAGCATTTAATCGGATCACAGATCTAATGATGAGCTTTTATTTTGACCGAATAAGGATCCAATGGAGTGCATGATCTTGTCAGTAGTGATCTAACGATGAGCGTGAAAGTCAATATGTCAAAGGATTCTCAGAAGGCACATGCTAGTGACATGTGTCACAATCACAGAGTTTGAGTAGAAGATCTACGACGAGCGTGAAACATGTCAAATAAAGATCAATGATGAGTGTATGATCGTGCAGTTAGAGATCAATGGCATGCGTTAAGTCAATAAGTCAAAGGATGCTCAAATTGCACATAGAACTACCAAGTGGCACAAACACATTGACTGAATGGTACATGGTGTGTAGAAAACACGCAGAGCTGCCGAGTGGCATGATTACAAAAGCACAGATCTAAGATCAACAGTGAGCGATTGCAGATCAATGACCATACTCAATAATTTCTCCCTTTGTCATTGATCGCAAAACACCCTCATAATGACTTCATTTGAACTCCTTCATTCTGATCTTTCTCCCCCTTTGACATTAATGATAAAGGGTCTCTTCCTCAACATGCCAACAATCATTCCTCAACATAAAGTGTGTATTCAAATACTATTTTAAATGCTCATGATACTTACATACTTTCAAGCATATGAATCAATTGCTTCCCTTTTGACATGCACCAATATGAACTTAGAGTTCTCTGATCCTTGGAACTGACAAATTGCTCACAAAGCTTAGAAAGCTCCCCCTAACATCAAGCTCCATTTCATGTCATTTGTTCTTTGACATACACCAATCTGAACTTGGGCTTCTCTGATCCTTGGACCTATCTATCTATAGAACTCACAAGCTCTCTTTGCTCATGTATGAAGATTCAATACCTATTTTCACAATTATGATTAGGTTTGATCAAGTCATCGTATCAGCCTTCATAATTATTATCTTCTTGGTTGGCTATTAGACTTGTCTTAACCCTTAAGACTTCTAACATACCAAGACATAACTCAATACAATTCTCATAGATTGGCCATTACCTCATTAGCCTCAAACCACCATTAGGTCTGGGTGAGACCTAAAACAATTAGGCCTTCATACTCACATGTTACATGTCAGACTATTTGGACCACCCTCATCCTTCACCAATGCTTCGAACACATCAAACATGTTTCCAATAGCCCCTTGCTTACTCCCATATGGGTCCATGCCACCTGGAACACCAACACAACACGTGAACCTACCAAATAGGCCTCCTTGCTCTTTAGGTCTTCATACACAGGGTATTGTTGAGCATGGTCATTGATGTCAAAAAAGCATGAAATCATAGTGCATTAATGACAAAGTAATTAGATTGATGGTTTGGAGAGTGTTTGACTAGTTAAGTAATTAATAGATGATATTGATGGCACAAACATGTTGCAGAGACCCTATGGGATGTTATGAGTACTTAGAGTGCTTATGGAAGTGAACGAAATTCATCAAAATAGTCGTATAAATATTTAAGCTCAAGTAGTCATATTGACAAATAAAATTGAGTCAACAGATTGATGATGTCATATTTCACATGTGTGAAAGTTTTGGGATCAGTTTGGTATATGGATGGTTTCCCTTATGAAACATGATCCTATGGTTCAAATTTTAGGTTATGAGGTTGAGCTTAGCAAAATTTATTAAGGTGAAAATTTGGCCTCCAAGACAAAGTTTACCAAGTTCCCATACTTAGCCAAATTTGTGATATCGAAGATTTATGGTGAGCGTTTAATTGGATCACAAATATAATGATGAGTATTTATTTTGACTGGATAAGGATATAATAGAACACATGATCTTTTCATTAGTGATCCAACGGTGTGCATAAAATTCAATATGTCATAGGATGCTCAGAAGGCACGCGCTAGTGACATGTGTCACAATCACGGAGTTTGAGTAGCAAATTTACGACGAGCGTAAAACCTGTCAGATAAAGATAAATGACGAGCGTATGATCATGAAATTAGAGATCAAAAACACGTGTTAAGTCAAAAGATGCTCAGATTGCATGTAAAACTGTCAAGTGGTACAAGCGTATTGACTGAATGGTATAGGGTGTGTGGAAGGCACACAGAGTTGCCAAATGACACGATCGTGGAAGCACATATCTAAGATCAATAGTGAGCAATTACAGATTAAAAACCATGCTAATCCTGAGGAGATCAACGGATCATGTTTGTTCAAAGTTACTGGGGAGCACAAAATGATGTCAAAGTGTTTGATGTTTACCATTTACACAGTGACCGTTGGAATTTGACTATTCAAATTAACGAGGGAAAACCAATATGTAGTTTTTTAGCTATATCTTTTGATCCAGGATAAATTTCATGATGGTGTAAAAGGAAAAGTTGTAGAGGACTTCAAGGCACATCCAAATAATCTAATTAGAAGGTTTGAATTTTTGTACAGTCAAAATTATTGAGCTCCAAAGTTGACTGTGTGTTTGATCATATTTTGCAAGTGATCTGAGAAAGATAATTGAGTTGTTCTTGATCGCATTTTGATGTTTCAAGATGAACTAACTATCAGAGAGTGTTCTAGACTCCATGAAGACCATCTGTATGGATTTTAGATGTTTGACCAATCCATCTTCAGTGTGAACAATTGATTAGAAGTTGATTGTGTTTGATGAATGCACTAACAGATTGAGTGACCATGTTGTAAGAGTAAGTTGAAGGTGTTTTGAGCAGAGTTAATGAAGAAAATAAGTATGGAGATGTTCTATAAGTATCTAAGGCTTATGATAAGGCATTGGTTGCCATAGTTTGCCCTTGATCAGTTATGGAGAGTCAAAATAGCTTGATTATATTTTGACTATGTATGACTAGTCTGAGTGGTCATTCTGAGAGAGTTGAATTGAGTGCTTAGAACCTGTGTTGAAGTGTCTAAATCACATGGAGGTGTAGTAGAGGTCCTGAAGGTTTCACCTATATGATCTAATCATATGGATATGTGAAATATTTGAGTAGTTGCTTCAGAAGTTTGAGACTGTGTTTTCTATGTATGAAGACCTAAAGAACAAGGAGACCTGTTTGGTAGCCTCAAGTGTTGTGTTGGTGTTCCAGGTGGCATGGACCCATATGGGAGTAAGCAAGGGACTATTGGAAACAAGTTTGATGTGTTCAAATCAATGGTAAAGGATGAAGGTGGTCTAAGTAGTCTCACATGTAACATGTGAGTATGAAGGCGTAATTGTTTTAGGTCTCACCAAGACCTAATGGTGGTTTGAGGCTAATGAGGTAATGGCCGACCTATGAGAATTGTATTGAGCTATGTCTTGGTGTGTTAGAAGTATTAAAGGTTAAGGAAAATATAATGGCCGACCAAGAAGATAATAATCATGAAGGCTCTATAAAAGATGAAATCAAAGGTGATGGTTTCTAATGTTGAAGAGAAAGAAGAGTATAGAGTTGAGAGGCGAAGGACAGGGGAGATTGAGGGTGCCTAGTGGATGGACTGAAGAGCAGATCATGTTGAGAATTGTGTACGACCTATAGGTCATAATTCTGATATCAAATCAGAGTTGTTGCAGGTTTGTTAACTGAAAATGAGCGAAGAGGTCTAGGTTGATCCAAAAGGCTATTTTAGATGTTTTGAGTGTGAGTGAAGGATAGGGGATGTTTATGTGAGATTGGAAGATGAATTAAGAGGCAGATTAAAGTGTGGACTGTGTGTATGACCTCATGGTCATGTCTCTAATTTTATGAAGGTATACTTGCAGGTTTGTTGGTTGTGTATGAGCGAAGGAGTGTAGAGTGATCCAAAAGGTGGTTTTGGATGTATTAAGAGGGTGTGAAGGCTAGAGAGAGTGTGTAGAGTTGAAGAGAGTTAATGTACATTGTATCTCCATTAAATTGGCATACAATCAATGATTAAGAGATGTTCATTTCATAGGTGTTATTGTGGATGCTCAACATTTAGAGGGTTGGTTTCTCCTTACAAGGTGAAACTTGCAAAAATCTAGTTGTGTGGGTGCTCAGCTATATAAAGGTAGGTGTTCCTTATGAAGTGGATGCTTCACTAAAGATCTCATGTTTGTGATCATCTTATAGGACAAGTAGTCCATGTGTTTGCAGGCTTGAGAGTGAGTTTTATTCTCCAAGAGGATTTTTCACATAGATCTTGTGTTGTGTGTGTGATCTTGCGTTATTTATTGTTCATTGCTATGAATGACTTGTATATTCTATGAATGCTTGTGGTAATTGATTAAGAGTTTGAAACGATTGAAATTAAAGTTGAAATATCTTGCTTCACTGATTAGTCCCCTCCTCTTAGTGATTGTACCTTTAACAATTAGGTCATCACTTAAATAATTAATTAAATTTCTCTAATAACTAAAATGATAAAAATCACTTTTCAAGCAATTTCTTTATTATAAAGCCCCTTAGAATAATCATTAAAATTATCTTAATTTTCCAAATGGTTAAAACCACTTTTCTGGTAATTCGAATAATTATCCAAGAGAGTTCTAATTTAATAATTAATTAATTACCTTATATTTTTGAATGACTAAAATCATTATTCAAGTAATTTTATTAATTATTAAAATTATATGAAAAATAAACATCACAGTCCTCCTTTCCCAAATTTATTTGTCCTCAAGCAAATACAAGCTCATATGCCCAATTACCATGTCCAAATGGTAAAACTTGTTGTAGTGCTCAAAAAGCCTTACTCATGTACCTGTTAAGTGGAATAACTTTTTCAAAAAAGAAGTGTGACATACCCCAAATGGACACTGAATGTCATGTCATCTTGCCAACACATCCCATAATGTAAAAAAAATCTATCCTTACTTTCCAAGAAGTGGCAGCCCTTAACGGAGCCATGAACTTGTTGTACCTATAATTTGGGGGTTGCCTCCAAGTGCTAGATGTGTCCTCATAGCCTTCCAAAGGCTCCATATGTTCTCAACCAAACACCCCTTTCAATACCAAGTGGTGGATGAGGAAGCTCCTTTCCCTTATACCTCCCAAATGGGTGAGACCCAAAGTGGTTATGTAAATCACAAGTGAACCAAACCACCTTGCTACCCTGTATACAAAAATTTATTCATGTGTTGGTCCATGTCCCACAAAATATGCAAAGAAAAATCAGAATTGTAGCGTCTATAAGAAAAGGCCTCCAAGACACATTCACCACCATGTATGGACATCCAAGTGTGGAATTTGCACCCAACAAAAGGCTACCCCATTTTACTTACTTCCAACATGCATATGATTCTCTTCATACTTCTCAAAAACTCTCTAACATTCTCATAAGTTTGTACCTTCTCAGTGACGAGGTTCCTTATGTCACCTTCATATGATGCCAATAATATTACATTTCCAAAATCTTCTGTAAACTGTTTTGTATGAAATAAATCAGTTTTCCTTTCATGTTGACATGGTTGTATATGCAAATAAACTTCTAATTTTTCAGGTGGGCAAATCTAGAATTGATTGTACATATATCTCTCATGTCCTAAGAGCTGGAATGCATCATAAAACTCAAAATTTTCCCTTCTAAAATAAGGTTGAATTTTCTTTTGTACACCTAATTTTTTTGAGTAATAAATTTCAGAACTTGTACATACCTTTACTCTTCCTACCAAGTGCTGGAAAGTGCCACAAGGATCAAATTTCTTCCTTTCAAATCCACTGCTATGCGTGACTAAATAGATATCAGAGGGATGCTTAAACTGAATCTGAATATATTGTTGTTCTGTGTCCTTATACTTCCCCTTTTTTCTATGCAAACCGTGACCCCGATCATTGAATTTTTTTAGAATTTATGGATAGCTGAAAGTAATAACAAAATCAGAGCTATTGCCCTGTGAAAGAGCTATAATAGTGACATAAAAACTGAGTTTTCTTATTGTATCAAATCATAATTACACCTAGCAACATATTCCCTTGTCACAAGTGTTAGAATGCTCCCTAAATCAGATTTCTTATGCATGATAGGTGGCTGCCATAGGTTGCTCAACTTAGAATTTTTGGAAATAAAATTTCCATACATTTCAACAACTTTTGACCTCTTAGTTGGTTGCCATGTACCAATTATGCTTCTCTATGGGGTTCCAAGGCCCAAAAGGTTGCCAATAATTTTTTGTATTTTTGTAAAGGTAGAAAACAAATTTTCCTTCACCAATTCATTTTGTACAAAGCTGCTCATGATTTGGGCCTTTGCCCACTCTAGGGTAGTCTTCAAGTCTTCATCCATGTTTTCATCTTCAACTCCTCCAATTGGTAGCCCATGTATGAGAACCAACCTACTCCTTACATTGCCCATTGCAAGAGATCTCCCAAATAAACCTACACATGAAACAAACAAATTAGGGAAATCATTGGTGTTTAATAACACCTCTTTGATCCACTTGTCAAGTTTTAGGATCCTTTCTTGATGTCTTGATCCTACCTTCATATCCATTACACACAATGGATTACCTTTTACATTCCAGAATAAGTTGGAATATTGATCTTTTCCCATATCTATTTTGATTGTATGCAAGTCCATCATAGTGTTCTCTTCCTTCAAGTATTCTCTCATCTCCTTGTGTATTGATCTATCAAGAAGCCCCTTTGTGCCATCCAACCTTGTCAAGGCTTGCACTCCTTTCTTATTTGTGATTATGAATTGTTCCTTCCAAGCTCTTTCGTCAAATCTAGAGTCATGCAACAAATCTGAACAATTATTAGATACCAAACAAAAATCATCATTTAACTCATACCTTTCTATGAATATCTCAGTTTCTTTGACTTCTTCAAAATCATCTTTTTGAATCCCAAAGTTTGGGGTACTTCGCTGTCCCAAAGTGTCATCTTTTTGTAGCTCATCTTCCTCCTTCAAATCTGATTTTTTTTGTTTCATTGGCCTCTTCATAGGAACCCTCATGAAGAGCTGTCCCTTCATTCTTTTCCTCTACATGTTCCACTAACAAATAAGGCCTCAATTTTCCTTACAATCAATTGCAACTTTTTCAAACAACATTTTTGCAATTGAATTTTTTTCCTTTTATATCCCCAAACTTATCAATAAGATAGATAATAATGGCTTGCAAAGATCCTCACTCTCATTGAGTGTCAAGGTTAAGATTATTTGCATAGAAGCTACAACATTTTTGGGCAAATTCTTACAAACAATTGCAAAAAAATGTTGAAACATTTTAACAATAAGTTCATCACATTCCATATCTAACATCAAAATACATTACCTAGTTGAAGCCATAGTTTATAGGATGTTGACCCTCTTAGCAAAAGAAGAACTTGTGATGTCACTAAGACCTTCAAAATTTTTCATCATCAACATATATATTTTCTCCATGATGTTATCACTGTATCGTTGTTTCGGTGTTGTTATCCTTGTGATTTCACTAATACAAGTGATAACTACAAGTCTTACATCCGAATTTGGATGTTTCAAAAACTTGGGTCTAGCCAAGTAAACCACCAAAGGATTTATTGCCCAAAACATAGACTTAGAATCTTATTGTCTCATCATAGACAAACAGTTTGTTGCTTCCTTCAAAAATATTGAGCAAAACATTTTTTAAATGATGTGGATGCTCAAACTTTTTTCTCAATCTACGAATCTTTGTTCTTAATTCACCTTCACTCATTAACTCCATGATTTATAGATTATGCATCCAAATTTGTAAACACAAACCCTCACATTCTGGACAAAATCAGAGCTCTGATACCAGTATAATGTTCCCAAATGGGATGATTTCATAGAAAATAGATTTATCCCTAAATTCCATAATTCTGAAAATGCAATTAGTAAACCTTAGTTTGTAAAATAAGCTCAAAAACCCTTGTCAAGCCTTAGAAACCCTACACACCACAATAGTAAGGTTTATAGATGAATTCTAACCAATAACTTGTCCCAAAATTAACTAAAAATTTGTAAAAATAATAAAAAATTTAGATATACGAAACAAGTACCTTTTTTGCCAAAAATTTGAAGCTCAAATGCCACTTTTGATGGCTAAAAATTCTGATTTAATTCCAAAAATACAACTATTGTTCTGAAATTTTTTCCTCTGTAAACCTTTGCCAAAAATCACCAGTGCTCGAAAAATACAACAAATCTTTTTGGGCATAAAAATGACAAAAAATGAGTCCAAGCCAATTGCTCCATTTGTCAAGTGCAGGAAAATTAACAGAAAAATAGGAGAGTGAAATCTTGCCTTCCGTCAGTGAAAAAATCTTCAAACCCTGTCAAAATAATTCTAAAAATTATCAATTATTTTTTTATTTCAAACGCTTCACGAAACTCTTCCAATTCTTTACACCAACAAGTAAAAAATTAGTAAATAAAATCAGAATATTCAATTTGTATAAAATAGACCAAAATAGACCTCCAAACCCTTAATCTAAGCTTCGAAGGTGGTTCGTTCCACTTGCCAATATAGGGTAAATATTTAACAAGGTTAACATGCAAGAAATGAACTACGAAACCCTCACAAAACTTCACACAAACTCTTAAAAGCAAATTGCACCACTTCTACGGCAAGAACAAGATCTCCTTAGCAAAGGTGGTGTCAAAAGACACATTTTTTTAGATTGATCAACACCAAGGCAACAAACTTCTATTGGACATACATCTCAATAGTTTCTTCAAATATGAAGAACAAATTATTAAAATTCAGCATGTCTTCAATTGTGATCTTCACCTTGTATTTGTACCTTCCAAAGAGGGACGAACCACTTTGCGGAGGTAAAATACCTTATAAGCCTCACTTGACTTTTTTAGATTTTTTTTCTTTGCTTTAGCTCCCAAGCCGACATTCCTTTTAATTTTACTTTAGGCCTTTATGAATTAATTAAATAACTTGCCTTAATAAATTAGTAATTAAATTTACTTTTTGGCAAATTCAATAATTAGGTCCTCAAATAATTAATTAGATTGCTCTAATAATTAAAGTGATAAAAATTATTTTTCAAGAAATTTATTAATTAAAGAGTCCCTGAGAATAATCATTAAAATTACCTTAATTTTTCAAATAGTTAAAAATACTTTTTTGATAATTCGAATAATTATCCTAGATAGTTCTATTTTAATAATTAATTAATTACCTTATATTTTCAAATGACTAAAATCACTATTTAGACAATTTTATTAATTATTAAAATTATGTGAAAAAGGGACATCACATGCTCGCAACATTTCATTTCATTTATTTATTTATTCTCTCTACATCATTTGATTCATTTTCCTGTTACTTTAGGTTATTAGTTATTAAAAAAAGTTGTTCAGTCTTGCACCGACTTTTCTCAGAAGTCTTTAGTTGAAAATTTTACTACTAAGATCTATCTCACATACGGATTTGTTGTGCAAGTAGCAACAAAAGCATTTCACCCTCATAGTGACAAAATCTAAACCCATAATTAAAAAAGAATTTGTCTTCAAACACTATAGCTTTATACAAAGGGATAAGTCTCAAAGTGGACAACATTCCCACTTTGAGCCTGTTGTCAAAAGCTTTGAGTACACATGCTTATAAATCAGACTTCCATCCCCCAAATATGAATACAATCATTTATAAAGATACTAAAAACTCAAATCATTCTTACTTTGTTGTTGGATTTGCCCCATAGATAAGTCAGTAGTCAATGTAAAGTTCAGAACCTTGAAGTAATTTATATTTATGCCATTGTAGGGACACTGAATCTTGTATATTGATCCAAACAATCAAAGCCCTCAACTCGAACAACAAGAATAAACCCAAATGATGGTCTAACATGGGACTTGGGCTTTGAAAGAGGATAAGGTGAGGTTGGTCCTCTCTGATGAATGAAGATCCTCAAATTAAAACAACCAAGAACAATTAACAAAATCCTTCAAATCACCAAAAAAAAACCAAAACCCTAAAAAACACATAAATAAAAAATTAAAGGCTTCGATCTTTTCAAAAAGCAAGAAATTTTAAGGCATAATAAACTTACCTAAAACTAAGAAGATCAACAGATAAAATTAGATGCCATTTCCTCATGGCCGATTGATCACTTTTTTCAAACAAATCAACACCCAAAAGGGAATTTTCTCGCACAAAATGAAAATGGGTGTCAATTCATTTTGCCAAAATCTTTTGTTGAATATGTGGCAAGCAAACTGCACTGCACTGTGCAATTTATAGTCAAAATCTGTTTGCACTAGGAATGGCCTTATCCATGCCTCTTGCCAGGGGTTATGTCAATTTGAGTAGGTGGCAGATGGCATGTCTAAAACCATTCTTTTCAACTCCATCACCTCTGCTACACGTATAGCCACCGCCCTGTGTTAGTGCGCAAAATTGCACTAAGCAATTGTACCTTTAATGATGTATTTTGTGCCATGAATATCCCCTACAAGTTTGGTGTCTTGGTGTGTTTTCTGTCTCAAGATATAAGCTTTCAAAAAAGATCGAGCAGTCTGAGACGTGAAAGGGGAAGTCAAATTAAAGCTAACAGAAATAGCCATTTGGATTCAAAAAATAAAAGTGATCCATCGGGCTACCAAGTGTCAAAAACTACATTCAATCGTGCAGAGCAACAATCAACAACACAAAGTCAATAGGTCAAACCCTGAAATTGAATGTAGCACTGCCAAGTGTCGAAGCCTCACTCGATCAGATTCTGATCAAAGATTGATGTTGAAGACTCGAGTCAATAAGTCAAGATAGATCAACAACGTGCGTCCAATCTTGTAAATAGAGATATAATAACATGCACAAATCCAAGTGTCGAAAAAGGATCTTGAGATTGAACGTGATAGTGCCAAGTGTCACAAAGGCAAAGGATTGACAGCAGATAAATGACCCACGTTTGATCGCATGAACTGATAGCAGATCAACGGTGAACGTTTGATCAGTCAAATCAAATATCGACGGTGTGCATTCAACCATGTAGATGGGGATCAACGATGCAAACCAAAGTCAACAAGTCAATGGGCCTAAATTACATGCGAGACCATCGTGTGTCCCAAACATAACCCGAGCATCTTTTGAGGTGCCATGTGCTTCTTTCGGATGCACTTTAGATTAACGTGGAAGTTTCCGATCTGTTAGATCCAAGACTCGCAAGAGCCTTCCGAGATCAACACATGGAAGCACCCAAACCGTTCGATCTAAGACTCGATGGTGTACAAATATACAAAGGCCCTTTCGAGAGCGACGCGTGTCCCTCCAAAGGACATCTGTCATGCCCACGCTATATCTATCTTACAATCTAAAGGACTCCTCTGAGGACCCGCGAGATGATGACATGCGTCACCCCTTCAGAGTTGCACCTGAGATTGACAGATTGCCTTTGAGAATGACATGTGGCTCCCTTTGAGCCACACGATTAATACAAAGTTGTCAACATTTGTCAATAAAATTCCCAAAAGCAATCAAAAGGCAATGTGTGTCCAAGCAAGATTGCGATGGCTCGCAAAAGAGATGCATGTCCAAGTAGGGTCCTCGCTATTTGTGAGAGTGACAAGTGGCACTCCCATGACTAACCAAATTATAGGGCCTTGCCTCTGAGCTCACCACGAATCAAAAGGTGTCGCATGGCAGGAAAAATATGCATCATCCACATATAGCCACATCCAGAGTCCTTGAGACCAATCATAAAGTGACACATGTTTGGATTTGAGCCAATTAAGCAACTTAGGCACATTTAAGTCCTGTGAATGCCTAGTTGGATTCAATGTGGCATGCAACATGTCAAGAGATGGAAATATTTAGCTTTAAAGCTAAAATTGATGGCTCTTTTATGGACGAACAAGAATTCAAAGCATAGAAGTCTTCATTGCAAGGTTCTAGCTATGCAAGCAAGTGGTCAAAGAGCACCTTCAAGCAGTTGCAGCGAGAAGGAAGCGAACTTTCCATGTAGAAACGATCCAAAAGGGAGCAACGAAGTTTCAAATAAAAATAGAGGCCATGTCAATATTTCTATCCATTCCAAAATGTATACCCTGTCCAAGTGAAAGTTAAAAAATTTCAAGGCGCAAGCTTTTAAATATAAAAAATCCACACTAATCCACATGGATGATCGAACGACGAGGCCAAGATTTCAAACACTGGAGTATTCCAATGCAATCATCACAGAGTAATGGGCTTTCTTTGACATGCACAAGAGGAAGGCCAGCGGCCCAAAAGTTTCCAATTTCGCAAATGATTAACATGAGAGCATGGCTAAGCAATTACATATAAAGACAAGGAGTTTGTTTTTCTCTCAAGTGAATATTCCCCCTCGAGCCCAAGTGCAGCGCATTTCCAACCAAGATCAGGGGTTTGCTTGAAATCTTCATTATTACAAGAATAGGCAGTTACCAGAATGATTTTTTTACAAGGCATGAGCTTCTAGGCGTGATCAAAGGCATCTCCAAGCAGTTATATAAGAGACAAATGGTTTGTTTGGCCTTCACCATGAATATTCTCTTTCCACCTCAAGCAAAAGGTATTTCCAGCCAAGAAATCAAAGTTTTGTTGTAAACATTCATCATTCCTTGTAGAGGCAGTTAGAGCAATGATTATTCATGCAAATGGGTGAAGATTCCAAGCATGGCAAAGGGAATATTCCATTTGGGAGCATTTTGGTGGGACTTTGGGGTGTTAACCGCACTTTCGCAATTTTGCAAAAGGCAACCCCCCTTCCCGGATTGCAAATGAGTGTAAAAAATGTATAAATAGAGGGTTTCTCCTCTATTCTAGGTTGTTGGTTGTTCATTTTCTCTAAGTCTAGGTTCTACAAAAAATTTTGAGATCAATTGTCGTGTGCATGTATTGTCTCCCTTGCTAAGGTAGTTGCAGTTGTACATCTATTAGCAAGCTTTGAGAGCATGTTTATCTCCCTTATCAAAACAACAAACTCACCATGCTTGTCCCCATGGCAAGATTCTGAAACATTGATGAGTATAAGATTTTCTTGCAAAGTTAATGAAAAATATATATTTCTTACTATTTCCTTTTGATGAAGTGCAAGAATATGTTTTGAAAATATTGTTGATTGGATATTTGGTTCAATGTTCATTACTGGTTATCATTTTGGGCATAACTTTAAATTATAAATCCTTTTTTGCATTATTTTAGAATATTTTGTTGAATAACTTGTTAGGGCACCTTAAGTTTATGGATTAAATGGGAGAAAGTATACAAGATTCTAATTTCAGTGTATGTTCTAGTCTTTCAAGGATCATTTGGATATTTGCATTTTATTGACACCGATAGCTGCAAATTACTCATGGTAGTTCCCATTAGCTAGCATTTGAGTTTTTCTACATCTTTGCAAAGGATAATGTCATGAATACTACAATATACCCTATGGTTTGAAAGCCATCAACACACACCCTCTTTTTATAACTATCAAACTGTCCTACCCTGCAAATAATACCTCTTGTTGCATATATATTAAGTGCTATTTGCCTTGGAGATGCATCGATGTTGCATATATAAAATGTGTCTGTATATTGCTCTTTGAAGCTTAACATTGCAATTTTCCATTCAACCAATGTTATTGAAAAATTATTTTGAAATGAAGTTTGCAAGCACTTTCCCATCTGTCTTTAGTGGCTTGTGTCTGGCCTAGAGCATTTGCTCATTCCATATGACAACTCTTACTGAGTGGAGTGAACAAGTTTGGTTGTGTTTTGGTCAAATTTATGTTTGCTTATGTCATAATCCCCATGGAGGTTGAATTACAGAAGCACTCTATGTGAGCAAGCTACCCCTTAGGTCCTTTCACCTTGGTTTACACAGAGCCAAAGGTAGCAAGGAGCTGACCATACCTTTTGTCGCTGTCTCTCGCTCATTTTTTTCATTCTGTTCATTCTTGATGCCAAACCTTCCCTCGGATATAACGACATACTAGCAGGGTTTTTATCTTTGTTTGTCATTTTCTTGAAGTGTGCAACACCGAGCAAAAGAGGTGTACAACTGGGAACCAACAATAGTCTAGCACCATTGCCGGGGACTAAATTGAAATCCTTGTTACTTGTGTTGCCAGGGACTCTTGCAGAGAGATGTAAGTATTTCATGTTGTGAAATTCTCTGTTGTTATTTGTTACATTTGGACTATATTGGCCATCAACGCCGCAACACTCCACTAGGGACGTGTTAGGGATTGAGAGATTTGACAATTTGACTTTTGCTGCGTTTATTGCAAAAAGATGTTAATGCATGTTGAAAGGTGTTTTTTCCTTTTTGAACATAATTCTGAAAATTTCAATGTTTTTGTGCTATTATCTCATCATTAAATTCAACAAAATATGTTTTCAGTGTGTATCATAAATAGTCTATTAACTGTTATATTCTAGAATTTTGATTCTAGTGGCGATTCCAAATTTATTATCTAGTTTCAAGAAAGATTAGTGCCTATTTTGAATATATTTGTTATGTTTAAGCTCTGAGTATTTTCTTGTTTGCAAAACTGGAAGGATTGAGATCATCCTTCAAAGGTGACTCGTCCAAACAACTTATCTCACCCTTAAGTATTCATCAAAGAAGAGGAAGACAAGTTTGGAGGTTTATTGAAAGGCAAAGTTCAATTGCTAAAGACTCTCTAGAATACCAAGATTTTGATAATCTTAAAATTTTTGTTGAACTTCCCATTGTTGAGGACTTTCATAGCTCTCTTAGTCATTCTGAGACTCATAGTCCTATTTACTATCCAGCTCCTTCTCAACCAGCGAAATCCCCTCCTAAGTTTGATCCACCAAGTCCACCTCATTCACCCCCTCACATCCCTTTTCCAGGTGTTCTTAAACCTCCAATTGAACCAATCATGAAGCATAGGGACCAAGATGAGAACGAACATCCTACATTTTGGATTCCTAGATTCAGGGCTATTAATTTTGATGAAATAGAGGGTACCCCAATGAAGTTCCAAACGAAGTAAGGAAGTGCCTCCCTAAGTTTCAAGGGAATAATGCAGTGCTTGGTCATCAACATTTGAGAGATTTTCACAATATCATTGAAGATTATGAGTTTGAGCAAGAAGATGTGTGCATTAAGTTGTTTGTGCACACTAAAAGAAGATGCTTGTGAATGGTTCAATTCCCTTCCTCGTGGATGCATTGATTCTTGGGAAGAGATGAAGAATGTTTTCAGAATTCAGTATGGTGATAGAATTGATCCAAAATTCCTTTCGACTGAATTTGAAAACATCAAGAACCCCAATGAGTGTGTGCAGGGCTTCAATACACAATTCAACAAAGCTATGATGCGACTGCCCGAGAACATAAGACTTAGTGATACAACTTGCCTAATTAAATATTGTGATGCATTTGATAAGAAGGTTGCGTACTTCTTGAGGGACAAGGCTCCCACGAACCTATGGTTGACATTCAATATGGCCATACAAATTGAAAACAACATAAACGCTGTGGGAAAGCCCATGAACAAGCGGGCTAATGTAGTTGGTTATTCCAGAAAAGACACAATCCACTAAGAATGCCAACCTTAAGGAGACTATTAAGACTTTGGCCTCTGTTGTCAAAGAAATGTCCTACAAGTTGGCTAGAGTTGAAAAAGGGATCCCTCATGGGTCTACCAGTGAAGAGAGGGCTCCAAATCTGAATCAAGCATAAGGAAGGCTTGCTTTCCACAATCGAGACAATGATAGAGGGAAGAGGCCCACACGTGATGAAAGAACATACATAAATCAGAATAGAGGGGTTGGAAAGGAAGTGTCTGATCCATTAGACGCCAAAGTAAATGTGGTGAATTGTGATTTAGACATTGATTGGTGTGACAAGTGCTTCCTTCCCCATCTCCCATGTGATATTGTTGAACCGATCGACGAAGATGCGGATAAACCTGAGTCTATGTTTGATGATGATGAGATTTTGATGTTCAATTGTCAAAGTCCCCAAAGTAGGATGTCTGCCTCCATGGAATTGATGAGTGTTGCTACTGTTGATCAGTTTTGGAGTGCAGTATAAAAGGTATGTGTCCCAACTTGCAAATTTGTTTATGATGTTAATATGACACAAGTATATAAGTTACCCATTCATGATTTTGAATTTTTGAGATCAATGATGATTAAGAAATATGATGGGGGAATCCCTTCAGTTGAGGACATGCAACTGCTAGTTAATGCAATAGTTGCCCAAGAGAAGGATTACTACTTGAGAAATAGGCAACTAGGTGTTGCTCCTCAAAACACTACCCCTGCAAATCCAAGGGTAGGGGATGCAAGTAAGGAAGTAAAGAAAACTACAACATTTTCAAATGCTTCCAAACCATTACCCATTTCCCAAGTTGCTAAGCCTAGAGGCGCTCACGCCAAGAATAAAGTACCTTTGCTATCTAGTATTCCTAATGGTCTGAATGATGTTAAAACAAATCTGCCCTTGAAGACTACTGTTAAAAATGCTAATGCATCCGAACCTATTCTACTTCAGACTTTAAGTGGTTTCATCCCAGCTGAAGGTGTTGTTACCCTTCCACCTAATACGCCTCTTCCTCAGTATAGTGTGAGTGATATCGTCAGGTGTTGAGCCAATTGAAAATCACCGTGACACTTGTTGAGTTATTGCGAATACCTAAGCATAGGAAGAGGGCATTCGAGAATTTGAAATTTGGTGAGAAATCTGCTATAAATGAAATTGATTTACCCCAAACACCCTCGGAAGAAGATGAAAAATTAGAAGAATTTGTCGAACCTGCTCTTGAAGTCTATTTGGGGACTGCACTTGTAAAAAGTCCGCTGAATATGGACCCGTTTTATACAACCTTGTTGATCAAAGGTTTAATTTTTCACAACTGCATGTTTGATTCTGGAGCTTCTTGCAAAGTGATGCATCTGGGTGTCCTTAATGAGCTCGGAGTTAAGATCACAAATGCTTTTGACAAGTGTTATGCCATGGACTCACGAGAGGTACCAGTTGTTGGGCAAGTCAAGGGGCTGGTAGTACAGTTGGCAATGCATCCAAGTAAGTATTTGAATATGGATGTGGTAGTTGTAGACTACCCGTCTAAGTGGGGATGTTGCTATCCCATACATGGGCTACTAGCATGGGTGGAAGTGTACAAATGGACCTTTCTTACACCACCATTATGTTGGGGGGTAAGATGGTCAAACTTTATAGAGAGCCGAAGATGCTACATGTCATTGAAGATCTGAAATGTGCTCTCAATGAAGTGTTGTACACGAATGTTGAACTTGGTAACTTTGTTGGGAATATTGAACGTTGTTGAACAGTGTGTTGTTCTTGATGTTGAACTGGAAAAAAAAAGTGCGGTTTGGAAGATGTGTTTTGACGGGGCTAGCTCCAAGCTTGGAAATGGAGCTGGGGTTGTCTTCTATGCCCCTAATGGTAAGTGTTTTTAGTTTTATTTTTAACTGTCCTTTGAGTGCATGAACAATACGGCTGAGTATGAGGCACTCCTACTTAGTTTATGGATTGCCAGTGAACATGAAATTAAAAGCTTGATTGTAAAGGGTGATTCAGAGCTAGTGGTTAAGCATGTCAGAAATGTTTATGCCACCAAAAATAAAAGGTTGAAACAATATAGGAATGTTGTATGGGATTTGTTAGAATTCTTTGACGCATTCAATATTTGCTATCATGATAGAAGTTTCAATGAAGAAGTTGATAGACTTGCAGGGTTAGGTGCTCAGTTTGAAATTGAAAATATGAACCCACACTATTAGTATCAAGTGGAAGTGTTTGTTAGGCCTTCAGTCCCAGACAATATTCATCATTGGCAGGTGTTTGATGATGATGAACAAATTAACAGGTTTCTAAATTGTGAAGCTTAATTTTATGATCAACTGATACACTTGGAATCCATGGTTTAGACCTATGATGGAAAAAAAACCTTGTTTGGGAAGGACATTAATCAATTGAAAACACTCTCCCTAAAGGATTGTTAAGTTTAGAAGCATCTTTTGATGGAGCGGATAGAGTTAAAATTAGAGACTCGTTTATCTCAAAAGATGTAATTGAGTGTAATTTGGGTTCTCATGAGAATCCAAGAAAAGTTTGGTTGGGTATTTACCTAAGTGCAGTTGACAAACAGTTTACATGCAACTGCTAAAAAAGTGCCACGATCATTTAGCATGGTCTTATTCTCAATTGAAAGCATATAGAAAAGACTTGTTTCAACATGTCATCCCATTGCAGCCTTATAGCAAGCTTTTTAGCAAAAGCAAAGACCTATTTACCCCATCTTGGCCATCAAGATGCGGGATGAGTTAAAGAAGCTAAGGGATGGTGGAATTATTTAGCCCATCAGATATTCGTCACGGGTGGCAAACTTAGTCACCGTATAAAAGAAAAATGGTGACATCCACTTGTATGTGGATTTTCAAAATTTGAACAAAGCTTCTTTGAAAGATAATTATCCCTTGCCTAATATGGGTAATTTGTTGCAAAGTGTTATTGGATCAAAGATGTTCACATTAGACGATTTTTCAGGGTATAACCAACTTGTGGTGAAGGAATCCTAGAGACCCAAGACCGCATTTACAACGCCTTGGGTCACATATGTTTATATGAGGATGTCTTTTGGGTTAATGAATGTCGGTGCAATGTTTCAACGAGCTATGGACGTTGCTTTTGCAGGGGTAATTAACAAGTTCATAGCTGTGTATCAGGATGATATTACTATGTAATCCAAGACTAGGAAAGAACATTTGGAGCATCTAGAGAAAATGTTCATTAGATGCATGGGGTTCAACATTTCGCTTAATACAAAGAAGTGCCACTTCAGAGTGCAAAAGGCTAAGTTGTTGGGACATATGGTGTCCAAAGATGGTGTCATGATTGACCCCGAGAGGGTAGAAGCCATTGGCAAAGCGCCTATTCCACAATCCAAGAAGGGAATTCAATTTTTCTTTGGACAAATCAATTTCGTAAGGAGGTTTGTGTCTAACTTTGTAGATATCACTTTGCCTATTACTTCCATGTTGAAGGACAAGACCATCAAGTGGGAAGAAAAGGTCGTGCAAGCATTCAATGACATCAAAGGAGTTTTAAAGTTTGCCCCTATTTTGGCCAACCCTGATTACACTAAGCCATTTCAGATATTCTCTTTTGCATCATATAATACTGTAGCTATTATCTTGTTGCAAAAGAATGAAGGTCATGAGTAGCCTATAAGCTATGCAATGCTCTGAACTAAATTACATCATTATGAGAAAACAAGTTTTCGCTCTTTTGAAGGCTATTAAAATGTTCAGGGCTTATATTCTGAGTTCAAAAATTGTTGTTTATGTCTTGCATACCATGGTGAAGGACATCTTGACTCAGATTGAAGCATCAAGCAAGAAATGCAGGGGGATTAACAAGTTGCAAGAGTATGACATGGATATCCAAACCACCAAGTTGGTGAGAGGGATGGGTCTAGCCAAGCTCATCGTTGAGACCAATAAGCAAGTTATTGATGTAAACACTTCCATTTTTAATGTTGATGACTCTTTGGATAGAATTAGTATCTCTCCATGGTATAAAGACATTGTTTACTATTTGCAAAATATGAATTGTCCCCCTGACTTGGATAAAAACCAAAGGAGAACTCTCAAACTTGTTTCTCATAAATATCTCTTAACTGAAAGTGGACTAGCATGGATGAATCTGAATGGGGTTCTCTTAAGATGCCTAGTAGAAGAACAAACTACTGCCCTGATTGAAGACTTCCATAGTGGAGTATGTGGTGGCCATTTTGCACCTAAAGTCACAACTCATAAAAATCTGAGCGCTGGTTATTGGTGGCCATCACTATTCAATGATGTTGCTTAGAAAGCTAAAAAGTGTGAGAAATGTCAACATTTTGATAGGAGGTCGAAAGCTTCTGGTTCAATTTCTTTCCAACCTATGACGATGAAGGGCCCATTTATAAAATAGGGAATGGATTTCATTGGATAAATCACTTATTCATCAAGTGCTGGACATAGATGGATATTCGTTGCAACTGACTACTTCATGAAATGGGTTAAGGCGGTCCCTATAAAGAAGGCTACACACCAAGTGGTTATGGACTTTTTGTTGAATCAGATTATTTGTAGATTTGGTGTGCATGTTAAGATAATTGTTGATAATGCTATGAGTTTCAGATCTAAACCTTTGGTGGCATTATGCAAAGAGTATGGGATCGACTTAGCTTATGCTTCCAATTATAACCCTCGGGGGAATAGGCAAACAGAATCCAGTAACAAGAACTTGCTCAAGATTATTAAACGAACTTTGGAAGCAAACAAGAAGTGGGGTGAACAACGAAAGTTTGCTTTGTGGACTGATAGGATCACGCCTACGAGAGCTACAGGAAAAAACCCTTTTGAGCTTGTTTATGGAGCTCAAGTAGTTTTACTTATGAATTTGCAGTTGTCAACATAATAGTTCATGTAACTAGAAGTCAATGAGCAGATCAACCACTATGAAAGCAGGATGAACCAGATTGTTGAGCTTGATAAAATTCGAAGACAAGCTCATGAAAGACACTTCAAGTTCAAGGAAAGACTCAAGAAAATATTCGACAGGAAGGTCACTCTAAGAACTTTTAAGGTCAGTGATCTGATTCTAGTTTGGGATAGCAGGATGAGGAGAAAGACAAGCATGACAAATTTGATGCCTTGTTGATGGGTCCCTATTCCATTGACTATTGGATTGGGGAACACACTTTCTTCCTAAGAGACTTGGATGGTGAAATACTAGAGCTGCCAGCTAATGGCATGCGTCAGAAACACTTCCTTGATTAACTTTGTAACTCATGCACAATATTATATTGTGTATAGTTTTGTCCTCATGTTGTTTCGTTGCTTTGTTGCCCCTTTGCTTTGGGCCTTGTTTGTACAGTTCCTTTCATATTTTTTGTCGTGTGTTCATTTTCAAATTGTTTTGATATGTTTTTGTCGATCTATCATGTTTTGTTGAGGCTTCATGGGTGTCCATTGGTATAATTGACTAAGTGTTGACTCTATGGCCCAATGGATTGGCACCTGGTCTTGCGTTATGGGGTTCTTTGCACACTCGCAGAGGGTGTGCATTCCTAAACGAGAACCAATGTTAGTGTCCAAAATTCCATTGAGCAATTGTGCCCTTAATGATGTATTTTGAGCCATAAATATCCCCTGCAAGTTGGGTGTCTTGGTGTGTTTCTGTCTCAAGATATAAGCTTTCAAAAATGATCGAGCAATGAGAGACATGTCAGGGGAAGTCAAACTAAAGATACCAAAAATAGCCATTTGGATTCAAAAAATAGAAGTGATCCGTAGGGCTACCAAGTGTCGAAACCGCGTAAAATCGTGTAGAGCAAGGATCAACAACACAAAGTCAACAGGTCAAATCTCGAAATTGAATACATGACTACCAAGTGTCGAAGCCTCGCTCAATCAGATTCCAATCGAAGATCGACGTTGAAGAATCGAGTCAATAAGTCAAGAGAGATCAACAGTGCATGTCCAATCCTACAAATGGAGATCTAACGGTGCATACGAAGCCACATGTCAAAATAAGATCTTGAGATTGAACGTGATAGTGCCAAGTGTCACAAAGGCAAATGATTGGCAGTAGATCAATGCCTTGTGTTTGATCGCATGAACTGGGAGCAGATCAACAACGGACATTTGATCAATCAGATCAAAGATCGACGGCACATATTCAACCATGTAGATGGGGATCGATGGTGCAAATCAAAGTCAACAAGTCAATGGGCCCAGATTGCACACGAGGCCGTCGCGTGTCCCAAGCGCAATTCGAGCATCTTACGAGGTGCCACGTGCTTCTTTCGGATGCACTTTAGATTAACGTGGAAGCTCCCACGCCGTCAAATCCAAGAATTGCGAGAGCCTTCCAAGATCAACACGTGGAAGAACCCGGACTGTCCGATCTAAGACTCAATGGTGTACAGTTGTCCAAGGCCCTTTCAGAGAGTGATGCATCCCTCCAAAAGATACATGCCATGGCCACACTACTCCTATTTGACAATCCAAAGAACTCCTCCAAGGACCCGCAATATGATGACATGTGTCACCCCTGCAGAGCTGCACCTGAGATCGACATATTGCCTCCGAGAATGATGTGTGGCTCCCTTTGAGCCACACGATTAATACAAAGTTACCGACAATTGTCAATAAGGCTCTCGAAAGCAATCAAAAGGCGACGCATGTCCAAGCAGGGTTGCGATGGCCCACGAAGAGTCCCATGTCTAGGCAGGGTCCTGACTGCTTGCGAGAGCGATAAGTGGCACTCCCACAACCAACCAAATCAAAGGGCCCCACCTCTGAGCTTGCCACGAATCAAAAGGTGCCATGTGGTAGGAAAAATATGCGTCATCCACATAGAGCCACACCCAGAGCGCCCAAGACCAATCAAAAAGTGACATGTGTCCGAATTTGAGCCAACTAAGTGGCTTAGTCACATTTAAGCCCCATGAATGCCTAGCTGGATCCGATGTGACATGCCACGTGTCAAGAGATGGCAATATTTAGCTTTAAAGCTAAAATTGACGACTCCTTCATGGACGAACAAGAATTCAAAGTGCAGGGCTTCATTGCAAGGTTCTAGTTATGCAAGCAAGTGGTCAAAGAGCACCTCCAAGCAAGTGCAGCGAGAAGGAAGCGAAATTTCCATGTAGAAATGGTCCAAAAGGGAGCAACAAAGTGTCAGGAAATCAAAGGCCACGTAAGCATCCAAGAGGCCACGTAAGCATCCAAGAGGTCACGTCAGTGTTTTTGCGCATTCCAAAATGTATTACCTGTCCAAGTGGAAGTTAAAAAATTTCAACGCACGAGCTTTTAAATATAAGAAAGCCACGGTAATCCATGTGGAGGGTCAAATGATGAGGCCAAGCTTTTAAACGCTGGAATATTCCAATGCAATCATCACAGGGTAATGAGTTTTCTTTGGCATGGACAAGAGAAAGGGTAGTTGTCCAAAAGTTTCCAGTTTTGCAAATGATTAATGGCAGAGCATGGCCAAGTAGTTACATATAAAGACAACGAGTTTGTTTTACTCCCAAGAGAATATTCTCCCTCAAACCCAAGTACAATGCATTTCCAGCCAAGAAGATTAAGTGTTTGCTTGAAATCTTCATCATTGCAAGGATAGGCAGTTACCAGAATGATTTTCTTACAAGGCATGAGCTTTCAAGCGTGATCAAGGGCTCCAAGCAGTTATACAAGAGACAAATGGTTTGTTTGATCTCCACCATGAATATTCTCTTTCCAGCTCAAGCAAAAGGTATTTGAAATCAAAGTTTTGTTGCAAATCTTCATCATTCCTTATAGAGGCAGTTAGAGCAATGATTTTTCATGCAAATGGATGAAGATTTCAGGTATGGCAAATGGCATATTCTGATTGGGAGCATCTTGGTGGGACTTTGGGGTGTTAACCGCAATTTTGCAAAATTGCAAAAGGCAACCCCCCTTCCCGGATTGCAAATGGGTGTAAAAAATGTATTAGAGGGCTTCTCCTCTATTCTAGGTTGTTGTTGGTTGTTCATTTTCTCTAAGTCTAGGTTCTGCAAAAAATTGGGATCAACTGCTGTATGCATGTATTGTCTCCCTTGCTAAGGTGGTTGTAGCTGTAAATCCATTAGCAAGCTTTGAGAGCACCTTTATGTCTCCCTTGTCAAAAGAGCAAACTCACCATGCTTGTCCCCATGGCAGCATTCTGAAACATTGATGTGTATAAGATTTTCTTGCAATGTTAATGAAAAATATCTATGGTTCTTACTATTTCCTTTTGATGAAGTGCAACAATATGTTTTGCAAATATTGTTGATTGGATATTTAGTTCAATGTTCATTATTGATTATCATTTTGGGCATAGATCTAAACTATAAATCTCTTTCTGCATTATTTTATAATATGTTGTTGAATAACTTGTTAGGGCACCCAAGGTTTATGGATTCAATGGGAGAAAGTAAGCTTATATTCTAGTCTTTCAAGGATCATTTGGGTATTTGCATTTCATTAGCACCAATAGCTGCAAATTACTCCTGGTAGTTCCCATTATCTGACATTTGAGTTTTTTTACGTCTTTACAAAGGATAATGTCATGAATACTGCAAAATACCCTGCGGTTTGAAAACCACCAGCACACCACCCTCTTTTTATAACTATCAAATTGTTCTACCTTGCAAATAATGCCTCTTGTTGCATATGTTAAGTGTTATTTGCCTTGCAGATGCATCAATGTTGCATATAAAAAATGTGTTTGTATATTGCTCTTTGAAGCTTAGCATTGCAATTTTTCATTCAGCGCATGTTGAAAATTTCTTTTGAAATGAAGTTTGCAAGCACTTTCCTATCTGTCTTCAGTATCTTGTGTCTAGCCTAGAGCATTTGCTCATTCCATGTGACAACTCTTACCGAGTGGAGTGAGCAAGTTTGGTTGTATTCTACTCAGATTTATGTTTCCTTGTGCCAATAACCTCCATGGAGGTTGAAATGCAGAATCACTCCATGTGAGCAAGCTACCCCTTAAGTCCTTGGTTCACGCAGAGCCATAAGTAGTAGGGTGCTGACCATACCCTTTGTCTGTGCCTCTCAATCATTTTCTCTGTTTGGTTCATTCTTGATGCCAAACCCTCCCTCGGCTATAATGGCATACTAGCGGGTTTTTCATCTTTGTTTGCAATTTTCTTGAAGTGTGCAAGGCCAAGCGAAAGAGGTGTACCATTGAGAACCAACACCCTGCAACTACTAACCACATCAACCAATCACCTCAGCATCTAAACTCTACCAGTTGTGCATGGAAACCGCATATTCCCTACTCGTGGTAGCACTTGAATGGGCCAAAACAACATTTTTTATTTTGTCTCATGTGAGACAAATATGAGGGCTTCACCCCTTCGTATAAGCCTCCGGCTAATAATTATAGATATACTTTTTTTTAATTAGAAAAGAAGGAACTTGTCTAAGAGATTTATACCAATTTGGGTTTGGAAAACTTCTAAAGACCCAACTATTCATTCCAAAAGGGAAAATATCAAATTAATCCCAAATTCACCAAGTAGGAGGCAAACAACCTGCATAAACATCAGAATTGTGATTCTTAGGGAAAGGCAGCTTGCATGAGAAGGTGTTTGTAGAAGCCACTGCAGGTTTAAAAAATTGAAGAAGAATGTTGTTTCAGGTTATTTCAAGAAAAAACAACACAAATATTGGCACTCATATTTTTTCAAATTTTGTGCACAAATGTGATATCTTTATATGATATGTTCTGGTGTGCCTGAAATATGCCCCGTGCACATGCTGAGAACACATTTCCATGTTAATGTTTATTTTGAATCTTGATAATTTCCTATTTATATTTTTTGTTAAAACTGTCTTCCTTATGCATTGCATAAGCTCTACTTGCCCCATTTATGGAAATGGTGGAGTGATGTATGATGTGTATGAGATGGTTGTGTTGAAGAAGTGAAAGATATATATGGAATGGGAATGTAATATGAATGAACCATCGTAGAGGAATTATTTGGCTTATTCTGTGTCACAAATTCTCCTTAGCTAGTGTCTTGGCCTCACATACAAAGTACTTGTGCAAAATGAAGGCTAACTATGAAATAATTGTTTAAAATTTAAACATTATCATGATTGTAACTTGTTAAGGTTATAGTTCTTTCATTTATTGTTGCTTGTACAAGCCATTTTAGGCTGTTGGAGATTCGACAGCTGAGAGTTTCCTGTGTTAAAAACTCATCAATGAAATCATGCTTATATATCCTAGAGATTTATAAGGTCGAAATATACTATATACCCTTCTAATTCATTCATCAATTTCATATTTACAAGAAAATATATTGTGTGTTTAGATATCGATGTAAATGATGAGCCTTTGACTATATGTTGTTAAATGGTCTGGCCAATGTGCAACCTAAATATCTCCCAACCTCCATTCAATTTGATGAGTTGATTTTCTTCTACAATGTGTGCAGTCAACATTTTATCCATGTGTGTATTTTGTAATAAACAAACAATGAGGAAGAATTGTGTTGGTTTTACATGTAGGTTATCAAGCAGACCCACGATATTATATTTTACACTATAACAGAGTGGCAAACATAATCATAAAACACATTTAATGGCAATGCATGAGGAAGGCACCAGAAAATAAAATGATGTATATTTCTCACTTACATGAATAAACAAAGGATCCCTATAAATAGGGATTAGTGGGTAAGTGTGGTAGCTATACCCACTATTACTTAATCCAATATTTAATAATTTCACTTCATGATTACTACATGATACATGTATATAGACTCAGGAGCTTTTAGTAAAGTTGATTCCTGTACCTAAGGGACAATGTGGTTTATCTAATAGTTTGTTGCAGTCAAATTCAATTACAAATGATACAGGGTTCAGTTTGATCGAAAATTCATATAGGAATTCTAGAGTTGTTTGGGACATTAGATTTTACATTATACAAAATAGACCAACATGACTGTAAGACACACAGGAAATATTGGCTGAACGAGGAAGGAACCACCAAAGAGAATGTTGTATATCTCTTTCACATAAATGAATATACAAATCCCTATAAATAGTAAGAAGTGGGTAGATGCAGTAGTCGTAAATGCTACCATTTTATGTATGCTTAATAAAAGTGTAACAGACTTAAGAGCTTAATTTGCTCCTCCAATGTTACATAAACAAAAATTTGTTCCCTTAATGACTTTCTCAGCAAATCCTACAAAGAGTTTTCCCTGATGGAAGAGTAATGAAGTTACTATAGAATTACAATAGATGACCCTGGGAGTAAGATCCTCTGTAATAATATTTAAATTAAAGGCCTGCAAGATAACATTTACATTAGGAGGTCCAGCAGTCATAGAGACGAGAAAATTTTGAATTCAAACAATATAGAAAATAATGGTAGCTCTACTTCTCTTAGAAAACCTTTTAAACTCCTAATAACTCTACAATAAATCTTCATTGTCTACATAACAAAATGCTTAGTCTATTTTATGACATCATTAGTACAATCCTTTCACTTTAAGAAAATAACGTTGTGTTCGTTTTCAAATAAAGCCACTAGTAGCTAGTGTTCAAAATCATCTGAAAAATGAGCATGCACCTTAATAGTTTTGTCCCAACCACCAATGAAGACTTGATCGTCTTTACCATCTAGAGCCAATATGGCACTGTCATAGACTCTTAATGACTTCAAATGAATATCATCCTTCCACATCTGTCATAATACAAGTTAATCAAATTCAAAAAATCCTCTATTGAACATGCAACTACATTCTGTCTTTAATTTAAAGAAGCTTTCCTGACATAATACCAACAAACTAGCTTGTTTCCAAGAGAGAAAATTTTCCTGACATACTTTATTTTCGTGAAGTTTCTTTCATACAAAAGACACTCGTAATTTTAAGATGGTCAGCAAAATATAGTTTGAATTTCCAATACAGTTTTGTATCCAGTGCTTGTGCTTAGGCATTTTTGATAGCTTTGATATCTCTTTTGATAAGAGTCAAGAGGAAAGTTGCATTAAGAGATCTCTTTATTTCTTGACTGCCTTCATCCTCCACTCAAACAAAGAAAGCTTAAGCTCAATTTCACTTTTTCCTTGACAGGTACAATAGTTGAAAAGTGCTTGAATGTGTGCCCCAAGGGTTTGGGGAAAGAAGTGGGGAATTATGAGTTTATAGCAAGCACACCTTCCATTCCCACGGGCTCCTAGGCACCTTGCACCTTACAGCAGCAATGGAGACATCTAAAGGTATGGCACAAACTTGAGACATAATTTCCTAGATGAGGAAGGGATCCCATTAGATACAAATTGAGACATCCCACCATATTCCCCATGGTGGCAAGAACTGTCAACTTCACTCTCTGGATAAAGTGGAGAATGAGTGCTTAATGATTTGCACGATTGCAATAACAACGAGAGAGAACACAAGAGATTGCCACAATTGAATGTACTGTACACTCATTTGTATAATGTATATATATCATCTATGTTGTTTGGGTATGGGTACGGGGACGGGGACGTCTCGGGTACGCGGATACGCCATTTTTCAAAAACCTTGATTTGGATACGTCACGGGTGTGTGTGTGTGTGTGTGTGTATACATATATATAATGCATATTTCTCATTTTTATAGTAAAACACTTGAAGCTACATAGTATGAAAATATTTGTCTATAAAATATAAAACACTTGAAAATATATAATATTCATTCTTTCATTACTTCAAAGACAAAATATCCATTCAAATCTAGAATAAATCATCTAGAGTGCCCTCAAAATCATGAAGGCCATTCCCATTATTTTTCAACTTTATCCTTTACTGACGCTCTCTCTCATAGGGGCTCACCGGTTAATTGAATCTCCTAGTGTATGCCTTAAGGGGTGCACAGGGAATGGGGTGGGATCGACTTGGGGCACTTTGCGAGAGATGTTCTCATACTATTCTATCATACCTCCATCCCTTCATGCAGCCTTCATACCTCCTATGATGTCTCCTTGAAATCTTGAAACCCTGAAATATGGCTAAGTCTGAAACCTTGAAACCCTAGAATTTGACTAAGTCTGAAACATGATAGGATCCTCCAAAACCTAGAATTTGCATTATAGCTCCTAGAGGTCTGAAACCACTCTCAAACATCCTGAAAGTATATAAATAAAATATAACTTAAAGTATAAGAATACTTAATGTTTATTTTATTTATATATTGTTTGGTTCAGACTGGGTTTATATTTTTTTTAAATTTTGTTGACTTCAGACTGGGTTTACCTTTCCGGACGTCTCCGACAGGTGCCTGGTACGTACCGGTACCGAGGTGTATCGAGACACGAAACGCGGCGGTGGGGGGGTGGCCGAGAGGGGCAGGAGGGGGGGCGATTCCTGCAACACAGTCTATCATTGTATTGGAACTAAATGAGTTATGAAAAATATTTGATAACTCATGAGTTGAGTCAGCTTTGGCGTGAGTTTCAGCAGACTCGTGGGTGTGTAAAAACTCAACAAAAAACATTATAAAATAACAGTCGCTTAAAAATTAAAAATAAACAAGAAACATACGGTCACTTAGGTATTAAAAGATCTAAGGGAACAATTTGACTGTCAATCATTTCTTACTTCACTCTCACTTCATTTGCAAACAAACTTGCTGGTTGTTAGGGTTTTTTCCTGATTTTTTTATGGGAAGTACCTATATTCCATGTGTTTCTCATCATTCAAGCATATGAGGGCACATTTCAAAGGGTCGACATTCAATCAACTTTTAAGAATTGGAAGGCAGCAAGAGGCAAATACTTTTTTTTGTTTTTTTCTTACTCCATTGTCCCTATTTCTTTCTCAAATCTCTCTTCTTTTTTCATCTTCTCTTTCATTCTTCCACTAATTTTCTGTTTCAAAAATTTAAGTTCAAAACTTAAACAACCCTAGTTTTTTCTTCTTTGAAGTTTTCCTTGTTTGTTTCCTTGATTTCTATTTTTTTAGATATTATTTCCTAACATTAGCATTGTTTTTATATCTCTACTGTCTAGGTTTTAAACTTTTCATAATGTTGGCACCACAAAGAAAACACCCTTGTTGGAAGCTTGGCACTAAGTACATTGAGGCAGCAAGTGATTTGCAAATATTGTGGTGCCATTTTTCAAAGAGGCATTAATCACCTCAAATACGACCTTGTCTAGATAAAGGGTCATGATTTTGCTTTGTGCCCAAATACTGAGTCACAGGTTGTAAAGGGGGTAACAACACAATTAAAGTGCTTTCAAGAAAGGGAGCAGAAGACGAGGTAAAATTGACAGATGTCACACTCTCAATCCTCCTCTATTCCTTGGATTGAGTTCAAGTAGCATTGGAACTAGAGTCATCATTTGGGGATGCGAAGGGGATTAGATTCCTATGTCATCCCATGCGCTTTCCTAGTTCCCAGCCATTACTTGAAAGCACTGATTAGAACAAAAGTAAACACAAGGCGGAAAGGAGTGCAATGGGAGATTTTTGGTGCATTTGCGACATTCCATTCAATGTGCCTAGAATTTTTTTTAAAAATTTTAACATACTAATTTATATTAATTTTTTTTAAATTCTACTTTTTTGATAAATCTAGAATTTTTTCAGATTTCTGATTCTGAGTTTTTTGTTTCTAAACTCTGTTTTTTGTTTTGTTTTTAGGTCCGCTTATTGGATGTGTTGGCCATGGTGTGGATGAAATAAGAGGGTCAATTTTGAATGAGGTGGTGGCGGATGTGGGAGCAATCATTGATGAGCAGTGGTCTGTATGGAGGAAGGGTTGCACCAATATGTCTGATGGACGGACAAATAGGAAGAGTATGACATTGCTGAATTTCCTTGCTGAATTTCCTAATTTTGTCCTCGGGTGGAACAGTTTTCCTGGAATCTATTGAAGATATTCTAGTCGAGATGGGTGATGATGATGTGGTGCAAGTAGTCATTGACAATGCACCAAAGTATGTTTTTGCAAGTAGACTGCTTATGGAGAAGCACTATAATATCTTTTGTACCCCTTGCTTGGCCCATTGCATTGATCTTATGTTGAAGGATAATGACAAATTGGAGTGGGTCAAACCGGTTGTGGGGTAGGCCTGTAATATTTGCAAATACATCTACAAACATGCTTGGGTCCTCTCTTTAATTAGGCAATCATGGAGAACAAGGAGCTAGTTTGACATGGTGTAACAGGTTTATCAGCAAATTCATCACACAGCAAAAGCAAATGTTTGTTAATGAGGAATGGAAGTAGTCTACCAATATGAGGACCAACGCTACAGTTGACATTGCAGGTGGGTATTGGATGATGGTAAATTTTGGGTTCCAACCAAGGAGATTGTAGAGGTGAGTCTCTTTTCTACTCTTTTTTTAAGTTTTTTATTTATTTATTTTTCCCTTCATCCAAGCCTAAAGTTAATTTTTTATATTTTTACAGGCCACCTAAGTCCAAAGTAATTTTTTTATATTTTTATAGGTTACAAAGCTATTAGTTACTTTCGTTCATATGGTTGACCAAGAAAATCTCGCACTAGGTTGTCTATGACATGGATAGACCCAAATATCTAATTAATCCCTTCAATGGCAATTCAGTGTCCAAGTATCAACTCATTTAAGATATCATAGATTGACGATGACAAAAGCAACTTCATAGTCCACTACATGCTTGTGCATACTTTTCGAACCCAGCTTCTAGTTCCTCGATAATTTATTAATTTCAAGGTTGATGAGGAGGTTATGAATAGGCAAATGCGAAACTTAGAGAAAAGATTATGAGCAAGATGAGGTCTATAAACAAGCCCAAGAAGATCTCTTTTCTCAAAATATTTGCTAGGACACTAGGACAACTGCTTTTCGAAATGTAATAGTCATTGCATTGCTTTTTCAAATGGTTTTTTAATCTCTTTCTATTTTGTAGTGGTATAGTGGTGTAGCAAATGTATCTAATGGGAGCTTCACACGATGAATTCTTTTGGATCTCTTTTGTAGCACTTGAAATCTAACTGTTCTCATGCTGATTTTATAATATTAGAGGTGGAAGTTTTTGTACATTATGTACTTGACTACTTTTTATAGAACATGAAATTTTATTAAAAAACAAACAAATAAATAAATAGACTTTTGTTATTTTCTTTACTTAAAAGAAATTAATATTTATCATTTCAGATTCATGGTAGGAGAACTTTGGTGCTAACATGCCAAATATTTGGAGAATTGCTATTTGTGTCTTGAGTCAACCATGCAATGCTTCTTGTTGAAAGTGCATCTGAAGTATGTTTGAGCACATATACTCCAAAAAGCATAACAAATTGGAAATGCAAGGGTAGAATGACCTTGTGTTTGTTCACTACAACCTTTGCCTCCACAAGAAAACTATGGGGGCTAATTTATCCTCATTGAGTTGGAGGCATTTGATCCAAAATCAGAGTGAATCACCAAGGTTGACGAGCCCGTGTTTAAAGAGGACAAATGCATTCAAATCACTTTATATTCCAACTTGACATGTGACCAACACCTATGGGCCTTGCTAATTTAGTCACTTTTCTAAAAGTGTATAAAATAGTTTATAATTATTTTATTTCCCTCAATGGCTGGGTTCCTTACATTGAGTTCTAGTCTAACCAAAGGAAATAATTGAGTACCTAGTTCTACCTCGAACATAGATATAGGTAAGGAGAAGGTTAGAATTAACAGAATGGCTTTGATTTGACACCACATCCTAAACAATCATGACATTTAGCTCATGATAAGTGAAAATACTGCTAATGATATGAAAAAATGAGATTTATATTTAACCTAAAGTTACAAAAGTTTCTTAACTATTCCTTCCACCAAAACATATTGTTGTATTGGACGTATCCCATACAAACCAACCCATCGGTTATTTGTTGTAACTTATTCATAGTTGGAGAATATATTTTCATAGTAAATTGGGTTTTGGTCCAATCAAAAGAAAATATTAAATACTTAACTGTTGGACTAATTGCCAGCATCTCCCTCAGGGATTCGTGACATGGACTAACAGCCTCCCATGGGTACTTATCTGGCGTTTGTATCGGGCATTAACAAGTCGATCTTTTGGCACAACAACAAACGTGACTCCAACAAGTGGTATCAGAGCCGTGGTCACGGATTCGAATCCCCTCAAGTAACGCTGAGGGGGGGATTGTTGGACTAATCGCCAGCGTCTCCCTTAGGGATTCGTGACATGGACTAATAGCCTCCCATGGGTACTTATCCGGCGTTTGTATGGGGCGTTAACAGGTCGATCTTTTGGCACAACAGCAAACGTGACTCCAACGTTAACCTACTAAAAAATGGGTGAAATTACGAGAAAGGGAATCCCGTTTACAGAAAAAAACTTTTTTTTAGAACCCTCATAATTGTCGAAGGAAATGTTAAAATAACAATTACTCAAGTAGAAAGTGAGAGATCTAATAAGCATATTACAAATATATATTATCTAGTATAAGGGTGCATAAAACCCATGCCAAGTTGTGTAATAAAAGCATATCTATAATAACATTAAAACTAAAAAAAGGAAGGGGAAGAGAAGAAAAAAGAGAAGATCGCATGCATATAGATGAGAGATCAAGCAGTGTAACATGACAAAATATCTCAAATTGAACATATAAATTTGATCAAGGGAAATTTCATGCTCATCTAGTTTCCCAGCTCAAGTGTTCAAAGCTCATATTACCTAGGTGGTCTCAAGTTCCAATCCCATTGCATTTCATTTACAAAGAAAATCTATTACTCCTCTTTTATTCCATTAGGCCTTGTTGATCTCTCTAAATGACCCATAAAATTAAGGGAAAGCATTCCCTCTGGCTTTAGGTGCTAGTTCCCTTCTTGAGTTTCATAATTCCGATCATAATACATATAGAAAGCTTTAACCATAACCCAACATGGTAGCAAAGGCTCAAAGCAATGGAATTAAAAGTTCCACATTGCGTATGGGACAACCCAATAAAACTACATCCTCCACTGAACACCAAGATATACCTAACCTCCTATGGACTAATCATAGTAGCAAGGGCTCAAGGTAATAAAACATAAGAGGGAATAGGAAATATCTACCCTCATATAAACTAGTCACAACAGCATGGACTTGGAGTCACTAGATAGAGGGCGATAGATAGTCTTTATTAATGATTATCCTACATATGTGAATTAAGAAATTGAAAATTACATTATGCCTACAAGAATTAAATGTAAAGGAGCCTTAAAAGATGTTGAAGATAGAAAAGGTGGCTTAGTGCAAGCCCACCTCTCCCCACAATAATTTTAATGATTTCCAAATCTTCTTTTATACAATGAAGAAGGTAATTAAGTGGTTGAAATAACCACTAACCATTCAACGTTATGAATGAAACTAACTAGTAACCCTTACATTTGTAGACACATCTAAAGGTGGGCTTGATATGAATATTAACTTTAACACAAATCTTCATATAATTACATTTAGTGCAGACTTATACAAATAAAAATTTAATTAAAATTCCATTCAACTATATATATTCTAGCCCACATTTTCTCCCTTTACATATTGATCTTAATATATATATATATATATATATATATATATATATGTCATTTAATTTTTATATAGTGCACTATATAAACTCATCCTCAAATATATTTAAAAGATTGAGATAAGGTTGCAACCAAGTCATCTGTATAAAAATATATGGTTAAATTTTGTATTTAAAAGTTGATTATTGATTTTAATGTGGACAAGTGGATGTACCCAAGATTTCTTTGTAGTTAATTGACTTGAATAATGGATTTGTGGGGGAATGTTAACAATTTGATTCACACTCACAAGTCAAGTCTAAGTATAGATTGACATACTAAAACCTTATTGTGGTTTGAGGAAGGGTGTTGAATGGTCAAACCCACAATCAAGGATCAAGTTTGAATTTGGGTTGGTGCCATGATTTTTTTTATTTGAGGGAGATTATTGAAAATCGATGTATGCTCAAAAGTTAAGTCTGTGTGTTGCTTGTGTTTGACTTGAGTGGGAGTTTTATAGTGTGACTAATGCTCAAGGGTCAACCCTGGTTGTGGCTTGGTGCACTTGAGCCTTGTCTTTGGTTTTGGGGAGTGGTGGGGGGGAAGGGGGGCGAGGGTTCAAGATTTACTCTCACTCAAGTTTGAGATTTTGATTTTTTTATCAGATGACTACCAAGATGGTTTTGATGATGTAGATCCATTGAATGGCATGTGTACATGATTGGATTTATAAGGTTTTGTAAGGATAATCCCTTACAAAAAAGACGTATGTGCATCAAATGAAATCTATTAAGAATTTAAGATATATATATATATATATATATATATGAATTCAATTTGGTAGATCTTAAATATTAAATTTAGAGAGGGTTGGAATATAACAATTATAATATTTAAGATAATATTATATCTATATTATTATATTTATACTTTATACTTAAATCCTAAGAACTATTCTCCGCATGCTAAGTTTTTGTGGTGTTTTTTGGGATAATTGCTTCATTTGTTTTTTCTCCATTGTAAAAGAGTTTGGAATTGGGCCTTTCAAAAACCCATCTTTATGCTATAATAAAAAAAAAAAAAAAAAAATACTAAGAACTATTTTATTAATGAACGGATATACTAAGTGTTTTGTTGAAAGGTTATGTAACCTTTGGATATTGTATATGCAATGGATAATAATAGTTCATCCCAACACACAACAGAAATGCAACAAACATTCTAAGCATTGCAAGCATCTCTATTTAAGTTGGATATTTTAACCAAATATATAAAAGCATTTAATAAAATACAAAACCTTATGTAGCTATGTCTCATATCCCATGTGACCATGTCTCGTCATTTCCTCCCTACTTAAAGGAACTTGTCCCCAATTTTTGTTGTCGATGTGGGAAGTCATGCAAATGTTGTATGGGACATCCATTTAGCTTGAGTTGGAAATAATATTTTTTTATCTATCAAGTAAATGGTACTAAACTTTCACTTAGTTGTGTGCAAACATCAAGAAGAGTATCTTCATCCAAAGGAGGCTAAAATTTTGGAATGGTGTCCTTAGGATGAGAGATAACAATTTCTTCCTCCAAATGTGGTGAATCATAGAGTTTGAGTTGACTCATATTTACAACATCAACCAAGGTAAGAAGAAAGATCTAATCCCTAAGGTTCTCAAAAAACATCAAAATATGCATCAAGAATGTCTCGAAAACCCCAAGGAGGAAGCTTGCCTATGTTATCTACTTTTGCTTGTTGTACAATACCCATGGTGAAGAAACTATAGATATTCAATTGCTTCACTCTTGGCTTTCGAGGAAGTAAAGAAGATTTGGGCAAAGAAGAGACAGGTTTGTGCACTTTACCATTTCTCTAAATCTTATATGTTGTGTTGTCCATCATGAAAGGCATGTCTATCAAACTAGTAAAGAGACCTAAGGAGTAGTTCAAACCAGTCAAGTGGAGTGATATTGCATTGAATTGTATATTTACAAGGTCCAATGGCAAAGGTGACTGTATATTGTTGTCGTATCAAGGTTGGATTTCAGAAATGATAGGGCTTAGGGTAGTTTGTAGAGGGAAGATGTAGATTTGTGACCAACGTCTGAGAAATTAGGTTTTTACTTGGCAATTCTCTATGATAAGTGTTCCCTGCAAGCTTGATGAATAATCTCCCATCATCAAGGTAAGCTACAGGTCTAGCTCTATTGCATTCTCAACTCACTGCAAGATCTTTTGTTTTAAATTATTTGTTTGTGAGGAGAGACTTGGACCCCACAAGTTGGAAAATTCTACATTATTTAGAGAGGTTGGAGGAAGAACTTGGATTGTTGAAATTGCAACCTTTATTTGGAAACTTAGATCCCAATTTAGCTTTAGCAGAATTTTTATGCTCTTTGCAATGAATTTGAAATGTCCCTTTTAGGTAATTTTCTGAATTCTGATTTTTTTTCTAATACTGAGCATCAATTTAAATATTAAAACAGCAATGCTCAACAATGATATTGAAGATCAAACTGTAATCTTTACTGCAATTTTGTTTGAATACACATAATACAAACAAAGCTATCAATTGAATAACAAATGTATTATAGTCTACCCTAATGATACTGAATCAACAATTAATGACTATAGAGAACTCGTACAGCCAAGGTTATATTGGTAGAAATACTTGCAAAGGCAATGTTTGTCATTCTTGGGTGGTACAGCTTGCTGCAAATGAATTATAACAGTCGTTGAATGCAATGGGATGCAATAGTGGGTAAATCAATGGCCAGCAAGGTAGGGCATCACCTTCATAAGCTGGTGATTCCTTGAAATCCTTGCACAACTGTCACAAGGGCAGCGATTTAGATCCCTAGCTAGTATGGCAACCTCCCTAGGATATGGAAGCCTCTGAACAACAATAAACTCTAATAGATATCTCTATAACCCCCACAAAAACTCTGGATACTGATAACAACCTCCAACCAACTGAAAGATGAAATTAATCTCGATCTGTCAACACAATTATGATCCCTGGATGGAATCACCTCAATGATTAAAAGGTTTTTTGTCCTCTAAACCTATACACCAAAGGGTTTTCATCCTCAGATGGAACAGTTGAACACAAAATCTCCAACCTGAAATAGGGTTTTGATTTCAAAGATGACTAATGAATGATGAATCCTTTTGAACCCAACTCTTCGTTTATAATTTCCCTTTTTCTAGTTGCCATAACCCTAAAAATATTTAAAACACTTTTAGATAAATATTACATTTTGGCCCACTTAATGAATATTATTGTTTTGCCACCTTTATAATAATAATAATACATAAGTGTCATTTTTCCATGTTATAAAATAAAGTGACTTAGGATAACTTAAAACATTATTATTAATTATTTTCTTAATTTTATCCCTTAGCCTACGGGAAATAAAAAATAAGCTATGGGTCTTCTGATTGGTTTAATATTAAAAAGGGGGCATGACAGTCCGCCCTTCGTAGAATTGCTTGCCCTCAAACAATTACAAACTCAATTGCTCTGGGTTTCCCCAAATGACCTTCTCTTTAATCCCTAGATCCCAATTCATCCTTGGGAATTTGCAATTCCGTGTTCTCAATTCCGCATGTGATGCATATGTTTTGTCATTTTCATTCTCAAATTGCTTTGCTTGCCGATCCACAGACATGCACAAAGCTCTTGTAGACTCCTCATATATACCCAACTCAGTTGTTTGTTTTGTTTCTGCAACTTCTAGCTTCTTGGGAGTTGCCTTATGTGGAAAATGAGCTCGACACCATGCCTTAGTTGCACTACTATGATACAACTGGGAGCTGAAAATTCTGCACCAAAAGACACTCCTACAACCATGAATTTTTTTGTGAATCTTGTTCTTTCATAAGGCTCAAAATTCCCTGTAGGTTGTGGCTTTGACATTGAATAAAGAGTAATGGGGAAAAAAAAATCCACCCCATCTTTGAGTAGGTTATGTATTATGTCCACCATCATATTTGACACATTGCTTAACATAAGCTGAAAATTTCTATGCTTATTTGTTTTCATTGCAATTAAAAATATTTTACCTGAAACCTCTAAATGAGTAGTAGGGAAAGTATTACCATTCCCTTGACCCTCAATTTCTTAGAGAATACTCTGAATGAAATGCTCAACCATATTTGTCCTTTCAACCTCAAATGTATGCCAATGAAGAAGGCACTTGTATACAATATGGGCTGCAACAAGTCTATCATGACTGAAACCCAAATTTTCTATGAGATACTTCAAAATAAATTCTGGATTTTCTTGCTAATTTTCAACCATTATCATGGAGCATCTAGATTCTACCGGTGTGTGGTTGAACTCGCATGGGGGAATCAAAGCAAAAAAATTGGTCTCCATGAGAAAGCTGAGGAAGTTCAGGGGTTGTTTGATTAATGATGGGCTTTGCAACATTAGTAAGGCCATTGGTTGGTGAAATCACTATAGCTTGTTGCTTAAGCACTTGCTTCTCATGATCAACACTAGCAATCTTTTCTTCAAATCTCTATAGACTTTGCTTTGCTCGAGAGGCCTTCAACTCAGCTTTCTCTGCCTTTCTTTGCCATTCCTCACATTCTTTTTGAGTTCTTATCACGTCTCTCTATCTTTACTTGTTTCTTCTCAATCAATTCTACTGAAGCCTTAAAATGCTCATTCTCTTTTATCAATTGCTCAAATTTGACTTGGCTTCTCTCAAGTGTTGATAATTCTCTAGTAGTAATTTCAAGTTGGCTCTGAAGAGCTTTTGTTTTTTCCTGCTCCTATAAAAAATTCAAATTAGCTCTACTTAATTACTCTTGCATTTCTTCGAATGCATTTTTTAGCTTTGTCACTTCCAATTTCTTAGATTCTTCAGTAGCAGCCCTTAATCATTTTTCAATCTTCAAACTCCAAGTGAGTTCTTCACATCTCGCAAGCTTGTTATTTGCTTCTTGCAGAGCACCTATTTCCCTTGTAGACAACTTCAATCTATGGAGTTCCCTTGCAACAACCCTACATCTTCGTGCACATTGACAAGCAATTGTCATTGTACGCAGTCTGTAGAAATATGAACGAGCTTTGTACATACACCATTGTTTCTGAATTTTAGTTGCAGCTACTATTTGATTTTTCATATAACATTCTTTATGGGCAAAATATGTACGACTTCCAGCCTGTTCAACAATGACTGCAAAACAAAGGAGTGTGTATGCCCTTCAAAGTAACCACCTACGGGTATGCTTTTGAATAAGAATAGTTCCAACTTCTCTCTATTTAAGTTCAAGAAGTTTTCAAGCAAGACAACCTTGTAATTGAGCTGCTCCACTGTCACTTGTCTTGAGAGCACTATCGAATGTGAGGTGGCATGCCTTCAAACCTTGCATTGGACTCATAAGTCTCAGGGTCTCTTTATTATAATTATTGTGGGCATATCCTGTAATCCATTTACAAGTAGATAATTTGAATGCTTCCTTTGGTTCCTCCAAAAGGCACACAGATGTATTTGTGGAGCAATTAGAAATCCGATTTCTAGTCAGTCTCACTAGCACAATTATATCTGGTCCTTTGGGAAAAGGATGGAGTAAAGGATCAATTAACCAACTTGAAAAACAATAACTAATTGTTCTAGCATACCTTTTTTTGGTTCCCATGCAAGAACCATACCTTGTTGGTAATGAATGCTTTGTTGTTGCAGCTATTGATTTGTGGCTTGCAACTGAGATATTTGACTTGCTTCCAAAGCATCATATATTCGACCATTAACTGCCTCCCTCAAGATATCTTTTTTAACATGCTTGAGAGTTCCAATGAAATCAAACGCATTGCAAACTCCTTGAGTAGATGGAATGACAACACCGTGGACAGGCAATGAACTAACCAGATGTTGTCTTTTGTGAAAACCAATTGCTTGCATCACTTCGGACTTCAGTATCAGGTGTCTCAAACAATCACTTGGATCCCATTCTCTTATAAGTAGACAACCTTGAGAAAAAGGATTTGTGTCCTTTGCTACGAGTTGTATTCTTCACCTTCTCTCGATTCTTATGGTACTTTCCATGATGGCCAGAATCTTGCAATGATATCAAACCTCTGTTAGAATCAATACTTTCATGCCCTAAACTATAATCATGGAGATAGTCAAACTACTTACCCTTAGTTGCTGAATTTGTGAACTCCACGCCAACCTCAACTAAAATACTCTTTTCAAGTGCATGCCTATCAATAGAATCATTTTGGAAGTCAATCTCAAATGTTTCTTGGATCAAAACATTCCTTTCATAATCTAAACTGATAGCATAGGAATGTTCCAAGTGCTTATCTTTTTCTATTTATGCCTTTGAGAAATTTGCGTGAACTCCATCATTTGGGTGACTCAATAATTGGGGTTTTACCAAAAGATTTTTCTCACTTCTATTTTTACAGCTATCCTACAAATCACCTTCATATGGCACAAACCTAATCTTTGGGAGATTGATGGGTGCTCCTTGAACAAGAACATCTTTTTCAACTTCCTCTTGTATGGTGGATTCCTCCATGTGCTACTTCCTCTCAATTTCTTACAACTTTGATTGTTCTTCTTTCTTCTTCAACCTTCCACTTTTATTTTCTTTGAATATTTCCAAGAATTCTTCAAAGGTGATATAAGATTTGTAAATGTCAACCTTCTTATCATATAGAATAAAGGCAAGCAGTTTGCATTCATCTTTGTCACACTGCTCTTTTAATTACACCTCCTGAATAGGATCTTCCTTTCGTGCTCTTCTAAATGAAGCTAAAACTTTGAAGTTAATAGGAAATTGCTCCAATAGTTAATACTTAAAACTTGGGTTCTTCGTGAGTGCTTCTTCTCCTTGCAAAAATTTTGCTCGGAAAGTTTTGGAAGGGGAGTTGATTGAGATCCGCTCATTAGCTGAAGAGCTTCCTTATCCTTGATTCACCTTATTCGTATTAATGCCTTGCATGGCTCACACTAACTCTGTCATGGATTCTTTCACTATCCTCTGGATTGTTCTTTCTAGATCTCTCTGACCTCGGTTGATTGTTTCCTGCAAAAAACTCATCTCGTCTGTAAGAACCCTCTTTTCTCTGTCCCCCATGATTTCCTATTTGATCCACAGGCTAGCAAGATCAAGGCTCTGATACCACTAAAATGTCCCTTTTAGGTATTTTCTGAGTTCTGTTTTTTTTTTTTTTCTAACACTGAACATCGATTTAAATATTAAAACAACAATACTCAACAATGATATTGAAGATCAAACTGTAAAATTTATTGCAATTGTCTGAATACACAATACAAATGAAGCTATCAATTGAATAACAAATGTATTACAGTCCAGCCTAATGATACTGAATCAACAATTAATGACTATAGAAAACCCTTACAGCCAAGGTTATATCAGCAAAAATACTTACAAAGGCAATGTTTATCATTCTTGGGTGGTACAGCTGGTTGCAGATGAATTATAGCAGTAGCTGAATGCAATGGGCTGCTATAGTGGATAAATCGGTGGCCAGCAAGGTAGGGCGTCACCCTCATAGGCTAGCAATTCCCTGAATCCCCCCTGAAATCCCTCTAAAATCCCTGCAAAGTTGTCACAAGGGCAGCGATTTGGATCCCTAGCTAGTAAGGTAGCCTCCCTAAGGTATGGTAGCCTCTGAACAACAATAAACTCCAATAGATCTCTGTAACCCCCACAAAAACTCTGAATATTGATAACATCCTCCAGCCAACAAAAAGCTGAAATTAAACTCGATCTGTCAGCACAATTATGATCCTTGGATGGAATCACCTCTATGGGTAAGAGCATTTTCATCCTCTAGACCTATACAGCGTAGGGTTTTCGTCCTCAAATGGAAAAACTGAACACATAAGTTCCAACCTAAAATAGGGTTTTGATTTCAAAAATGAATGATGAATCATTTTGAACCTAGCTCTTCTTTTATAATTTCCCTAATCCTAAAAGTATTTAAAGCACTTTTAGATAAACATTACTTTTTGGCCCCTTTATAATAATAATACACAAGTGTCATTTTTCCATGTTAGAAAATAAAGTGACTTAGGATAACTTAAAATATTATTATTAAATTATTTCCCTAGCTTTATCTCTTGGCCTACAAGGAATGAGGAATAGGCTACAGGTTATCTGATTGGTTTAATTCTGAAAAGGAGACATGACAAAATTTATCTCAAACGTAGCTATTTCTTCCCTAATGCTAGGAAGCAAACCAAAAATAAATGTGATTCTAAATAGCCCTTTAGGATCAAAGATCTCTAGGTTGACTTGAAGCTAGGTGAAAAGCTCAATGTATTGTTACACCAACTACGTTGGATTGTTGCCCAAGCTGAAGCCATCATTCCCATAGATTGCCTTAATACCCCACAAGGTAGAACCTTTAATTCACAACATCTTTTATGTGGTTCCATTACGTAATCTGATGATTAATGCCATCTTCATCATCTACAATGGAAAGCATATTCTATTAATGTTTCCACCAATCTAAGGCAGTATGAACTTCAGTAGTTTGGATCTTGTCGGCATCAATGATTGCTAGGAAAGATTTCAAATATGCAAGGTTGTGGAGCCAAGAGTCCAACTTCTCACTGTTGAAGCTGCCATCAAACCTAGGATCTAATATGCAAGGTTGAATAAGAAAAGGATCTAATAGAGAATAAAGGTAAAAGCCCTCAAGAATACTAGATCTACGACTTTGATTGAAATAAGCCTAATGGTGTTAGACTTGGTAAGGGTAAAAGATGAAAACCCTTCAAGCCACTAGATCTAGAGGCCACAGTTGATAAGCTTTGATACCAAATGATATACACTAATCCAGATGGGATTGTGGAAATCCAATGGAAAACACTAAATTGCTAAGCTTAATGTGTTATATTGGAAGCAATTTAATTACAAGAATCATAGCATAAAATAATATTGCAAAATTGTAGCAAAATGAGCGATGAATGAATAGAAATAAAAATATGCAAAGAGAAAAAATTCTGAATAAAAGAATTTAATACTTCATTGATATGGAAGGTATGCATGGTTAGCTATGAGAAAAGACGTAAGTTATTTCTCCCCTGCTATTACAAAAAGAAGGTAGTGTCTTTGAGAAGAGACATGGAGATGCCACTCTTTTTTATGCATATTACAAAATGGTAGCAATCTCCGAGAAGAGACGAGAAGCTATAAGTATTTGATTTCTCTTTATCTTCACTCTATTTATTTTTACAATTTGAATGACAATTCATTTATATCTACTTTTAGCATGAAATGAATAGTTTAAAAATAGAATATGAAGTGATTCGACTTGGAATGTGAAACGTCATGTGACAATCATTCCCCCAAGAAGTTGAGAGGTTTTGTCATGACTCAAAACTCATAAAAATACAAAAAAATTGTTTTCCTAAAATTTCGGTATTTTCTAGCAAGAAATGCAATGGTAGCCTATTGTTGCATGTAAAAACAACCAAAAACACCAATTTGACGGGAAATAGCATTTCCAACCATTTCAATACATTTTTTTATAAATTTCTAAACTTTTATAAGGTTGAAATTTTAATATTCAAATTTTTTAAATATTCAAAAAAATATCAATAACAAGAAATAAAAACTTTAACATTTAAATATTAAGATTTTAAATATGGTTGAATTTATGATTTTTTTAAAATAAAAAATCATACACATATAAAGGCATCCCATTTCTTATGTGCAATCTCTTTCAATTTCATTTTTGTTGCCGTCAAGTTTCTTTGTTTCTTGCAACATAGCATTTTAGTAATTTGTAATTTTGGAGACCTTTGGAGATAGGGGCCCTCGGCCTCCCGAGCAGAGAAGTCAGCACAAGGGTCAAGATGGATATGGGTTTGGGGGATCAAACTATGCCGTACACCCCATGTTTTACACAATCTATTATGTTTTCTAGCACATTTTAAACAAAGTCACTCCGAACCATTGTTGCGAAGTTATGCCTTTGGGTACTAGTTTTTAGGTATCTTGTCAAAAGACTTCCCCATACTACCACCTATATCATTCACCTTTTTTTAAGAAGCAATAACCCCTATTGCTCTTAGTTTTGATTTCTAATAAACATAAGAACTTCTTATTGCCTAAATGACTCTTCTTCACTTGAATGGGGTGATTCATTCAAAAAAAAATTATTGATTGATTTTGAAGACTTCTAAGACTTGTACAAGTATGTCGAATTGCCATGGTTGCACTTCCTACATAATTCACAAGGATGATGTTTCTAACATTGAATAGTATCGTGACCTTTTCTACCACAATAACTGCAATTAAAATGATGAAACAAATATCTTCCATGTGTGAGATTAGAATTCCTGGGATGATGTTAAGCAAGTTGTTCTACATCTACAAACATGTCTACTTTAAAGAAAAAGGAAACAATGGTGGGTTGGACTGATTCTCTAGTGTACCCAAGACCAAAGTTCTTAGGCCTTATTTCTACCTCAAAAGGTTTATGAATGCCTTGGGTGTGTTTTTCAAAACTGCCAAATAAATATGGAGTATGATCCAAATGTGAGGAACCAAATAACATACCATTTTTTCCTCTATTTTTGTTTGCACATATGCAACAAGTGTGTCCTCTTTCATCTCTTCAAATTCATCTTGTATTATGGCATGGTCCTTTTGAATTTCATCACAACTGCTTCTTTTTCTCCAAGTCCTTGTTGGAGCTTGTGCATGGCTTCGTTTGTATTATGGCATGGTCCACGATTGGGTTTCTGAATTGGGAAATATTCCTTTGTATTTATATCCTCTGCTCCATGATGGGACTAAGGGTGGTTTGCAACCATTGGTTTTCATCTTTTAACCATTGATTTTCTCCTTGAGTGACTTGTGCTCATTCTGCGGAACCATAAATAGATGCACATCTTGGATTTGTTCATCTTGCCTTTTTTTCTACTTTCTTTTCCATGACTTAAGAAATTCCTGAAAATTACATGGATTTTTTTTCTTGCTTTGATACCACTAATCCAGATGGGATCGAGTACTTGTGGACAAGAACTAAATTGTTGGACTTAAATGTGTAACGACAAAAGCAATTTAATTACAAAATTTGTAGCACAAAATAATATTGTTTAATTGTAGAAAAATGAACCATGAATGAATGAAAACAAAAATATACACAGAGAAAACAAATTCTGAATAAAAGAATTCAATACTACATTGATATGGGAGGTGGACGTCTCTGAGAAGTGATGTAAGCTATCTCTCTAATGCTCTGCTATTAAAAAGGAAAGTAGCAATCTTGGAGAAGAGATGTGGAGCTACCACTCTCTATTCTACATATTACAAAATGGTAGCAATCTCTGTGAAGAGAGGAGAAGCTACGAGATTCTCTAATTCCTATTTGCCTTTGCTCCCTTGATTTTTATAATTTAAAAGACAAATCCTTTATATCTGTTTTTAGGAAGAATGGAACAATCTAAAAAAAAAGTATGAAGTGATTTTCAATTTGGAATATGAAAATTCATGTGATAAGCATTCCCCCAAAAAGATGAGAGATTTTGTCATGACTTGAAACTCATAAAAATACAAGATTTTGGTTTCCAAAAAAAATTGGTATTTTCTACATTTTAAAAATTTTAGATTTTGGTGCCCTTCAAAGTGGCTTTGGGGGTCAAAATATGCCATACAACATCCCACACCCCTTCAACATGTTGTACATTTTCTAAGCTTTCCAACACATTTTGAATGGAGTCATTTCAAGCTACTATCACAAAGGTATGCCTCTGGCAAGGTGATGTACTAGTTTTTTGGTATCTTGCCAAAAGCCTGTCCCAAACTGCTACCTAGATCATGCGCAATTGCAACAACAAATATAAAAACAAAAGAGATTTACACAATTGTACATGTTGTACATTCATTTGTATTATTTACGTACATTACAAAATATGTACAAGGAAGCTTCTAGAGGAAGGAAGCTTCTAAGAGATTAGAGATGTACAAAGAGATATGTACAACATTTAAGAATATACACTATCCCATGTGACTTATGTATACGATATTTAAGAATATACAATAGTTCGTGTTGCTATTACTCATATCCCATGCGTCTATGTCTCATCACTTATTTCTAATGTCTTATCTACAATGAGATTCGGGGAAGGTAGCTTGTTAATATAGACACTCGAGAGGTTCTCAATCTATCATCTCCAACTATCCTCATTAGAAGTGCCTGGCCCTTTTTCTTGAGAGATTGTCACTTTCACGTGTAGGACTTTACAAGGTCCCCATATGGCTACCAAGTTGATTATCTCCATTCAATCCATCTCAGATATTGGAGGCTTTAAGACTAGGTTGCTCCTTCTTTCTATTGGCATCTCTATTGACAAGCTACTCCCTTTCATGTATTCCCTGGACACCCCTCCCGAGCTCCTTCCCACTAAGGATGTCATCACTAGGGCTTCCAAATAAGACATCTACAGACAATACATCCAAACCACCAGGATCTCCCCCCGTGAACCGCTTAGTCCCAAGCTTGTTTTTTATGCCAATCACTTCTTAGATGTGGTGGATGGTATTATTCGTTGCCCTCATTATCTTTGGTGCCATTGATCTCACGGCTTGAGGTTTCTCCTTGGCCAAATGAGAGTGTTCCCACCAATTATGGGTTGAAACAGAGCATCACATTCTCCATCAGGACTAGATCTATAGTCTTTGCTCCCTCCAAGAGGTGGAGATTGAGAACCACTTCATTTTCGGATGACCCATTTATTATAAAATCAAGATATCACTGCCTCTACAAAGACTCAGACAACACTCTAGTTACTTTCTTCAGATATACAGACCAATGATGTCTGGCCCTTTATCTTCGCGAGGTTGTCACTTTCTAGTGTAGATCCCTACAGGAGGAGCCTAGAGGCTCTAGACCTCCCATATTGATCACCTCTTTCTTTAAGCCCCTTCAGGGGATTGGCATCACTAAGCATCCTTTGGACATCGATACATCACACATCAGAGCTGATAGATCAGTTAGGCGACGCTTCTCTCAACACATCACTACTACTCAAACTCCTCAAATCTCCAAGCATGTTATCTCTCAGCATCACGGCTCTACTTTGCCCTGTTAACGTGGCTCCGCCCCTCTCTGGTGACATGGATCTAGTACTTGCTAGTTGCCCCCCAGAGCATAGGGGCAAACTAATATTACAAGCTTCTTCTCTACTACGGGAATTACATCGACATTAAATGTTAGGGGAGATTCTAGAGGAAGTGTCTTACTTCCTCTTAGGATCCCCCAACCTGGCTCCTCCAACCCTGTATACTCACCGGACAACATTATCAAATCTCTCACAATGATCGATAATGGCTCAAATGATTCTTCTACTTTAGGCACAGACAAAGACATTCGATGAGATTTGCCTCCAATCTTCATTGGCACATGCTCTTGGGGCTTTTGTTCGCCCCTCATTACTATTTGTATTGGTTTCTTTGCCACTTGTGTTAGTGGCACACTACTCTATTTTGTCTTTGTACTTTATTTCTTTGGTTCACCTCTAGGATTCCCTCTTCCTAGAACTTTCTATTTCTAATGGTTGTATCTTTTAGTCCCATTGACCTACTTTTGGTCATTTGTGGACATTAAATAATTTCTTTCTTTCTTTCTTTGAGTACCCTTTGGATACCATAAATTCACACACAAATGGGGATATATCTTTGTGTACCGCTACTAGGGAGCCCCAACCCCCTCTCTCTCATTCTAGGTGATGTGGATCTACTTCATCAAGGGTTGAGGGTTTTCTAGTTGTCCTTGCCTGCAGTTGGGCTCAAAGGGACAAGTGCACATTACTAGTTTTATCTATACTTCTAGAGTTACATCGACCTTGGCTGTTGGGAGAGGTTCTAGGGCAAGTACCATATTTCATACTAGGAATGTCCAACCTATCCCCCTTAGCCGTGGATAATCCCTTATAGACATTATCAGATCTTGCATTGCCCCTCTCATGGCAATGAATGATAATGTTGGTTCTTCTTCACTGAGCTTTGGTACAAACATTCTACAACATCAATTTGCAGTCTTGATCAGCTCCTTTGTTTCATTAAGGGTATTTTTTTCCTTTCATCACGATTTTCACTTTTACATGGGTTTTAGGTTTACCCCTCTAGTTAGGTTTACGCTATTTTAGGTTTTTTTATTATTTAGCTACTTTACATAACCTAGGGTTGTTTTAACCCTAGTACTTTTATATTGTAACTGAATGTACTTTCAAGTCCCATTAACCTTGGTGAAATCTGGCCTTAAATATAACTTATTTCTTTCTTTCTAGGTGATCAAGCCAACATTCTTCTTCTGTATGTCCATAGTGCATTAAATGGTGACACAACTTGTGTTTCTTTCTCAAAGGTAGATTTCCATTGTCTCCATGATCTGGTGCTTGTCATGTTGATGTAGTCATGTTGCTTCACCTGTGTCACAAATATGTGTTTCGTTAGTGGTTGTGCAACCGGTTAAGAATTTTTTATGATATTCCAAAATACTCTCATTTACATTTTTTACTTGAAGAAGGCATCTCTGAGGCTTTGAATATTGAAGGATACTAGGTGTTTCTAGATCATTTTATATCACGAGATATACATTAGGAATAAGTGCTTTTCACCCATGTTTCGTCCATTAGGAATAGATACACATTTGTAACAATCCCTAATGGTCAATCAAAGAGAGTATTGGATGAATACTTTTGTATGTCCGTCCATGGTCTAATCTTTCTACTAGCCAAAAATTGCTTAATCATGATGTCGTTTTTTTAATTTTTGGTTTAGATTAAACTAACCAAACACTGAATAAATCTTCTTACATAGCAAATAATATATTTCTGAAATATACTTTATTCAGGATATTATTTCTTCATAGGAGATTACATTTTATAGGTGTTTGAACTCCTAAATTCATGGAGTTAAACTTCATCTTGAATCCCTTAGATATCTCATCCCTATCTCCTAATATCTCTCTACTTATCCCCTTATTCTCTCAATATACTCCTATCTACGTGAGTTACAACTCACATTATATTATTTTATACTAGCCTATACAAATAATGTGAACACTAACTAGATATCCTAACATTACCCCCCTTAGTGTGAACATGGAAAAAACGTTATCATGTACTACAACTCCCACCAAACTCGAATGATGGTTTTTCACTTGGCTAACCACCAACCTACAAACATCGGATGGTTACACTTGGTTTACCACCAACCTACAAACAATGGATGGTTTTACACTCGATTTACCACCAACCCACAAACAAAAGATGATTCTACATGTGGTTGACCAACAACCAACAACACATGATGCTACCATACTCTTCTAGTTCTCATCACTATCTTACCTCAAGGGATTACATGAAAATCTTTGCTCACTAATTGCATATCTGAATAGGAATGTACTTTTGTTTTTATTTGTAGAAAATTAAAAAAACATAACTAAAAAGCAAGCCACAAATGAATTATACGGCCCTGTCGATTGTGGCTGACGAGAGGTCACTATTTGACCTCCTTCCTTTGTTGCCTCCTCCTCCAATAAGGAACTGCTTAAGGCTTGAAAAACTTGGTGACAGCGTTGGTACCTGTTGACCATTTTTGGTCCAACAGGCCAAAATCGGTCCCCTTCTTCCCCTGCTGTTCTGAGCTAGTTCATTTTTTGATTTTGCACAAGTCTAGGAAATTTCTACGGACTCTGCAGGCTTTTCTACGGACTCTGCAGGCATTTCTACAAACTTTGCAGGGAATAAACAGGTTCCCAACACTTCGGTGCAAAATGGACAAGTGCTTGGTTCAACAGCTTGGTTCAATGGCAAAATTCATCGGCAAAATTCAACAGTCGGTTCAACAGCTTGGTTCAAAGGAACGGTTCGATGGGAAGGTTCAAGAGAGTCTCCCGAAGGACAAGTGCCCTTGTGGAGGGCACTTGGTCGGCGACAGCACCGAAGCAGATTTTCCGAAGGGCACTTTTCGAAGGTAGTCAAAGGAAAAGACAAGGGCATAATTTCTTCGGACTTTTGTCCAAAGGAATTCTTTCGGACAAAAAGTCTGAAGAAATTCGGAAAGGCTACGAACGAAAAAATTTCGCAAAAAAGGACTTAAGGCAAAGGCAAAGGCATAAATTGATTTCTTTCGGACTTTTGTCCGAAGGAATTCCTTCGGACAAAAAGTCCGAAGAAATTCGGAGAAAAGGCCACGAGAGGAAAACCCGAAGAAATTCCGAAGGTAAAGCAAAGTGGTCGAGTGAAAAAACCCGGGGAAATAAGCAAAAAGCAAAGGAAGAAATCCTTTGGACAAAATGTCCAAAGGAATTCCTTTGGACATTTTGTCCGAGGGATTTCAAGACCAAGGAGCCCGAAGGACCCTGAAGGGTAGGTACCCTTGCGGCGGACTCTCGGCCAAAATGAAGGGACATTTCTCCGAAGCCGAAGGGACACTTTCCCTTCGGGAATGATCAAGAGAAAAGAACCGAAGGATTTGCCAAGGACGGTGACGTCTCTGCAGCTGTCAATTTCAGGGAAATAGACTAGCCGTTGGTTTTCAAACGGTGACGGGCCTGCGAACGTCAATTTTACAGCAGGGAAATAGTCATTTGATCTTTAAATTCTTGAGCGCCAACTAGGAAAAAGCCCGAGAGCGGACGCTGCCAAGTGTCGTTTGCTGGGACACCTTATAATTTGTCTCTAAAAGCAGCGGAACATGCCGCGTGTCCCTTGTAAAGCTCGGCGAAAGCCGACAAGTGTCAACATCCACGGTTTTCTTCCTTTCGTTACGTTATTGAGTAAGGACTGTGGTGGGCCTCGGACGAATTGCTAAAGAGAGCGAAAGCTGCCAAGTGTCATCGTCTGTATGAATCCGAATGAGTCCCGAATGTTTCTGTATTGTTTTTAAAACTCAGCGAAAGCCGCCATGTGTCATCTTCCGCAGGTTTCTCAAAAGGTGTCTAAAGCTTCTATAAGTTAAGCAGATGCTGCCACGTGTCCTCGCCTATTTCATAGCGGAACACGCCATGTGTCACTTGTTGAGATCAGCGGAAAGCGGCCAAAGCAAGCGGGAAAGACACGAATAATTAGTAGAAGATAGTCCCCCGAAGGACGAAGGAGCCAAAAAAGACAAAGCCAGGAAGGGGCAAAAGAGCCAAGTACAGAAATAGACAAAACAGTCCAAGTGGCGAAGGAAGGTGTTGACTCAAGGAGGTACTCCAGTGGTTGACACAGTGTCTATGAATTGGTCATCAAGAGGCACGAATAGTGAACGGTGCGACCCGTTTTTCTTCACTTTGCATTGATGAGCAGACAAGCCGCGTGAATGCCTTGAAGGAGCGGTCTTGTTTGCAGACAAACGGCGCGGCCTATGTTTTGAACGCCAAAGTCAAAGCAGGAGCCGACACAACATTATCTATCAAGCGGCTTCCTCTTCCCAATGCTCTCAACGCACATGGGCCACTTGTAAGAAGAGCGCCAAAGTCTTTTGCAGAAAGCGCCAAGTTTTATTCTCTCTATATATATTGTAAACTTCTCATTTTGAGGGGGATCTTCTTAGCTTGTAAGGCAAAGCTCTGCCCAAAAATCTTTGGCTTTGTAAGGCAGAACTCTGCCGGATTTTACCTTGAATCAAGACATAGTATTTTTTACCTCCATTCTGAGTTTGCACTTTCGTATGTGTCTATGCCTTTGTTCTGTGTTAAGTCATTTTCTTTTATGCTTTCACAGAATGATTTCAGCATGTCTAGTGCATTGTGAGTTTTTCTTTTGCAGGTTAGCTAGAAGTGTCCCTAGCAGAGTATAGACGTATGTGAACAGGCTGCCATAGTGTGTCTCAGAACACATCTGGTAGTTCTTCCTCCCTGTATCTCCACGGATCCCTAGCTCACTGATGCGGAAGCGTTCTCCATATCAAATGAAGTGTATGCCAGCTTGTCCTTGGTGTAAAGTGTATGTTCGAGCTAGGTAGACCAAACTTTTTTGGTGTATCACCTTTTAGTTTAGGTTTAGGTTCTGTTTTCAGCATCCTTCTCCCTTTTCACCCCCCCCATTGTTAGCAATAGGAAATCCAGGACCTAAAAGATACATCAAAGGGAGCTAGCCCTTATCTAGAGACTCTCCCCCCAGTTTTGCCAGGCCCACAAGCAAGAGGGGAGTTTCCATTGTGATGGGTGGAAGGCAGGAGCTTGGCCTCCTGTCAAGGGTGCAATCCGCTGCGTCAACAGTACCTTTAGAAACAACATGTTTAACAAGCTCTCGTGGCAAGACATAACGTATAGCTATCTAGATTTCCCTGTATGTAATAGTTGGCTTCTTGTTGTGACGAACAAGTATGGATGCCTCTTGTGCCAATTTCTCAAAGATATTGTTAATGAAGGAATTCATTATACACATATCTTTGCTAGAAATATCAACATTTGGGTGCCCCTGTTTTAGCACTTTAAATATATAAATTTTAAAGTTGTTTTCATTTCGTTCTGCCTTCTTTTTCTTTTTTCTTCTTTTTTTCTCATTTTATCCATTATGACCTTGAAACAGGATGTCAGTTTCCACTAATAATGCGTCCTTTACAACATGTGCAAAATTTTGACTTTTGACAATAGACTTATTTGACTTGGACTGAAATTACTAAAGACACTATATTGACGTTCTCTAAATGATAATAAAATGACTCTATATGACATAAAAATTGACACTCTTGAATTTTTGACAATTTTAACAAAATGACATACAAATACTCAATTTTTTTTAATTTTATGACTCTTTTGACATTGAGAAATGACTCAAAAATACTATACTAATAAAATGGACCCTATGACAAAAAGATTTTGATGACATACAAACCTAGAACTACTTAACTAACAATGTGGAGATTAACCACTTATTAGACTTAAATATAATATAAAACAATACTAAGATTGTAATAATAGACCAAACTTAAAATCCTAAAATAGACTCATGGTACTTTTAAACTATCTAAAGACTCAAAAATACAAATAACCGCAAAAATAAAATAATAAACAAATATCTTTGACTAAGTCTAAGATATTGAAAACCAAGACTCACTAAAACCATGACACCACAAAATCAGAATACGGTGAACCTTGCAATAGTAATAAACATGGATTCTCAAATGATGCCTCTAAAGCTTTTAGCTATTAAGCAAAATAATTGTTCAAAGTCTACAGTCCACCCTCCACAACTTTAACAAAGATGGCGCACATTCTGACATGTAGCTGACATGCACATGGTGTTTGGATAAAACAACGAAGAGGACGAAATAAAACATGTAGTTGATCAAAATATTAACCTCAATAAAATGCACTACCTATTGACAATTTTGCTCCACAGGGCAAATTGTCACCCCTACCATTTGGAACTCTGCATAATGTGCCAATTTGTCTTGTGAATCAGTTTTGGTCCTGAATAATCTGAAGGAATAGTTCAAGTTTAAATGGTCACTTTCTTTCGAGAGAATTGTCCAAGTGAAAATCCCAAAGGGCATCCTCAAAAGCAAGGTCATTTGTTCAAAAATTCCGAAGGGTTCATTAAAAAAGCCGAAGGGTTTCTTTAAACTTTCAAATTATCCAAGCGGAAATCCGAAGGGTAACTTGAAAAGTTCCAAAGGGTTCAAATCCTTCAGACATTTTGTCTGAAGGAAAGGAAAAGGTTCACTTGGAACATTCCGAAGGACACTTGGCAAAATTCCCGAAGGGTATCTACCTTTCGGGAAAGTTCACTTCAAGAATTTCGAAAGGTTCTTCAAGGTTTTCGAAGGGGTCATTTACAAAAAGGCCGAAGGGTATCTGCCCTTCGAAAAATTTCACTTCACAATTTTGAAGGACCTTTACATTTTCCTGAGGGATCAATTCCAAGAAGTCGAAGGGCACTTTCCCTTCGGGAAAGTCATTATCAAGAAACCCGAGAAAAAAGAATTCCTTCGAACTTTTTGTACAAAGGAAATGAACAGAGCAAGTGGACCGTTTCAATTTTTCCAAAGGGTCACTTTCCCTTCAAGAAAGTTCACTTTGCAAATTTCTGAAGAGTTGATTACAAAGGCTGAGGGGTCACTTTCCCTTCGGGAAAGTCACTTGGCAGAAGCCCGAAGGACAATTTGCAAGGAAAGAATTCCTTCGAACTTTTTGTCCGAAGGAAGTTTACAAAGGAAAAGGCTTTTTCCCTTCGGGAAAGGTTATGCCAAAAAATCTGAAAGAATTGTCCATTGTAAGAATTTCGAATATAGAATTCTTTCGGACTTTTTGTTCGAAGGAAATGAACAGAAATAGTTCAAGAAAAAACTCCGAAAAAAAGTGTAAAGACCCCTGCTGAATCGGCCTTTAATTTTCAGTTTCGGGCTCTTAGGAATTCCGTCAAACACTTGTCTTGCAATTTCTGTACTTGCTGGTAAATGATTCTCTGTTTGTGTTTTCTTGATTTTGAATGAAGAGATGATGCGTGAACTATTCTCTAACAATGCCAAATAGCCTCTATTGTAATTAAGATAAAATGCAAGTATTTTTCAGACCTATGCAATGATAAGACTGAAACTGACTGTAAATATGCAACTACAACATTCTGGGAATTTTGACAAACACTTAGTATGCATTCCCCAATCTGTCTTTTATGAAGTTCGAGTAGCTACAATGCAAATATATGAATTTACTTGACTCAAACAGCTAGCTACAGCAGCAAGACATTTTGTCATACAATTGGCAAGCACCCTCAATGTATTTGATATTGTGCTTATAAGTTCCTCAAATCTGATTTCAATGACTTACAACTTCAGATTGCCAATTCTCCTATGATAATGCATCTATGAAGACAATGCAACTAGTCGCCCCCTTCAGGAGGAAAACGACTTACAACAATGATAGAATGTAAACATGCAACTAGAAAATGGACTACAAGGACCCTGGAAATGTTGATCAAGACTGAAGATATGCTGTGGTGGTGTGCTTGCAAGAATCGCCTCTATCTCCCAATCACCTATGACAAGGTAGTGATGTTATCCTTTGAAGAAATCAACCTTTCTCCACACAAATGTAGCAATCACTGTAGCGGCACTATTCATGTCACTGTAGCGGCACTATTCACAACACTGTAGCGCAACACTATTCACAACACTGTAGCGCGGCACTATTCACAACACTGTAGCAGTCAACAATAAAACTTATGATCTGCAAATTAATACCTCAAAACCCTTGGTTAATACTTCAGATTTAAGCACCAATGAAAGGATTGAAGTATCCCTTCCAATTTGCAACCCTTCGGAGGATATTTCACCACCTCAGTTATGCTAATCTATGGGAGTTTTCGTTCCCAAAGACCAAGTAGACAATATGCAGAAACCCTTGGCTCCACAGAACTCATCAAATGCAAATGGTAATAATTGGATGATATGAAGCTTGGGTGACCCTCTTAATATACCATTTTTTTCTTTTTTTCTCCGCATCCAGTCGGCCCATCTAGAAGCTTCCTTCTTATAATATTTTATTTGCACTTTTAATAATATTAAAATATGACTTTATAAATAATAAATTGAAATGGCCCCCTTTTTATGCCACATGACCCCTCAAGTCATAAAGTGCAAATATAACGTTAAAATATAATATTAATTATTATTAAAGTGACCTTTAATAATAATTAAACATCATAACTTAGGCCAAACACCTTATTTCTCCAAGCCAACTGAATACCGGAATCGACACTGCTGAAATATCCCATTCAGGCGCCCTGCTATAAATAGTAACCCTGATTGAATGAATTACTATAAATAGTAAGTATGAGACAAAGAGTCCTGAAGCCCTTGCAAAGGCCAACCCTGAACTTACTGAACTCTGAAGAAGAAATAAACCATCCACTAACTAGGTTTCTATCACAAAAGACCCTCTAACCATCTGAGTTAGCCTACGAGGGCCAGTGATAGGCTAAACCATCATAAAACATGATCACACTAAAAAGGGGACATCACAGAAAGGCATAGACAAAATTCCTTCAGGGTTTTTATCCGAAGGAAATGGATAGAAAGTAAAGCCCGAAACAATTACAAAGGACCAAACAAAAGAAGGAAACAATTCCTTTGGACAATTTGTCTGAAGGAAATGAAAGAGAAATAAACCGAAGGAATTGTCCAAGGCAAAAGAAAAAAAACTAGGCAGAAAAGGCGAAAAAAAGAGATAATCTAAGGGAGCAGAAAGTCCGAAAGAAAGGAAAATCCGAGAAAATAAGTTGCGGACAATAAATCCAAAAACAGGGACAAAAGCAAATAGTCTACATGCAAGTGACCCAAGCCCGAAGCAAAACATGCAGAAGTGAATAACACAAGAACAAGAGTTTAACGTTGGATGATTTTTCAAGGAGAGCTTAACATGGAGTTTCATGCATGTGCTCTTGTTTATCTTGTTGAAGGCTTTCAACGTTCCAGCAGTTCAAGTGGAGTTCTCAGTCCAAGATATGGCATGGCTTTCCATGCAAGAGTTTGACTTGTCAAACTTGGGTCCACCTCATCCCTTCTACACCAACATGGAATTTCATGCATGCACTCTTGTTTATCTTGTTGAAAGCTTTCAACGTTTCCAGCAGTTCAAGAGGAGTTCTAGATTCAATTTTGGTGTTGATTTCATTCAAAGGAGATTGTTCTCTTGTTTCAGGCAGTTCAAGAGGAGTTCTATATTTGGAGATTGGTGTAGCATTTTGCATGATGAAAATTTTAATCCAAACTTGGGCTCACCATTCTTTTCAAATGCCAAAGAGCTTTTCATGCAAGACAAAAGACAAGAAAATGCTTTTAAAAGGCTTTGTTATCTTGGCATAACGCAAATTGGACTTGGTTAATGTAAGAGTTGACCTCCTCTTCTATTTTCAGCTCTAATCTCTTGATAGTTTTATACTTTTTCTATATAAGTTGGCTTTTCAGCCTTGAATTGTATCTTTTTTTTGGCAAGACCAAAAATCTTGCCAAAGATTGAGTTGTAACCTTTTTCAGATTAATAAGACTGTTTTCAATTTTAAGCTGCTGGTATAGTGTATTTATGTCAGTGATTTGCACATGTGATAGAATTTTTTTTCTTTGACAAGCACTGATTCTTATCTAGTTACTACCTGATCAGATTATATAGGTTGTGTTTTGTGTTTAATGTCTTTTGACTGAAGTTACAGTAGATATAAGTGGCTGGTTAGTACCTTGAATCAGACCTATTCCATCATTTCCTTCAAGCTTTGATCACAAGATAGAACATTTTCATAAAATATCGATGCGTAGAGGTCAATTGGGGTTAAAAATTCAATTTGTTTATTGTCTGATCAGTGTTTTTAGAAGCTCAAATTGTGTGGATCAAAGTTGAGGTGTATCACCATCATTAGATAGGATTTTCTTTCAAGTTTCTTTCTCCCTTTTCTCAAGTAATTTGTAGCGTAGAACAAAGATCCTAATCGATACACCAAAATGAGCTAACCCTTAGAATCTAGAGATTCAATCCACTTAGTAGGCCATGTTGTAGCTTGGAATTGCACCCTTTGTCGGAGAGTTTTTCAGGCTCTCTCACTTCCAGCTACAAGCATGGGACAACCTCAAGCTGTGGGTATCCTATAGTGAGGTTGAACCTCTAAGCTTTTTAATGAGGCTAGTTTCTCAGGTGATTCACTTCAGCTCTTGATTCACACACTAAAGTCTATTGTTGGCTAAGAAAAAGGGATAGGAGGATAATATGAAAGGAAATCTAAGCTAAGGGAGGTAATGCACCAAAAGAAATGATCCAGTTAGTCGAAAAAATGACATTCAACATAAGATGAATTTTGCTTACACAACCTCACAACCAGTTAATTTGCATAAGTATTTCATAAACTAGGCTCACTGAATCATATATGAAGCAAAGAGGAATTTCAAAATCCATGCCAAGCGTCCATTAATAGCGAAAAGAGCTCAAGTCCAGATCTGCAATTAACTTGAAAACACCTAAAAATAGGCAAGAAAGGACAATGGGCATGGAAGAACACTTCTTCACAAAGCCATCATGCACAAGCTTGCTCAACGCAATTTTCAGACAAGAGATAGGTAAAAATTAATCTATATTGCTTCAAAAGGTCTTTTACACAGTGATTTTTGCAGAGTAACTTTATCACCAGTCCAGGGATAATTTTTTGGCTCCAAGGCCTCTATTTATAACAGAAACAGGTGAAGAAAAGATGGGAATGCGTGAGAAACTGGGAATGGAAACCATAAATTCCTGCAACCACCACCATCGTCCTCCTTCGGTAGATTTTGAGAATCCATGTCGCGGGCAACTGGAATGTCGCTTCTTGGCACGACTGCATTGATTTGCTGTTAAAGATGGCATGGCGACCTTCCCCTTTATGTGTCCTGTTGAAAAGGAAGCAGGTCTCCATGTGTTGAAAAAAATTGGCCGAACCATGCTGCTTTTATGTTGGATGGTCATTTGTCGCGAACGAGCCATATTGAAAGACGAGAACCTTCATAAATTCCCAGCTACCAACCGCTTGGACTCCCCTTTGCGTTGATTGGTCGTTGGACGCTGCCTTGGATCCTTAACCTGCGTCGTAGATGCCTTTGTGCCACTTGGCAGCCTCTCATTTGTCCGATCATGACTCCCGTACACTATCGATCCTTATAAAATTCCATTGGAACGAGCTTATTAAGTCAAGCAGCATTGGAAACCCGATTTGCACTGTGCCCTCAGAAACCCGAAGTCTTGCGACTTCAAAAACCTGATGACTTCTACTTTGGAGAACTCGAGGTTGTCTGAACTTGTCACTTTTGCTTGAATGTCCACCTTCTCACACTTGGGTAAAATTTTGGTATGTGGGCCAAAAATGGCCAATAGGCCACCCACAGCCTAGGATTGTTTCCATGTTTCAACAAACTGTGAAGGCCTTGAACTACCTTCACAAAGGTGCGAGTCTGATTGACAACAGTTTTTGGCACATCCAATGGGACACATTGGAACTGGTCTTGATGAAATTGTAGTTGCAGTAGTGTTCTTCAAGAAGTATTTGGTGATTCCAAGCTCAAGCAGTTGCTTCTAAATAATCCAAGCACAGTTTCCATGTAAGTCTATTTTTATTGCATTATCATGAATGAGTTTTGATCACTGGGTATGAAAAGAATTTCTATGCTATGTTTCCTTATCAATCCATTATGGATCATACCAACCTTGTCATGATACATATGAACCTAATCAGCCTTATCAAGAGTATTATCAAATCTATGTTGAGCCTTATCAAATTTCTCATCTCCTTATTATCAAGAACATGACTCTTACCTTCCTTGTGAGCCATATCAGTCTCAAGATCAGTTTTCACCTTTCCCATATGGATATGATGTTGCATATGAGCAGCCTTAGCTCCAAGAAAGAATGGATGAAATAGAGCTTAGAATACTAGCATATGCAAGAAAATTTTGTTCAAACTCTCAGTATGAAGAAGTGAATGGTCTATTCCAAAATGTGTCCAATGATCCAGAAGAGATAAATGCGCTGCGTATTTTGGTATTATGGAAGATGGAAGCTTGGGAGAGGCAGAAAATCGAGTTGAGCCACTTGTCTACAAATGGTTCTTGTGTTCCTTATTCTCATGAAGTTCTTAACTATGCCCAGTGTGTGCGGAGGGAGCTTCCTAGTTGAATTCAAGAGCCTATTCAAGAGTCTAAACCTTCTTATAGTCTCCTTTCCTCACCAATCATCCCTCAAGTTCAAGTTGTCCATGAAGACAAGCAGGTTTCAGACTTTGATGACGTAATGGCCAAGTGGAAGGAACAAAATGTAAAAGTCTTTAAGAGTTTATCTTTCCCTCCTCTCCAAAACTCCCTAAATGATTCCATTGCCCTCCAAATCCTAAAATCCAATCATGATCAACCCTCCATGCTTCATTTTCCCTCTCAAACAAATGAATTTCATCACTCTCCCACTATCTCCCTTCTTCAGGAAGAGCCTATTCTTTGGAAGATTGAAAAAGGGGTTGCAGCTACAAGTCAGGTTCTTGCAGAGTGTGAAGAGGATGCTTCAAGTGTGTATGAGGAAGAGTTTCTCATTGATACTTCACATGAGGTTGTAGTTGAGAACGCAATTGTAGTTGAGAATGAGAAAGCTGATCTTGATGTGAAGGAACTCCAAGAGGAGTTGGTACAAATTGAAGTCATAAATGAGTTAGAGATATCTCCTATTGAGAAAGATCTAGATAAATTTCAAGCTAATCCTATTCCAATTGATCAAAATGAGGAACAAAAAGATGATTAGCAGCTGTACCTTGAATCTCTACAATAAATTGAAAAACTCTATAGGGATATGTTGCCTATGGAAGAGCATGTTTGTGAGAAATCTAATCAAGAATCACCTATTCAAGATCATAATACAGATTGGGTTGCCTATTCAAAGCTCCTTGAAGAGCTAGATGAACTTGCAGCAGTTGATAAGAAAAATGAGGTCACTCAAGGGCAATGCATAGATGAGATATCACTTGACAAGGTTGTAGATGACAAGCAGTATGAAAAAGATCCAGAAATACTAGATGAGTTTGTCCTTGTTGGTGACTGGTTTGATGTTGATGACTCATTTAAGGAGATGCTAAGAGAGTTGGTGGGCAAAAAAAATGCCTCATCAAAGGTTATGTTCAATAAACATCCTGCTTTGCAACTTGTACCATTTCTTGGAGTGAGTGAACTTATGAATTTCCCTTTTGATCCAGGTGGATCATGCTTTGTCATGGTTAGTTTGTTTGTTTTCCTCCAAGTGTTGTTCAAGCATATTAGTTTCATTATGTTTTGTTCCAAATAAGTGCTTGTTTGCACATTTGCTTTTTAGTTAGTTTTCCCTGCTTTGGAAGATGAAGGTTTTCTTTTCCAGGTCAAAGGAGAGTTTGCAGTCATGGACCAGATTTATTATTGTTTTATGAGTTCAGATGTTATGTATATGCTCTGAGTCCCCAAGCATAGCAGGCATGCTTCCCAGTTGAGTCGCCAAAATATTGACAATTTTGTCCCACAAGTCAGATTGCCACCCCTACCATTCGGAACTCTGGATATCGTCCCAGTTTGTCTTGTGAATCAGTTTTGGTCCTAAATAATCTGAAGGAATGGTTCAAGTTTAAATGGTCACTTTTTTTCGGGAGAATTGTCCAAGTGGAAATCCCGAAGGGCATCCTCAAAAGCAAGGTCATTCGTTCAAAAATTCCTAAGGGTTCATTGAAAATGCTGAAAGGTTTGTTTGAACTTTCGAATTATCCAAGCGGAAATCTGAAGGGTAACTTGAAAAGTTCTGAATGGTTCAAATCCTTCGGACATTTTGTCCAAAGGGAAGGAAAAGGTTCGCTTGGAAAATTCTGAAGAACACTTGGCAAGAATCCCGAAGGGTATCTACCCTTTGAAAAAGTTCACTTCAAGAATTTCGAAAGGCTCTTCAAGGTTTCCGAAGAGGTCACTTACAAAAAGGCCAAAGGATATCTACCCTTCGGGAAAGTTCACTTCAAAATTCTGAAGGACCTTTACATTTTTCCGAGGTATCAATTCCAAGAAGTTGAAGGGCACTTTACCTTCGGTAAAGTCATTATCAAGAAACCCGAGAAGAAAGAATTCCTTTGGACTTTTTGTCCGAAGGAAATGAACAAAGCAAGTGGACCGTTTCAATATTTCCTAAGGGTCACTTTCCCTTCGGGAAAGTTCACTTTGCAAATTTTCGAAGAGTTGATTACAAAGGCCGAGGGGTCACTTTCCCTTCAAGAAAGTCACTTCGCAGAAGCCCAAAGGGCAATTTGCAAGGAAAGAATTCCTTCGGACTTTTTGTCCAAAGTTTACAAAGGAAAGGGCTTTTTCCCTTTGGGAAAGGTTATGCCAAAAAATCCGAAGGAATTGTCCATTGCAAGAATTCCGAAGACAAAATTCCTTCGGACTTTTTGTCCAAAAGAAATGAATAGGAATGGTTCAAGAAAAAACGCCGAAAGAAAGGCTTACACAGAATCCCTTCGGACTTTTTGTTCGAAGGAAATGGACAGAAAGTAAAGCTTGAAACAATTACAAAGGACCAGACAAAAAAAGGAAACAACTCCTTCGAACAAATGAAAGAGAAATAAACCAAAGGAATTGTCCAAGGCAAAAGAAAAAAAAAACAAGCAAAAAAGGTGAAAGAAAGAGATAATCCGCGGGAGCAAAAAGTCCGAAAAAAAAGTAAATCCAAGGAAATAAGCCGCGGACAATAAATCCAAAAACATGGACAGAAGCAAATAGTCTACATGCAAGTGACCCAAGCCCGAAGCAAAACATGTAGAAGTGAAGAGCACAAGAACAAGAGTTTAACGTTGGATGGCTGTTCAAGGTGAGCTTAACATGGAGTTTCATGCATGTGCTCTTGTTTATCTTGTTGAAGGCTTTCAACATTCTAGTAGTTCAAGTGGAGTTCTAAATCCAAGATATGGCGTGGCTTTCCATGCAAGAGTTTGACTTGTCAAACTTGGGTCCACCCCATCCCTTCTACACCAACATGGAATTTCATGTATGCACTCTTGTTTATCTTGTTGAAAGTTTTAACGTTTCTAATAGTTCAAGCAGAGTTCTAAGTTCAGTTTTGGCGTTGATTTCATGCAAAGGAGATTGTTCTCTTGTTTCAGGCAATTCAAGAGTTCTATATTTGGAGATTGGCGTAGCATTTTGCATGATGAAAGTTTTAACTCAAACTTGGGCTCACCATTCTTTTCAAACGCCAAAGAACTTTTCATGCAAGACAAAAAACAAGATGTTTTTAAAAGGCTTTGTTAAACGAAAATTGGACTTGGTTAATGTAAGAGTTGACCTCTTCTATTTTCAGTGCCAATCTCTTGGCTATTGTATACTTTTTCTGTATAAGTTGGCTTTACAACCTTGAATTGTATCCCTCTTTTAGCAAGACCAACAATTCTGCCAAAGATTGAGTTGTAACTTTTTTCAGATTAATAAAAAGATTGTTTTCAATTTTCAGTTGCTGGTATAGTGTATTTATGTCAGTGATTTGCACATGTGATAGAATTTTTCTTTCTTGACAAGTCTTGATTCTTACCTAGTTACTAGTTGATCAGATTATGCAGGGTATGTTTTGTGTTTAATGTCTTTTCGCTGAAATTAAAGTGGATACAAGTGGCTGGTTAGTGCCTTGAATCAGGGCTATTTCATCATTTCCCTGAAGCTTTGATCACAAGATAGAACTTTTTCATGAAATACTGATGCGTAGAGGTCAATTGAAGTTAAAAATTCAGTTTGTTTATTGTTTGATCAATGTTTTTAGAAGCTCAAATTGTGTGGATCAATCAAAGTTCAGGTGTATCGCCATCATTAAATAGGATTTTCCTTCAAGTTTCTTTCTCTGTTTTCTCAGGGAGTTTGTAGCGTAGAACAAAGATCCTAATCGATACACCAAAGAGAGCTAGCCCTTAGAATTTAGAGATTCAATCCACTTAGCCAGCCACCCACAACCTAGGATTGTTTCCATGTTTCAGCAGACTGTGAAGGCTTGAAACTAATTTCACAAAAGTGTGAGTTTGATTGACAACACTACCATATGCATATAATAGAACAAATTAGATCTCACACGGCATTAGAAGTTTATACACTTTAGAATTGTAAAAAGGTGTAGGCTGCACGTGGAAGACTTGCACAAGGAAGATCACGGTCTGCTAGAAAGCCCAGTGGGTTGAAGCTGAGACGTTGTGAACTGGCCGAGTTGATATTAATTGTCAAGTTTTTTCACTGAGTTGGGCATGCTGAAGGATTTGAATCGGCAAATCTGTGATTGCCAATAAATGCAGAATGATGCTGATCACAAGATGAGCTCTACCAAACTATGAAGTTGGCGTCCAGGCTAATCACTACCAGCTATGTTGCATCCAAAGATATCTTCAACATGGATGGTAATATTGCTTTTGATATGGGCTGCGTGACTATATTCTAGAGAAATGGATGATCAGAGTGCAAAGTACCTTTTTACTAATAGTAATAAAACCTAAATACTACAGAGCATCCCTCACAGACTCATATCTAATGGAAAACATGCTCTGATACCAGATAATATTTCTAGTTTAGATTAAACTAACCAAACACCAAATAAATCTTCTTACATAGCAAATAATATATATTTCAAAAATATATTTTATTCTGGATATTATTTCTTCATAGGAGATTACATTTTATAGGTGTTTGTACTCCTACATTCATGGAGTCAAACTTCATCTTGAATCTCTTAGATATCTCATCCCTATCTCCTAATCTCTCCCTACTTATTCCCTTATTCTCTCAATATACTCCTATCTACATGAGTTACAACTCACATTATATTTATTTTATACTAGCCTATACAAATAATGTGAGCACTAACTAGATATCCTAACAGTTTTTATGTTATACAAATATGTAAACTTTCTTTAACATTATTTCTTTAATTTTTTTCCACTCTAAAACTGGATTGTGGCCATACTACTGTTGGTGCTCACAAAAGTTCCACCACAAAATGCTATATTCATCTTAAAATGCAAGAATGCAATTGTTTGGGGGAAATTCGTATAGTCGGGACCTTCTTCAGCCACTAATTGCTTTATTCTGAGCAGCTTGACAATGATGGGGATATGATGACCGGATTCTTTACCTGTTTGGAGAGGACATTGCCACATTAATTCAAGATGTGCCATATAGGTTCGGTTAGAGTTGTATAAAAGAGCCTATGCATTGTTTGATTTTGACACAACAATGCAAGGAGTATAGTGTTGCCAAGTTAACAATTTAATTTAAGACTATTCTTCACAATTTATATTTTTATTTTATGAAAGTGCATTGTTTGGAAACTTTATCTTTGTTTAAGTAAATGTGTAGTTAAATAACAACTATTTGCATAATCTTCACAAATTGGACATTAGGGTCCTTAGACAAACTTGTAGCGCATCTGATGTGAGCGCACTTGGAGTTTGCATGAAAAATTAGACCCTACGAAGTGCAACAGGTTCAAATATGAGTTGTTGAATAGCATGGTTGATGTTTAATACAACCTTTGATTGTGGGGGAACAATTGCAAGAGGCACTTGATATAGAAAACATCTTGGCATTTGCTTAGGATTATTTCGACTCTATCTCTAACTAGGTGGCTGAGTCAAATAGACTTGTTATGGAGGAGCGCCCAACTTGGTTACATAATCCTATGATTGAATGACCTTCTGTAAAGCAGAGTACACAAACTCCAAAGTCAGGTGCATCTAGAGGCACATTTATATACTAGTTCCAGCAAAGCAAGAGATGATGCATTGAGACAGAGCACAAAGAAAGATAGAACAGTATCTTTCAATTTAAGGCCTTGTAAAATTATGAATCCAAATCTTTTGTCATGCCCCCCTTTTGATAGGGACATGATGGAAGACCCTTAGCCTTAAAACCCTTCCCGGGGGCTAAGGGACAAATATAAAGGGAAGTAAGGATTAAAATGTTTTAAGTATGTGTAAAAGTACTTTTTGAAAAATACTTTTTGAAAAGTAGTTTATGTTTTCGAATTCATTTAAAAGGGGGCCTTTAAGGGTCTTGATAGGTTAAGTGGTTATTAATAAAATAAAAAATAAAAAAGAAAAGATCATAAGGAAAGGGTCTATTAAGATCCTTAAAGTTACTCTCCCTTCCTAATTTTGAGCGCTTCACTTGGGAGGACTACATAAAAAGGAAGGAATCATTTGCAGATTCATGACTTTTTTGGATAACCATTTTCTTGGAGTCTAAGCACGAAAAAATTGGGCTTGTACTTGGAGGATGAAAACCCTTCAAGGGAGCCGAATCAAGGGCAAAAACCTTGATTTTCAGATCTAGGGCAACTTCATTTAGGAGTTGCATTGAGCAGAATTGATATCAAAAGGTGTTTTCAACACATCCCTATTATTACATCATAGGCTCCTAAGGGGGCTACAAACAGGTCTAAGCTGGTCTCAAAATTTGAAAATTGTATTTTTTCCTTGGGTGGACATTGAAACACTTCCTTGACTACCTTATCCCCATACCGGACCATCCATGATGAATTCATGCGATTCACTGGAAGAGACATTTTTTTACTAATTTTGGAGAAATGAAACATTCTGATGAACTGGTATCTATGAGAATTGAAATGGGTTTACCCAATAATTCCCCTGTAGCTTCAACTGACACATTCTGATATCTATTTTGGTAATTCCTTACTGTAACATTAATTCTTTTCTATGGTCCCCTTTGAGGTTGATTGGCCCTTATCTGTCCCTGCATCCTTGGGCACTCTCAGGTAAAGTGATTTCTTCCACAAGCAAAACATCCTCTTGGGGGGCCTTTTGGTACTGGGTTCCTCGAGGCATCATTTCTTTGATCATCCATGTTATTATCTCCCCTATTATTGTACCTTCAAAAATTATTTCTTTGATTTTGATTTGGTGGGGGTGCCCTGCCTGTTGGATTTGCTCTTGAGTTTTTATACACAACTTCCTCTCCTCTAAAATCCAAGTGAGACCTTGCAGGTGAGCGAACTACTAGAGGAGTTCGACGTGGACTTGGAAGGGCTATTTGAGGGCAACAAAGCACTTTTCTGAGGACTGCACCATCCCCAAGGGCAGCAAAGCACTTTTCTGAGGGTTACACACTTTCCCAAGGGCAACCATCAGCATGTGGAGATTGGCGACCCACTTTGGGGTCTTTTCGGAAGCAATTTGATAGTGTGGATCAGCCACACTTATTTTCTGAATTTTTTATCATAATTTCCAACTCAAATACTTCACCAAAAATCAGGTTCTTGGCTGGTTATTTGGCAAATATATTATTATATTTTTTGCTATTTTATGGGAGTTGAAATAATATTTTGGGGCTAATTTCAAGGTTATCTACAATAGTATTCATAAATTCAGCTTGCTAGGGTTTTGAGATAAATCTAAAAATTCATATTTTGTTGATTGGATTGCTAGAATATATTCTTGTTTTACCTAATAACCCTAAAGGGGGCATTACAATGATATTAGAGCCAATTTCTTGGCTAGTTGTGGGAAACAAGGGTTACATGTCAATCAGTGAAACGGGCAGGGCTATGCTTGAGAGGTTAGCTCGGGCACAAGAAGAGATGAGAGAAGTGATGGGAGAATTTATTCAAATAGCGAAGGCTATGAAGGGAAAGAAATAGCAGGGTTTGGCAAGCAACACCATGGATATCGGTATGGAATCCATACCTAAGCCTAGGGTTCTTGCAAAGGAAGCCACTTCAGGGAAAGAGAAGGAACAACCTTCATACAAAGCTGATTTGTTAGCATCATATAGAGAATATATGACTTATCCACCCCCTTTTCGAAAGGAGATGAGCTTTAATGGTTTTGTCACTTGGAAAAAAGGTAGAGGTTCCAACAAAGGTCAGGACAGCCATGTGGAGTGAAATGAAGAAATAGGGAAGGTTACCCTACCTAATTTTGATGGTGTTACAAATAATTCAGCTAGGGCTTGGATCAATAAGGTGGATACATATTTTTCATTATATAAATTGAAGGAGAAGGGTGCCTTGTCATTAATTATTTTACATTTAGAGGGAGGTGCCCATGAATAGTGGCACCAAGGGTTGATATCCCTAGGACACAACACCATCAAGACCTATGAGGAATTCCGAAATAAAATCATTGATAAATTTGAAAAGGCAGACTTGGACTTGCATATCCATGAATTGGCCCACTTGCAACAAGGGCAATCTTTAAAAAATTACATTGAAGAGTTCCAAAGGATATCCACCTTGGTTAAAGATGTTTTGGAGAATAGACTTACAACATCATTCATTGAAGGACTATCTCAATCTCTCAAGGGTTTGGTTAAGGCCTTTAACCCCACTTCATTACAAATAGCCATCAAAAGAGCCCAAGATTGTGAAATTGCAACCCCTTTTGTGCAAAATCTGCCCTTCCTAGGGCCTAAAAACAGTGAAGTACCTTGTAGGGAACATGAGGAAGGGAGGAAGGCAAGGCATCCTGGTGAGTTAATTAAAAAAATGACAAAATCAGACCCTAATGTGCAGGAAAAAAGAGATTTCCAGCAAGAAGAAAAGCATCCAAAGAGGCTGCAAGTGAGTTCAAAAACTGTCCTACACAAACAAATAAATTTCCAACAAAGGGGAGAGCCATTGGAAGAGCTGGGTATGTATGCTTGGAACAACGTTGAAAGGGGCAATGAACAGCCCACTATAAAGTCTGATTTTGCAAAACAGGGCAAGTTTTATTTGGAAGACAAGGGACCAATTACTACTTCACTTTGCCAAGGTAAGCAACATCAACACTTGGGGAATCCAACTTGTGCCTTCAAAACCCTCAAGGTACACATAGAGGGCAGCTCTTTGATATCTTTCAAATCTGATTTTTTTTTAATGATCATAATGTCTCTTGTATGTGGCATAGGCATTAAGAAGTTGAATAGTTTAACTCCAACCAAGAATTGCAGGGTTATAAGAAAACAGGGTAGTTGTGTGACAAAGGAGTTGGTTCACTCCAATACCAAGGTACAAGTGAAATGGTGGGGTGAAAATGGATTTGACATTTCTACACATAAAATTTCAGTCCTTGGGATGCATCATTTGAAGAATTTGAAGATTTTATTCAGCTGTTATAAGTTGCATACAGCAGGTTACACTTGCGGCAGCAAGATGGAAAAGGGGAAAATTATTGGATGTAGGATTGAGGAGGTTGATAGAGGCTGCATACTCCATGATATTCAGAGATTGGCAGCCATACTTCACAAGAAAATCTTGGTCAAACACACTCAAGAGGAAGGAAAAATAATTTTTTTGACTAACATGTTTGCTTCATGTGCAGATGACGATATAGGGGCAATCAGAGCCTTCACAAATGAAGACTACCTAGCTAGAATACCAATTTCCAGCCACCTTTGTGATGACAAATTCAATAATTTTCTTGCTTCTCACATCCTAGGAGCATCTTTTGAATATATGGGGTCAAGAGGGAGAAGTGGCAACATGAGGTACTGCCGGTTTTGCATTTTCAGTTTGCTTAAAGCACACAAAAGTTTCATATGCAGCTATAGCAAACATCACCAAGTGGGGTCTCTTCTTTAAAAAGGGCCTAGGTTCGAATTTGGCACAAGACCAACCATGGAGATAGCTTTTTGGTTGTTTCTATTGCTTGAGGACAAGCAATTTTGGACAGGGAGGATTGTCATGTCCCTCTTTTGATAGGGACATGATAGAAGACCCTTAGCCTTAAAACCCTTCCTGAGGGCTAAGGGACAAATATAAAGGGAAGTAAGGATTGAAATGTTTGAGTGAATATGTGTAAAAGTACTTTTTGAAAAGTACTTTATGTTTTTGAATTCACTTAAAAGGGGATCTTTAAGGGTCTTGATGGTTTAAGTGGTTTTTAATAAAATAAAAAGAAGAAAAGAAAGTATCATAAGGAAAGGGTCTATTAAGATCCTTAAAGTTACTCTCCCTTCGCAATTTTGGGCGCTTAACTTGGGAGGACTACATAAGACGAAGGAAGGAATAATTTGCAAAATCATGACCTTTTTGGATAACCATTTTTTTAGAGTCTAAACACAAAAAGTTGGGAGTGTACTTGGAGGATGAAAGCCCTTCAAGGGCACTGAATCAAGGATGAAAACCTTGAAATTCAGACCTAGGGCAACTTCATCTAGGAGTTGCATTGAGCAGAATTGATATCAAAAGGTGTTTTCAACACCAAGCGAGACCTTGCACGTGAGCGAACTACTGGAGGAGTTAGGCATGGACTTGGGAGGGCTGTTTGAGGGCAGCAAAGCACTTTTCTGAGGGCTGCGCCATCCCCAAGGGCAGCAAAGCACTTTTATGAGGGCTACACACTTTACCAAGGGCAGTGATCAGCTTGTGGAGATTGGCGACCCACTTTGGGGTCTTTTCGGAAGCAATTTGATAGTGTGGATCAGCCACACTTATTTTCTAAAATTTTTATCATAATTTCCAGCTCATACTTCACCAAAAATCAGGGTTTTGATTGGTTATTTGGAAAATATAGTATTATATTTTCTGCTATTTTTTGGGGAGTTGAAATAATATTTTGGGGCTAATTTCAAAATTATCTACAGCAGTATTCGTAAATTCAGCTTGCTAGGGTTTTGAGATAAATCTGAAAATTCATATTTTGTTGATTGCTAGAATATATTCTTGTTTAAACTACTAACCCTAAAGGGGACATTACATCTTTGCAAATGTATATTACTGATTTGATTTGCATGGCAAAATTATAAGTTTTCGACTCTTCGCAATATTAAGAATTTGATCCCAAGAGAAGGTGAAAGGTCACACATGACCATTGGTTTCCCCTGTGTGGTTGTGGAAGTTGTAACTTATTGTATTATAAATATTTAAATATCAATGGAATAAAGACAAAGATTTTTTGGTTAAACCATGTCAAAGATTTTAGATCAACATTTCGGCTCACTCTCCATGAGCCTTCAAAGTTCATCGGGAAAAGAGAATAGTAAGATTAGACTGCAGACTTATGCTTCAATTTATAGAATATAGTATCGACTTCTTAGCATTTCAATGTTATACTCTACAAATTGAAGTATAAATCTGCAGTCTAATATTACTATTCTCTTTTCCTGATGAAGGCTCACGGAGTGTTAGCTGAAACATTGATCTAAAATCTTTGACACAATTTAACCAGAAAATCTGTCTTTACTTCATGGACTGTGGAACCACCATCTCTCTTATCAATAGAATAATGTGTTGTTGCCGCTTAGCCTTTATCTTTGTCTATTTCTTCCATGTTGATTAGGCCCAATAAGTGGTATCAAAGCCTTCTATGTCAGTTCAAAGGAGCTAGCATGCCGTGTCAAGTGTGGAGACAATTTAAGGACATATTGCTGGGTTCATTGTTTGATAAAAGGTTTCCTTAAGAATCTGTCAAGCATTTTGATTGACTTTCTAACAAAGCATGGTATCTGCAAAAAGAGCTTGTTCTCGCAGAGAGGAAAGAGTGATTATTGGTAGAAGGTTAATGTGAGCGCGTGGTTTCTAGCATACATCCAACAAAGTGGTTTTGGGTACACATATAATCAGACAACCATAGTCAAAGAGACCAGGTGAAGCAGAATCTGAAAGCGAAGTTTCAGAAGTTCAGTTCAAAAGATTGATTTGAAATGGATAATTTTTAGATTACCCAGAAGAAATCAATTCAGCGTTCCACGAGGACGCGCCCCCCCAAAAAAAATCGCCTTTTTCGAGAAGGGGACGTCCCCCCGCCGCTCCGCCACCTCCACCACACTCCGTCGGAACATTAAATTGTTAATGTTCATTGTTCAACGTCGTGGAACTATGGATATCATCATTATCCGTTCTGGTTGGCCATCACCAAAAACACTGTTGCACAGGTGTTGTTGTGTGATTTATAAGTTTTTTTTTACCATGACAATTTTGTGAGTCGTAAATTTTCTTTTTTATTTATTTTTCCTTTTCCTACAGACATCATTGGGTAAATAATTGTTTTGTCTCTATGATTATAATTCTGAGAATAGCCAATTTGCTAATGCTATTTTTTTTGTAACTGGGAGGTTTTTTATTCAAATCCTCGCATATCAAACACTCAAGACAAACAAAATGGTTTCCCACCTCTTTTTCACATTCACAGCATAGGCAACTTGGATTTTCCTTTGACATAAAGATTTGTAGGTCACAAGTTCAATTCGAATCATATACTTTTTCTCCTTTCACATTTATATTAAAAATAATAGAAAAAATTTGCAGGCAAAGTGAATTTATCAAATGACCCCCGTTTTTTATGATCTCTTAATGCTTTGTTCAGCATATCTCCTGCATATAACCTCATATTGACATATAGTTTGAAACATGAGAGTCCTGACTCAATAGGATTTCCATTGACTGGCTGCATAGAACGATTTGGATAGCATTGGTTCAGTCTTTTAATGATTGGAAATTGAGTCAATTTCCAATATTGCATTGGTGAAAGACTAAATTGCTTATAACCCAAACAGAAATTTTCAAAGAGTCATATGTTTGTCGGTCTATGTCCAAATGGGTATTTTGACCACTCCATCTTAAGAGTTATGGTGGTGTCCCAAACATTTTGGTGATGCTAGATTTTGCATGAAAGGTCTTTATCAGTAGTTTTGGATTATCAAAGTCAGGTAATTTGCTTGATTGCCAGAAAAGTCATGGTATTGGTATACGATTTTCATTCTTCTTGCCAAAGTGTCTTATCGTCAAAGTCAGTATACTTCTTGTCTCAAGTTCGTTGTCAAAGCAAGTGCATTGATTGTCATTGTGTCAATTGTCAATTGCCAATTTTGTCGAAGTCAAATTTGTCACAGAATTCTTGTAAACTGAGCAATTTAAGCGAAGACCTACTCAGTACATGTTGTAATCACTTCCCATGCCAACAAAAAGGGTTCAAATTTCAACTTCGGAATGGAGTGACCCCATTGAAACTAAAATTGATATCCTTATATATCAACTATGTCATATTGAAGACTGGAGGAAAGGCAAGTTATTCAGGAGGAATTTGATTGCCGGAAGGCAAGACCAGACAAAACTTTTAAAGAGTTCTACACAAGATATCAAGTGGAACCAACCTTTGAACAAAGGATTACACAAGTTGAGAATCAACTAAACCAATTTTGGCCTAGATAGAGAACACATCAATAGAATAACTCAACTGATTTGTTTCATATTTTTACAAATCGGACACATTACACATTGAATTAATTCAAGAGTTTGAAGCGAAGAAACAAAAAGGTGAATTTGGTGGGCCCAAGAGCAAGAGCAAAGACACAGTTATTGCAGGAAATCAAAGACAACAAAAGTAATTTTGTTTATTCTATAGAATGTGTTTGGTGGTTTCTTGCCCTTTGCTTTGTTGTTTAAAATAAATGGACCCACAACACACTCTAGTGGCATGTTATCTTTACACACAAAAGTGAAAACATGTGATGAAGCCAATATGGTTGCTGAATGTTGGAGGTAGTTTCAGCTCACATTCATGCAGCTTTGTCAACACTATTCAATTTTAAGAAGCAAAATAAATCAACTCCAAGCACAAATTGATCATCAAGAGAAATCTTTGGAACCTACATCTGTTGTCCAACCAGGTGCCTGGAAGTTCAAAAACACCATGAACATGTAAAGTCTGAGCTTGTGTTAAGAATTATGGGAAACTTTAGCAGTTAACAGGGAACATGTTGGTCTCAAGTATAATGGTCCTGTCAATTTTCATATCGCTAATTATACTAAACCAGTCGCTCTTGTCCATGGAGGTTGTCTAATTGATTCTCAAGAAGTTGATCCTTCATCCTCGCCTATTATTGCAGATCATGCCACTGGTTCTTCATCCTTGCAAGTTATGTCAGATTGTGCAGCTGGTCCCTCATCATTTTCAATTGTTCCATCTCCTATGTCTCCTTCTAAAGTCTCTAAAGCTCCCACTTGTTCACACTGTGACACACAAGGTCATACCTCCAGTTCATGTTTTGATCTACATCCATGTGTCTGTTGTGACAAGACCACAAATTTTGTAGAGCATTCTTATGTTTGGGACCTCCTACATAGTCTAGCAGGCGAGGGTACTTTGGTTGGATTGACCAAGCTGGGTGACGGTCAGAGTGTCACTTGCCATCCAGGTCCCATGAGCGAGTACAATCTACTATTAATGATGTTGACACTTTCTTCACTGATACCAATTCTGTCTACTATTGATTGTGAATTCACTACTATAGCTGGAGATGTTGATAATGATATCAGTCCTATTTGTATAGGACTAGGTGAGGCTTGCACATCCCATCTTTGTTCTGATGATGGAGATCATATTATTGACATGACTCTTGACATATTTGATAATAAGTCCATTGCGGAGTGGATTAGGAAGTTGGCCCAGATTCTCAGAAATGATTGTCATTTTGTAGTACATGTAGTTGATTGTGTATCTACATATGTTCTACTGGCTTGTTTTTCCTTGAGGATACTTGTCCTGATTGTTCAAGGGATGATACCTAACCTACAGATTACTGAATTGGACTGATGTTCAGATTTGTTGATGTTTTGGTTTTTATTTTGAGGCTTTGGAGTTTGGAGTTTTGCTTCTTGTGATGATTTGGTAGGGCATGACTGGGGCTCAGTGGAGTTTGTCTCTTGAGTTGAGGCTTTCCCTTTCCTTTTCAGGGGAGAACTTTCAAAATTAGATCCTAGTTACAGTGGAAATTTGTGATGTGTTGGACTTTGTTGAGCTTGTATTGATTTTTTGGGCCTGATTTTGGAGCCTCAAATTTGAGTAGATGGATCTTTATGGATCGCTTTGTTCCTAACATTTTTGGTAAAATTGTGAATCATATGACCAATGTTGTATACTTAAATTTTCTTTGTGGATCAAAGGACTTTCAGAGGGCTTGGTTGATTGTTTGTATAGCAAACTGTGGAACTTAGTTGTCATGATTGAGGATGTGACTCTCAGTTGCTAAAAAGATGTTGAGTTGATTCTATTGATGATTTTTGGATAATATTTTTGATTCAGTTGATGTTTTTTCCCATCTTCGGCATGGAGATTTTCTTTACAGATTGACATTATACTCCCTTTTCATTTCAGGGGAGTATATTTTGATTATTATATGGAGTTTTTATATGACATTGTATCTTTTACCCATCCCATTCTCATCTGCCAGGGGGGAATTTTGAGTGTCCGATTCAATTTGATGGACTCTTGTGGATCATTGCATTTTGTAGCAGGAATTGTTGTGGAGTTGGATTGAATTCAGCACCTAGGCATTTGTGCATTGATATTGATTACATTTTGGACACTCATTGTGGATATTTCTATGTTGTCACTAGTTATGTCTTAGCGTTTTATATTTTTCTACGTGTTTGAGTTGTCCCAGTTGGTGGTACATGGAGAATAGTCTTTTCAAGCTTGGAATATACAAGGATCAAATACACAGTCATTTTATTTAACAGGTCTCAGGATCTTCAAATATTCAGGGTTTGTTGATGTTCAGATTAGTAGCTGATACATCAGTTTGGTTCAAGATTTTAGATTACAGTTTTAGTTTGCAGCATATTCATTTTAGTGTGTGAGATAAGATTGTGACTAAGGAGACACCAGTTCCACATTATACAAGTTTGATTGATGCTCACTGGAAAAATATTTCTAGCACCAGGAGTTCTTTTATGTGTCAACATGATTTTCCAAATACATGAGTCATTGAGTCATCAATATTGATTGGATTTTGGACACTTGTTTTGGATATTCCATATGTTGTAACTGGATGCTATTTCATATTTGTCTACATGTGTTTGACTTTTCCCAGTTGATGGTGCATGTAGACTACTTTTCAAGATTAGACACTACAAGAGTCAAATACATGGTAATTTTCTTTGACAGGTCTCAGGATCTTCAAATATTCAAGGTTTGTTGATGTTCAGATTAGTAGCTGATACATCAGTTTGATTTGAAAATTTGGATTACAGCTTTGGTTTGCAATACTCATATGAGTTTGTGAGATAAGATTGTGACTAAGGAGACACCAGTTACACATCATACATGTTTGAGGGATGCTCGTTGGAAAATAAATCCTGCTGCCGGGAGTTATTTTATGTGTCAATATGATTTTCCAAATACATGTGTTATTGACTCTAGAGACCATCAGGAGAATGGTTCTTCGTCAGTTTGACATTCTAAGATGTTAGCTATTTCAAAGTGCAGTTGCGGCACACAAAGGCAAGATGGCTTTGAGGCATATTGGCCTCATGGAGTTATTTGGATACTCATGGCAGAGATGGCATGAGATATCTATATTTGGAGAGTTCTTTAGATACTCATGGCAGGATAGCATGATATGTCTATATTTGGAGAGTTATTTTTAATACCCATGGCAGAGACAAAATGATATATTTACAGCTGTAGAGAGATTTAGAAACTCATGACAGAAATAGTATGGGTTTTCTATGAGGTGATTCTGAGCATAAGTCGACACATTGGACACTGTGTACTACCAGCATATTGAGCATGCTACAGAGTTTTGCGGCATATAGAGTTCTGGACCTCTTTCCTGCATCGTTTAGTGGCAGAGAACGAGCTTAGTGGACTTTGGATCACAGGGGATTATATTAGGAATTTGATCCAAAGAGAAGAAGAAAGGTCACACATGACCATTAGTTTCTCCCGTGTGGTTGTGAGAGTTGTAGCTCATTGTATTATAAATATTTAAACATCAATAAAATAATGTGATGTTTCTTCTTAGCCTTCATCCTTGTCTATCATTTTCATGTTGATTAGGCCCAATATACATTTAAATTAATTTTTTGAACATTGATTGAACTTAAAATGATATTGGTGACTTTGGCTTCTGATACATGTGAAAATTGTGTGTGAAATATTAAAATGATGTTAATTTTTAGGTTTTATTTTATTATTATGTTTCTGCAAAATTCAAGAAATTTAAATAATGATTTTTAATCAGCCGATTAATTGCTGATTTTTCCAATCGAAATTTTTGTATCTTTAGTCCAATACTACCATCATAAACTGTGATTCTGTGCTTGTCGTACTTTAATAAAATGTACTAGTTTCCTGGTTTCAGACAATTTAGAAGTGGACCTTTATCCAAATGCTGACAAAGAAATAATTAGATGCATCTTAGAAGTGAATATGATTCTTCATCTTGTCTGCCAAAATAACATAATTCTGCAAATTGGATTTCCTGGCTGAGTTCAGGAAAGTCACTAATCTATGGTAAATAATCAACCATGTATCCACGCTAAAAAGAGTGCATGCTTTTTGCAATATTTTAAAAATGATTAAATACATATGCTTGACGTGTCAGTTCTTTGAAAGATTTAGGAAATGATTCAATGAACATTGAAGCGTAATTCTTCTCTTCAGTGGAAGCATGCCACCTAAAAATCCATGATTTAGTGATTATATACGCAAACACTTTGCAATACACAACTTTTACACCTCTCCTAGGAAGTAACAAAAACACCAACACAAGAATTAGAATATCTCACGTGTAGGTTCATAGAAGATGAGGATGTTTCCTAGGGGTAGATAGGGGTTAATTAAAATATGCAAACTTTTGTCAATCCTCATCAAACCATCGATAATGCTCTGGAAACTGTTGAATTAGACAAATATGATTACGACATTATCATTATTGGGTTATAGATGTTTTATTCTACAAATCAATGGAATATCAGAGAAGGTATTTACCTTGTAGACGTTACTAGGTAAATAGGCCCATATGGCTTGAGGGTAGAATTTCAAGCAATCCTATTGGACAATGGTTTTTATTCTTGGAAACAGAATGTTTTGCAAGCACATATTGTATGAATAAAGGATATTGCCAGTTAAAAGAAAAACAATTTAAGGCTAAACATAGTGCTGCATGCTTCTACTGCTCCTCTTATGAGTAACAAAATAAAACTACTACTAATTGGAAGCGAGAATAAAAAACCTATAATCTTGAACTTCTGTGTGCAAAAAAAAATTCTAACAAACCTGAAGCCAGCCATTGTTATTAGCGGCAATTAAGATGCCATTGCACATGGCAAGAGCATGCACTGAACCCACGTGAGTTGGAGCATTAGCCTCTAAAACTGCCAAAGGACTGTGGTCTCTAAGCCACCATAAACGAACAGTTCCATCCCAACTTCCACTATACAGCAGCCCTTCATTGATATATAAAGCTGACACTACTGACTTATGGCCTTCCATGGTAGAGATTAGGCTGTAATCCTGAAGAAGAAAGAATCTGATTAATATTTATCCAAATCATTCCATGAATGATGCCAATGGGGCAGCATAGACAAAGCATTATATAAGGTATGCCAAGCCAAAAGTTGAAAAGACAGACAAGAAAATCAAGCAAATGTAAATTTAATTAATGCGTGGCTGTTTGTGCTTTTGCAATCAATCAACTAACTCCACACCTAACTGGGCCCAAATCAAACAATTTGAAACGCATCTATGAATTGATTTGCATGTGTCTGCAGAAAATAAAATGCAAGTTGTGCTGGCTATTTTTAAATGAAATTACATGAACAAAGCCCCTGCCTCATATCCTATAGTGCAAACTGCAAGAGGAACAAAACAAGTGTAATATCACACTTGGTCCTGATTGAAACCTCAAATATGGCAAGGTTATTCTCCATCTAAAGTAAATTTAAAAATCTTGACATATGATTTAATAAATCCTTCTGTAAACACACAGTGTTACAACTTACAATGCTTGTTGCTCCTGACTGAAATATGTTTCTCTGACATCCATCCAACATATCAGTCTACAATGCCACTCTCCTCCTTAAGGTGTTGGATCTTCTTGCTTAACATATATAAACTGCTCAAACGTGAATAGGATGACATGACTTGGTAATAGCTGATAATAATACTTGACCCAGTATTTATACTTCTTAATTTATTATCACATTCTCAAACCAGTTCTGTTATTATTTTTGTTCTCAATCATACCCGTGGAAAACTTCTGAACTTTTCTGTGAATGCATATTTAAGAATGGTATAGTTAGGAAAATACGTCCCCTAACCTTTAATTAATCCAATATGATATCTTCGCAGAATAGAAACAACTGAGCCACAGAAAGGAAATTGTATCAAATAGACACAAACAAAAGATATGTAAAAAAAGAAACTCTGATAACAGGATCTCAGCGAATACCACTGACGCAGGATGCCAAAATAAAATGTAAAGATTGGAATGGAGGCTACAGTAATTGGAAGCTGCTTTATCAAAAAAAAAGAATGAGAAGAACATTTTAGAGGCAATTAATATTCTATGGAGCCTTTATGCCTCACTATCAAAGATGGTAAATGTCCATCTTCAGCAGCACCATAGGGAGGGACGGTTGTATCTTCTTTGCTAATGTCTCTAGTTCCAATGCATCTTCTCACTTGGTCCTAAAATACTATTTGCCAAAATTGCTTCAAGTCTCAAGCATTTGACTCTTCTCATTGGATCTGATATTTGTGACTCAGATACCATTTCAGACACACTAGGATTTTGCATCTGTTATTTTTTATTTTTTGAAAATCAGAAAACTTCGTTTATAAGCATTGAAAATCTACAATAAGAAGCAGAATTCTATTCTGCTGCTACTACATACATTAGAATTTCATCTCCCAAGGGTCTAAAATGCCTTTAGGACTCCACGTATCAAACATAAGAAAGAGTAGTACTTTTTCTTTGATCCTTCTAAGGTCTACCTGTGGTTTCCTTGATATACATAATATGTCTGTTGTTGTACTTAATGCTAATGATCCTTACATATATAACTTGGCCATAGAAGACCCTGAGAGATGGATTTATACTAGTACTAGGGACTAAGTACATTTTAGCTATTAACAGTAGATTACCCTGCCTCTCAAAGACTTCGAAGAAAACCTAGACCAAAGGGAAGTGGGACTCAGATGAACTTGAAGAGACTGACTGCCTCCCATTATGATTGTGTATTGGCTTCTGATAACTCTCCATCTGCAATATTGATGTTCTTGCCTGAATTGTTGTGCGTACTGGAAGATTCCCCTAAAGTAGTGAATGCCATGATCTATTCGAGACAAGGTTTCTTCTGCTTTGGTGCTGCCAAAGATAGATCCAATGGGGTTTGGTAAGGGATCAGCACGGGCATCGATCCACTCAACTTTCTAATCCATTCTGCGTTTTGATCACCATGTCCTACAGCTTTTCCAACACTGCATGAGTGGACTTGTTATCTTTATCAGGTTTGTGAAGCTTCTTGAGAATCTGACTCATATTTAAATTGAACAACCCATGCTTGTATGGATTTATCCAAATTTTCAGAAAACTGCTCAAGAAATTGTTCTCCCTGGCCACCAGGAAAATGTTCTCCCGGGCCTTGATTGTCTTTGGGTCATGAGGGGGTTATGATGGCAGAAATAAGGGTGTGGGAGACCACTGATTGGGAGGTAAATTGTGCCATAATAAGGGTTATGTATGCTATCTTCTGAATGCTCCTCCTCATTTGGCCAACCATGGTGAAGGCACACATAGTATTTGAACCATGTTTCATCAAAGAGCTTGTCTCAATCCCCTCATCCATCAAGAAAATAAGTTGAGACATAGGTGGTTCCACCAGCCAAGGATGTTCTTTTCAGAGACCTTTATGGAACTAGGGAAACCAACACAAATGTTGTGCAAGATATTTCAAAGAAGCTGCCCCTGATATGGAGTTTTGGGGATTGTCCTCAATCTCGTTGCTTCCTGTGTTGGGCCTTGTTTCCTGTGAGAAGGGGTTTCTAGTTACTCCCTCCTCAACCACCATCCTCTCTGTGACTGATTCAAATGATTCCTTGGCTGTACCATAGTCACTGATCTTAAAACATGCCTGGAATTTGCTCAGGTGATCTTATAGTCAGTCAGCACCTTTCTGAGAGTATTTACAAGCTTTGAATCTTCTTCCCTACCCTCAAGACGGATTTCTAGTGAAGTCTTTCTCTATCTGTTGGCTGAAGCATCTTGTTGGTTGAGGGAAAGGGAATGTATGATTTCCGTGTTGATGAGTATGCAAAATTTTGTGTGGAAGCATCATGTATCAATGTACTCTAACATTCAATATACTCCCATATAGAAGAATGTGTTTGAGGTAGAGCAACACCAAACAATACTCTAGGAAGGAATCAGTCCAAATATCCATGTAATGAGAGCCCAAACTGAATAAAATGTCTTAAAACATTCTATGGTCCTCTACATTGATATATGCCTCTATAGATAGCCTCTTTTCTAATAATCTTATGGTTAGGGTAAACCCTTAACCAGCTAATACAAAATAGGCTGACTAATTACCAAATACAACTCATTTCACCAATTACCCATTTGACCCTTTAGAAAGTTACCCATTATGCCCATTATATCTAAATATGAGTCAAGTGCGCCACAAATAGCCTATTCCATAACCTCGCTTACATTAGAATATTATATGCCTTGGAACCTATCAATGTGTTAGGGAACACTATGTTATGTTTTGACCTAGATGCTTATGAGGAATGGGGGACGAGTGTATTGGGAGTTACAACATTAAGACATGACATAAAGGCTTGGTTGAAAGAGGTAGGGGGTGTGCTTGGTGTTAAATTAGATAACTTGAGATTATATGATGAATGGTTGGGATTACTTGAGTGCTTACTAGAGATTAAGGAGAGAGTCTTAAAAGTTTCCTTCAACCCTAATATAGGGAATGCAAAGGGGTTTGGCTATTGTTACCCCTTGGAGAAGTGCAAGGCCTTATACAACGCTATTGATTGAGTGTCCTATATTTGTTTAGTATGCTTAAACAAGGTCGTCATTGTAATCCCTAAGGATGCCTTTGATAGCTGCTTGGTCGGGGTTGTTTTGACTAGCTTTGTTAAAGTTCAACTTGACCAATGGATAATGTGGTGACCTCCATGTATGTTAGGGAGAGAGGCATAGCTTGGGGAGACAATATTGGAACAAGATCTTCCAAAATTTGTGTTGAGATAGATCCAAAAAATTAGAGACACTATACAATTATTTCTATATTGGATGAGAAATTTGATTATGACATTATGGTAGATAGTCCTCCCTGTTTCTACTAGAGACTAAAGCCTCTATAAATCAATTAGTCCAATTCTCGCATTAAATATATCCAGACAGAGAATAATGCAATGTTTGAATTCACATGGATAATCCAATATCAAACTAGGAGCAAACCAACACAAAGACCATGAGTAAAACAACATGGAAACAACGAGTGTATACACCTATATTTTTCAGTTACTGACAATTTCTCTTGAAGGGCTTGTCGGTGCATCAATCTCCTTGAGTGCATGTCCTAAGAAGTGCACCAGGATAGGGTTGGGCCGGCTTGTAGTAATTTATGAGAGATTCTTATATGATCACCTATTATACCTATTTACACTCATTACCTAGCCTCCTCCAGTGTTCTTTTCCCTTCCTTTTGCCTCTTTTGCCTTTTCATGCATTTCCCTGAATAACTTGGCCATGCCGAGTTAGTTATGTGGTGGTCCTTGTATTTTATATTGTATCAACAATGGCCGACATAGTCCGTTTCTTACCTGTGATCCCTTTCCAACTATACTGGCCCCACTCGATACAATTTTGTGCCTTTTGTACTATACTGGCCCTGGCCGACATAGTTTTGTTTTCGCTCCATTTCTTTATATTGTATTGATCCAAATCAAGTCTGTCAGCATATTTACTAGGCCACTTTTTGGAGTTGGATCTGTATATATAGCGTTCCCAGATGTCATTTTTATAGAAGTACAACACCATTCTACTTTGTTTGTGCACAAAAACCTGCCTTTAATAAAAGAAGAGGAATTAGGGTATAGGAGCTTATACTTGTGGAGGTCTATGTTTGCATAAGGTTTTTAGAGTTTTAAGGAGAGAAGCTGTCCAACAAGGTACACCTAGTCTTTGGAGTCCCCAACTAAGGATACTTAGGTCATCTTCTTTATATCTTGATCTTCACTTACAACATCTTTCATTAAGTGCCACTTGAGCCAAGGGCGAGATTGATGCACCAACAAGTCAACCCAAAGTAAGTATCCCTATCCCTAAAATCTTTTTTTTATTTGGTTTATATATGCATGTGCTAGAGTAGTATATTGTTGTCTTCCCATGCTTATGTTAGCTTATATTATCTTTGCATGTTTTTACAACCTTAGTTTTATACCTCTTGGTTACAATCCTTACTTTAGATACCCCTCGGTTGTTGCCTAATGGCATTTATCTCTCTTTAGCTTACGTATTTTACATCTTGGATCTAGGTTGTCTTTGTTTGTCAGTTCCTTGCATAGGTTTCCAAATTGTATCCCCGATACCCCTTTCACAAACAACTTTTGCCCCACACCGCATTTGTATGTATGTTGGATTTAGTAATCTTCTCCCTTTTCCTCTATTAAAGGATATTTATATTGTTGACTGTATTTTCTCTACATACATTTAGGTGAACCCGACATGAATCTTACCCCATCACTATGTTGGGTCTTCATGTTTCTATTCTTAGATTTTCACCATCATTAGCTCCCTAGCTTCCAAAAAAAAATCAAATTCAACCATGATATTCCTTGGGAATCCAATCAATCAAGAAAGTTGCATCGTCAAAGATCTAGATTGTCACATCACTTACATCCTTACTGCGGATGGAAATCTCAAAATCCTTCCCATGGATCTTGACATTTCTACCATAGCTGAAGATCCCATTGATGATCTTCCCATTTCTATCATGGCCGAAGATCGCATAGATGATCTTGCCATTTTTGACATTTATAACTTGGTTGAAGATCCCCATGAAGATATTCCAATTCTTGATACTTATAGCATGAACAAGGATCCCCTAGATTATCTTCCCATTTTTGACACTTATAGCATGAACAAAGATCCCATTTTGATGAATATCCACAATAAGATCCCATCATATTTGAAACCAATCCTTGTAATCCATTCCAATACCAACCTTACAATCTTGACTTTAATAAAGATTATCATTTCCTTGATGTTTTGCTCTTAGAAAACCCTACTTGGGTCATCAAGAAAATCTCAAATTATATCAAATAACATCCTTCTCAATCAATCTCTGAAAACTCAAAAAAATCTGACTATATTGGCTAGACCAATATAGTTCAGAAAAATTCAACAAAAAACAACCATATCAGCTAGTATACAGTTCAGACACACGCAAAGAACTGTATCGGCCAAAATATAGACACTTAAAATTGTATCATTCATCTATCCAATCACAATTGTATCAGCCAAGATACAAACACTTCTAATTATATAGCCAGGATATAGACACAACTGTATCAGCCAAAATATAGACACTTGTAACTGAATAGCCAAGACTATAGACACAATTGTATTGGTCAGGATAGCCACACTTAGACAAAAATAGTTGTATCAACCATGACATTAGTCAACCTTACTCAAACAATTGTATCAACTAGGATACAATTCAAAACAAAAACAATTGTATCGACCAGGATACAGATCAAACAAATTTGACCAAAACCAACTATATCGGCCAGGTTGATACAGTCAAAACCAATACAAAAAATCATAACTACCTCAGCACGGCTAATATCGTTGAGAAAATTTTCAAAATAATTCCTATAGCTCCAAAAATTACCCTAGATGCCAAGGCTATTACTGTGAGACAAACTCACATAAAATATGAAAAAAATGTAATCAAGATGTTGATCTTGAGGTTGATATTAAATACAATCTTATATTACCTCACCATGATTCACATGTTGTGGCATCTTACGATGCCTATCCTTTTCTCACTTCACACCTTGGGGCATCTTAAAATACTAACCTTTTTGTTAGTTCAGACTTCGGGGCATCTTTCGATGCCCATCATTACCTCAATTCACACTTGGGGCCATCTTACAATGCCCATCCTCACCTTCCTCAACCTTGAAAACATCTTATGACACTTTCCCCTTCTCAACATCTCATACTCACAATGTGTTAATTATCAATAATCTTGCAAACATTAAAAACAAACAAATTCAACTTCAAGAAATCTTCCAAGACAAATGCTCAAGTTTTACGAATGTACCATGTTAAAGTTATGTTCTTTTTACTACACCTAGTTAGACATTTAGTTCATATTTTATGTTAGCACTATTTGCATGTTTCTCCAAACCTTCTTATGTTGCAACTTAGCTTCCTTTATCTACATTTCCAGGTTTCTTATCATCTACTTTAGTAGTGCCTCTGGGCTCCTTCATTCTTACCCTACACCCTTGTTTTTTATATATCATCACTTCTTTATCTACACCAACTAGCTCCTTTATTCTTATACCCCTTGGCTTTACAATTGTGAGTAACATGGTAAGACCTTGGAGAATACAACCAAACCCTCTTGAAATATTCCCTTTTAGAGCTGAAAGCTAAACAAGGAGTTATTCAACAAACCCTAGTGAAATAATTAACTTTCAGAATTTATTCAAACCCTTGGCAATTGAAAATAAATTATTTACTGTTGTAGGTGCCCCCAAATGGCACTAAAAATAATATTCAGTGACTCCAAAAATTGCAGAAATTATCCCAAAAATACAGCCAAAGAATTCAATCAAAAACCTGATTTTTGATAATGTTTATTGCTAGAAAATATTAAGAAAAGACCCAAAAGAGACTCCAAACCCAATTGCCAACCCTAGATGATAGTTCGTTGCCCTTGTAAAAGAAATGCAACACCTTTGGAGGGTTCACTGCCCTAAAAACAGGCCCAATCCAACTCGCCCAGCCTCCAATGCTAGTCACCCACCTACAAATGCCAATATGGTTTTGAAACACCCTTTTTCCACCAATGATGCACAATACAACCTCCTTATGAAGTTGTCCAAGTCTAAAATCAAGGGTTTCCGTCCTTGTTTCAAACCACCTTGAAGGGATTTCGCCCTCAATGAGCAAGCCAAGATTTTTGGTGCTTAGACTCAAAGAAATCAAATATAAAAATTAGCAAGAACCTTTCCACAAGATCCCCCGTTTTACCTTTATAGTCTTCCCCAAACGGTAGCGTCAAAAAGGAAGGGAAAGTAATTCAAATATTAAAAGGCCCTTTTTCTTATAATATTCCATTTGGTCACTTAAGTGTCCATGACCCTCAAATGTCCCCTTAAGTGAAAATTACAATCATAAAGTACCTTTTTGAAAAGAAACAAGCAAGACCCCATGTTTCCCTTTTCTCTCACTTTGTCCCTTAACTTTTGGGGAAACCAGCCAAGCTAAGGGTCTTCACAAATCATGTTGAAAAGGGGTACATGACACCTCCTCACAAACACCCATCCTTTACGACTTCACTTCCAAGCTCTCCTTACTTTATTTCCTAGCTTTCCTTACCTCATTATCTTCGCCTTCAAGCTTCCTACCCTTTTGAACCTCATAGCTTCATCATTACCATTTGACCTCTAGATTTATATCTCTTACTCATAGTTACTGGGAAATTCCAACATAAAGACAAGGACCGCATATCCGTCCCCTTACCCACATTTTTTGATAACAAAATTTATATACAATGTAGTCGTACCTGTAAGTCCCTTTTTATAGTTTTCCACAAATCCGAACTTTTATTGCGATTCCCTTTTAATATTGGAACATTAATATTATTACCAAACAACAACATACAATACTGATATTGAAAGCCCACTTGAAACTTCACTGAAACCCTTATTGTATTGAGATAAAAGCATACAAAATACTGATAATGAAGGAAACAAGATAATAAATTGCACATGCAATACTGAAATATCATACCAATTGAAATCTTTAGTTAAATGGACTAGATCCACAAAATACTAGGGTTTATACAACTAAATCATCAAAGGGTACTGCAGAAAACCTTACACAATATATGCAACACAACCAATGAGAGAGAAATCCCACGCAATAGTCTAGGGCTGTTTTTGATTGGTATGGCAGCAACAAGCTCAAATCAATGAATGGCAGTTCTAGATGAGGTACGGCAACTTCCCAAGGATGCACAACAGTGATTAGAATACTCTAAACCCTCACAAAAAATTGAAAAATGATAATAATCTTTAATCACACCAAAACTAGAGTTTGATCCTAATTTGCAAGCACAATTATGATTCCTAAATAGAATCACCTCAATGCATTAGAGGGTTTTCTTCCTCCACACCTGTATATCGGAGGGTTTTCATCCTTAGATGAAAATATTGAGCACAATGGCTCAAGCTCTCGATTAGGGTTTGATTGTCAAAGATGAATATTTGAGCCCAACTCCTTTTATAACTTTCCCTTTCCCAATTTACCCTAAAAGTATTTAAAAATACTTTCAATAAAACATTACTTTAATCCACTGAATAATAATTAATTTTTGACCCTCTTAATAATATTACTTTTTTGGTCCACATGATAATAATTACAAATGTCCCCTTTTCCATGTTATGAAATAAAGTAACTTAGGACAACTTAAAATATTATTATTAATTATTTTCATAATTAAATATTTCAAAAAGGGGACATGATAATACCCTTATTCATTTACTCAAGTACTTTGATTTGAATGGCATCTTCATCCACATAACAGTACCCGTACCCCCACGTCTCCTAGTAACTATGCTCTTATTACTACCTTATATTTGCAATCTTAGCTTTCAGTTTGTGAGTTGTATGGTACGACCTTGGGGAATACAACCAGAGCCTCCTCACAAATGTTTGTCCTCCTATATTACCTATATTTTGCTCCCACTCCTAATTTTAGCTAGGTTTTTTCTTAGAAAGATAAGACAATGGTCAAGAGTGGTGTCTTGTCACTTAGAGTTAGTTATATTCTCTTGTAGCGAAACTATTGCAATCTATCTACATGTTTCTCATCAATATTTTACCCTCTTATGATGAAAGTGTCAAATATGTCTATTATGGTATCATCCCCCTTTATACATTTTTTGCAACTGTTGCAACCCAATCATTCTCATGTGCATCTCTATCTTCCCTATTTTCCAACTTTTGGGCACACCAAAGTCAGTTTCACGATTGCACTCTTTTCTGAGGTTCATGTCTAGGAGTATCTAAGCTTCTCGGTCTCTAGGTTCTCTTCTTTAGCAACTAGGCGTAAGCTCTCTTGTGTTAGTCATTTTAAGCACCCATTATTAGTTTTTCAAATCCATATGAAGGAGAAAAATAGAAGTCAAAAAAGTTAGAGGGCAAGATATCAAAAAAAAAAAACAATTTCAAAAGGCAAAATATCTTTCAAATCGCACCAAAAGACGTTCATATTACAGGCAAGCCCCTTGTCCTAGTTGAAACTCTTAATCCATAGTTGGCCTCGTGATAGAGCCGAGATCCATTAGAGTGTGATAGGCCACTAGACTACGGTAGGAGGCTTTACATATACATGTGTGTGTGTCTCATTAATGGATGATATGATGGAGAGCAAGCTAGGGTTCACTTGCGATGGGGCGGATGCAAACAAAATAGAGACAGCTTGGGATTTTAAAGATGGCAGAAAGGGCATTGGGAAGATTGCTATAGATGGCAGACAAAAATAAAACGCAACGGAACAAGGCAAATGTCAGCGGCCAACAATTGTTGGATGTTTGAAAGGCTTGTGGCCAGAGGGGCGATGGAATCCCAAACGGGCAAGCTATAGACAAAGCTTAAGTATCGAATGGAAAATACGGCCATGCGGACAAGGGATTGTCCACTAAAGTCAGAGGAAATATGACCCAAGAAGGGGAATATGTGGGGAGCAGCGTGGGTATGGATGCAACGAAACTGCTTGACAAAATGTATCAAAGAAATGCAAATTTATGCTTAACTTTTTCTAACTGTGAAACTCCAAACTATGCATGCAAATTGTTTGATAAAATGCCAACATCGAAAAACACCTTAGAGAAGAGGGGAAGGTACCAGTTATTGCTACAATCCATCCATGGAAATACACTATGTTTTTGGGTAGACTGGATGGATTGTGTACAGGACCTTAAACTACAGATTGAAATGGCCATAGGGATCCCAATTACACTCCTATGTCTTATATACAATGGCAAAGATTCGAAGAATTACACCCTAATGACTGCGTATGGTATTACAAAAGGCTCCCTTTTGTCTCTTTCTATGCGCATGCATGGAGCAGTAGACAGGGAATTCTTAATCGTATTCATACAAGAATGCAACCGAATCTTCCAAACCAGGTGGGACGTTTAAAGATGTTGTCAAGAAAACCACTATCAAATCAAGTACTCAGAAAGTAACCCCCACTTTCAATGCCTATATTGTGAAACAGGGAGACGAGGTGCTACAAGTGGAAATTCCAGAGGAAGATGTGTTAGAGTACAGAGCAAGTCTAGAAAAGGAGGTTGTCATATGCAATTCAACGGCTGTTGGCCAACTACAAAGGCTTTATTCCAGTAGGTACATACTACTTGGACAAAACAGTGTGAAATCTCCCTCTGCTCCAAGTGTTTCTTCATTGTACATGTCTTTGATGACTAGGACTACTAGAGCGTTTTAACAGATGATCCTTGGTTTTGGGGTATAGCGGGTCTTTACCTCACACCATGGTTTCCAGATTTTGATCCAAGCTCCCATTCAGTCACTGTCATATCTGTATGGGTACGGCTTCCAAACCTCCCACTTTATCTCATTATTGCTTTCAAAAAAATAAGAGATAGATTGGATAAGTTCATCAAAACTGATTATGTGAGAATGGAGGCAGGATTGTGCACACACTCAAATATGTGTGGAAATAGACCTTAGCAAGGATCTACTAGAGAAAATGATTATTAGTGGTGGAGAATTTCAGCATACACAGTCACTGGATTTTAAGAATACCACTTTCTACTCTCACATATGCAAGCTTATAGGGCATCTCCAGGCTACATGTCCTTAGGCTCAGAACTTCGCACCATAAAAGAAAGGGATGAAACCAAACTACAAACGTTGGTCCTTTCCGGTTCAAGTAGAAGATATGGAAGAACAGGAACAAGAGGAGGAAGGCCGATATAAAAAAGAGCTTGAGGAGCAAAAACAAAGTGAGTCAAACACACGGGCTCAGGTTATTGCCCCCACAGAGGAGGAAAGAAGGAAGGAGAGCCCACCATTGGAATCAAAACTAGTTGGATCTACACCAGGTGGTGTGAAACATGCTCATGAATCAAAGACTTCTGATTCAAATAAGGAATTAGGGAACCACACAAACCCAAACTAGTTGGTGTACAACTCTCTTCCAGAGATTCAAAATATAGAAATGTAGATCGTCACGGTGGAACCAACACAAGGGGAGTGGCACGAAATAAAGAAGAAAAAAGGCAAAATGGGCAAGGTAGAAGACTATTTTGGTTCTTCTTCCCTGCATCATACTTGTCTTTGATTCTCAAAGGCTTGTGCCATTTACCTTTACTTGCTATTTGTTTGTAACTCCACTTTTGTTGTTTTCCCCTATCTATTTAGGGATGTTTTTCTCTCTAGGGCAAGGCTTTTTCTCCCTAGTTATTCTGTTTGAGACCCTTGTCTCTTACTCTACCATCTACTAATGGCATTTTGGATGTATCTTTTCACCACTACTTGGAATATAATATACCAACACTTTTCCTTTTAAATAAAAAATATATGTAATTAATGCCATCTATTATTTTCTCACGCAAGTACCTAATCCTCCCAGTTGACTGACACCTCCATCAAGGTCCAAAAGAACAAGAAACACATTGTGGGAAGGTAGGATCCTTTTACATTTTCGTGCATATAACCTTCATGGGATGATCTTTATACTTCACTAGTTAGCCCAAGCTCACACTTCTTGGGTTGGGTTCTCTAGGGCCATTGATGTCAAAAAATATTTGTCTTACCAAACTTGTTCCTTGGGTCATCTAGACCTAATTTAGCCTTTACCCCATAGCCATCTAACCCCTTTTATCTCATTTATCTCTTCCTTGGGTCTTCCAAACCTAATCTAGCCTTTATCTCATGGCTATCCGGATTTCCTTGTTACCATTTTTAAGAGTTTTGCATACTTTCGTTTTTAGACTCACTTGTATATGCCCAAATTGCTTTTATCCATTTTTAGCCTTGTATCATTAAGGTTACCATAAGCAGTTTCTACACCTACCACAATCAAGAAGGTATTTGGATGCATCTTTTCAGTGGAAAGGTAAGTCGAGGTATGTATATATTTTTTTCACTTATCATCATTTATTTACAGCACTTGCTTTTATTTTTTGTGTTTATATGTTATTTCTCAAAGCACCATCCAACAATACACTATTGTGACATGTGATGAGCTTTGGGTGGGGCATATGTATGCACCAATATTTTTCAATTACTAACAATTTCTCTTGCAGGACTCATCAGTGCATCAATCTCCTTGAGTGCATGTCCTATGGAGTGCACCGAGATATAAGTGGGGCAGCTCGTGGTAATTGATGAGATATTCTTATATGATCACTTGTTATACCTATTTACACTCATTATCATGCTATTTGATTAGTCTAGCATCCTCTGGTGCTATTTTTCCTTCCTAGTTTCATGCTTTTTTTTACTAACTCGGCCATGTCGAATTATTCTATAGTGGTTCCTGTAATTTATATTGTATCTGGCATGGCCGACACAGTCCTTTTCCTAACTTTGGTCCCTTTCTCATTGTATCGGCCCCATTCGATACAATTTTGCACCTTTCATATTGTATCAGCCCTGGCCGATACAGTACTTTTTTTGCTTCATTTCTTTATATTGTATCGTTCCAAATCGAGTCCAACATATTTGTTGGGTCACTTTTACCAATTGTATCCATATATATAGGGTTCTCAGATGTCATTTTTATAGAAGCACAACATTGTTCTACTTTGCTTGTGCACGAAAACTTGCCCTTAGTAAAAGAGAAATTGGGATATAGGAGCTTATACTCATGGAGGTCTGTGTTTGCACAAGGTCTTTGGAGTCTTAAGGAGATAAGCTACCTATCAAAGTACACCTAGTCTTTGGAGTCCCCAACTAAGTATAATTAGGTGTTCTTTATATCTTGAGCTTCATCTACAACCAGTGTTCCACGGGGATGCGTCCACCCCAAAAAAACCATTGTTTCCGAGAAGGGGACGTCCCCCAGCCGCTCTGCCACCTCCTCCACGCTCCGTCGGGATGTTAAATTGTTAATGTTCATTGTTCAATGGATCAAATTTGAAGCTTAAATGATTAAATCACAATATTCAATTGTTGATGTTGAATGCAATATACTTAATCCTTATACATCTTTTTATAACTAATTTTTCAAGTACTTATGTATTTCAGCACCGTTCCCCCGCCGCCGTCCCCCCGCCATCCCCAAATTTAGGCCCCCCATCCCCCTGTCTTGGAAACCCGTCCCCCTGTCCCAAAATGTCGTGGAACTATGTCTACAACATCTTTCATAAAGTGCCACTTGATCCAAGGGGGAGATTGATGCGCTGACAAGTCAACCCAACGTAAGTATCCCTATCTTAAACTCTTTTTTTTTTTTTGGTTTATATATGGATATGCTAGATTAGTATGTTGTTTTCATCACATGCTTAAAGTATGTTATCTTTGCATGTTGTTACAACCTTAGTTAGATACTTCTTGATTACAATCCTTAGCTTACATACCTCTTGGGTACCATCAAATGGCATTTATCTCTCTTTAGCTTACATCTAGTATCTAGGTTGCCTTTGTTCATCAATTCCTTGTATACGCTTCCTAATTATATCCGTGATCCCCCTTTTACAAGCAACTCTTGATTACAACCCCGCTCCGCTTTACGACACCACATACATTTGTTTGTATATTGGATCTAGTATGGTCTTCTCCCTTTTTATATATTAGAGGATGTTTATATTTGTAATGTACCCATTTTGAAATTAAAATAATATTACTACTAAAATAAAAGTATTTCTAAATACTTAAAATAAAGTAATAATAGTCTAATTTGCTTTTTACTTAAGTTGGAACCTTTTGAGGGTCATGGACTTATTTAGCCTTTAAGTGATTTTAAAAATAAATTAGCCTTATAATCCACTAACTTTTCCTTCATAACTAAAAGATGGATATATAAAGGGGATTTGTATTTCATTTGAAGGTTATGCATTATGTGATAATGAATTGTTGATCAAGTATGTCAAGCTTGCTCACATTAACTTGAGAACAAAAACCTTCAAGTGTACCTAGGGTTACCTGGTGGCAATTTGGCTAGAGGCTTGGAAGACCCTATTAAGGCTCGTTCTACACTTGCAAACCCTCTCCTAGGGTTTGTGAATTCATTTTGGATCTATTACAGCTAGGCGACTTGCTCCTTGAAGGCATTTGAGGTCATTGAGGGACCAAATTGAGCATAACAAATCTGATTGCTATTTATATTAATTTTGCAAGTGGGACAACTCACTTTGGAGGATTTTTTAAGGGTTGTCGAGTGCTTTTAGACCCTAAACAGTGGACAAATAATATAATAATTATTTGTGTATTTTTGGCATATTTTTCGGGGACCTTGACATCATCTGGAGGTGAATCCAAGGTTAAAATTCTGATTTAATTCATACAGTAATTTTCTACACATTGGCGACTTGCATTGGAGGGTTTTGAAGACCATTGGAAGGGCGAACTTGGGGGTATTTCATTCTGAAATATTTCTATAATTTATCATTATTATTGGTGAGTATTTGCAAGGGTTTGAAGATTGATTTGGCAAGGGAAAACACAATTGTACCTTCAGAAGAAAATCAAAAATATTGTAAGGGTACTTTTCTGTGGTACATCTCCATTTCTTTTCACCATAACAGGTATTTATTACAGCAGCCTAATCAGGGTTTATGTATGACATTTTCATATGGTTGAAGGTAAATTTCAATGGATATTTACCAAATTGGGACGGGGAAGGAACAGCATTGGCAATTATTCAGTTGTTGATGGATATGCTTCTTTGGTCATTGAAAATCCTCATCCTTTGCAATCTTTTTTCAAGAACATTTGGCATCCGAGTATGTGGCCTAAAGTCAGCTTTTTCCTTTGGCTTCTCATTCATCGTAGAGTTTTAACTAGAGATCGTCTTATGAAGAGAGGTTTGAATGGCCCTTTTCCATGTGTCTTGTGCCTACATGCTAAGGAGACTTCTTCTCATCTTTTTTTCTCATGTTCTTGGGTCATACCGTTATGGCAGCATCTTGCTGCAATATTCAAGGTGCGGTGGATATGTCTGGAGTCTCTTGAGCAGATTGTTAGATATTGGAAAGAATCCCTTCCTAAAGGCCAAAATTTTACCCCTGTATTATGGAGTGTTGTCTCTCTTCTATTGTGGAACATATGGAAGGAAAGAAATAGTAGAATTTTCTTGTAAACAAGGAAAGATAACTCTTTTGTGTAGGAGAAGACCAAAATCAACATAACAAAAAGTTTGAAACATAAGATATCCTTGCCTCAAGATCTTTCTCCAGAATGGGAAAACATATGTCAACAACTGAACATTGATCCTAAAGATCTCACTTGTCCAAGGTTGCAGAATAAGAGAAAGTTTTAAGGGATGGACATTGGAAGAACCCTTCTCCTAGATATGGTAAAATAAATATGGATGGGGCTTCAAGAGGGAATCCAAGGAGAGCTGCTATGGGAGGCATTGGTAGGGATGTTGATGGTGCGATGCAGTTCCTTTTTGCTCTGAATCTTGGCTATACTACTAACAATCTTGCTGAGGTGAAAGCCATATATAAAGGCATGTAGGAAGCTTTGAAATTTGGATAGCATAAGATCCAGGTTGAGTCTAACTCTCAAATTATTAATCACTTGCTTTCTGATAGCAACCTGGTTTCTTCTCCCAATTGGCATATTGCTAAAGAGACATGGAGGATAAAACAACAAAGGGGAAATTTTCAAGAAGTTCAATTCAATCATATTCCTCGCGAAAGAAACAAAGTTGCTGATGGATTGGCTAATTGGGCTCTGAATAATAACCTGTTGTGTTATGGCATGCTTCCTCCATGGTGGTCCAACAAGCTTTAGGAAAATATCAGATATATTCTAAATCTTGATTCTCTATCATGATTACTTCTTCTGTTCTTTTGTTGTATAATGCTCAAGCTTGGGCTAAGCTTGGCACAGTCGAATATGTACTTTTGATTTTAACATAATAAAGCTCGGTTGTTTTATTAAAAAAAATTGTGCAACATTGACGCCTACAGTTTGTTTCTATTTGTGGTGTTTTTGAGCTAGGGTTTGCTTAATTGAATTTCAGAATTCAAAAATAAATTATAGAATTGTTAGGATTTGTGAAAAATCCTTGTTGGGGTCATTTGTCCCAATTTGGGGACATTACAGTAGTATCAAAGCCAATTTTTTAGCCAACTGTGGGGTGAAAATAAGGACAAGAGAAGAGGCCATGGAAGAAATGGAGAAAGAAAGGTTCTACAAAGAAGGGAAGAAGTTGGAGCACCCATATCAAGTGGGAGATCTAATCAACCTATTGGAAGGAATAGAAGGTGGTTTGTCCAAGATAGATCAATCACAATATGAGGCATGGGAATGGGCGATACAACCCTCAAGTATTTGTTTAATCCAATCCCAACTCTTGAGGCACACCAATAAGGAGGTAAGGCTTTTGGTTACTAGTTGTGTGAGTGAAATTACAAGACTAACCGCTCCCAAGGTTCTTTACAGTGACAAAATCATGAAGGAGATATTTCAATTGATTGTGGAGAGTTTCCAAGGTCTAGAGGACAACAATGGAAACTCTTTTGCCAAAAGAGTCACATTGCTAGAGACTATGGCAAACATCAGGTCATGTATTTTGATGTTAGATTTGGAATGTGATGAACTTATTGTTGGGATGTTTCAACATTTTCTTGCAATTGCTTGTAAAAATCCTACCGCAAATATGGTTACTCCTATGCAGAGAATCATGACTTTGACAATCAATGAAAGTGATGATCTTTTGAGCCATTATTATCTATCTTGTTGACAGGTTTGAAGCAAGAAAAGAATAATTTTCCGGTTGCACATGTGCTGTTTGAAGATGTTCTAAAAATTTGTGGGAAAAAATTGATGGTTTATTTGATAGTCGAGCATGTAGAAGAAGAAAAATCAGAGATTTTGGAGCAGCAAGAAGTTGTCCCACAACTTCATGAACAATCAAAAGAACAAGATAAAGAGGAAGGTAAGGAAGATGAAGAATCCATTTCACATATTGGGGAAGAAAAATCAGATTTGTGTCTAGGTAAACAATTGGATTATCTTCTTGGTAAGTGCCCATTGATTTCTCCTCATGCTTGGTTCTTTCATTATCTTGGTTGCAATGCTTGTGCTATCACTAAGGTTGAGGTGAAGGGCACTCAATGGGGAAGAGAATCCTTCCAAGTAAATGAGCATGACAAGTATCCATCACAGATATGGGATCCAGGTGAGCTCTACAAAGGTTACCTTGTTATTATATCATGTTGGGCCAACATAAAGAAGGGAGTAGGCAAGGGTTATCATGGTCCTAGGATCATAGTGACTTGTCTTTTGCATTTTCGGTTTGTTTTCCTTCCGATTTTTTGTTCACATGGTGTGTATTAGCCCTAGGAAGGTGTGCCCCTCACACCCCAACACCATGAAGGTACTTCAAGGATATATAAGTGAACTTCCAGCCACTATAAGGGAAAGAATGAAGGGGAAAAGAAGTTGTTACGGCCATGACAAGAGCAACATGTACCTATCTTTTGAATTCCAAAGGAGGAGTTGCAAGGAAGAACCAAGGCATCAAGAAGGGATGCACTTCATGATCCTAGAGCTTGATAAGGGAATCAAAAGGGTGTTGCTAAACACCATTGCTTTTACTAATTTGTCTGTTCCATGTATAGGAGCATTAGGGAGATTAATTGCAATAGCCAAGAGCAATACAAGGAATATGGTGATTTCCAAACAAGGACAGGTTGTGGAGGATGATTTTTGTTTGGTGGGCATTGGAGAGACTAACGTGATACTTGACATCCAATGATTGCATTCACTTAGTTAATATACTCAAAATTATCAAACTATGGAATTGAAGTTCAAGGTGGAAGACAATGAAGTTGTGCTACATGGACTAAGCGACCAAGGACCACCTCCCACTCCATCAAATAGCACGGTGAGTAGTCTTCATATGTGTTTGCATGAAGAGAGAAAAAAGGATGAGCAAAGAGTTGTACTTTTGGATCATGGGCAGCCCATGGCATCATGGGAAGTTCAAATTGTCTCATCCTTAGTAAGTAAGCCCAATTTTGAATTTTGTGTTTCATGGGATAGAATTGAAAGTGGAATAAGTGAGTGGCGAGGGCAGCCCTTCCTTTGTTTTTGGCAGCTACTTAGGATAAGTTCAATGCATAATTTTGGAAACTTCAATGGAGGGTTGGCCCACCTAGAAAGTTGGGCAAAGGCCTTAGTTGAGGGCAGCAAGGAAAGAAAGGAAATAATGAAGGGAAAGTGGCCACAAAGGCACTCAGAAATTTTTGAGTATCTTCTACAATATACACGTTCTTTTACCCCTTACAAAATCAAAAAATTGGTCATGTTCCAACCAAGAACGGAGGTAAGTAACACGTAAATGCTGACTTTTATCTTTCTAGAAAATCAGATTTACACATGCATATGCAGCAGCCTTTGCAAGGGAGAAATATGAAAAAAATTGGCACTTTCCAGCACATGGAAGGAGAGAAGACGGTATGTATGAGTTCTGAAATTTATTTCTAAGAAAAATCAGATTTCGGAAGACAAACACAACCATGTTTAGAAGGGAAGTATGCATATATCACTTCCAGATTTTATCAACATGAAAAAGCAAAGATATGTATGCATGTACAGCTATGTGACAAACGAGGAAAGGCTGATTTTGTTGATACAGTCCAGCTCTCGCAAGATCTTGAAAACATGCATATGTTGGAACCTTTGGTGGATGATAGAGGAAACATATACACGAAGAAGGTACAGCTATATTTGGTGAGTGTTTGGGAGCTATTGATGAGATTTTGAGGTGTCTTGTGCATGCATGGGATAATCGACAAGGGGCAGCCTTTTAAAGGGCACATGGTTTGCACAATGACGACCATAAATGGTGTTTTGCATTACTTGGAGGCCTAACATCATGGTATGTGTTGACAATTCTTCCACAAGTCAGATTGTCTCTTGCCATTCAAAAAGTTCACGTCTCTAGCCAAGGAAGAAAGAATACATTCGGAAAGAAAGAAGGCTTGATTTTACATAGCTTCAGAAAAGTTCAAAGGACCGTTGCAAAATTTTGAAGGGACACTCAAGAAATCCAAAAGGGTATGTTATCCTTCGGAAAAAGTTCTCTGCAGGAAATCTGAAGGAATGAGCTTTGAAATAAGTCCAGGAAATTAGCCAAAAGCAAAGGAAATCAAAAAAGAAAGAGCCTACAGCAAAGGAAGTAATTCCTTCGGACTTTTTGTCCGAAGAAATTCAGAGAATTACAAAGGAAAGACCCGCAGCCTCCCAAAAGGTCCGCCAAAAACAAGATAAGTCCAGGGAAAATTCCGAAGAGAGGAAAGTCCGCAAAAAACAAGACTCGGCCATTTTTTCCGAAAGGTAAAGCTAGGAAATAAAGTCCGCAGGAAATGATAAACCAAAGGAGAAGTCAACAGAAAAGTCCGCAGGAAATGAAGCCAAAGGAAATAAACCAAGGGCAAGGAAGAGAAGCTGAAGGAAATAAATACACAAACAAAAAAGTCCACAGCCAGAAATCCGAAAGAATTAAGCCAAGGAGACAACAAGAAATCTGAAAGAAATGGAGGTTTGACTGTGCAAAAAGGATAAAAAATAGATAATCTGACGGAAAGTTGAAAACATAATATCCGTGGAAATATAGACCAAATATAGATAAGATAATCCAAAAATAGAATCCCACCAAAAATAGACCAAGACACAAGCAGACCAAAATAAGAGAAAATACATGCGAACAAGGGCTGTTTTTGGCAGATTGCTAAGTTTCGGTTGACTATTTGTTTTATTTGTGGTTTGACTAGTCATTCTCATGCATTCGAAGGTCCAACTCAGGATCAAACTGAGTTCTCAATCCAAGTTTGGTGTTGTTTTCATGCAAAACGAGAGCAGCTCAAGGGGAGTCTATTTTGAAAACTTGGCATAATCTTCCATGCAAAGAGAGGTTTGACTTTCAACAAACCCACCGTCCATTCTCAAACGCCAAAGAGCTGGTCTCTAATTTTAAACAAGGCTCAGTCGAACATGCACAAGCAAAGTCAAATGTATGAATAACCGTCTAATTTTAGCACCAAGGAGCTTTCATGCAAAGAGGAATAAAACAAAATAGACTCATTGTAAAGGTTGAGTTGGACTGATTTAGCCTCTCTCCTATTTTTCAATGCCAATCTTTTGGCATTTGTAATTCTCTATAAGTAGGCTTTCAACCTTGATTAAAATTATCCCTCTCTTGGCAAGACCAAAATTTGTTATTGGTGAGTTGTGTAACCTCTTCGATCAATAGAAGGACTGTACTTTTAGATTTCAAGTGTTGGCATAGTGTATATTCATTCAGCAATTTGCATATGTGGTAGATTTCTCTCCCTTCCCAAATTTTGATCCGTACCTAATTGCTAGCTTACCGTATTATGCAGGTCATGTTAAGTGTTCTTTATGTCTTTTGTTGAAACTGTAAGTGGATGTTAGGTGGCTGTAAAGTGTCTTGTATCAGACCTTTCTCCATCGTTTTCCCTCATGTTTTGGTCATTGGATCGAACCTTCTCAAGAAATACTTATGCATAGTGGTCTACTGAAAATTGAAGGTCTTCTTTTTCCCTTATTTGTTCAGTGTTCAAGGTTCCAAGTAGAGTGGATCAATCTTTTGGTGTATCGCCTTTATTAAGTAGGATTTCCCCTTAAAGTTTCCTTCTCCCTTTTCCATGGTAGTCTGCAGCATAGAGTAGAGATCCTCATTGATACATCTTACAGGAACCAACCTTTTCTAGAGGTTCTTCTCACCATTGAGGCACCCACCCTCATGAGAAGATTCCATTGTTTCAACCGGATAGAGGACTGGCCATTTCATGCACGTCTTCGATTCAAGGCACAGCTCCAGGTTGACAACAGTTTTTGACATGCCCGGTGGGACCACGAAAAAGCTCTTTACATAAAGTTTTCGCAGCAACAGAGGATATTCATTTACATCCAGTTGCAGAGTTCATAGCATCATTCAGGCAATCCGTTCATGACAAAGGTTACCACAAGATCAACAAGCAAAAGTATTTCTTTTGAATTTGTAACTTATAAAAGAGCAAGGTCTAGGAGGGCAAATCCATATCCTCAAAGGGAATATTTACCTCCCCCTCATCCTATTGTTCTAGACACTGCAATCCCCATGATTCAGATGGCCATTAGAAATCAAGTGTTTGCTCCATTCAATAGGGGAAGTCCACTAAATCTAGCACAGTTAGATGACATTCTTGTATCTGCCCTAAAAAGTATACATTCTTATCAGAAGAAAATCAAACAACCCCTATTGAGCATACCCAGGATGTGGCAAATCTTTGTTCAATTCATAATGTTGTTAAGGATAACGTTGCTATCAAATTGCTAGCTGCTTCTTTCAAAGGAAAAGCATTACAGTGGTATAGAACCCTCCCACTTAGATCCGTTTCCACTTGGGATGAATTGGGTGCAGCCTTGGTCAAACAGTTTGAAGACAAATCTGATCATTTATCTTTAGTTAAGAAATTACCTGCCATACAGAGAGCTCCTCATGAGTTCATGTCTGATTTTAATCTCAAATTCCAGAAGACATGGCACAGGATACCGGTTCTGATTAGGCCATCACCTAAATATGCATTTCTATATTTTTTGAAAGCTCTCAATTCTGACATTAGTGTGATGATACAGTCGATGGGTGGTAGTACTTTGCCAGATGCTTATGAAGTTGCAATAAGGACAGAAAATAGTCTGATTCAAGCTGATAAGCTTTCTCCAAGACCTCCAATGCCCATATTTTCAGAGATAAGTTCTGTACCAGCCCTTCAAGTTCCTCAAATTCCATCCTTGACTCCAATTCCAGCACCTCAACTTCCTATTGCAGCCCCTACTAGTCAATATAGTGAGATAGGAGAGTTGAAAAGTTTGTTGCAATCTTTTGGAAATGAAATAGTACAGCTCAAAAAATAGCAATTTCAATCAAATAGGCCTTATCAACAGTAAAATTAGAACAACTATCAGCCTTTCAAAGATCAAAGGTCTCCTTATCAGGATTTCAGAGAAAATAGACCACCTTATCAAGCACAAAGAGCCATAACTCCAACTAAGCCATATGTTGCTCTTGATCCAAATGCTCCTTCCACTTCAAATGCCATTGTTCCAACTCCACCTCAAAACAATTTGGTGCAGGATTCAGGTTGACAGCCCTCGAATCTCAATGATGTTCAAAACCAGAATTTGGTATCACCAAACAGCACCATGCCACAGATGACACAAAAAGAGTTCTCTTTTCAAGGGGGTCAACATCACAAGGAGCGACTCAAGGGCAGCCTGATGCTATTAATGTGAATTGGCAGGGAGACGATCATGTCGCTTTTACTCAGGATGTTAAAACTAACATTTCAAATGGACAGGTTGCAGCGATAACCTATCAAAGAACTAAAAAAAGCGCTGTTGAGGAAGCCCAAGTAGTAGCAAATACTTCAAGTGCTCCTAGTATTATTGCTCAAGAGACAAAAGAGCAACTTGCTGCCCCCCCAGCCCAAGAAAATCAAAATGTAAAGGTTAGTAAAGTGCAGCAAATACCTCTAATTCGTGAGTAGTAAGGACCACAAAAGGCGCAATCAAAGGTTAGTCCATCTCAATTCAGTATTGTAGATCAAATGAAGAAGTCTAACATCAGCATTAGCATGTGGGATTCCGTTTCAATTCCAGGCCAAAATGATAAACTCATTCAAGAACTTTCAGCTCTTGAATTGTCTCCAAAATCAGTTGATAAAGAAGGTGTTGTCTTGACAAATTCGGATCAGCCAACTAACCAACAGGTACAACAAGGAGATAAGATATCAAATGTGGATAAAATTGAGGTAAAAACAAAGAAAACTCCCCATTTTTACCTTTCTTTGATAGTGGGTGATACTTTAGTTCATAATTGTATGGTGGATAGTGGAGCTAGCAGTACAGTGATGCCCAAACAGATTGCTGACAAACTCGGCCTTGTTTATGAGCCAAATACTAAAGGGTACTGCAATTGGATGGCTCACCAGCAAAAACGGTAGGCATTATCAAATATTTGAAATTGACATTACATGCCTGTCCTAACGTGACTATTCAGCAGGACGTTGTAGTGGTGGACCTGCCTCCTTATTTCGCTATGTGTCTTTCAAGAGATATCACCTCAAAGATTGGGGGATATTTATCAGCTGATTGGACCTACTTGTTGTTCAGGCCTAGATATGGCACAAAGGTAACAATTCATTCAGAACCTACTGCACGTTTTCACATGGAGCCTTATACGCCAAGTGTGGTCAATGCAAATTGTATCATCTCAGATGAAATACTACAAACTAGTGATGTAGAAAAGGACACCTTTGGATGGAGTTCCAGATTTGTTTCTTGATGAGTGGGCTTCCACCTTGCATGAGCATGATCCCTACAAGCTGATTGAAGGTCTTGGTGTGTATTGTCTTCATGAGAACAATGCACCAATTCCACCATGGTCAAAGAGGACAAATCTAATGAAGGCTTGTGGCAATTATACTTTGATGGATCAAAAAATAAGCATAGGAGTGGAGCTAGAATGATGTTAATTTCTCCTACAAAACAAATGTATTTTTTTCCATTAAATTTCAGTTTCATTGTTCAAACAACATTGCTAAATATGAAGCACTAGTCCACAGTTTGTAGTGGGCTAGGAAGATGAAAGTAAATTGTTTACAAGTGTTTGGAGATGGTGAACTTGTAGTCCACCAAGTAAGAGGCTTGAATACATGCAAGAATATGTTGCTTAAATCTTATAGACACAGAGTATGGGATCTACTTGATTTTCAGGCTTTTAATATTCAGGGAATACCAAAAGATAGGAATAAACATGCTGATAGGTTGGTTGTTGTTGGGGCACAATCTGATATCCCAGCTGATGTAAAAAGTAACATTTTTCAATCACATATAAAGATAGTTGTAAGGCCTTCCGTCGCGGATAACCAAGAAAATTAGCAGGTATTTGAAAATGACAATCAAATTGTGAGATTTTTGCAGGAGGCTGAGTTTTCTTTAAGAAATCAGTCGAAACGCTTACAACAGTATGGTGATCAGATTGTACAACTAAAAACTAATAAGCTACCCAAGGGATTGGTCACTCTTGAAAATATTTTCGGTGAAGATGATGAGCTAAGGAAAGAGAAACCATCCTTGTCAACAAATGAAGAGCACTATGCCAATGTAGAGATTGTAGCTAGTAAGATTTTGAAATTGGGCAAGGTATGCACTCCTCCACAAAAGAAAGCTTTCATTGAATTATGCACAAATTTTGCTGATATATTCGCATGGCAGTATAGTGGTCTCAAAGGTTTTGAGTTAGAAGACGAAACTAAACCAGTAAGACAGACAAAGACCAATCAATCCAAAGCTTGAGCCTTTGAAGAAAGCTGAGCTTCACAAGCTCATAGAATCGGCTATCATATTTCCAATCAAGCACTCAACTTGGGTGGCAAACCTCGTTCCAGTTCGAAAAAAGAATGGTGAGATTCGTTTGTGTTGATTTCCATGATTTAAATAGGGCTTCGCTTAAAGACCACTATCCAGTGCCATCAATGGAACAAATTCTACGACTTGTTGCAGGATCAGAGAGGTTTTCTTTGTTGGATGGATATAGTGGCTACAATCAAATTTTGGTTAAAGAAAAGGACCAATTCAAGACAGCCTTCACGACTACGTGAGGGACATTTGTATACAGAAAGATGCCATTCGGTTTGTCCAATGCTCGAGCAACCTTTCAAAGAGTCATGGATATGGCCTTCCAAGGCCTTCTTAACAGGTTTGTATTTGTCTATTTGGATGATATAACAGTATTTTCAAAAGATGCAGAAGATCACATAGTTCACCTCCAGCATGTTTTTGAAAGGTGTAGGCAATTTGGGATATCTCTAAATCCCAAAAAGTGTGTATTTTCAGTTCATGAAGGTAAGCTTCTTGGACATGTTTCAAAACACGGTTTAAACATAGATTCTGAAAGGATTCAATCCATTCTTGCACTCTCCTTGCCTAAGAGCAAAAAGGCTTTGCAAAGTTTCTTGATAAGATCAATTTTATAAGGGAATACATTTCAGATTTCGCTACTGTAGTTAAACCACTTACAACCATGTTAAAGAAAAATCAGAACTTGAGCTGGTCTAAGGAGGGAATAACAGGGTTTGAAGATGTTAAGAAATCCATAGCAAGTGATCATACTCTTTTAAATCTAGATTTTACAAAAGACTTCATTCTGTATACGTATGTTAATGTGGACACCATTTCAAGCATTTTTATGCAGTAGAATCATGAAGATTTGGAGCAGCCAATAGCTTTCTACAGCCAAGGCTTGCAGGAGTATGAGACAAGGTACTCTTTTGTTGAAAAACATGTCCTTTCAGTTATAAGATCTCTGAAAAAATTTAGGCACTTGTCTAATAATAAAATACGTATAATGGTTGCTCATCCAAGCATCAAAGAATTTCTTCTGAACAAAGACATAAATGAGAAGAGGGCTGATTGGATAACCAAAGTGATGGAATATGACGTAGAAATTAAAATTACAACGCTGGTTAGAGGCAAAGGACTTTGTGAGCATCTAGCTCAGGACTTACAAGAAACTAATGAAGTTGTTTTAGTGTCAAATGATGAAGAGATTGTTGTTCACACCTCACCTTCCAGCGGGTTTCGTGATCTGGTAAGCTATTTGCAAGAAGGTTGTTACCCTTCTCACCTAAGTGCTTCAAAAAGAAGGTATTTCAAATTGCAATCAATTCCATTCTTGCTCATTGACGGTGTTTTGTTCAAAAAGGATATCAATGGAATGTTACTAAGGTGTGTGGAGCCAAGCCAAACTCAAAGATTACTTGAAGAATTCCATGATGGACTTGGTGGAGGGCACTTTTCCACAAGAACTACAACACTTAAAATCATGAGAGGTGGGTACTATTGACCTACTATATTTGGCGATTGCCATACATGGGTTAGAAAGTGCAAACAATGTGCTAGTTTGTAGGAAAAGTTAAACTTGCAGTCCTACCCCTTTAGCCAATTGCAGTGGATCAGCATTTTGTCCAGTGGGGATTGGACTTTATTCGTCTCATTAACCCTCCTTCGAGTTCAGGGCATAAGTGGATTCTAACAACTACAGACTACTTCACACGTTGGACGGAAGCAATTGCATTGAAAGAAGCAAACGAAACTAGCGTTCTTGATTTCTATGAAGGTTTGATCACTAGGTTTGGAGTTCCTTCGACTATTATTTCTGACAATGCAATGGCTTTTGTGGGATCTAGGATCAGCCAATGGGTTGTCCAACATGGAATATCTCAATACTTCATCGAACTCTAATCCACATGGAAATGGCCTTGCCGAATCTACAAACAAGAACCTCTTAAGGATCATACAAAGGGCTATTGAAGACAATCAAAGGTCATGGCATCTCAAGTTGAAGTCAGCTCTATGGGCTGATAGGATCACCTACAAGAGGTCAATAGCCAACTCTCCCTACAAGCTAGTCTATGGTAAGGAAGCAAAGTTACCTATTTCTCTCGAGTTCCCAGCTTTAGAACTAATGCATCAACTTGAGTTATTAGAGAATGAGCCTATGGAGATCAGGTATGCAAAGCTTATGGAGTTGGAGGAGACAAGAAATCAAACCACGCTAGCCATGAAAAGTCATCAGGCACAAGTGAAAAGAACATTTGACAAAGGAGCTTCCTCATGAAGCTTCAATGAAAGAGATTTGGTCCTCAAATGGGATGAGGATCGAGCCAAACCAGGAAAGCACACAAAGTTTGATTCCCTTTGGAGTGGCCCATACACAATCTCCAGCTGCAAATCCTACAACGCCTTCCAACTTGCTAAGATGGATGGCCAAGAGCTTCCAATCCCAGTCAATGGGATACATTTGAAACATTGCTATTGAAGAGCAAAACTCTATGTACATAGTTGTTTTTGCTTTCCTCCAAGTGATGTTCAAGCACAGTAGTTTGCTTCAGTTTTGTCCAATAAGTGTTTGTTTGCACATTTACTTAGTTTTCTGCTTTCGTGTGTTTCCCTTATTTTGAAGGAGGTTACTTCAGCCATGATCAAAGGAGATTTTCAATCAGAAATCAGGTTTATTATTGTTTTGGGAGTTTGAATAGCATCTATATGGTCTAAGTTCTCAAGCATAGCAGGCATGCTGGGCCAGCTGAGTCGCCAGAAATGTTGACAATTCTTCCACAAGTCAGATTGTCTCTTGCCATTCAGAAAGTTCACATCTCTAGCCAAGGAAGAAAGAATACATTCGAGAAGAAAGAAGGTTTGATTTTACATAGCTTCGGAAAAGTTCAAAGGACCATTGCAAAATTTTGAAGGGACACTCAAGAAATATGAAGGGTATGTTATCCTTCGGAAAAAGTTCTCTGCAGGAAATCCGAAGGAATGATCTTTGAATAAGTCCAGGAAATTAGCCAAGAGCAAAGAAAATTAAAAAAGAAAGAGCCTACAACAAAGGAAGTAATTCCTTCGGACTTTTTGTCCAAATAAATTCAGAGAATTACAAAGAAAGACCCGCAGCCTCCCAAAAGGTCCGCCAAAAGCAAGATTAGACCAGGGAAAATTCCGAAGAGAGGAAAGTCCGCAAAAAACAAGACTAGGCCATTTTTTACGAAAGATAAAGCCAGGAAATAAAGTCCGCAGGAAATGAAGCCAAAGGAAATAAGCCACGGGCAAGGAAAAGAAGCCGAAGGAAATAAATCCGCAAATAGAAAAGTCCACAGCCAGAAATTCGAAAGAATTAAGCCAAGGAGACAACAAGAAATCCGAAAGAAATGGAGGTTTGACTGTGCAAAAAGGATAGAAAATAGATAATCCAACGGAAAGTTGAAAATAGAATATCCGTAGAAATATAGACCAAATATAGATAAGATAATCCAAAAATAGAATCCCACCAAAAATAGACAAGACACAGGCAGACCAAAATAAGAAAAAATACATGCGAACAAGGGTTATTTTTGGCGGATTGCTAAGTTTCGGTTGACTATTTGTTTTATTTGTGGTTTGACTAGTCATTCTCATGCATTCAAAGGTCCAACTCAACTTCAAACCGAGTTCTCAATCCATGTTTGGCGTTGTTTTCATGCAAACGAGAGCAGCTCAGGGGGAGTCTATTTTGGAAACTTGGCGTAATCTTCCATGCAAAGAGAGGTTTGACTTTCAACAAACCCACCGTCCATTCTTAAACGCCAAAGAGCTGGTCTCTAATTTTAGACATGGCTCAGTCGAACATGCACAAGCAAAGTCAAACGTATGAATTCACTGTCTAATTTTAACGTCAAGGAGCTTTCATGCAAAGAGGAATAAAACAAAATAGACTCATTGTAAAGGTTGAGTTGGACTGATTTAGCCTCTCTTATTTTTCAACGCCAATCTTTTGGCTTTTGTAATTCTCTATAAGTTGGCTTTCAATCTTGATTAAAATTATCCCTCTCTTGGCAAGACCAGACTCTGCTATTGATGAGTTGTGTAACCTCTTCAATCAATAGAAGGACTATACTTTCAGATTTCAAGTGTTGGCATAGTGTATATTCATTCAGCAATTTGTATATGTGGTACATTTCTCTCCCTTCCCAAATTTTGATCCGTACCTAGTTGTTAGCTTACCGTATTATGCAAGTCATGTTAAGTGTTCTTTATGTCTTTTGCTGAAGCTGTAAGTGGATGTTAAGTGGCTGTAAAGTGTCTTGTATCAAACCTCTCTCCATCGTTTTCCCTCATGTTTTGGTCATTGGATCGAACCTTCTCAGGAAATACTTATGCATAGTGGTCTATTGAAAATTGAAGGTCTTCTTTTTTTCTTGTTTGTTCAGTGTTCAAGGTTCCAAGTAGAGTGGATCAATTTTTTTGTGTATCACCTTTATTAGATAGGATTTTCCCTTAAAGTTTCCTTCTCCCTTTTCCATGGTAGTCCGCAGCATAGAGTAGAGATCCTGATTGATACATCTTACAGGAACCAGCCTTCTCTGGAGGTTCTCACCATTGAGGCACCCACCCTCATGAGAAGATCCCATTGTTTCAACCAGATAGAGGACTAGCCATTTCATACACGTCTTCGATTCAGGGCGCAGCTCCAAGTTGACAACAGTATGTTTGCAAGATGGTAACTAGCTGATTACTCTTTGCATGGTTGGATGATTGTGGTATGGCATAGAGAAGACCCTAACAAGCTTTGGGATGCATACCATGAAAGCGCACCTATTCTAATGCACTTCAAAAAGATAATTTTTATTAAGCGCAGCCTTGTCATATATATCAATTTGATTCAATTTTGCAGCCCTAACCTTTTTTGCACAATGTGAGCCTTTACGGGCTTATTTGGTAAGCATGGAGTTGAAGAGCTCTTTGAAGGTCAACTTGGTAGTTAATAAGTTGATATTTTGGAATAATAGCATGGTTGTATGTTACTATCACAGCCTACGTATTAGCATATTCAACCAGATTGGTGAGGTGATTTCTTCTTGGGGGAAGAAACAAGTGTCCATGGTTACACTATGGAAGATTTCAGCTCGTTAAGGGACCATATTGAAGAGTTTGAGACATGAAATTGAAATATTCCGAGCCAATTTTTTTCAAATTTTCAATTACAATCAGCAGAGCAATACACAGTCGTTAGGGTTAGCCTTAAACCAAAACGATACTTAATCAACTCTAACCAGAATGTACACCAGGATTCCAAGGAGGGCAAGGTGTGAGCATTGGTCAAAGGATCTAAATGTAGAAACAGAGCTGGAAGGAACTCCAACCAAGAATGGCGCCGATGATGGCGAGCATATGGTCAGAGGATCTTCTACTACTACAAGTACTGAAAAGAAACTCAACACCAAGTATGTGCTACCTAATCCAGTATGGAGTTGAGGCGACCATATGGCGGAATGCTACGAATTACAATGCTAAAGAAACTCAACACCAAGTATGTGTTACCCAATCCAATATGGAGTTGAGGCGACCATATGGCAGAGTGCTACAAATTATAATGCTATGAAGGGAAATAAGCAAGAATGCTGAAATACTCGACGTCAAGAATGTGCTTTTCAACCCGAGACGGAATGGGATCTACCATATGACGGAGATGTATAGTATTACAATGCAGTTTCAGAATATAAGATAAGCATTACAAGTCATGATTAAGCAAGATTAAAGAACTGCTGTCAGTACTACTGTCAACTTACAATATGATAGAGAATTCGCCTTTCAAGAGCATAGAGTTAGAACAATTCAACGAGCATTTAAATAAAGAATTCTCCTTGCTTAATGGAAATATCGAGACTGCTTTCTTCTATCAAAAAAACAGAGTCAAGATTCTGATTTGTTCTGATCTGCAGCTTTAAATGTAAAACCAGCAACCTGAGATCACACTAAAATGGACATATCTCTCACACAATTCATCCATTTGACGTGAAACGAAAAGCAAAAGACCCTAATGATGAAGGCGCCCAAGATTGGAACAAAAAACAGACCTAAAAGTTTCTATTTAATTTATGCATGAATCCCAATGCAAACACAGATGGTACGGCCCAACAAGAGGGGCGATTTGCCTTTTAAAATCACAGCCTTCGTTAAAAATTATACAACTTACAGAAAAGGTTTGCCCTTCACATACAAAGAGATATAAACAATACCCATAATGAATTTTTTTGTCTTTTTTTGACTTATGAATAAAATCACAATCTGCTACGAGGAATATGAATTCCTGCATTTCTCTAATATGCATAAACTGATCTATAAAACCACACACTGACTACAATGCACAAATCCCACTACAAAACAATCAAACTACACTATCTCACCACTAGTCGCTATCTTTCAAGCGAGAAGCAATGCCAAGCTAGGAGGCTTTCATTCCTCAAAGCAATCCCAAAGCCAATCCGGCAGCATAACATTCTTGTAGCTAAAAGATGATCCAAATGAGGACCAATGGCTTCCTTTTATAATTTCCGGTTGACCCTTCTAGAAACCCTAATCCTCCAATAGATGGCGTCCCACTTTCCCAAGAAAAATTTTGACTTTATATTATAAACTTTATTTCTTCCTTGAAGTTGGTGCCCAACTTAAGCTTGGATTAAATCTTTAATAAGAATTATAATTAATTCCTTCAATGAGGCGCCCACCCCATATAGAACATATTTTAAAACTTAAAGTGAAGTAGCTAGGCCAAGGGGAAAGTCAATGTTAAAATAACATTAAAACATGACTTAATTAAAATAACTCGACTTATCTCTCCATTTGTGCCCCAAAGCCCAAAAATGAGTAAGCCAACTGATCAGACTGAAATGGAAAGCCAACCGTGCCAAAACCAACAGGACCACTGCCAGAAATAGAATTTACTAAAGATAGTAAATCCCTGAAGATGCTCAAAATGCCAAGAAGAACATATCACTGCGAAGCTCTCTGAAAACTCAAAAGGAATCCGCCATTGAATCAACCAACCTCAAGCAAGAGCATCCTTCAAAACAAGAAACCCTAATTTTACCTTCCGAGTAGCCTACGGATCTCAGGAATAGGCCAACGGTCACTGAAAAAATCATGCTCGAGAAGGGGACATTACAGTCCACCCTCCCCAAGATTGCTTGTCCTCAAGCAATCACAAACCTGGATGCTACAGAATCTCATCATTCTCCCAAGTTGCATCCTCCATAGGCAAATTTTTCCACTTCACCAAGTATTCTCTGATTGTTCTTTTCTTCAAAGAACGTTCTCTGTAATCAAGTATCTCCTCTGGAATTAAAACCAACTGTCCTTCATCCAAAGGTGGCAACTGTGATGAAGCAACAACATTGTGTCCAAGTGCCTTCTTGAGGCGAGACACGTGGAAGACATTGTGTACTCTGCTATCAGAAGGTAGCTCCAACTCATAAGCTACTGCTCCAACCTTTCTGATAACCTTAAATGGCCCATAGAAACGAGGTTTGAGCTTCTCAACGCCACTCTTCTTGAGAGTAGACTGTCTGTAAGGCTGTAATCGAAGATAAACCATATCCCCAACCTCGAAAGAGTGCTCAACATGCCGTTGATCAGCATACATCTTCTGTTAATTCTATGCCATTTGAAGATTGTTCCTCAATGATTTCATGATATCTTGACTCTGCTACAATAAGTCCTTGGCTTGAGGAGCTTTGCTATCACCAAACACCAAATCAGCAAAGCTAAGAGCTTCATAACCATAAAGAGCCAAGAAAGGTGACATCTTTATTGACATGTGGAAAGAAGAATTATAGCAGTACTCGCCTATGTGAAGCCACTTCACCCATGCTTTTTGCTGCTCGGAAACACAGTTTTTCAAATAGCCTTCCAACCACTTGTTCACTATTTTCGTTTGTCCATCTGTTTGGGGGTGATAACTAGTGCTTGGAGTAAGCACAGTACCACTCATTCTGAAGACCTCTTGCCAAAAAGTGCTTAGGAACTTGTTGTCCCTATTACTCACAATGTTTTTTGGCAGCCCATGTAACCTAAACACCTCATGAAAAAACAAATCTGCAACCTGGACTGCTGAAAAAGAGTTGGTAATGGTGAAGAAGTGAGCAAATTTGGTTAGTCTATCCACTACAACATAGATACAATCATTCCCTTGGACCTTGGGCAATCCCATGATGAAGTCCATCGATATGCTTTTCCATTTTTGATTGGAAATAGGGAGAGGTTGCAGCAATCCGGCTGGTACAGTATGCTCATTCTTGTTCATTTGACAAGTGGGTCACTCCTGAATGTAGCGTTGAACTTCCCCTTTCAACCCTTTCCAAGAAAATCTTTTTCGGATCTGCCTATATGTCTTAAAGAATCCTTGATGACCAGCAAACGGAATGTCATGAAATGCCAACAAAATATTCTTTTTGAGCTTAGAATCAGCCACCAAAAAGATCCTACCCTTGTAGTGAATCAGCGCTTCAATCACCTTGTACCTTTCATCATGAAAAGTACCATCAATAATGCTGGTTGCAAACTGATTTTTGGCATAATCAGCAAGCAACATGTCCTTCCAATCAGCAGTAAGCTCGCACAGTGAGCTTAAATGGGGTCTCCTAGATAGAGCATCAGCGACAATGTTGTTTTTCCCCTTGACATACTCGATGTCAAAATCGTAAGCTTGGAGCTTACTCACCCACTTTTGTTGCCTTTCGTTCAGATCCTTCTGATGTATAAACTACTTGAGACTGTTATGATCAGTCTTGACCACAAACTTGTTTCCCACCAAATACTGTCTGAACTTAGCTAATGCATGCATAATGGCAAGCATTTCCTTGTCATAAATGAAGTAGGTTCTTTCAACACCTCTTAGCTATCTACTCTCAAACACTATGGGATGTTTGTTTTGCCATCAAAATAGCCCCAACTCCTTCACCGGATGCATCACACTGTAGCTCGAAAGGCTTGGAGAAATCCGGAATAGCCAAAACCGGACAAGAGCTCATGATCCTCTTAAACTTATCAAAAGTAGATTGAGCCTTTTCTAACCAACAAAAGGCCCCTTTTTTTGTGAGATCAATAAGAAGAGCAACATTATGTAAGTACCCTTTCACAAATCTTTTGTAAAATCCACAAAGACCCAAGAACCCTTTCAATTGAGTCAAGTTCTCAGGAGGTGGCCAATCAACAACGGCCTTGATCTTTTCCGGATCAACCTTCACTCCCTCAGCACTGATTATGTGACCAAGGTACAATAACTCCATTCCAAATTCACATTTGGGTGCTTTGGCAAACAAGCTCTCATATTCTAGGATGCTAAGCACTTCCTCCAAGTGCTTGAGATGTTCATCCCATGTCTTGTTAAAAATCAGGATATCATCAAAAAATATCAATACAAACTTCCTCAGTTGTTTCTGAAAAACTCTGTTCATGCAAGACTGGAAAGTAGCAAGAGCATTAGTCAACCCAAATGGCATGACTAGAAACTCGAAGTGGCCATAGTGACATCTAAAAGCTGTCTTCTCAACATCTGATCCCCTCATCCTAATCTGGTGGTAGCCCGATCTCAAATCGATCTTTGAAAAGAACTTGGCTCCATGTAGCTCATCAATGAGCTCATCTATCCTTGGAATGGGGTATCGGTTTTTGATGGTGCTTTGATTCAAAGCACGATAATCCACACACATGCGCATGGTACCATCCTTCTTCTTCACAAGAACCACTGCTGAAGCGAAGGGGCTCTTGGTTGGGCGAATGAAGCCCATCTCCAAGAGTTCCTGAATGTTTTTCTCAATCTCATCCTTCTGTTTCTTGGGGTACCGATATGGAGTTGTAATAACTGGTTTAGCTCCTTCCTTGAGCTCTATGATATGTTCCAAACCCCGTTCAGGTGGTGGTCCAGGAGGCAAATCAGCAAATACCTTGCTCTTCTTTGTGAGTAGAGACTGAACATCAGGGGGATAGTCTCTCTTAGTTTCAACCGGACTAGCAGGAAGAATCATACATTTTGAATAGTACTCAATCTGGTGAAATTTGACTCCCTTTGGGCAAACATGATCTTGAGACCATTTTTCTCTACACCGGAAACATAGCCCCTTTCTTCTGAGTTCGTTCAGTGTCTCAGGATCCAATCTTGTGACATGAGGATTATGCTGATTGAACTCCTTATGCTGAGGTCTTAAAGGAGGTCTATGATGAGGTCTTTTTCCTTTATCCCCCTTGTGAAAGGATGGCTTAGATTGAAACTTCGCCTCAGGAGCAGCCCACTCCATGTTTCTTACTTTCTTCATTGCCTCCTGTAGGGATGGTGGATCAAAGGCTTTAATCCAACCCTTGAGTGGTTCCATCAATCCTTCATTGAAAAGGATCACCAACCGCCTCTCCGTGATGCCAATGACCATTATTGAAAGTCTCTGGAACTCAGCTATGTAGGCATCAACTGTGCCAATTCTCTGAAATGTATTTCAGGATCTTTTTTCTGAAATCTCTCGATGAGCCTATTGGTGCACTCATCATAGGTAGTGATAGACCGATGACCTAAGGTGACTAGGCCATGGTACCACCACTCGTGCGCCACCCCATCAAGGTGTAGTGTAGTGAACTTTATCGCCTCCTCTTCTGCCATGGGTCTAAGAGCTAGATAGTTGTCTAGCTTCTGTATCCAAGCTCGAGCTGAACTGTTATCACTCCCGTCATAGTGTGGAAGTATAACCTTGTTGATCGCTTGATACAAATCCCCTTGAACTGTTGTTCTTTGCTCATAATGTCTCCCTTGTCCCTTATTCTTTCTCTTATGATCCATAAAGTCATTATAGGACATGTCCATCTTGATGTCATCAGGGAGAGAATCATACTCCGCATGGCCAAGTCTCAACTGTTCCACGAATGAAGCACTCTCTTTGGGATCAGGTTGGGTGTTTACTGGTGCTAAGAAGGTGGGTTTGAAGGGCCTAGAAGAAATGTATGTGTTGTTTGAAACAGGCTGAGCAGCACGTCCATCATGCTGGTTAGAGGCACTGTACTCCCCTCTATATCCTGGGTTGTTCTATGGAGTTGTGTTTTGGCCCACTTTCCCCATCATGAGAGATACCATATCCATCAAGGCATCCATCTTCCTTTCAAATCTCTTTCCGGGACTTATCGATCTCTCTCTTCCCTTCCCACTATCATCTCTGTTGTTGGTAAACCTCTCGTTACCCCCAACTAACCTCTCACCTTCTGCCACATCTATTTCCTGAGAAGACTCCCAATGAGCCCTCAAGACCTCTGAAGCTGTCTGGCCTTCTGGAGCCTGATACCACTGAAACTGTTTTGCAACTTTCTTATCTTCCCTTGCTATGTATCTCTTTTCTCTGTCACTCAGACGGTTTGTTCACAGGATGGCAGGATACTTAGCTCTGATACCACTGAAATATTCCGAGCCAATTTTTTTCAAATTTTCAATTACAATCAGCAGAGCAATACACAGTCGTTAGGGTTAGCCTTAAACCAAAACGACACTGAAGCAACTCTAACCAGACTGTACACCAAGATTCCGAGGAGGGCAAGGTGTGAGCAGTGGTCAGCGGATCTAAATGCAGAAACAGAGTTGGAAGGAACTCTAACCAAGAATGGCGCCGATGATGGCGAGCATATGGTCAAAGGATCTTCTACTACTACAAGTACTGAAAAGAAACTCAACACCAAGTATGTGCTACCTAATCCAGTATGGAGTTGAGGCGACCATATGGCGGAATGCTACGAATTACAATGCTAAAGAAACTCAACACCAAGTATGTGCTACCCAATCCAGTATGAAGTTGAGGCGACCATATAGCAGAGTGCTACGAATTATAATGCTATGAAGGGAAATAAGCAAGAATGCTGAAATACTCGACGTCAAGAATGTGTTTTCCAACCCGAGACGGAATGGGAGCTACCATATGACGGAGATGTATAGTATTACAATGCAGTTTTAGAATATAAGATAAGCATTACAAATCATGATTGAGCAAGATTAAAGAACTGTTGTCAGTACTACTGTCAGCTTACGATATGATAGAGAATTCGCCTGTCAAGAGCATAGAGTTAGAAAAATTCAACAAGCATTTAAATAAAGAATTCTCCTTGCTTAATGAAAATACCGAGACTGCTTTCTTCTCTCAAAAAAACAGATTCAAGATTCTGATCTGTTCTGATCCGCACCTTTAAATGTAAAACCAGCAACCTGAGATCACACTAAAATGGACATATCTCTCACATAATTCATCCAATTGACGTGAAACAAAAAGCAAAAGACCCTAATGATGAAGGTGCCCCAGATTGGAACACAAAACAGACCCAAAAGTTTCTATTTAATTTATGCATGAATCCCAATACAAACACAGATGGTACGGCCCAACAAGAGGGGCAATTTGCCTTTAAAAATCACAGCCTTCGTTAAAAATTCTACAACTTACAGAAAAGGTTCGCCCTTCACATACAGAGAGATATAAACAATACCCATAATGAATTTTTGTCTTTTTATGACTTATGAATAAAAACACAATCTGCTATGAGGAATATGAATTCTTGAATTTCTCTAATATGCATAAACTGATCTATAAAACCACACACTAACTACAATGCACAAATCCCACTACAAAACAATCAAACTACACTATCTTCCCACTAGTCGCTATCTTTCAAGCGAGAAGCAATGCCAAGCTAGGAGGCTTTCATTCCTCAAAGCAATCCCAAAGCCAATCCGGCAGCATAACATTCTTGTAGCTAAAAGATGATCCAAATGAGGACCAATGGCTTCCTTTTATAATTTCCGGTTGACCCTTCTAGAAACCCTAATCCTCCAATAGATGGCGTCCCACTTTCCCATGCAAAATTTTGACTTTATATTATAAACTTTATTTCCTCCTTGAAGTTGGCGCCCAACTTAAACTTGGATTAAATCTTTAATAAGAATTATAATTAATTCCTTCAATGAAGCGCCCACCCCATAAAGAACATCTTTTAAAACAACTTAAAGTGAAGTAGCTAGGCCAAGGGGAAAGTCCATGTTAAAATATAACATTAAAACATGACTTAATTAAAATAATTCGACTTATCTCTCCATTTGTGCCCCAAAGCCCAAAAATGAGTAAGCCAACTGATCAGACTGAAATGGAAAGCCAACCGTGCCGAAACCAACAAGACCACTACCAGAAATAGAATTTACTAAAAATAGTACATTCCTGAAGATGCTCAGAATGCCAAGAACATATCACTGCGAAGCTCTCTGAAAACTCAGAAAGAATCTGCCATTAAATCAACCAACCTCAAGCAAGAGCATCCTTCAAAACAAGAAACCCTAATTTTACCTTCCGAGTAGCCTACGAGTCTCAGGAATAGGCCAACGGTCACTGGAAAGATCATGCTCGAGAACGGGACATTACAGAAATGAGCATGATAGCTATTGTTTTGAGTTGTGTGACACCTTTAGCTCTTGGGAGCAGCCTCCAAAACACAGGTATAACAAGGTACAAATTCAATTTGGAGCTTCTTTTCCATGGAAAGAAGTTACAATTAGACATTGCATAATAAAGTATGTTGGGACACCTCCGTGGATATTGCAATTGCTTGAGGACAAGCATTTTTGGGTGAAAAGGATTGTAATGTCCCCATTTTAAAATTAAAATAATATTATTACTAAAATAAAAAGTATTCTAAATACTTAAAATAAAATAATAATAGTCTAATTTGTTTTTCACTTAAGTTGGGACCTTTTGAGAGTCATGGACTTATTTAGCCCTTACATGATTTTAAAAGCAAATTAACCTTATAATCCACTAACTTTTCCTACATAACTAAAAGGTGGATATATAAAGGGGATTTTTATTTCATTTGAAGGTTATGTATTACGTGATATTGAATTGTTGATCATATATGTCAAGCTTGCTCACAGTAACTTGAGAATGAAAACCTTCAAGTGTACCTAGGGTTTGGGGATGAAAACCTTCATTCCTTCATTAAAAGTAGCTATATTCAAAAGCTGTAATTGTACTTCAAATTTGCATGGTTGCATGCAATTGGTCTTACAAAGGTGTTTTGGAACACCACCTTTTTTGGAAGCTTGGCAAGCATCTTGGAGGCTTGGTGATTGTATTTTTTTGCAAGTCAAGAAGGTGGCAATTTGGCTAGAGGCTTGGGAGACCCCGTTAAGAGTTGTTCTACACTTACAAACCCTCTCCTAGGATTTGTGGATTTATTTTGGATCTATTGCAGCTAGGCGACTTGCTCCTTGAGAGCATTTGAGGTCATTGAGGGACCAAAATGAGCATAATAAATCTGATTGCTATTTATATTAATTTTGCAAGTGGGGCGACTCACTTGGAAGGATTTTATGAGGGTTGTAGGGTGTTTTTAGACCCTAAACAGTGGACAAATAATATTATAATTATTTGTGTATTTTTTGGCATATTTTTCGAGGACCTTGACATCATCTTGAGGGTGAATCCAAGGTTAAAATTCTGATTTAATTCATACAGTAATTTTCTGCACATTGACAACTTGCATTGGAGGGTTTCGAAGGCTATTGGAAGGGCGAACTTGGGGGTATTTCATTATGAAAAAATTATATAATTTCTCATTGTTATTGGTGAGTATTTGCAAGGGTTTGAAGATTGATTTGGCAAGGGAAAATACAGTTGTACTTTCAAAAGAAAATCAAAAATATTGTAAGGGTGCTTTCCAGCAGTACATATCCATTTCTCTTCCCCAGAACAGGTATTTATTACAGCAGCCTAATCAAGGTTTATGTTTGACATTTTCATATGGTTAAAGGTGTATTTCTAGTGGATATATACCACGTTAATTGTTGAATTAATTGTGCAACATTGGCACCTAGGGTTTGTTTCTATTTGTGGTGTTTTTGAACATTTTAATTCAACGAGGGTTTGTTGATTTGAATTTCCGAATTCGGAAATAAATTACAAAATTGTTAGGATTTGTGGAAAACCCTTGTTGGGATTATTTGTCCCAATTTGGGGACATTACAATTTTGATGACCATAATGGCCTTACATATAGCAAGAACTGGCATGAAACCAATCTCAAAATGAAATGGTTCAGTAACATTGAAGTTGTTGCTTGAGGTCATCAATGAGCAAAGCCAAGCATTGCATCTTCTTTCATGATGGAAAATGGAAAGAAATCTGTAAGCCTATTGGTGTGTAAGAACTTAGAAGTCTAAGGGATGGGCTCACAGGTAGCCCATTTCTACAATTCCTAAAGGATTTTCTCCAATGTCAGATGCATATTTGTAAAGTACCCAATCAGGAAAACAAGAAAGATTGTTTTAAGCATCGATTCAAAAATTACCAAAAACCGGCAATTAATTGTGATAAATCATGATTTGACTATGAAACGATATATCTTTTGTAAAATTGCGAGAAGAGAAATGGCGATTACTCGTCAATTTTTGTCCAGTAATATCAGCGATTACTCAGCAAAAATCGGTGATTAGTCACCATGACTCTCTAGTGAAGGTATGAAAGGCCCATAACAAAAAAAAAGGATTTTCTTCTTTTTTCTGCGTTTTTCCCGAGTTTTTGCTCTACGTTTTTTCACTAAGAAAATGTGAATCACCAAATGCAGTGCAAACCTACAAGGAATACATTATATTTAAGTTTATTCTATGAATTTATATGTCTTTTAAGTAGCGATAAAGTTACTGAGTAATTGCCAAGAAATCCCTGGATCCCGAGTATGAATCAAAATTTTGTGCCGCTGAGTAGTTGCCGAGTACGAGTTTTTAAACTATGGTTTTAAACTTTTAAGCATCCAACTCTTGTGTCGATTCTCCTCTTAGAACAAAAAAACATTATTCAACACAATGAAGATGATAGTCAACATGCTCTCCCAACACAGCTGAAGCCTTGTGGGAATTGAGAAATAAACAAGAAGCCACTAGATAAACATTGAAACAGATTAGCATGAATATATAGTAGCATGAATAGAATACCACATATTTAGAAATGGTAAAAGCGAGAATTGAAGGCTACAATGTTACCAAGAATACACATTTATGCACATGTCCCAGCTGAAATGCCTAAACTGTATGTACGTAAGAATTCTCAGATGGGATAACCAGCATTGCATAGTAGAACTTGAGAATCTGCAGAACCATCAATAAGTGGTTGCTCAAAATGACAAAATGCTTACAATATCTGAAAACTGTAGGCTAGAATTCGGAAATCATGTACTCCCAAGCATGAATTTCCCAGAATCTGAAGCAAAGTTCTGATAACAAGAAGGATCATTCTTTTAAGATTCTAAGCTCAAAATGGACATAAAATAAAAAAGACTAGATCAACAAATTTGATATAAAGAGGACCACAACTAAGCAATAAACTTTCATATCATGAAATTTCTAAGCATGCAAATTTCTAACTTTTCATGAATTCTTAGCTTATTGTTTCTCAAAATCTGGGGATGATTGATTCCCGTACATGCAATCTCTTTTTTGATGTATCAGCCTTAAAAACTATTATTGCATGTTAAAATTCTAGGGCTGGATTAGGAGTATTGTCACGCAGATAGTGATCCAAATTGATACAGACAAAAATGAGATCATTCTACCTCTTCCTTCTATCAATCCGTTAGTGTAGACGATAAAAGGTGAAATAAATGCTTCGCCAAGTTAATTCTGTCGTCGGTTGATAATTACTCTCAAATACACCATTGTGTATTAAGAGGATTCCTTTTTTGAAAGCAAAATTAACCTTTGCTTACAGAGATATAGAAAACTTACATTTTAACACTTCTAAAATGAAACAGATTACAATATTAAAAAAGTTGTAAACAGATCAAAAAATCCTTATATTTAGTTTTAAAGTCACCTGCAATGACCATGCCTTTACTGTTCTGTCACCACTCCCACTGTAAAGATATCCATTTTTAGAAATGGCCAAGGAATGAACTCCGCTGTAACGCCAGTCTTTATGATCATACCATGTCATAACAGGTTCTTGTCTAGTAACAGAACCAATGGCCCATACAAAAATGCATCCTCCATAATCACCGCTGAAGCAAAAGGACTTTTCTTCATTGACAACTAGAGCCAGTATTCTGTGCTCATGTCCTCTTAAAGTCTCCAAACGAGAATTAGTCTGTATAGAGGAAAGCATCAGTATGCTAGAAAAAATGCAGACAGAAAGAAAATCTAGACTAATATTCCAAGGGTGGGAAGAACTTATGAACCTTAAAAAAATGAGAAAAGAGAGATTTTAAGGGGAAACGATAGTCGACATGAAATTGAATTCACACGAAAGCAAGAAGTGTTTATTTCTGTTTTGCATAATTTGATCATATTTAATTTAAGCATTAACATTCACTAAAGGCACAATAAGAGTCAAAAGTAATGCAATAGGTACAGAAAAAAGTATGTTGGAGTGCCTATCAATTTAACTATGAGTGAAATGTTTTTTCAATACAATTTCCAACTCTATATTCATGCTACTCCCACCACCCCCAGTAATAAATTAATATCTATTTAATTTTTAGACTAAGACTAAACAATTTTCAATAATCTTATCCAATTTTACAAGATGCTTATAACCAAGTAGAAGTTTGATACAGTTGGGAAAGTCCTGATGTTGGATATTCCTAGTTAGAACATCATAGTTCAAATGATGTATTAACTTGATGTTAGTGTGTATATGTGAGTTGTAGTAACAACTGACCTATAGATTAGGTTTGTGTGAGTCAGTATAGGGAGGGATAACTACAGATTCCTAGTATGGAGGAGCATAATCTTATATAAGTACCTCTCCAAGTTAATGAATATAATTAATCTAGTTGCTATTTCCAATTTGGTATCGAAGCAGGTTAGGTGAGAAGAATAAATTTAGAATAGAAAACAAAAATACGGGTTTGTGATTATTGCTGAGGGGCAGACCCATTCTTTACTTCCCCTGTTGATGTTTTTCTTCAGCTTACCTGAAATGTTTGTAATTTTATATTTCCATTAGTTTGTGAGGAAATTTATATTAGTTTATATCAGAGCATGTCATATTACTTTGTGAGGATTTATATTAGTTTGTGAGGTGTCTTCATATGCATAAGAGGTAGCAAGATTTGGCACAAGAGCGCAGCCCATAAGTGAAATAGCGTGCAGCTGCTGAGAGATCTCTCAGAAGCACCATCTACACAAAAGCACCGTTTTTGGTGCCAGGAAAGAAGCAAAAAGGAGGTGTTGCAAGGAAAGGAGCAGAAGTGTCCAGCTATAAATAGAACACCACTCTGGGCATAGACATCCTCTCAGCTAAGAGCAATAACAGCAGATTCATTGTAGTAAGAGCCATATGTACACAGCAGAAGTGTAGAGGTGAAGACTAGAAGAAGAAAGTACAGAAAATAGAAATGAGATGCTTATAAAATCTTCGGCAATACTGGTGAATTGCCCAGCTAACAACAATAAATACAAAATACAACCTGAGTGGCAGCTCGAGGCACCAATAGAGGAAGAAGTAGATGCTCATAGACAATGGTGCTTATACAGAAGTGGTGCCCATGCTTGACTCACATAATGACAATGTGCAGGAAAATAAAGTTTTTACCATAAAGCTTTTCTAAAGTTTAGAGTCATAAAACTTTAGGGCTCACAGACAATTCTTTTACAAGTTTATTTTTTTAAATTAAATAAGTCGTGCTTTAGAAAATTTTAATATTTGAGTCCATCCCTGGAGAAACCGGAATTAATTTTGTATCTTTCAAACCAGGAGGATTCCGTCCATGATTTTTTGCCACATTGTGCCAAATACCTGTGTCAAACATTCCCTAGAGGGATTTTATCGCAGCTCCTGTAGTTTTTTAAATTTAATTTTTGGAGTGTCAATTTAGGTGTTTTTAGGCTTAAAACTTGCCAAGAAGTTGGTAGTTAATTGCATAACTTCTAAACCAGGAATCGGTTTATGGCAAAAATTCACCACATATTGTAAAACAATATTTATATCATTCTAGCAAAAATATCTCTTAATTCATTACATTTTAAGAGAAATATTTGTTTCTATAAAAACTAATTCAAAATGACTTATCTATACATAGGGGCATTGTTAGTTGTACCCGACATCCATACAATGTTTATTCTTGTGGGGAGGAAGTTTATGGAAAAACAAACTTAACACTAAAACCATTGTCGTGCATCATGGAGGGATTTGTGGTCCACAGGGCCATCGGATTTAATCTGGTTGAGTGAGCTAAGTCAACAAGAGGCTAAAGGAAATGGAGGAAGAAGGTCAATCACGATCTCGAGTTCGCCGCTAACTCAGAGATTGGAAATCTACTATAGTGGCAAAACAAAACACCAAAAAGACTATATAGCCGAAGAGTTATATTCATCAGTGGCAGTGGTGATGTACATTGGCTACAAATGATTCAACGAGACCTATACCAAACCGACTAAAGCTAGGGATGGAGTTCAGTGTAGTGTTCACCATACTGTTGTTCATGATCTAGTGTCAACGATTGAGTACAATGACTACATACACGGCATAGTGAGGACTTAGACTCACTATTTGATTTGTACTTGCTTGGTGTGGCCCAGCCAACCAGAGGAGCATAACAGAAGGGAAGTGGAGGCCCATGCCACACCTTCACCAGTGAGTAGAGTGTATGCCCCTACTCATATGTTGTAAAGGTCAGTAAGGATCAATCCCACTGATCTCATTGTGAATCATGTATGTCCATTCACAATTTTGGAGACTGGACATCATGTTTGTCCCTATCCATTTTTGTTTGTACAATCAAGGATAAGTGTGAGTTCCTATCCTTGATCAAAGTGGTAGTAAGGTTGTTTCCAATATACGTGTAATATTTAATAACTCATTGAATGTCCTAGTTCATACTACCCCTATTGGGTTGGCAATATGTTCCTATTCATCATTGTCCGTCTTGAATTCATACATGTCCCAGTTCTCTTGCAGTACCTTTTTTTCCTTTTGAACTATGTTTGTACTAAGGGAGAATGTTGGATATTTCCTAGTTAGTACATCATAGTTTAAATGATGTATTAACTTAATGTTAATCATAATATTAGTGTGTGTGAGTGCACGTAATTTGTGGTAACAACTCACCTATGAATTAGGTTGTGTGAGTATAAGGAGGGATAACTACAAACCCTAGTATGAAGGAGCAAAATATTGTATAAGTACCTCTCCACGTTAATAAATAAAATTAATCTAGTTGTTATTTCCAATTGCCCTGATAGGGGAAAGGTTCACTTTAAAAGTTTCTCCCTAGTGGTGAGAGACCCAATTTCATCTTTTGTTTTCTGCATGGATTTTTCAGCTCTATATTGTGTCCATTTAAGGATATTTTTTAAAGCAAGTCTGTGTTTCTGATTAGATTGTTGACCATTTTTGGTCCAACAGGCCAAAAAGCGGTCCCCTTTTTTTTTTGCTATTCTGAACCAGTCCAAAATTTGATTTTTTGCACAAGTCTAGAAATTTCTACGGACTCTGCAGGTGTTTCTACGGACTCTGCAGAAAAGAACTACGGACTCTGCAGGCAAGTCTTTTGGCAGATGAAGAACCAGTTCAAAGAATGAAAGGGGCTTCTACAAAGTTTCTTCGGATCATTGAACCATTCAGTTCAATTGGCTCAGATTCAATTGTTGCTTCAACGGCTTGTTTCAATGGTTCGGTTCAACAGCTTGGTTCACTCAATCGGTTCAACGGCTCGGTTCAAATGAGTTGGTTCAACGTTTCGTTCAAAGGGACCATTCCAATGCCCTTGCAGAGGGCAGTTTCCGGACCCAAGTGCCCTTGCAGAGGGCAGGAAACACTTGCAAAATGAAAAAGACAAGGCAAGTTGGAATTTCTTTCGGGAAATGAACAAGAGAATTTCTTCGGACAAAATGCCCGAAGGAATTCCTTCAGACATTTTGTCCAAAGAAATCCTTCAGGAAAACTCCGCAGAAATAAACAAGACAAAGGCAAAAAACAAGAAATAATTTCTTCGGACTTTTTGTCCGAAGGAATTCCTTCGGACAAAAAGTCCGAAGAAATTATTTCTTGTTTTTTGCCGAATTCCTTCGGACAAAAAGTCCGAAGAAATTCGGAAGAGGCCGCAGGAAAAAAGGCCCGAGAAAAAACTCCAAAGAAGCGAGCGAGACAATTCTTGTGGACATTTTGTCCGCAAGAAAATTGGCCGAGACAAAAGCCCGACCGAAGAGAAAAGAGCCGAAGGAATTGCCAAGGACGGTGACGTCCCTGAAAACGTCAAAATCAAGCACGGCGAACTAGCCGTTGGTTTTCAAATAGTGACGGGCCCGCGAACGTCAATTTTTCAGCAGGGAAATAGCCGTTTGATCTTTAAATTCTTGAGCGCCAACCAGAAAAACCCTGAGAGCGGAAGCTGCGAAGTGTCGTCTGTCGGGACATATGATAATTTGTCTCTAAAAGCAGCGGAACGTGCCACGTGTCCCTTGCAAAACCCGGCGGAGCGCAACAAGTGTCTACATCCAAGTTTCAAAGCTTATTTCAATAAGCTTCCCTCAGAGTTCGCGGAGGATGCCAAGTGGCAACTGCGGAAGGTTTTGATATGTTTTTCTAAGCGCAACGGAACGTGCCACATGTCCTTTGTAAAGCTCGGCGGAAGCCGACAAGTGTCAACATCCGCGGTTTTCTTCCTTTCGTTACGTTATTGAGTAAAGACTGTGGTGGGCCCCAGACAAATTGCTAAAGAGAGCGGACGCTGCCAAGTGTCATCATCCGTGTGAATATGAATGAGTCTCGGTTGTTCCTATATTGTTTCTAAAGCTCAGCGGAAGTTGCCACGTGTCATCTTTCGCAGGACTCTCAAAACGTACCTAAAGCTTCTATAAGTTAAGCGGACGCTGCCACGTGTCCTCGCCTGTTTCACAGCGGAACACGCCACGTGTCACTTGTTGAGATTAGCGAAAAGCGGCCAAAGCAAGCGGGAAAGACACGAACGAATTGCTAAGGAAGATGACGGACCCGAGGACGTCAAATTTGCGGCAATGAAGTAGCTGTTAATTTTCGCAGACTTAAGCGCGAGCCCGAAGGTATTCAAAGGCTTAAGGCCAAAAAAAAACAAAGCCAGGAAGAGGCAAAAGAGCCAAGTGCAGAAACAGACAAAACAGTCCAAGTGGCGAAAGAAGGTGTCGACTCAAAGAGTTACTCCAGCGGTTGACACAGTATCTACCAATTGATCATCAAGAGGCGCGAACGGCGAACGACGCGACCCATTTTTCTTCACTTTGCATTGATGAGCAGACAAGCCGCGTGAATGCCTTGAAGGAGCAATCTTGTTTGCAGACAAACGGTGTGGCCTATGTTTTAAATGCCTGAAGTCAAAACAGGAGCCGACACAGCATTATATTTCAGCGGCTTCCTCTTCACAACGCCCTCAACATGCGTAGGCCACTTGTCAAAGGGCGCCAAAAGTCTTTTCAAAAAGAGGCGCTTTTGTTCTCTCTTCTATATATATATATATATATATATATATATATATATATATATATATATATATATATATTATTGTAACTTCTCATTTTAAAAGAGCTATCTTTCACATGGTAAGGCGAAGCCCTGATAATTTTCACCTGGAATCAATAAAAACGCATTTTACCTCTATTCTGGTTAGATATCTCTCTGAGTGTGTCTGAGTGTTAGTCTTGTGTTCAGTCATTGCTTCTTAATGCTTTCACAGGGGTGACACCAACGCCCCTGGTTTCTACAAGGCGCCATTCTTACAGGTGACAAGAAGAGCTGTACCTGGAGCACAGAGGCAAGAAGGTTACTAGATAGTGTGTTTTTCCTACAGCGCCTATGGTAAGTCCTTTTTCTGTGTGTTCCATTAAAGCCTCCCTGTCAAGCTTCCTGCAGTCTGGTCCTTTTACCAGTTAAAGTGTATGTATATGTTTTTATGGTTCAGAGTGTGAGTGTGAGTAGGTCGAAATTATTTGGTGCATCACCCTCTTAGATTAGGTTTTGTTTTTCTGTAATCCTTCTCCCTTTTCACCCCCCCATTATATATATATATATATATATATATATATATATATATATATATATATATATATATATATATATATATATATATGTATTAGCACTTATTGGAATAACTCAGATGCATCAAAGGGAGCTAGCCCTTATCTAGAGACTCTCCCCCCAGTTTTGCCTTGCCCACAGGCAAGAGGGAAGTTTCCATTGTTGCGTGTGGAACGCAGGAGCTCAGCGTCCTATCACGGGTGCAATCCACTGCGTCAACATAGATCTCTAAGCTTTTTCGCTTAAGGAATGTTTTTGGAAGGAGTGCGAATGTTTCTCCAATCGGAAGCCACAAATGGCTTTTTAACGGTTTAGCAAAGGCATTTCATTCTTTCCTTCTAGTTTAGAGGCCATACTTTTGGAGATTCTTGCAAATGTCCATTCCTTACTCAATAGCTATTTATTTGTTTTCCCAATACAATATTTTTTGAAGTTCTTTTTTTTACCAAATCTTAAAAGGATAGGATTCTATCTATACTATGTGTTCGAGGCATTTTGGTTTTTCTTCATTTCCCAACATTGTTTTAATATTGTTTCATACTTGTTGGTAAATCAACACGGGTTTTTTTTTTAAATTATCAAAGAAGGGGGCAGGACTAGAGCAAGTTCAATAGGGCATGTATCATTTGATGGGAAGTTGTAAACATTCTTGTTTTCTTTGTGAAGTACCTTGTTTTTTTATAAATGTCCATTCTTCTGGGGAAGGTTTGTTTCCAATGTTAGACTTTTAGGAAGCTATGGTGTGGGTGTCTTATGGGAACCTTTGGCAGTGACATGTAACCTTTTTGTTCCATTGGTGTCTTATGGGAACCTATGGCAATGACATAAAGCCCTCTTGTGTCTTTGGTGTCTTATGGGAACATTTGGCGGTGACATAAATCCCTCCTGATTAGATCTCTCAACTTTTCACTTAAGGAATGTTTCTATAAGGAGAGATAATTTTTCTCCAGTTGGAAGCCAGATACGGCTATTTAATGGTTTAGCAAGGGCATTTCATTCTTTCCTTCTAGTTTGAAGGCCATAATTTTGGTAGATTCTTGCAGATTGCCATTCCTTACTCGGTAGCTATTTATTTGTTTTCACAATAGAATATTTATTTGTGCATGTTGTGACCAACATGCCAAAAAAAAAAAAAAGTTGGGACCATCTAATATTTTTCTTGAAATAATAGAATGATGCTATTCAGTCCCAAAGAGGCCACCTCCATTGCATGTTACTCCTCATCCCAAAATTCATTTGCATTGATTAAATATAAAGTTTATTGCAAAGTGGATTATCCTCCGGGGTGTCCTTTTGATTTTATAAGGTTATTAATGTATGTAACGAATGAATTGTTTATTTGTAATGCATCGGGGATTTAGAATTTATTTTGTGCAGGTTGTGGGCATGACAAGCCATAAAATATCACCAAATATTTCATCGTGTCCACTTTCTTGTTGAGGATATGACAATAGAGGGGGGGGAAGTGATGATATGCAGTAAAACCTATCGCATCCTGCTTGCACTCAGGTGAAGGGGTGACATCGTATAAAAGAAATGGTTTGCAAAATTCATTATGCACACATTAAAAACCATGAATAATCAAGTCCTCTATCTGAAATGCTTAAAAGTAAACTTTATTGGAAATATTGTATGAATATACAAGATATTTTGATTATAACACCCAACATTTTAAAATTGCAAGTGTATAACGTGTATGTGTAGGAATGGTTCATATAGATTAAAAAAATTGCACAAAAGGAGGATGAGAAACAAATACATATAAAACACACAAGATTACAACTCGGTCATTTTATTCATCTACAATATTGTACAATATATCGAAGCTTCAAAAGACTATACTATAAACTAAACAATGCAAGATTAAGCAATCCACCACTGAGGATAATTGCTAAAACGTAATTAGCAAACCCCATTTGATGAGCATCTAGATACTTGTCCATAAGGGCTGGTGAAGAGCGGTTGGACTGGATAAATGTTGTGAACCATGCCTCAACCCAGCTGCACCAAAAGCCAAAAATGTCCTAAATAGTTTATGCCTATAGAGACAAAGGAGAAACATTTCACAAATGCTTAACCCAGTGTGCCGCCTCTCTTGTTACTCGTTGAGGGAAGAATCAAGGAACCACATGAGTGGGGTTTTCTTCCAATATAGTGGTGATGCACTTTTGAATAGCATCAACCACCGTTGCCACACTGTGAGCACCACCCTGACAAGGGAGATAGACCCCAATTAGAGCCATCGGACTTTCCTAGTTCCTCCCATTCCAAGATTATGAAAAATAAGGCATGCAATCTTCCGGCCAAACCATGGGACAACAAGGAAGAAGTCCATGCAAAGCTCACTAAAACGGGCTTCCATTTCTAGTAAGGCTAGGTATAGTGCATAGTGTCATGAGTGTTTATTAATAGATAGATTAAGGATGGTGGCCATCTTATCAAGCATTAAATGAAAATTGCATTAATCCCCACTGGTTATAAGAATGGATATTTTAATCCCCATTGGAATTTGATTATGTTGAAGCAGTGGATTGCACCCTGGACAGGACGCTGAGCCCCTGCCTTCCACACGCAACAATGGAAACTCCCCTCTTGCCTGTGGGCCTGGCAAAACTGGGGGGAAAGTCTCTAGATAAGGGCTAGCACCCTTTGATGTATCTTTTAGGTCCTGGATTTCCTACTGCTAACAAATAAATGGAAAAAGGGGGGGCGCGGGGGCCAGGGGGGTTGAAAAGGGAGAAAGATGCTGAAAACAGAACCTAAACCTAAACTAAAAGGTGATACACCAAAAAGTTGATCCACTCAGCTCAAACATACACTTTTCACCAAGAACAAGCTCCCAAATACTTCATTTGACACGAGGAATGCTTCTACATCAGTGAGCTAGGGGTCCATGGATATACAGGGAGGAAGAAACTACCAGAGGCGTCCTCAGACACACTATGGCAGCCTATTCACAGGAACCTACACTCCTCTAGGGACACTTCTGGCAAACCTGCAAAAGAAAAACTCACAATGCACTAGACATGCTGAAATCATCCTTCGAAAGCATAAAAGGAAATGACTTAACACAGAACAAAGGCATAGACACATGCATGAGTGCAAGTTCAAATGGAGGTAAAAAATTGCTGTCTCGATTCAAGGTAAAATCCGGCAGAGCTCTGCCTTACAAACCCAGAGATTTTTGGGCAGAGCTCTGCCTTACAGCTAAGAGATGTTTCTCAAAATGAGAAGTTTACAATATATAGAAAGAGAAGAAGTAAAGGCGCCCCTTTGGAAAAGACTTTGGCGCCTTTTTGACAAGTTGGCCCATGTGCATTGAGAGCATCGGGAAGAGGAAGTCACTATTGCTAATGTCATTCTTCTAGAAAAGGCCTGCTAGAACCATGCTGTGTAATCGTCGGTCTTGACTTTGGCGTTCAAACATTAATGTGAACACATGGGCCGCACCTCTTTTTCTGCAAACAAGACTGCTCCTTCCAGATATTCACGCGGTTTGTCTGCTCATAAATGCAAAGTGGAAAAAACAGGCCGCGTCGCTTACTATTTGCGTCATTTGATGACCACTTGGCAAGCACTATTCCAACTGCAGGAATAAATCCTTGAGTCGACACATCTCTTTGCCACCTGGACTGTTTGTCCGTTTCTGCACTTTATCTCTTCCTGGTTTCTTCAGCCCTCGGGGCTATCTTCTTGGCGGGTCGCTGAGTTCCTTGGGCTCTTCTTTAAGCTTTTCAAAATCAACGGCTATTTCACCGCCTTAAATTTGACGTCTGCGCACCCATCACTGCTTGAAAACCAACGGCTAGTTCGCCGTGCTTGATTTTGACGTCTTCGAGCCCGTCACCCCTTGGAATTCTTTCGGCCTTTTCCTTTGCTTCGGCCTTTTTGTTGCTTCCCTTTCCTTCGGGCTTCTTGTTTTGGACCCTCCCAAAGGAAGGGTGACCCTTCAGCTTTGGAGAAGTGCCTTTCTTTCGATAGCCGAGAGTCCCCCGCAAGGGCACCTGCCATTTGGGATCCTTCGGCGGCCTTTTCACTTTGGCTATTTTCCCGCGGACTTTCTCTCGGCTACTTTTCCCACGGACAAAAAGTCCGCAAGAATTGTCTCGCGCATTCTCCCGAATTTCTTCGGACTTTTTGTCTGAAGGAATTCCTTCAAACAAAAGTCCGAAAGAAATCATTCTCGCCTTTGCCTTGTCTTTTCCGCGGCGGGATTTTGTTCCGAAGAAATTCTCTTCTTTGCCTTAAATTTCCAAAGGAAACTTACCTTTTCGGCTTTCTCTTTGGCCTCTTTGCAAATGTTCCCTGCCCTCCGCAAGGGCACTTGAGTCCGGAACTGCCCTCCGCAAGGGCACTTGGAATGGTCCATTTTGTGCCTAAGTGTCGGGAACTCGTCTCTGCCTGCAGAGTCCGTAGAAAACTTCCCTGTAGAGTTCGCAAAAAAACGCCTGCAGAGTCCGTAGAAACACCTGCAGAGTCCGTAGAAACTGCAGAGTCCATAGAAACTGCAGAGGCTTGTGCAAAATCAAAAATGTACTGGCTCACAACAGCAGGGGAAAAAAAAGGGGGGACCGATTTTGGCATGTTGGACCAAAAATGGTCAATAGGTTATTCGTGTGGATTTAATCCAAATAAATCCATGATGAGTACTTAACTTGCCATAGCAGAATGGGATGAGGTGACGAAAATGGATCGTGCCAAATCAAGTACTTGTGAGAACTATTGACTTAAACAAAACATACAACACTAGACCCAACCAAGGTTCAAATCAAGTTTACAAACCCATTGTACTTGTGCTACATCTTCATGATTGTGAGAGGAATGAAATGAAGATTGCGATAAGCGATGAAGCGAGATCGTGCCACGTGGCACAATCTCGACACATCAACTAATCGTAGTTGACTCAAAAGAGAAGGGGCCATGGATCCGATCTTTCATGTGATAAGATATAAATCTCATCGCATTTGCACAATGCATTGGTAATCACGACAATGACAAAAGAGTCTTCAGCCCAAGTGATGGTGCGATGTGCAATCAAATGGACCCCTCAAGCCACCAAAACTTATACGAAATTTTATTAAATGTTTCATTAATGAGCCAAGTAATTTGAATTTTGACAATACTAAGATCTGATGAAAATCACAGTTTGTTAATGAAAGATCAACCAAAATGATTGCATCAATGGGAAGGAGGCTTCAATTAATGAGATTTGATTAATAGAATTAAAGGCATAATCAATTACATGGGTCACTTTGAAAATCGAGCATCCATATTTGGGGAGATAGAGCCAATACAGTTACACAAAGTATACGAAGAGCTGAATGATTTCATTTCTCAAACAGAGTCCAGACTTCGCAAGTAGCCAAGTTAAGGTGCTCATTACAAGAATAGTTAAGAATGGCATCAAAGGGAAAGCAAATAGCCACTACTCCCACTCTTCTGCAAGAATTTAAAATGCAAAATTGACCTTGGGATAACAAGTCATAACAACTACATTGATTTGTTTCATGCCATCGAGAACTTAGAAAATTCCCACATTGATAATGATCCCACTCAAGATCAAATAGAGTATGCAGAAGGAATAAGGAACATTAGGGCATCTAAATTGCACAAGGTAGTGGTTAAACCAAAGGTATCCCCTACAAGGACTTGATAAAGTATGTGTTGTAAATGTATTGTCTAGGATGAAGTGATTCATTCCCCTAGTGGAAATTTGAAAGCAGTGGTCTTTTGATTTTCCCTCAAGTAAATGTACAATCTCAAGGAGCCAAAGTTTAATTATGAAAGCTCTTCTGCAGAAAATTTTATATGTATGAATGATGTACATGAGGTCCTAAAGGATTGGTTGGAAGACCCTAACCAATATATATATCAAGAGACAAAACATTAGTTAGATTTCTATAAGGATGTTCAAGCCCGCAATAAGGATAGCCATAATCCTCCCAAACCGATTGTATGATGCATCAAATACACAACACATCAATTTGGTATGGGTTCCCCTCCTATTTATAATTTTAACCGACCTACAATTCCAAACTGGGGAAAACTCCTTTCTTTTAATTTGGAGAAGAATTTCAAAGCTATGACAAAAGGTGAGGATTTCTATATGACCTCATACATAATTGATGCATGTTGTTGTGAATTCAAGTTTTACGGTAAAATCTTCCCAAATTGGGATAATCTATCCACTACCCCTATGCATGTGTTGTTATAAAAACTATACAGCTTTAGGCACCTTGATCACTATACAAACATTTGTAATGTCTTTTATCCCACTTTATATAAAGCAATTAATGAGGAACCTATGCCTCATATTTCAAAGGAAATGATTAAGAGTTTGAAGAATATTGGATCGTGGTGGATCTACCCATAATTTGTTGTTATTAGGATTGTGGGCATCACAAAGGCTCCTCATATGTTGCCTTATAATGTCCCTGATAGATTGGTGGTTATGGAGATATGTTTGCAGTATGTGATTGGTTTAGTTGCAACCTCGAAGCAAAAGAAGATGCGAATATCTCCCCCATTGCCCTTGGTAATTGGAGGTCACACAATTATCAATTTTCCCACATTAAACTCATTTGCTCAACCCATTTATGGGTAACATTTTTGGAGAGCTATTGTCAAGAGATGACACCCCAAGGAGGAGGTAGCTTCTTTTCTTAGAGCTCAGACAAATAGGATCAGCCTTCAATACATAAATTCCTAGGAGGAAGATGATAAGTATCTCTTGAATGCTTCTTGTGATGAGGAGGTGATCAAAGAGAAGCCAAGGATGGTCACAACCCCTTAGGTGGTCAACTTAGAAGATATTGAAGATGATACCAGCACCCCTCCACCTTCGTTGGAAATCAACTATTCACAATTGTTCGTCGAGGGACTACCCAATCTGAGCAAAGCAAGAACACAAGGAGTAAAGGTCTCTTCATTACCTGTTACCACTCCATAAAATGTGAGTGTTACAACCACTCCCTATGTGGATATTGGTGCAGTTAAGTTTATGCCAAGTGTTTTAGATTCTATAAGTTTTTTGGTTCCTAACATTCACATGGTTTTTATTGTTGAGATTCCTTCCCCTATGCCCCAAGTCAATGTTGTGGCTGAGGTTGAAATTGCTACTCAAGTCCCTATAATCCCTAATCTTGTTAATGCACCTACATTATTGCAAACTACCAGTGTCATGGTCGAACCAATTATTGGTTCGAGTCCTAATGTTGATACTTTTGTCTTTGTGGGTTCTCAAATTCCCTATATTGTCTCATCACCCGTGGTATTGACATTACCTATGGTCATACCTACCACTTACACATTCACTCAATCCACTTCACTCACCACCTCATCCACTACCGCCCCATTGGCGACAAAAACAAACTCGGGACTATTTCATAGGTTAATAAGTATCCCATTGTTGGTGACTCCATATTCAACCCATCACTAATGACAATTGATCCCATCACCCCTAATTCCACATTCACAGTTGCTTTGGGTTTTACCATACCAAAAAGCCTAAAATCCCCAAAGCACTTCCAAGGGATCCCTCTCAACCAGCGATCCCACAATCCACATGGTTGCAGAGAATGCAAATTGAATCCCTCAAACCAAAAATGTGAGCATAAGGATAACAAAAGAACCTGAAGCTAAAGTGGCATATGAGAGGAAAATGAGGAAATTGAAGCGAAACACCACTCATTAGGGGCAAGCAACAAGGAGACCCCTAACATTGCAAATAGAAGATCTATTCCAGGCCCAAGGAAGAGGAAGAGGGATCCCAATTTTGTGGTAAAAAAAGTAAATCATTCATTCCATGGGCAAATTTTCCAAACATGAAGTACATACCGTGCAAGAGGAGCTCACAGAATTACTAAATGAAGCCCAACTTGTAATTCCACCCAAGGTGATTAGCAACGTGGAGTCAGCATTGATGTTATGCCCTTAACTTATGGCTTGTATTTGATTATGTGTGGCCGACCTATTGCGCACATAACCTTTGACTTAATCATTTGATAATTTATAGGTTGCATATTGGTAGGAGTAGTCGGCCTATTTGGGTTTATGGATGTCATGTAGCCTAATTAGGGTATATATAGGAGGTAGTGCTTGGATATTAGTCATCGTATATTCAAAATTCTCTTTTTATTATAAGTTCTTTAGAGGTTGCCCCCTCAAAGTGGCTCATCTCTATATTCAAGTATTATGCTCTTCATTTCACTTTATTGTGTGGATCTGCTCTTATTTGCGAGTGAATGTGTTATTCTACTTACGTGAATTTATTATATTGTAATCTATTGCTGTGATTTTGCTTTTGCTATATGGTAAGTTCATTATAAGTGGTATCAAAGCCTCGATCTAGGCAGAATTTTGAAGTGCAATTAGGGAAGCAAGGAGAATTTCTTTCAAGGCATCATCAACTATCATCCGTTGTGAGGATTCAGTTATTTTACCTAATCTATGGTTAAAAACTTATTATGAAGAATCATGCATATCGCACAAACCATTGTGACTTTTTTTGTTGGGTATTGACACAAGGCAGGAACAGTCCAATTTTTAGATTTTTGTGATCATTTTTACCAAGTTATTGTGATTTTAGGGTTTTCCATAAATTCACACTAGAGGCCAAAATTTATGTAGTTTTTCTACTTACATTTTTGAAAAGCTTGCGAAAATTTAAGGTGGCTCTATTCTTGGAAATTTTGGATTTGAGGCCGACTTCATTCTGAAATCATCTAGTCAAAGTTTGGTCAAAGCATGGTCAGTCCTACCCGCAACAAGGGAAATAATACACAAACACCAAGGAAGACTCCTTCCAAGGAGGATACAGAGTAAGAGGTAGACATGAGCCAGTCTGGTGAAGTGACTCTCACATGGGAAATAGTTGAAATAAAAGTTCAAACAATGATGCAAAAGAATAAGCAAATATAGGTCAGATCTAGTCCAACATGGTATTGAAAACTACTATGTTGGATCAACTCACATCCTTTGTCAATTGTTTGTTGGCATCTCAAAAGTCATTTCAATAGGCCAAGACTCAAGAGAATTGATTCTACTAGTCCTAATGAATCAATAGACCCACACATTACCAACCCTTATAGTGCTCAAGTACAACAAGCACCCAATTCTAGTGCGAGATCATGTCGATTGCCAAAGGCAGACATGCGTAAGTTTGATGGAAAGGGTCCACTCAACTGAATCACCTAAATGGAGAATTTTTTTGAATTGCATTAGGTTCCCTAAAGAAAAAAAGATTACATTGGTATCCTTATATTTGGAACCTAAGAAATTCATTTGGTATCATTGGCTTTGTGATCAAAATAAAAAGAAGGCTCCCAACGTCACCTAGTCAATCTTCATGGAGTTGCAGGCACATGATAGTGGCATTTTGATTGAGAATTACTTCTGCTAATTGGCCAAGTTGTGACAAACATGTTCGGAAAGATATTATATGAAGCAATTTGAATCCCTATCCTTGAGAGTAGATAAGGTTACAAAGAACATGAACAACCTATTCTTAGGAGGAATCAAGGAAAACATTCAGTATGGAGTACGCGTATTTAATCCATGCATTGTGTCTGAGTCTATCATTTTGGCACACAAGATGGAGGAAAAGCTTTTGGCCAACAAGAGATAGGATTCCCAAGCATTAGAGATAGTAGCACCCCCACGCCATCATTTCCCCAACCAACCAAATTTACACCTCAACATATTGAAGAAAAAAGGGCAAAAGGGTTATGTTTTAACCATGATAGCAAATATAGTGGAGGACATAAATGTGCAGAAAAAAAGTTCTACACTGAAGGCACCACAAAAGAAGAAGACAAAGTTGAGAAGGAAGCATAAGAAGATCCACATTTGTCTATCTCCTGCCATGCACTTTCCAGTATTAGTACCCCACAAACACTCAAGGAAGTTGGATTCCTATAAAAACAAAGGGCAACAACCTTGATTGACTTGGGAAGTACTCGCAATTTCATCAACAATAAGTTGGTTGCACATTTGAATTGTTATGTACCTAGATTTAGAATTTCAAGTAATGATTGTGGATGGGGGTATAGTCAATTGTTCAAGAAAATGCCATAGTATTAAACTCACCATGGAGGATACATGTTGAATTGCCCTATGTTTTCCATTCCCATGGGAGGAGGTTATATTGTGTTGGGAGTCCAATGGCTTACTACTCTGAGCACAATTGAATGAACTTCTAGGAACTGTTCATGTGTTTTCACACTGAAGGAAAGACATTCGAATTGAGAGGGTTGCAAACAAAGTTGCCACAAATGGTAAGCTGTCATCAAATGCAAAAGCTTATAAAAAGGGGTTTGTAGGGTTTGTGGCACAACTGTTTTCATTAGAAGCAAAATAGTCAAACACGCCAACAATGAAAGATCTTCAGGGGATTTTAGACAAGCATTTCGTAGTTTTTGGGGATATGTCGAAAGGATTGACTCCAAAAAAAAATCATTATCGTGATATTCAACTTGTACCAAGGAGCCAACCACCCAACATCATACCCTAGAGGTTTTTGTATGTGCAAAAAAGTGAGATTGAGAAGATGGTATAAGAAATGTTGGGAGCGAGTATTATTCGTCATGGTCAGAGTGCATACGAAGAATGACACTTGATGCATGCATCCAAACTACAGAGAACACTATAAGTTCACCATCAAAGATAAGTTTCCTATTACTATAATTGGCGATTTGCTCAATGAGTTATACGTTGCCTATTTTACAAAACTAGATCTCTAATCAAGGTATCATCAAATCATTATTAGAGGGAGCGATATTTCTAAGACGGTTTTTCAAACACATGAGAGCCATTATGAGTTTTTGGTGATGCCTTCTAGTCTCACAAATGTCTCTTCTACATTTCATAGGTTAATGAATTCCATATTTAAGATATTTTTGTGGGGGTTTGTCTTTGTTCTTTGATGATATTTTGATATACAACAAAACATGGGAGGACCATCTCCACCATGTCGATCAACTTTTCCAAAATCTCACGCAGCATCAACTTGATATACAGCCTTCTAAATGTTTTTTTGGGGTCAGAGAGGTGGAATACTTGGGTCACATAGTCTCTCATAAAGAAGTCAAGGTGGATCCTCATAAGATCAAGGCCTTGGTGGAGTGGCAAGTACCTAGATCCCTAAAGACCCTATGAGGTTTCTTAGGACTTCGAGATACTATCGTAGGTTTGTCAAAAATTATGGTAGTATAGCAGCATCACTCACAACTCTCTTGAATGACTCTCTTTCCATTAGAATGAGGTAACAACCAGGGCATTCGAGAAGCTTAAGGAGGCTATATGTACCAATTCAATTCTAACTACTCCCAACTTTTCCAAAACTTTCATTGTAGAATGTGATGCATCAAGGCATGGTATGGGTGCAGTCCTCGTGCAAGATGGCTGACCCATTGCATTTGAAAGTCACCAACTCAAAGGTAACAATTTGTTGAAGACTATTTATGAGAAGGAAACGTTGGTTATTCTTCATGTCGTCAAGCAATGGAGACCTTATTTAATAGTAAGTCACTTCAAGGTGCAGACAAATCATGACAATCTACAATACTTCTTAGAATAGAGGTTATCATCAAAAGAGTAACAATAGTGGGTCATGAAGATGTTGGGGTATGACTTTGAAATCATCTAAAACAAAGGGAAGGAGAATGTAGTGGCAGATGCACTCTCAAGAAGGGATGAAAACACAAAGGCTTGGTTGTGTGCCATATCCATATTGCAAGCAGATTGGGTAGATGAGGCAAGATCTGAATGACAACAAGATGTAAATATTAAAAATCTCATTCAACAACTTCAAATAAATTTGGATGGAAAGCAAATACCTTGTGGTACAAGGATAGGCTATACCTATGCAAGAATTTGGGCCTTAAGCATAAGGTTCTTGAAGAGCTCCATACTTCTCCAGTGGGCTATGTTGCAAGGAAACATGCTATCTCCTTTATTTCTGCTTGGAATTGCTTCCAATACGAATACCACAAAAAAACACTCTGGAAACGACTTGGATAAGCCCGAGCACATGCCGTAAACGTACTTTTTAATGTTTTCACCTTTTTTTTACTCAGTAAAAGAGTCTATCACCAAAAACATCCGGTCACATGCCGTACATGCACCGTACGTTTCCAACATGTGCCTAGGTGTTTCCGGCAACAGAATCTTTTACCAAGTAAAAAAAAAGCTAAAACATTTAAAATAAACTCTAATCTTCTAGAATACACTATGTTAAACCTATATAAACACACTAAATGCAATGGCAAAACACACTCCCATCATTGTTGTTTTTACAAGAGCAAGGAGTGATTTAGGAGGCAGTTATTGCAATAAGGAGAAGTTTGGAGGCAACCATTGTTTTTTACAAGATCGAGGAGGAATTTAGCAGCAACTTGATAGTTAAGGGAGTTCTACACAAGGGGTGGAGAGTGGAGATGGTGGGAGTGGCATTCATGATTTTGAGGACAATCTAGATGATTTATTCTAGATTATAATCACTTGAATTTACATTTTGTCTTTGAAGTTTGACCCTGAGCTATAATACATGATATGTCACACAATTCATGGACGTAAAATTTTAAGCATGTTGAATGTTCTGAACTTTCATGAATATTATATTTTTTAAGTATTTCATCTTTTATGGACTAAAAATGAGTATTATGCAGTCTTTATGTATATTTATATTTTTTGTAGTATATTGTACGAATATTTCCATGATGTTTCCAAACCAAGTGTTCTTGAAAATCCACATTTCCACATTTTAGACCTGTTTTTGTTTCCTAGTAACGTAGCTGGTGGGTGGACATTCAAGGTTCCTAAAGACTTATCATAGAATCAAGCAAGGTTTTTTTGGGAAGCACTAAAGGCTGAAGCACAAAAATCTATGGCAAAATGTTTGCTATGTAAGCAAAACAAAGGCGAGACAATTAAAACTCCACATCTTTTGTAGACTTTATCTATTCCTGGCCATGTAATGTCCCCAAATAGGACAATTAGAACGAATTGGGATTTTCCAACAAACCCTTATGCACAACTGAAATATATATAAATGTTGCCCTCAAAACTAGCAAACCCTAGCAGCGATAGATGTCCCAATTTCCAAGCAATAACACTCCACAATAACTCTAATAATTATTGAGTATGCAAATACAATAACATACTTCTTTTTGTGACAATATGGAGATGTGGCTGAAAAATCCTTGCAATAATTATGATTTTTAAGATCTTGTTACAGCGGCGTTTTCCCTTCCAATCAATCTTGAATCCCTTACACAAGCTCATAAAAAATATACCAAAATCCCTACAATTTATTAGGGCTTCCAAACAACAAACCAAGGCTGTCAATAGCCAATTTAGCCCCTCCAAATAAGTCACCACACTCAGAAAAATAGGAGAAACAAATCTGAAATTCAAACCCTTGTTTTATCCCTTCAACAAGGTCTCTAAGTTCACCAAATCAAATCGCCCCACTTGAAAAAATATTAAAATAATTTTCAAAATATAAATTACCTTATTTTCAACTCTCAATAATTTATTATTTGTCTTAATCAGTTGAAACTTCAAAAAATCGTATCTTCCAAAATATTTAGAATTTCAATGCAAGTGTTAGTGCAAAATGATCACAAAAATAGTAAGCTTTCAAACAAAATTAGAATCAGCTTTTTTCCTCAATGGGAAGTCCCTCAAAAGTAGTTTCGAAGTTACAAAAAACCCTAGTTATAGCCCTAGATTCTTCTAAAATCAACAAAACTCTTCAAACCAAGTTCGCCTACCTCTTTGACTTACAAATTATGGATTTCCAGCTCTCCAAAGTATTTGAAATAATTATTGATGAAGGTGGCGTCCAAAGACATCTTTGTAGATCCACTTGCATACAACTATGCAAAATTGAGGCGTAATTACAGCGCTTGAATAGAACTGCCCTAGTAGAAGAATGAATTTTTTCGTCCCCAAACTCCTTGGTGCACTTGAATGTTTTTGTCATCAAGTCACTTGTTCAAGTTTGACATACTTGCACAAGATTTTCAATATCCAAATTGCATAACTTTTTCAAAAGAGCCTTTCTTTTCCTTTTATAGCCCTCCTCCAAATGTGGCGTCCAAAAGAGAGAGGGAGAGTTTACCTTTATATTTTTTAAAGTTTACCTTTACATTTTTTAAAAAGATATATTACAAGCTTCCTTATAGATTCACTTTTTGGCCTTAATTGCCCATGACCCTCAAAAGGTCCCAACTTAGACTATTATTATTTTATTCTAAGTATTTAAGAATACTTTTTATTTTCGTAATAATATTATTTTAATTCCAAAATAGGGACATTACAGTCCTCTCCGCCCAAAATTGCTTGTCCTCAAGCAATTGCAATATCCACGGTGTCCCAATGTACCCTATTATACAATGTCTAATTATAACTTCCTCCCATGGAAAAGAAGCTACAAACGAAACTTGTACCTTGTTGTATCTGTGTTTTGGAGGTTGTCCCCAAGTGTTGAAAGTGTCATGACATCCACTATTAAGCCCCCAATCAATTACTAGGCTCATTCCTTTCTCACACCAATTGCTGCCCCAAACACATGTTACCCCACACAACTCAAAACAGCTGTCAATATGTTTCAATTTCTACCCTAACTCTTCAAAATGGGTCTCTCAAGAGCTAGAATCTTTCACAGTGAAGCCATGGACACTTGTCCCTTCATCCCAAAAAAAATCATCTTACCAAAAAGAATGTACACGCTGATGTGTGGGTTGTTTATGTGATGTACAACCATGTCATTAATTCCACAAGTCACCCAATTCATTACCACATTGACCTCCCATGTGTCCTCTATATCCATATTCTTCAAGGATGCCAATATGAACTCCAACAATATGAAAAGAAAGCTAAAACTGCCAAAAGTAAATTGTTTGGAAAGTGATACCTTGGTGGCCCAAATGGAAAGATCCAGTTGATCTTCGTCGTCCCTTGTGTGCATACTAGAGTGGTCACCCTTCAACAACTGTTCGGTAGCCCACTACATGCCATGGCAAATCTTTCCCAACTTGCAAACAATTGACCAAATCAAATGATTTGAACAACATACCTCGAAAATAATTTTTTCCACTTTGCAATCCCCTTTGGGGGGCCCTCATCATGTGCATGGTGTATCCCATCCATGGCTGTCCCTTCTTATTGCTCATGAGCAAGCATGAATTCAAGTAGTAGTCAAACAAATGCTCAAAACTCACCAAGATGTAGTGATGTTCCGTGCCCTCAAATTTCACCTTTTTCTCATGCAAACTGTGCTTTCCAATAATGACATTTTCAGAATTTATGAGCAGCTGACAGTATGCAACAAAAATATTGCCCATGTAAAAGGGCTGTATAAATATCACGAAAACTTGATTTTCTGATTGAAAAAAATCAGAACTAAATAGTGCGACATTTCCCTTTGGTATGGGCGATACAATGCCCCCAAAATCGATCTTTTTGCTCATGATAGTTGGTTGTAGCAAAACGCTCACCTCAGAATTTTTTATGACAAAATTTTCAGACCTCTTATCAAAATTTTCAGACCTCTTTGTTGACTGTATTATGCAACAAATTTTCACCTTGGTGTGGGTTAAGGGCCATGAATGTTGCAAATAAATTTCAGACTCTTCCGAAAAGTGAGAGGACAAAAAATCTTCCCAGATTATACCTTGTAACCGGTTGTTCATAACTTGGGCCTTTGCCCGAGCCATGAAGGATCTCATGCCCTCCTTCATGCACTCAATTTCACCCTTTGCCTTGATCTTGGTCATGGCAAGTGATGTCATTAATGAACCTACACATGAAGTAAACATGTTAGAAAAACATTAGTGCTTAGAAACACTCTTATAATTATGTCACCATGCTTCATGAGCATGATATGGGCCTCCTTTTCATGTTTTAGCTTAATCTTATCCTGGCTGTAGTATGCCATTTTCTCCCCCCACTTTCTCCTTCTAGTGATTGGAAATCCACTACTAAACACTTGAATCATTCCCATAGTGTCGGGATGTGGGGAGCACAATTTTCTAGGAACCATGCACACCATGTCAACAAAATTTTCCAATGGAAACAAACTGAAAATGCAAAAGACAGCAGTCATTATGATCATGGGACCCATGATAACCCTTGCCTACTCCCTTCTTTATGTTAGCCCTATACATGCTAGCAACACTATGTTGATGGAGCTCACCTAAATCCCATATCCATGAGGGGTATTGGTCATGTTCTTTCCTTGAACTTACTTGGAAGACTTCTTCTCCTTGGGTGTTTCTTACCTCCATCTTAATGATAACACAAGCTTTGCAACCAAGGTAATGAAAGAACCAATCATGAAGATAAAACATTGAATGCTTACCAAGTTGATAACTGAATTGTTTTCCCATCAAAAAATATGATTTTCCTTCCTTTATATGCAAGGTGCATCCTTCTTTTCTCTTTGGCATCACTCCCTCAATGGACTTCTTTACCATGTCCCTTTTAGTTAGGACATGTGCTTCCTTAACAATATATAACAAGTGTTTCCTCCAAACTTCCTCTTGCAATCTGAATTTAGATAAGGAAGTGATGGATGAAAAGGAACAATACAAAACCCTTCTTTCTTGACATAACTTTTTTATTATGATGTTCTTGTTCATGCTTCCTTTTTGATCTTTTGTTGGCCAATCAAAAGTATATTCGCCCATGGCGAGTTTCAATCCCAAGGTACTAGAAATGCATGGAATGGAGGAGCCATCCCTCACAGTTACCTTAAATCCCTCATTTTCTTTAGTGGGCAGCTTATGTCTTGCAACAATTTTAGCACTTATAAAATTATGAGTGACCCCATTGTCCATTGACACAATTACTTTTTTGCCACTAATGGTTCCTTTCATACGCAAAACATGGTATCTATTGGTACTTGATAGGGTAGCAATCATCCCTTTCCTTGTCACATGTTGGCTATCCATTCCTCCTTGATGTATTTGCCCTTCAATTTAAGCTTGATCTATCTTCACATACCCATTTCTTTGATCCCAATTTTCAGATTGTTCCTCCTTAGGTGGCTGCCCTTCTATGCCCTCTTTACATGCCTTTAACCCTTCTGAATTTTCTGCCTTCAAACCCAGCTGATTGTTTATCTCCTTGGGTCCACTATTAGCCAATTTTTTATGATCAATCATCATGGACTCTTCATTTGGTGGCTGCCCTTCGAATTCGGCCTCATTTACCATTGATTTTTTTGAATTTTTTGAGTTAGTTTCCCCTTGTTCACACCTCACAAAGAGGCTATGTTTGATTGATTTTTTATTATTGGCAAACTTATGGATTGGCTGCCCCTTGTACAATTGAAAATTGGGCTCTGTTATTTGTTTTAAGGGCTGCCTTTCATCCAATTGGAGTTCCTTGTTATGTGTCCTTATTGATTTAGGCATAGGTGGCTCCCTCTTCTTTTCAAACTTATCAACTATCTTTTCCAACAATTCTTCGTGTGTCCCAATAGTGCTATGCCCTTGTGTCACCCCTTCATGATGTCACCATTCATGCGCAGCCCCATCCAAATGTTGGATAACAAAAATTAATGCCTTTTTTCTACCTCTAGGCCTTAAGTCAAGATACTCAATCATCTTGTTAACCCACGCTCTTACCGGAATACCTGGATCACCATCAAAAGTTGGAAGAACTATCTTTCCCAAATCATCATGTGTGGCTATGCTCATGGTGCTCTTTGCCATATCTCAAACCTAACCAATACCTAAAGCTCCTTCCCCTTTTGTATTGTGGTGCAAGTGTCAAGTATTCATCATAATCTTCCATCAAATCCCAACGAACCAAAGGTTGGTCCTCCATCCTAAAACGTTGATTCCTATGATCCCAGGCCTATGTAATATCTTCCATCCTTACCTTATCCATGTTACGGTTTGATACAAACCCTGAATCCCACATATAGCCAAGATATGGCTCTAATACCACTGTAATGTCCCCAAAGAAGACAATTAAGACAAACTGGGGTTTTTCAACAAACCCTTATGCACAATTGAAAATAATATGAATGCTGCCCTCAAAACTAGCAAACCCTAACAGCAATAAATGTCTCAATTTCCAAGCAATAACACTCCACAATAATTGCAATAATTATTGAATATGCAAATACAATAAAATACCTCTTTTTGTGGCAATATGGAATGGAGATGTGGCTGAAAATTCTTTGCAATAATTCTGATTTTTAAGATCTTGTTACAGCTGCATTTTCCCTTCCAATCAACTTTGAATCATTTGCATGAACTCACTTAAAATATACCAAAAATTCCTGCAATTTATTAGGGCTTCCAAAAAACAAATTAGGGTTGCCAATAGCCAATTTAGCCCCTTCAAACAAGTCGCCACACTCAAAAAAATAGGAGAAACAAATCTGAAATTCAAACCCTTGTTCTATCGCGTCAACAAGGTCTCCAATTTCCCCAAATCAAATCGCCCCACTTGAACAAATATTAAAATAATTTTCAAAATATAAATTATCTTATTTTCAGCCCACAATAATTTATTATCTGTCTTAATCCTGAAACTTCAAAAATTCGTATCTTCCGGAATATTTAGAATTTTAATGCAAATGTTAACTCAAAATGATCACAAAAATAGTAGCTTTCCAACAAAATTAGAATCAAAAAAATTTCTCCATGGAAAATCCCTCAAAAGTAGTTCTGAAGTTAAAAAAAATCTAGTTATAGCTCTAGATTCTTCCAAAATCAACAAAGCTCTTAAAACCAAGTTTGCCCACCTCTTTGACCTGCAAATCATGAATTTCTAGCTCTTCGAAGGGTTTGAAATAATCCTTGATGAAGACGGCGTCCAAAGACACCTTTGTAGATCCACTTGCATACAACTATGCAAAATTGAGGCACAATTACAACCCTTGAACAGAGCTATCCTACTAGAAGAATGGAGGTTTTCGTCCCCAAACTCCTTGGTGCACTTCAAATTTTTTGTCCTCAAGTCCCCTGTTTCTTTGCACAAGATTTTCAATATCCAAATTGCATAACATTTTCAAAAGAGCCTTCCTTTTTCTTTTATATCCTTCCTCCAAATGTGGTGCCCAAAAGAGAGAGAGAGAGTTTACCTTTTCCTTTTTTTAAAATATATATTACAAGCTTCTTTATAAAATTCACTTTTTGGTCTTAAGTGCCCATGACCTTCAAAAGGTCCCAACTTAAGTGAAAAGCAAATTAGACTATTATTACTTTATTTTTAAGTATTTAAGAATACTTTTTATTTTAGTAATAATATTATTTTAACTCCAAAATGGGAATATTACAAGCCACTGATGGGAGGAGGTATCCATGGATTTCATTACGAGATTGTTGAAGTTAGAAGGAAAAAGTGGCATGGTAGTTGATCAACTCTCAAAAAATTCTCATTTTTGTGCTTTGTCACATTTTTTTGTCACGAGCACTGTGACAATAACATTTATGGAGACAATTCAAAAGGTACATGGGACCCCAAAGATTATAGAAAGTGACCATGATCCCATATTTACCAATAATTTTTAGACTGATTTATTATCTTGTTTGGGTATTCAACTAGCTCATAAATCTTCATATCATCCCCAATGTGATCGACAAACAATAGTCAACAAGTGTTTCAAAGGGTATCTTCATTGCTTTGTTTGTAATAAACATGCATAGTGGGTTAACTGGCAGCCACTTGCTGAATGATGATATAACACTTTTTTACATACTTCGTCCAAGAGGTCCCCATTTATGGCATTGTATGAATATCATTCACAATCCATCACCCCATCCTTGAAAGCGAAATAAAGAGTAGGAGTAGTCAGCCTATTTGGATTTATGAAGTTCCCATAGCCTAATTAGGGTGTATATAGGAATTAGTGTTAGGATATTAGTCATCTTATATTTGGAATTCTCTTCTTAGTTCAAGGACTTGGGAGGTTGTTCCCTCAAAGTGGCTTAGTTCTATATTCAAATATTATACTCTTCATTTCACTTTATTGCATGGATTTGCTCTTATTTGCAAGTGAATGTGTTATTTTTCTTATGTGATATGTTATATTGCAATAGATGACAGGTAAAATAATGGGAATTGGTGCAAACCAAAGTTAATGCATTAATGAAGAATTAAAGATTACAATAATATATAGCCAAAAATGTGACTTTATTTCATATTCTAAGAAGACTCTTCACCTTCCTACATAGACTATACATCTACCACTATGAAACAAAAACTCTCCTGCAATTACTCCTAGGATTAATGTTATTATATTACAATAATATTACATCCCTCCCTTAATCTGTACGGGTTATCGAGAGACCAAGCATGCCTCTGAACTTTTCAAATTTTTCTCCTCCTAGCACTTTTGTCAAGATGTTTTTTGGAGTATGACAATGTAGCAATTTTACACTGCCATTTTTCACATAATGTCAAACCAGATGAAATTTGGCATTGATGTGCTTGGTTCAGTCATGAAATACTGGATTCTTTACCATTTGAATTGCAGATGTGTTGTCAACCATGAGAGGTGTTGACAAGCCCTGTTGTTCCTACAAATATGAAAGAACCCATCTGAGCCACAAATTTTCTCTAGTTGCCTCTAAAGCTGCCATGTATTCTGTTTTTGTTGAAGAAATTGTCAGCAGTGATTGTTTCTTTGACTTTCAACTGATAACTATTGTTCCCAAATTCATTAAAAACCCTAAAGTACATTTTTCATCTTCAAAATCACCAGCATAGTCAAAATTTAAACATACAACAATTTTGAAGTCTTTTGCCCTTAAGTATTTGAGCCCAAAATTTTGTGTTCCTTTAAGATATTGGACTCTTTTTTCTACTATCCAATGACTTTCTTTGGGATGTTGCATGAATCGAGAAAGAACACCAACAACAAAAGAAATATTTGGTCTATTTGTGGTCACATAAATCAGACTTCCAAAGCATTGTCTATATTCAATAGTATCTACTAAATTTGTGCTATCTTCTGATATCAATTTTAGATTTTGTTCCATGGACATACTAAGAGGCTTACAATCTGTCATTCCGAACTTGCTCGGAATTTCACCAATGTATTTTTGTTGAGTGATGAAGATATACTTCGGTTTTTGAATCACTTCAATACCCAAATGGTAATGAAGATAACCGAGATTTGTCATTTCAAAGCCTTTCATCAATTTTGATTTTAAGTTTGCAGTGTATTTGTCATTGTTTCTTATGATGAGCAGATCATCCACATACACCACTAGAAATACAATTGTTTTGACAACAAGATTTGCATCCTCAAACTCAAAACGTTTAAAATTTATGTTCAGGAAGTGCTCAATGAGCTTTTTATACCACGCTCTTGGGGCTTGTTTCAAACCATATCGCTATTTTTTTAGTTTGCACACCTTGTGCTCTTGGCCATTTATTGTAAAATCTTCGGGCTGAGTCATGTACAGTCTCTTTGAGATCATTCAAAAATGCAATTTTGACGTCCATTTAGTGAACTTTTCATCTACTATGAGCTACCAAAGCCAACATTATTCGAATGATAGTCCATTTTGTTGTTGGTGCAAATATTTCATTATAACCAATTCTTTCTTTTTGAGCAAATTCCTTTGCGACAAGCCTTGATTTGTGTTTGTCAAGTGAGTCATTTGCTTTGTACTTGTTTCGAAAGACCCACTTGCAACAACAGGTTTACAGCGGATTGGAGGAATAACCAATTTCCAAGTTTCATTTTAGGCAAACGGATCATACTCACTCTTCATTGTTGTTTTCCATGCATCAAGATTTTCAACTTGTTTGAAGGAAGTGGGTTCAGAGTCAAAAGCAACATTGACACCTTCTGGAAGGTCTACCAAGGTAAGTTTTTCTATCTTATCTTGAATTTCATCTCGAAACTTGTTTAATTGTTGTGTGGTTGTGTGTGCACTTCTTGTGCTTGTTTTTCCAACCTCATCAGGTCAGACATCTTTCAATGTCTATTCAAACCATTCTGGTATATTTTTTGTGTAGCTTGCAAAATCATTGGTGCCTCATTTTTTAGATTTGAAGCTCCATTTTCTAATATCGCACCATCATCTAGTGAAGTTTACTTTCATTTGCAAAGGGGTGTCATTTTTAATTACATGAGTCAATAAAGATTCAACTGTTTCCCAATCACAGGTTCTCCCTTCACTGTTTGGAACCTCCATATCAACCTCCTTAAAAACATCAAATTGTTGATTCAATTGTCGACTAATGCTTGTGTCCTTTGCAGTTTCCCAAAAGACAATATCTCTTGCAATGAGAAATTTTTTGTTCTCATCAAATACCCTATATGTTTTTGAAGACTATGAGTATCCCAAAAGCGTGCATTTACAACTCATGTTCTAATTTGTTCCTTTTTTCCATGGGAAGCAATGCATAGCATGTGGATCTAAAAATTCAAAGATGTCGCACTAAAGGGAGATGACCACACCAAACTTCATAGGAGTCTTCATTTTTAAGGCCATTGATGGTGACCTGTTGCAGAGATACACTGTTGTTTGAGCTACTTCTCCCCAAAAAGATAGATTTACCCCTTCGAATGACAATATTCCCTGAACCATGTTCATCACAATTCTATTCATCCACTCAACTATTTCATTATGTTGAGGAATATATGGGATTGTTAGATGATGTTTGATTCCATTTTGATTGAGATAGTTTTTAAACACCTTTGACGTGAATTCACCACCATTGTCAGTCATGAGTGTCCCAATGTTGGATTGGGCTTCATTTTCAACCATAGTTTGAAACATTTCAAAGGCTTTTGATTTTTTCTTCAAAAAATCTATCCAAGTTATTTTGTTGTATCAATGAACAACATGAAGTACTTGTGACCATCAACAGAAAGAATTGATAGAGAAAATAGATCAAAGTGTACCAACTGCAATTCCCTGTCGCTTTCTATTTTGAATTTTGAAACAATTCCTTTTTGTGTTTGGCCAATATGCAAGCTTCACACTTTTCAATGTTTTTGGGCATAATCGGCAAGCCTACAACATTTTTTTGCAGTGTAAATGCTATCAATGTGTATGTGCCCAAATTGGGCATGCCAAAGAAGACTTGCTAGAATTCCTTCTTCAATGAGATGAGCAAAATTTCTTAGCACTGAGTGCTCACCCCTAAGTTTTAGCAATTTGCCTTCCTCATATCCATTTAGAACAACTGTGTTATCACATTTCCTTGTGACTTTCACCTCTCCATCATTCAATAGAATGGAGTGGCTTTGTTGTCGATTTAGCACAAGAGACAGTGTTTTTTCAACTGAGAAAGGTATAGTACATTTCAGGGAAGGAAGTCTAGAAGTCATGGTGACTTGAGTCAAATTGAACCTTTGCCTTAAAGTCATAGACTTGTTTTATTTGCCAAAAATATCGAACCACAACTTTTTTCATGAAACTCTTCAAAGAAGTCCCTTCGAAAAGTCATATGTTGTGTGGCATCGGTGTTTAGAACCTAGAAATTATCCCAAGTTGAACTCTCTAAGGCACTATTTGTTTTTGTCAGAGATAGCACACATTCACAAGAATACTGAGTTGAATTTGCTTATGAGTTTTTTTACTCCTCCTTTTCTACTTTTTGTTTTCTATAGGCTTCAATTGTGTTCCATAATGTGTTGCATTCATAGGCCTTGTAACTCCCTTTTCTTTCATAAGTTTGCAAAACAAGTGTTGTTTGTCATTTTGCTTTTCTTGATGTTGACTATTGTTTTTGCCGGATTTGTCATCTCACCCATTGTTTTACCCTTTGCCTCTATTATTTACTACATTCTTGGAAGAATTGCTTTTTTTATTGGCATAACAAATGCTTTCTCCCATGGACTTTATTTCTCTTTCAAAGACTCTCTTCCGGTTTTCTCACCCAGTTGATCAAATGTGAGTCCTCAACAAATTGTTTGCTTGCATGACTCCAAGTAAGTTGAGTATGTAAGAAAACGAGCCTTTATGAAGGTGGTCATATACACATTAATTTTTATACTAGTTGCATTAACATCATGTTTGATTGCACAAATTTAAGAAGCCAAACTCATAACATCTTCATTTTTAAACTCAAGATTGAACGAATTCAATTGTAACTGTATGAACTCCAACTATGAGTGAGAATCATATAGGCCCTTCAATTTGTGAAATGATTCTCAAGGAGTGTTTCACCCCTATATGTGGCAAAACACCTCTGCGTCAATTGAAACCCTCATCAATGTCAATGCTTTTGAATTATTTTGCTTCCAGAATGGTATCTCCTTTGCTTCTTAAGGTTTGGTTGGTTGTTCACCCCATCATAGATGTTGAATCATAAGTGTCTTCTCCACCTGTCATGACAATTCTAACCAAGTATCATTTTTGGTTAGGGTTGTGCCAACAACAATTTTAATTGAATGCATATTTGTTGTAACATGAGATGGAATGGTTCCTTAACACTCCAAAAAGGTCCCATTTTCTATATACCACCCGATCGATATACAAACCTCTATATGATTGGTCTGCCTATATACTCATCGGTATATGGAACAAGTTTGTCATTTCTATATATTTGGCAGTATGTGAAAGAGACATTAGAGCACATGAGAGCATAATGATACGTGGTACCTAGTCAGTCCGTGAAAGATTTGATCCATCGACGACACCCACTTAACAAGAAGTCTTCTACATGGGCGTGATAACCCCATATACTCAAAGTGTTCTTGCTCGTTTTCAGGAATTACATCTAGCAATAATCGCAAATGGTTAACAAAGAGAGTGGAAAAATAAATAAAAAATCTTATTTCTCTCTGACGGTTTATAGGGGCAAATGCCATAAACACCATTGTTGCAGACTTGCAGCTATATTAGGCTATAAGTGCAGTAGTTCGATCGCAACAACATGACTTGTAAACAGAACCAGGGGCACTATTGATACCGAACGCTACAAATTGGTTTTTGTTTGCACAATTTTATTGGTTTTTCAAATTTTGCTTAATTTGAAAATGGAAAATGATTTATGGTTTGCAAAATTAAAAAAATAAACTTAATTGCATAGGGAGTATCCTCCAAAATGAGATATAAACTTTTTCAAAAATAAAGAAAGCTCAAAAAAACAATAACGATCCTCCAAAATTATGATATACTTATTTAAAATAAAAAAGCATCAAATGTATGAGTCACAACTTAAGAGACTTATCTTTGGGCCTTTTGAAGGCATCCTCCTTAATCCCACGTGCTTATGAGTTATTTGAAAATAGAAAACAATTGAATGAAACGTGAATAACACATTTGTTGAAAGACCAACGCTTCAATTATATTGAAACACCACCACCAGCTTTGTGCAAGTCCAACATAGAAATGCACAGTCTGAAAACGTCGTGTCAGGGCGAAATGCCAACAAACAGCATGAGAATGTCAGAAAAAAATGGTGCGGGTCTGAGTTGAAACACTTTTTGTCAGGGGCAGGTCTAATTCCAACGCCAAGGTTGACAAGCCAGCTCTTTTCAACACCAATAAAAGGACAGATTTTTGATGTGGCAACTCTGAAATGCTAATGAAAGTAGCCAAGTGTACAAGCTGAAACACCATAGAAAAATTGCACAGTTCTCCACTCCAACATTTTAAACAAACCCCGCTGTTAATATTTTTCAAACAATTAATTTGACACATTTGTACAGGCCGTAAGCTGAAAATAAGGAGAATAATAATTTTCAATAGAAGAATGGAGGATGAGAAGGTGAATAAGCAAATGGAGGGAAAAAAATTAGGTAAAAAACTTGCACTCTAATACCAATGTCAGGCCAAGAATGGATGACAAATAAAAATAACGAGAATTGGTGCAAACCAAAGTTATTGCATTAATGAAGAATGAAAGATTACAATAATATATAGCCAAGAATGTGGCTATTCATTTCATATTTTAAAAAGACCTCACCTTCCTAAGTAGACTATCTATCTACCACTACGAGACAAAAGCTCTCTTACAATTACCCCTGGGATTAACATTATTATATTACACTATTGTTGTGATTTTGCTTTTACTATATAGTAAATTCATTACAATTGGGTGCATTATTTGATTTATTGTTGCAAGAACAAAAGTGCATTGAAATCAATCAAGAGTCCTAGACAACCGACCCGCAGCAAATAGAAAGACAAATCAACTTACTAAAAAAATAGATGGCATCCCCAAGTCATCCAATAGGGTAAATTGCCTAATGTCCTAGGTTGCATATTTGTAAGAGTAGTTGGCCTATTTGGGTTTATCGATTTCTCATAGCCTAATTAGGGTATACATAGGAGGTAGTGTTAAGATATTAGTCATCTTAAATTCAGAATTCTCGTCTCATTGTAAGGACTTGGGAATTTGCCCCTCAAAGTGGCTTAGTTCTATATTCAAGTATTATGCTCTTCAATTCACTTTATTGCATGGATTTGCTCTTATTTGCGAGTGAACGTGTTATTTTGCTTATGTGATCTGTGATATTACAATCTATTTTTGTGATTATATTTTTGATATATAGTAAGTTGATTACAATTGGGTGTATTATTTGATTTATTGTTGCAAGTACAGGAGTGCATTGAAAGCAATCAAGAGTCCCAGGCAATTGACCAGCACCAAAAAGAGGAGGCCAATCAACTTAACCAAAAAATGATGTCACTGCCCAAGTCATCCAAAAAGGCAAATTGCGCAATGTGTCCCTGATGTCAGACCTGGATATGGATCTGTGTAGGGGTTTCAAAAAGGAATTCAAAAATAGGATAACCAATGTGAAAGCCAAGTTATCACAGCCGTCCCTAATGCTGAAATCCTTCATACAAAAAATTGCCAACATGTTTTCTACCACTGGTCTGGCACACATGAAGAAGCAAGATGGCAATTGGGTATCCAGAGCGGAGTTTGATAGGGTGACTAAAGTGTATATGATGTTTTTCAAAAGACAAGCCAAGGTAATGCAAGAAATGGGTGACCAGTAGTCAATGGATTCATCATTAAGCTAAGTTGTCACATTCGAATTCGTGGAGGTTAAAATTCATGAGAGATTCATAGTTAAAAAATATGCCATCAAATTTGTGATTAAATTCAGCTAAAAGAAATATTATACTTGTTTTTGGAATTAAATATTCAAAATCAAAATGAATTTCAACGAATTTTTTAATGAATGTTCAACAAATTTTAACAGATTTCATTGAAGTTTGAAAAAATTAAAAGAATTTCAACAAATTTTAACAGATTTCATTGAATTTTGAAAGATTTACAAGAATTTCAACGAATGTTTTTAGGCATATCTGGTATTCGGCAAATTTTGATTTTTTCAAATAAAATTCACCGAATGCAGCAAAATAGTCATTAAGGCGATCAAGAGGGTCGAAAGGACCCATGTTCTCTCAAAGATTGTAACAAAATCACTGAAGGCCATTTGTGAGGATTTGAATATGACACAATTGCAGCTCAAACAACATGCCATCATCAACACTCAACAAATTGAGCATGACTTCCTACTATGCCAAACAACTTTGCATGCAAAAGGACCCATTCAACCTTGAAGTTGTTGTCTACTTTTGACGATTGTACAGATGTGGTTGAATTAATTTGACCAGCGGCAGACACTGTGGCTGAATGGTTACGGCTTCATAATATTTATCAAAGTAGAATATTACAAAGCAAGATATTACATCATAAATAGAAGTTGATTTTTGATCCTAGAGATTGCTCAAGGCATAGGAGGAGAGCATACACCAAGCATCTAAGACTCTCGAGGACTTAAAACTCTTGACTCTATCCTTAAGACTAAACTCTAAAACTTTGTCAATATCATACAACTGAGCCAAGCTCTTGCTTTGATAGAAAAAGCAAGACTAGCTGAGCAGGTAAAGAGAATCTTTACCTATAAACCTAAGTCATTGGTAAATCTACTTTTATTGACAAAAGAAAGAAACCTGTTGGGTCCTGTTGGAATCTCTGCCAATGGTGTCTGCGATTGTCTTTTTCACAGTACACTACAAAGATAAAGCAAGCCCACTATCATAAAGTAAATGTACAAAGATTCTTGTCCTTTTGGTGTGACAATTGACAAAGGAATCTTATGGATGTAACTGACAAGGGTCACTGTCAAAGAAAAAGCAATCCATCATCGTAGGATGCAAAATACGTTTGGTAACATCCTTTCCAAATAGGAGATTATTAGATAATTTGTTTTTGCAGTTTTAATTCTGCGGCTCTAACATATTATCCTGGAGAAGAGACAAAACTAGTTTTCAGGGGTCTTTTAAATATCTAGAAGTTGCCAATCAGAATCATAGTTGTTATTATCATCACCAAACATTAGAGGACAGTTATCAACATGATTCTTTAACCAGTTTTCTTCAAGATAATCAGGCACAAGTAATAATTATTGGAGATCATCTTCTACATATTCTTTAACAAACTGATGGAAACAACATTCATAATTGCGTTGAATTTTCCTGCTCTTATCAACATTCTCAGAAACCTCACATCCTTTATATTTGATATTCAAATTGATGTTATAACATCCCAAATAGAAACATAAATAGGAAATATCACAGAATAAACTATAAGGACTATCATAACCTTTAACAAGAGGGTTATGAATTAATAGTAACACTTTTAACCACAGAGGTATCCTTTTGTAAAGTTCTAGAAGAAACTATTCAAAACTGGCGGTAGTTTCTTTGGAAAATGGATGGATAAAAGTATTAGTCCCCATAGATAAGATAAATATATTAATGTCCAACTAATGACCACAAAAGTAGGTCAAAGGGACTGTAGATTACAGAAATGTGTCAGGAAAAAGTGGGAAACCAAAAAGGTCTCCAAAAACAAGAAAAACAATGCTGAAAGAAATTGTATAAAACATGGCAAAGAGTGACCCCGCTCAAAGCCAAACCACTAAACGACCCAACCACACTCAGGGCCAAAGAAGAGAGCAAAAGAAATGAGCAATCTCCAAGAATCTATAAACATCGGGAGCATGAGGATGATCCCTAAGAAAGAAGAACCAGGAGGGAACCCATCAAGAGTTCGATCCAACTCTCCTAGCATCCAAGGTCGACCAGAAGAAGCTCCAAATAGAAGTCTGACCCTAAGAAGGGGAGGTATGATCCTTGGTTTGTCCTCCAATCCTTTGCTTAGAAGGAAAAGTTCTCTGTGAAGCATAGTTACCAAGTTCTAAAATCCAAATGCGTTCGGGAGGTCAAAAAAATGCGGAATGCGGAATTCTTAAAAAGGTTCAGAAAAAAATCCGGTAAAATTCGGTTTGGAAAAAGAAATATATATATATATATATAGAAAAAAATATGAATACAATATATATATATATATATATATATATATTGAAAAAATATATAAATATAATATCAAATAAAAAAATCGACATTAAACTCGAATTAAAATATTATTATTAAATAAATAAATAAAATATAATTATATAATATAAAATATAAAATTTAAAATACATAATAAAAAAATTTAGAAGTCATAATAAAAAAATTAAAAACAAAATGTAAAATAAAATAAAACTTAAAATAAATAATTAAAAACAAAATCAATACGAAAACATTAAATTAAATTAAATTAAAACAAAAAGTAAAGTTAAAAATAACAAATAAAATAAAACATAAAATTATAAAGTATAAACCATACCTTCCAAGCTTCAAACCCGTCCATGCCTTGGCCCCGGCTTCGACGCTTCTCCTTCCCTTTCCTTGCCAAGTTGCTCCAGCAGTTTGCACGTCTGGTCATGTAGCTTGGAGGACACACGTCTGGTCACATAGGTTGGAGGTTGTGCATCTGGTCTCGCCGCCCATAGCAAGCTGCAACACTTCACGTCGTGGCGTCCAACACAGGTTGCAGGCTTACAGTAGTTGCATCTAGCATGGGTTAGAGTCGTCGTGCTAAACGATAGGGTTTTTGGTTTTTTTAATGTTTTAAAATTTTAATAATAAAAAATAACCCGAATCCGAACGCATTAATCCGGTAGTCGGTAACTATGCTGCACATGCAAATCAAAAAAGTCACTCGAATATAAGCATGATGGAGCAGAGTGTTTTGAAAGACAATGACAGAGTTCGGTGATGGGTATAGCTGTATAGGTCTATAGAACTTAGGCACAAACTCTCACAGATCTAAGCGTTGTCCACAACCATGAGGCAATCCCATAGTTTTTATCTTTAACTAGAAAGAGAAATTTGGGGCGCTATTTTGAATTTGAATGATTGGGATCCACACCTATTTCCACCTCTCAGATGAGTCTGAGTTTTTGGTGTGGTTGCACAGACCAATGAAAACTAGGCGCTTCACTTTCCTTATGTTTGAACGCCTCTCTCTGCTTCCACGTGTTTGTAGATTATTCCTTTGCTATAATATTCTAATCAAATATAAAACTAAACTAAAAAAACAAGGATATAAAGAATAACTATCATTACGAAGGTATTTATCTTGCACTTACACCAGCGCTGATACCAATTGTTGTCAATAATACAGTGTTTATTTAATATGAAAGAGAGCTCTTTATACAATGCTATGATCCTATAAACAGGGGATCATTCTTTACCCATTTTAACCCCTCTCCTAAATATCCTCACTCAATCTTATATCTACGATGAGTTGTTTACAATCCGTACAACTCATACATACACAGATAATATTCTAATGCTCTAATGATGTCCTAAATATTCCTAACAGTAATATTTGTTAATTCATCTAATGTGATGAATACACCATAAGTGCCCAAATTGGAAATATGTTCCAGTACTTTTCTCACAAGTTGAATCTCTAAAAGATGTGACGAATGGTTTCTGCTCTTCCACAAAACCTCCATGGTGAATCTATAACTACAACTTTTTGAAGCCTTGTTTTGACAACAAAACCTAGATGGGGAATTAACCACATGGAAATTGTATGCTTAAAAGAAGATTGGGGTCTAAATGGTATGACCCCTCTGCTGCCAATGAACTTCTAGATCTCTCACCCCCACTTTTATTCAAACTCAAACGTGAGATAACATAGTGTGTGTTACTAAGGTATGGGTTGCAATCACCGTGCTAAACGACAGGGTTTTTTAGGGTTTTTGGTTTTTTTTTAATGTTTTAATTTTTTAATAATAAAAAATATCCCGAATCCAAATGCATTAATCCTGGAGCCGAAAAAATTGCGCATATTTCCACATTTGGCCTAGATGCAGCTGAACCTGGTAACTATGTTGTGAAGGTCTGGTGGATCTAGTCTGCCTCCTAATGTCGGGTCTGAAGTGAATATGCTGATGAAAACTCGGAGAACTGTGAATAGTGTATCTAGGCCTCACTGATCTGGAATGTGGGGCTATACTGATGTCAATCTGTCACTTAGTGCCTCTCCTCGAAGGTAGCACTATGAAAAAGGAAGTAATCCGCTGAGTGGGGACTGGTCTAGTGGATCTTTAAATAAAATGATCACAAAGCTTAAGAGCTTCATATATATATATATATAGCCAAACATCTCTGGTCCTCATATCTAAATAAGTCAGAAAGAGTCTATGTCCTCCTAAATAGATAATAAAACCTCCCTCTGATCTCATAGTAAATGGAACAACGAAAGATGAAGTGCTCCTCAGATTCCATCTCCTGGATGCTGCATAACTGACAAATCCAGTCTGCTCGATCTATCTAGTGATCTATCTCAATCCTAAGCCTATGAGACCCCACTCGAAACTGTCCCAATGGGATGCAAAGAGAGTGCATCCAATGGTGGAATGTATACTGTGGACGAATGATAAGTCCGTCACTCAACTCCAAGAAGTGCTCTGCATAAAATGCCATCTTAGGGTGTAACCCCCCAGGAGGGTTTACCTAAGTAGTATGGATAAACTGTTTATAAATATCATCCCTAATAATTCGGTTCAACTCATGTCTAGTGGGTAGAAGATGAGCCGGTGCATCCAAGGAGTACATAAATGGAGGAAGTCGGTCCATCCTGATTCCCACAGACTCCAATAGATCAGAAACTCATATACCAACAACGTCCACGGGTCAAAAGAGTTAAGAGAGCAAGATTATCTAAAGAACACTATGCTAAGTATGGTTATCTGTCACGTCCACTCGCAGAATCAGCTAACCTCCGTATGCGATGTATGAGAGTGATCAGATCAAATATAGTCTCTAGTCGGAAGGGTCGGGCTCCAAACTCTACAAGAATAATGTGTTGGGGAACTGTCTGCTTACATCTGATCATGCGGCGAAGGAGAAGTGTTTGGACCCTCTCAAAAGCAGCTCAATCATCCTCATGTAGAGAGGTCCCCCAAACTAGAGATCCATAGAGAACTGTGGGTCTGATAAGTGTATCCATGAGTGACATCTTGGAAGAGATATCCTGAAAGTGATGCCAAAAACATTATCGTTCAAGGAGAGCTAAAGAACCATAACCTTTGTTTATTCTAGGCTGGAGTGCCTGCCTCAAGCTGAAACGTGGACCAGAAAATTGCACTCCCAGATAAATATAGGAAGTGGTAATCTCAACCTCCTTTCCTCTGAAAAATAAATGGAGGTGGGAGGTCTTCAAGCCATTAAATACCATGACCTTGGTTTTCCCCAAATTAACAGTCAGTTGCCGGAGATCGCAAAAGAGAGCCAAAGCATCCAACTGACGTTGTAAGCCCTTAGGAGAAGAGGCTAAGAGAACCACATCGTCCACAAACAAGAGGATAGAAATTAGAACCTCGTGAAGAAGACACCCATGACTAGCCTGAATAATTTGTGACCATAATTTCAAGAGTATCTTTTGTTGTTTCAATCTAAGGAATGATATGAGAAGACTCTCCTTGATCAAATATGCTTTGTGTTGAATCTTGCATGGGCATATGCTTCTGCTTCATTAAGGATGTCATACCCTGGATGGAAGTCTGCACCTTTCTGGAATTCTGCCATTATCATTCTCCAAAGAGTATCTGGGAATACGAGATTTGTTGAGAGTTCCACTATGCAAGCAAACAAACTCAATCTCAAGAGGCAATAAAAATGAGTGTTCAAGCCTCATGATTCAACAAGATACACAGTAATCAGTTTACTCAGATTAATTACTAAACTTTGGTAGAACGACATTAAAATGCATGCAAAGCAATTATGGAGTCTTAGTGATCTATTGATTACGCCATGGGTTCTATAAGTTTTTAGTTGTTACAGTTATTCGTAGTAGAATTGCGTCCCACCACCAAACTTTTTATATACTTGCTTTGTTGAATTTTGAAGCAAGTCAGAAAATTTGGAAAAAACTATTTTGCTTTCGTGCTACTACAATCCTTTTATTTTCGTAATCTCAAAAGGAAGCTATGAGAATTATATGTTGTTTTCGATAATTTTGATGCTCTAATACTCTCTATGTGCATTTGGTAAGAATCATTTGTTGTTAAGTTAAATGTGTCCTACTATTTAGCAAATCATTCTAAATTCATTCTTGGTAGTTAACCCTGATTCAATTAAGTCCTTGGAGTCTTACACTAAACTTGGTTGAAGATTGAGTCGTACTAATCTTTTTGAACCTTAGTTTTGGGTTTGTTATGAGTTTCAATTTGTTCTAATAGATCACACATCAAAGTTGATAGATCAGTTAGGCAGCGCTTTTCCCAGCACATCACTACCACTCAGATGACTTAGATCTCCAAACCTGCTATCTCTCTGCTTCGTGGCTTTGCTCTTCCCCTCTCCGGTGGCATGGATCTACTACTTACTAGCTACCCCTAGACCAAAGGGATAAACTGATATTACAAGCTTCTTCTCTACTACGGGACTTACATAAGCCTTGGATGTTAGGGGAGATTCTATAGGAATCGTCTTACTTCCTCCTAGGATCCCCCAACCTAGCTCCTCTGACCCTATATACTCACCGGACAACATTATCAGATCTCTCACAGTAATCAATAATGGCTCAGATGATCCCTCTACTTTAGGCACAGACAGAGACATTCGATGAGATTTGCCTCCAATCTTCATCGGCACATGCTCTCAGGGCTTTTGTTCGCCCCTCATTACCATTTGTATTGGTTTCTTTGCCACTTGTGTTAGTGGCATGCCGCTCTATTTTGTCGCTCTATTTTGTCTTTATACTTTATTTCTTTGGTTCACCTCTAGGACTCTCTCTTCCTAGAACTTTATATTGTTAATGGTTGTATCCTTCAGTCCCATTGACCTACTTTTGGTCATTTGTGGACATTAATATGATTTATTTTTTTCTTTCTTTCTAAGTTAAAAATAAACAGTTATCCATACTTCAAATCTCTCTCTGTGTTGCTTTACCTATCTTTTGTTATTTTTCTTTGAAAGAAAAATCATTTTTACATTTTGTTTTATCATTTTGAAGTAGCTCGAGTAATTATACTTGAAGAATCATTTGCAAATATTTGTTTTAAGTGAGCTATTATTTTAACCAACCTTTTATGCGAATCTGAAAGAATCCACTAGTAAGAAATATGAAGATACTCCCCAAATGTGATCAAAACCCACAAGTTCTACGAGTTATTCACATCACAGAATTATTTGACCAAACCTGCAACTCACGCTTTGGAACCAGTCATGTCCTAAAACGAGGTAGTGTATACCAATCGCTATAGTGTGTGTTAAAACACACATCATCATGTAACTATTTATTTGTTTTCCCAACAGAATATTTTTTGAAGTTATTTTCTTACCAAATCTTAAAAGTATAGGATTCTATAAATAATTTGTGCTGATGGCATTTTTGGTTTTTCTTGATTTCTCAGCATTGCTTTAATAATGTTGCTTACTTGTTGGTCTGGGAATCATTTATCAATGCTAGTTTTTTTTCTTCAGAGGCGGGACTAGAGCGAGTTCAACAATGCATTTATTATTTCATGGGAAATTGTAGACATTTTTTTCTTTGTAAATCACCTTGTTTTCTAAAAATGTTCATTCTTCAGGTGAAGGTTTCTTTCCAATGTTGGACTTTTTTGAAGCTATGGTGTGGGTGTCTTATGGGAACCTTTGGCGGTGACATAAAGCTCTCTTGTTCCTTTGGTGAATACCCAATATCAACACATTAAGAAAATCTTTTAGTGGTTTAAAGTTGCAATTTTGTTGGATTTGGTGGGTCCTCGTCTTCATTTTGATGCAGGCAGCAACATGTAGGATATGTCTCACGCAGTTGTTGGTTCTAGTGGTTCAAGATCATTTAGAGGACATATCTTGACTTCCTTTTTCAAACCAAGTGCTTTGATTATCTTGCTTCTCTCAAAAGTTTGGGTTGTATCCCCATAGAGAGATGGGGTCTGTTGGTGACCCTCCCTTTATATTTGATGGCTTTATTTTTTCTCACTACCCCCTCACCACCCACTCCCTCCTTTTTACCCACCATTTCTCCCTCTTTCCCTCTATACCTAATTGTTAGCAACTAATGGATGTCTAGCACTTATAGGTTGTAATTTGGACTTAGTTTCTCTGGTGCTTTTGCCGTGGTAGTATTTATTATATCGAAGGAATTTTATCCATGAAGCACTTATTCTTCCTTGAGAAATTCTCGACCACTCTAGTGGTACTCGAGACTGTTTGGCCAGTGTTACTCCATACAGGGCTGTTTTCAATTGAATGCTCTACAAACCGGTGTTGTCTAACAGCATGCTTGTGCGCTTTTTGTTAGATGTTACAATGCGTCATTTTTCTAATCCTATGTAGACTCAAAATAGAGTAACACTTTTTGGTGTTTTTATGTGTATCACAGCCTATTGTTTGTGGTCCAGTGAACGAATGAATGAGTTTTAATAACGTCCACAAGACCAAACAGTGTATGGGACCAAGTGTCAAGACCATTACGAGTTCTTCAGATTCCTTTCGATGTCATCCCGCCTCCTATGAATCTTTACCAACAGCCGGGCCGTGTTGTGTAGCCTCTCTTCTTCAAATAACTCACTAAAACTGCCCACATTCACGCTGTTACCTGCTGCATACAGATATCCTTGTACAATTGGCACTCCCTAATGAAGTGTCATTCAGTTTCAACCGCTCTATCACTGCAAAAAATGCAAGTCCTATCTTCCCATCTTTCCTTGGGAACCGTCCATCTACCAGTTTCACACCTAAGATGGTGTGAACCAGTCCTCAATTGTGCCACTAGGAGCCTAGATTTACCTTTAAGATTGGCACTTAGGTATGTTTTATCCCCGTGTTCCCAAGTGGAATTGAACTCTTTAATATAATGCATTTTTTTACGCCCAATCTGATTTGTCCACATGGCAGTCTTGAATTTTTTTAACACACTTTTTTATTTCCTCTTTGGTGTTAGGGCACTCATGTAACTTAATGTCCCATTTTCCCAACCACTTGATGTTTTGCTTCATCCACGTCTTCTTCCTCCGATCTAACACCTCGTTCACCACCATTTTGGGCCACCGGTGATTCCCCATGTTTTCAACCTTTTTTAGGTAGCTTAGTAACCGTGAATCGCCGCAGCTTCCATTGGGAAAGTACCGGCCTCCGCCAAGAGGATCTCATATGGAACAGTTGCTTTAACTTTAAGACTACTGGTGATAAGATGTTTTTGAATTCTTTCCAATTGTCTCCATCTATGATTTGACATGTTGGTGATATGTGATGTTTCACCTTCAATAAGTTTCTAGAGACTTTTGGCAGCATGCAATGGTAATTGTTTGTCCCACCTTTTAAGAAGCATTGTTCATGGATAGATGCTATATGCAGCATTTCATGGTGATTACTATAAGGATATTTATGGAATGTTTTTAGTAGTATAGTTCCAAGATCAAATTCAGTTTATATTGTAGTATGGGACTACTTTTAGTTTTTCCATGCCATTTGCACAAATAGATTTTTTGCCAGCGTCTGTAACATGATTTTACAATATGAGCTGTGTTTTTAACTATTTAAGTTGGCAATTGAAGATCCTGTTACCTTATTACTTCAAAACTCCAAGGGAGACTCCGTTTTGGCACAAAGAAAAGTTTTAGGTACTGGAAGTCAACACCTCAGAAACTTCCAAAACATTTTCAAGCCATTTCCCATACTGAAAACTTTCCATAAACATTTACACACTATTTTCGAGGTGTTTCACAATAACAGCGATTTTCAGCCACTTTGGACCTTATTTACTAATCTCTATTAATTTGAACTTCTCCCTTCTTTTCTTCCGCAAATCTAACTAAATTAAATTTGATTTTTGTTGTTCCATAGGTAGGGTAAAATTTGAGTCCCTAACATGGGATTGAAGTTGGTGTAGTTTCACCTGAGCATCTTCCATCTTTTGAAAGATGTCTCTAAAAACTTCCCTAATCTACACTTCCAAACTTCACTTGATTAACCTGAGTTTCTCCACAAAATTATAGTTTGAACAAACCCGTATGGAATTACCTTCCATCCACCACTCGCTAATTTTCTACCTATTTATGGGTTTGCAAATAGATGTTTTCAAACTTAGAGGTAAAAACAAAAAGAAAAGATCAAACCCTCAACTTGTTTTTTTGGAGAGAGGAGCCGAGGAAAAATGCTCTGCTAGGGTTTTGGCTATGCGCGTCACTGCTGTCATTTCTTATCAACTTTTGTTCACACTGTGGTCCTTGTTGGCCCCTGCGGGATGATAGCATTTTGTAATGTCCCCTTTTTTAGCGTAGCTTGCTTTTGGACCTTAGTTTGGTTGTTCCCACAAGGCTAAGGGAAGGAAAGAGAAGGGAACATTGAGGGGAGCTAATTTATAAGCAAAAAGGTAAAAAGTAATTAAATGTTATAGTTTTCAGTTGAGTTTGCAAAAAGGTACTTTTAATCTTATGTTCACTTAAGTTGGGGTCATGAGAGCCTAAACCCTCAAAAATGAAGTTTTAAAAAGATTAGGTGCTTATGTTTTATAAGGTACATCCCTCCAACTTGGGCGCCACCCTTGGGAGTGAATATAAAAGCAATTGAGGAGTCTTTTAGAGATGTTATGTTGAATATTGAATTGGAATCTTTGATCAAATATGTCAAGCTTGATTACCACATCTTGAGAACGAAAACTTTCAAGAAATGACAAAGGTTTGGAGATGAAAACCTCAATTCCTACTACTTGGGCAGCTCTATTCAAGGGCTGTAATTGAGCTTCAAAATTAAATGTTTACATACAAGTGGATCTACAAAGGTATTTTTAAACACCACTTATATTGAGGAATATTGCAAACCTTATCGAAAGCTGGTTTTCCGCATATTTGCAGGTCTTGGAGAGTGGCGACTTGCTTTTGAAGCTTGCACGTCGTGTTGAAGGCCATTCCTTGGTGTGGCAACTTGTCTAGAGGGTTGAGTAAGCTGATTGGAGGGGTTTGTTGAAGCCTTAAAATATTGCATAATATTCTTCTTGATTTTTCAGCTTTGACAATTTGAATTGAGGGCTGATCTTGGGAATTTTAGAGCTGAATTGAAGTGTTCGTGAAGCATAAAATATTGCATAATAATTTATATTATTTTTCCAGCTTGAGTGACTTGCCCTTGGAGCCTTTTGTGGGTCATTGGAGGGTCATTGATAAATTTGAACAATCTGAATTATTTTATATAATTGAGGTAGGGTGAATTAGTTGAGGAGGATTTGGACATCTTCAGAGGGTTTTTAGACTCCGTTTTGGAAAGGTACAACTATTATTTTATTTCTGATTTATTTGGCAATAAATCATGAGGGTTTGAAAGGTTTTTGGAAGGTTAAGGCAAGAGTTTCGATTTTGAAATTCTGCCCTTAATTTTTGAGTTGGGCGATTCACTTGGAGGAGCACAAGGGTTTAGGGTGCCTTATTTGGCCCTAAACAATAGAACATTATTTATTGCTAAAATTGGTGAATTTTATAACCTAATTCCAGTTGGTTTGGCATGAAAACAAATCTGATTTTCTAATTTATTTCATGCAATTTATTCCTAATTGTGATGACTTGGTTTGGAAAGATTTAATCATATTTTAGGCCCTAACATTGGCCAATCTTTATATGATTTGTATGCTGGAATTTGTCTTCAATTGTAAGAGGTTATTCTGAGTTGGATTTGGTGACAAGAAAAGGACATTGAAATCAGCTTGGTGATGTTGAGGGTTTGGAGTGGAAAAATACATCAATTCAGCTCCTTGTCTTCATTCGATGTGAGCCATAGTTGGTTAAATCTCATAAGGTATTTTTCTAATTATTGTTAACTGATTGGAAGTGTGAAATTTTTAGTTTGGTAATGCATATACAGCCCTAGGGTTGGCTGGTTTTAATTTTTAGAATTCAAATTTTGGTTGAAATTTGTTTAGAGGTTTGTTGGAAAACCCTCTTTTGCATCATTGTCTCAATTTGGGAACATTATAGTGGTATCAGAGCCATATCTTGGCTATTCTATGGGGTGAAGGGTTTGATATATGAGTGGCAACAAAGAGGTTAAGTATTACTTGAGGAGTAGCAGGAGGGAAGCAGATCTTCTACTAGTTGGTTCGCTTGAGCAGGATCAAGCCATGGGTGACATGGGACACTAGGGAATAGAAGGTGAGAGGAGAGACAGGTTGGTCGAGGAGAGGTTTCAGAAGTATTCTCAAACTCAAGAGAGGATGACAACAGTAATGGAGGGGTTTCTTCATTCCCTCAGTGAGATGAATGGCTTGAAAGCCACTCAATGGAGATAGTGGTGCCTCAGGGAGCAGGCCAAATACACACACCCCCCCTTCAGGGAATGGGGCATCCACACGTAGGCCCACACAGCCTACTTTTGTTCAAAGGGAGGAGCCCGCACCAACGAGGGAGGGGTTACTTAGCCCACGTGAGGAGATATAGAGAGAGATGGATGAGTATGTCACCTTGTCCGCGACAGTTAGGGAGGCTATGACTTTTTTTGAGTTTTCACCTTGAAAATGGGGACAAAATGGGCCCAAGATCGGTCGGAGGTAGAGGGGCAGCCAAAGAGATTTTCAGCATGCATTGGGGAAGTTATCTCTCTCCGCATTTGATGGGTCATAGAGGAGCTCAACAAGGGCATAGATTCAAAAGGTGGATACCTTCTTTTCACTTTGACCTATGGCAAAGGGACAAGGTATTTAGTTCGCCACTTTGCATTTAGAGGGAGCGGCCCACAATTGGTGGTATCATGGTTTAATCACACAAGGGCATCAACAGATACACTCCTATGAGGAGTTCAGCAGGTGGTTGATTGAGAAGTTCGATAGAGCAAATCTGGAGCTTCATTTCCACGCTTTAGTTCAATTGAGGCAGAGGGTCTCGATAGATGATTATGTCAAAGTATCAGAGACTTTCAATCATGGCGACTGATATTTCGGATAGGAGATTGGTGGTGTTATTCACAGAGGGCTTGGTTGACTCCCTAAGGGGATTGATCAAAGCTTTTGATCCACCTCATCATGTGGACTACAATCCGTGGAGTTCAAGGGATTCAAAGTCATAGTAGGGGATGAATTCACCATCCCTTGTACAACAAAGATTCCAAAGCTTAGTCTCACTTTGAAAAAATGTCGTTGAGGATGATTTTTATGTGGTGGGCATAGTGGAGACCAATATGGTCCTTGGTATTCAATGGTTGCACTCACTTGGTGAGTACACACAAAACTACCAAACCATGGAGCTTAAATTCAAGATAGCAGGTAAGGAGATTATTTTGCATGGTTTGAGTCATGGAGAGGCCTTTTCTTCTAAGGCAAATAATATGTTGGGAGGATGTCTCATGAGCATGAGGAAGGTGGAAAAGAAGGCTGCCCCTAAAAATAAAATGCAGCCACTTCATTCCAAATTGGAAAACTCTATAAAGCATTCGGTAAGTATTGCAAATTCTAATTTTCATCATACTTATAATAATAGGGATGAGAAAAGAATGGATTGCCAAAGACAACCCAAAATATGCTTTGAGCAGCACCCTATTCCTTCTTGCAAGGGGGTAAGCAGTGGTGTTTTAAAGAAGAGAGGACACCCCTTGAATTTTGGAGGGATGATAGTGACTAGCAGCTGTTCACAAGGTCCAAAGAACAAGAAAGGAAGGTCCTTATACTTACAAAAGAAGGATAAACATAGCTGAGCTCACCTATGGGCCCTTGGGGGCATCAAAAACAATTTATTTCGCACATGGCAGCCAAAGGAAAGAGTTGGGAAAAATGGTAAGAAATCTGAATTTTGTTGTTTCAAATTTTGAATTAACAAAACAAGTTCTCAACCACATTAAAAAAAAAAAAAAATGGCATTTTTAAGGCACATGACAGCCTATATTGGAGAAACTTTGCACCAAGATACATTCTGAAAACTTTCACATAGAAAAATCTGATTTTGAAGGACAGGTACAGCAGTATATGGGAAGCCAAAAGTCTGATTTTGTTGGTAAGTTCCAGCCAAGTGTGTATTTTAGAAATGTGCACAAGGAAGTATGCTTTTGGTTTAATCAAGCTTGGGAGGTACAACTCTATGTTGGGAGTTGGTGGAGGATTTCATTTGATCAATTTTACATCTTTCCTATGCATAAAGGAAGTGATAATAGACACACTCAAGAGAGGTTGTATCTATGTACCTGTTGTCAACCTGGAGCTGCGCCTTGATTCGAAGACGTGCGTGAAACGGCCAGTCCTCTATCCGGCTGAAACAATGGGATATTCTCACGAGGGTGGGTGCCTCAACGGTGAGAAGAACCTCCAGAGAAGGCTAGTTCCTGTATGATGTATCAATTAGGATCTCTACTCTATGCTGCTGACTACTGTGGAAAAGGGAGAAGGGAAACTTAAAGGGGAAATCCTACCTAAAGGGGGGTGATACACCAGAATTTTGATCCACTCAACTTGGAACCTTGAACACTGAACGAACAAGGGAAAAGGAAGACCTATGATTTCAATCAATCACTTATGCATAAGTATTTCATGGAGAGGTTCGATCTAATGGTTGAAACCTGAGGGAAAACGATGGAGAGAGGTCTGATAAAAGACACTTTGTGGCCACCTAACATCCACTTACAGCTTCAGCAAAAGACAATAAAGAACACTCTAACATGACCTGCACAAGGATAATATAGCAACTAGGTATGAAACAGAATTTGGGAAGGTAGAGAAATCTACCACTTATGCAAATTGCTGAAGAAATATACACTATGCCAACACTTGAAATCTGAAAGTACAGTCCTATTGATCGAAAAAGTTACACAACTCACCAATGACAGAGTCTGGTCTAACCAAGAGGGATTGGATGATTTTTAATCAAGGCTGAAAGCCATTATATAGAGAGAATTACAAAAAGCCAAAGATTGGCGTAGAACTTGAAGAGAAAGATTCACTTTTGTTAACTCTAGGCTTTACTTGGCCTTTCAATAAAATATATTTTCCTTTTTGTCCTTGCATTAAGCTTCTTTGTTTGATGAAGCGAACTTATCTTTGTCATGAACCACCCACCTCCTTTTGCATGGAAATCCGCTCAAATGTTAATTTTAGAACTCTACGTGAGTTGTTTGATGCCGAGTTGTAGTGTTCGAAAGCTGAGTTAAACGAAGAGATCATGCTGAGTTGGAATTTCGGATGCATGAGTTCGCTGGAGACGAACAGCTTCAGCAGCCAGTCAATTGAAGCTTTGACCATAGTTTGAAAATAGCCCTTGCTTGCATGCATTCTATCCAATGTTAGTCTGCCCGTTCGTGTCTATTTTTGGCGGGATTTTGTATATTCGAATGTGTTAGTTTAATTATATCCGGTTTATATTTTCTCCATTGGGCTTGCTTTTGGAACTCCGACTTTACCCCTGTTCCAACGGTTACTTCTCGGAGTCAAAATTTGACGGCTAGCGGGACGTCACCTTTAGTCTTCTTATTTCCTTCGGATTTCTCTGCTTGGCAATTTCTTTTGGGTTTATTTATGCAGAATTCCTTCGGACTTCTCTCTCTTTGAATACCTTCCTTTACTCTTATTTGTTCGGGCTTTTTCCCGCAGTCTTTTGCTCTGTCGGCCTTTTGTATTGAACGCTAAGTCATATTCCCGCGGAAAAAAGTCTGCAAGAATTATCTCGGTTTATTCGGGTTAATTTTATCGAGCTTATTTTGCGCGGCCTTTCTCCGAATTCCTTCGGACAAAAGTCCGAAGTATATCTTTCTTTGTTGTGTCTTCGTTTTACTGCGGCCTTTCTATTTTGTGCAAAAGCTTCCAAATTTCTTCGGACTTTTTGTCCGAAGGAATTCCTTCAAACAAAACTCCGAAAGAATTCATTTTCTTTGTTTTGCCTGTCTTTTGGCCTCCGTGAACACTTCCGAATTTCTTCAGACTTTTTGTCCGAAGGAATTCCTTTGGACAAAAGTCCAAAGAAATTCATTCCATTGCCTCTTTCACCAAATGTGCCCTTCGGGAAATTTGTCATGGTCCTTTCAGCCAACCAAGTGCCCTCCACAAGGGCATTTAGCTCTCCCTCTATGCCTTTCGGAAAAATTGGAGGGCACCTGGGCTTTTTGCAAAAGTTCCGAATTGGATCTCTGTACATTCCCGAAGGGTAGGTGCCCTTCGGGATTGTTGAAAGTGACCCTTCCGAAGGGTACCCTGCCCTTCGGAATTCTTGAAAATGCCCCCTTCCAAATAAATCTTTGGCTTTTCCTTGCTTTTTTGCAACTTTTCCGAATTTCCTCGGACTTTATCATCGGCTCTTTCTGTCTTTTCTGCCCTCCGCAAGGGCTGCTTGGCCTCTAAAATTGCCTTTCGGAAAAATTGGAGAGGCCCTTTTGTCGCCTAAGTGTCAGGAGAGTCCGTAGAAATGGCCTGCAGAGTCCGTAGAAATCCTGCAGAGTCCGTAGAAATGGCCTGCAGAGTCCGTAGAAATGACCTATTTTGGTCAACGAAAACCATGTATTCTTCCTTCCTTGGCTAGAGACGAGAACCTTCCAAGTGGCAAGAGAAAATCTGACTTGTGGAAGGTTTTTTCAACAGTACCATTATCACTCCAAGTATGTTGTATGATGAGATCATAGTGATTTATTTCCTAACTTTGGGAACCTTTTGTGGAGGTACATTAATCACCTTGAAAGACTATATCAAAATCAAGCAAGCATGGCATGCCTTCGTTCTTTTGGGTGATGAGGAATTCTTGGGAGATGATTGTGACATCTTGAACCCATGGGGGCAGCCAACAATATGCATGTTTAGCAAATGGAGAATTCAAATTGAAAATTACTTTCAATGGAAAGTCATTTCAGTGGGAAGATGCATTATAAAGAATGTGAGGATAGTCCCATGGCTATTCCAATTGCTTGAAGACAAGCAATTTTGGGTGGGGAGGATTGTAATGTCCCTCTTTTTGGCATAGCTTGCTTTTGGACCTTAGCTTGGTTGTTCCCACAAGGCTAAGGGAAGGAAAGAGAAGAGAACATTGAGGGGGGTTAATTTATGAGCAAAAAGGCAAAAAGCACTTAAGTGTTCTAATTTTCAATTGAGTTTGCAAAAAGGTACTTTCAATTGAGGAGTCATTTGGAGATGTTATGTTGAATATTGAATTGGAATCTTTGATCAAGTATGTCAAACTTGATTACCACATCTTGAAGACAAAAACCTTCAAGAAATGACAAAGGTTTGGGAACAAAAACCTCCATTCCTACTACTTGAGCAGCTCTATTCAAGCTCTGTAGTTGAGCTTCAAAATTGCATGTTTACATACAAGTGGATCTACAAAGGTATTTTTGGACACCACCTATATTGAGGAATATTGCAAACCCTATCAAAAGTTTATTTTTGACGAATTTGTAGGTCTTGAAGAGTGGCGGCTTGCTTTTGGAGCTTGCACGTGGTGTTAAAGGCCATTCTTTCGTGTGGCAGCTTGCCTAGAGGGTTGAGTAAGTTGATTGGAGGGGTTCGTTGAAGCCTAAAAATATTGCATAATATTCTACTTGACTTTTCAGCTTTGGCAACTCGGATTGAGGGCTGACCTTGGGAATTTTAAAGCTGAATTGGAGTGTTCGCGAAGCATAAAATATTGCATAATATTATATATTATTTTTCCATCTTGGGCAACTTGCCCTAGGAGCCTTTTGTGGGTCATTGGAGGGTCATTGCTAAGTTTAAACAATCTAAATTATTTTATATAATTTTCTGAGCTAAGGCGAATTAGTTTGAAGAGGATTTGAGCATTTTCGGAGGGTTTTTAGACTCCGTTTTGGAAAGGTACAACTGTTATTTTATTTCTGATATATTTGGCAATAAATCATAAGGGTTTGAAAGGTTTTTGGAAGGTTCAGGCAATGGTTTTAATTCTGAAATTCTGCCCTTAATTTCTGAGTTGGGTGATTCACTTGGAGGTGTGCAAGGGTTTAGGGTGCCTTATTTGGCCCTAAACAATAGAGCATTATTGATTGCTAAAATTGGTGAATTTTATAACCTAATTCCAGTTGGTTTGGCATGAAAACAAGTCTGATTTTTTGAGTTATTTCATGCAATTTATTCGTAATTGTGGCGACTTGGTTTGGAAAGATTTAATCATTTTTTAGGCCCTAACATTGGCCAATCTTTATATGATTCGTATGCTGGAATTTATCTACAATTTGTCCTCAGTCGTAGAGGGTTTTCTGAGTTTGATGTGGTGACAAAAAAAAAACACTGAAATCAGCTTGGTGACGTTGAGGGTTTGGAGTGGAAAAATACATCAATTCAGCTCCTTGTCTTCAATCAGTGTGAGCCATGGTAAATCTCATAAGGTATTTTTCTAAACATTCTTGAGTGATTGGAAGTCTGAGATTTTCAGCTTGGTGATGCATATACAGCCCTAGGGTTGGCCGGTTTTAATTTCAAAATTCATATTTTGTTTAAAATTTGTTTAGGGGTTTGTTGGAAAAGCCTCTTTTGCATCAATGTCTCAATTTGGGGACATTACACATTTATTGGCATTTAGGAGCCTCACCTTAAGGCGAGCCCAGGGTATTTAATGGCCACCCTGCCTTCCCATCCAGCTGTTGAAGCCATGACAAACGAAGGAGCACCAAGCCATGGCACCACCTCTCAAGCGACCAAAGAAATTTGTCCCCAAAGTTTACCACGAGGTAATGACTCTCAACTTGATGTTGTTTTTCTTATGCCTGAGTTTAATTCTCCCTGTCAATAGTTGGAGCAGTTATGTTTAATAGGGTATTTTGTGGGTTGTATCCCTTTTGAAAGCATGTTTAAGACGGGTTCAATCTGCCTAGACTGCTCATGGCATATTAAGCTACAGAGTGTCCAAAATATGATGAAGGGCTTTTTTCTGTTGCATTTCGTAGACCCTACCCATGCGGTTGTGATATTGAACATCTTCCACCTGGTACATCTATAACTCCTTGTTGGTGCTTTCCCCCTAGCCCCAAAATTTTGTTGTCTCTGAGCATGCTGCTCTGAAAGTCCCCATCTGGGTAGAGTTCCCTGGGTTGCCATTTCCCTGTTGGCATTTCATTAACCAAATTGTGGCTTCCATTGGTTGTGTTGTTTGCCATGGGTCTGCGTTCAAGTAGATTTATCAAGGGATCTTAAAGAGTTTGTTAAGATTCACGTTGGCGAGTCTTGACACTCACAAGGGGTCTTGTACATCAACTTGCCCAACACTTGTTTCCATTGTCAAACCATGGATCAAAAAATCAAGGACTGCCCATTGTATTTTCCTCACAACAAGCCAACTCCCAAGTCCACTTCTGATGACCCCAAGCATACTCAAGAGGATGGGTGGCAAACTATTGGGGGATGAAAAAACAACCATAACAAGGGCCCTGCTCATCAGACGCCTGTGAGTGGTAACAAACTATCTTCCAATTCTGTGCCACAGGGTTTATGCATATGGCTCAACCTGCTAGGGAGTTGCCAACTAGCACTCAACCTGCTCAGGAGCACACCCATTCTGAGGTGGAAATGACCAAACCCCGTTTTTACAGTACTCCCATGGCTATGAATGTTCAAGCCATTTCTCACATTTCTATTGCATTTTCCCTCGATATTTTTGCTCTCCCGCCACATCTTTTTTCCCGTTTGGGCACAAATAAGCGTAGTCCCTCCTAGAATCTTTGGCTCGCTCTCATAGTCTCTCTCTTCAGGAATCTACGGAGGATGCGGAGTATGTGATCAAATTGGCAGCCAACTAAGTTGCTCAACGTCAAGGATTTTCACTTTTCAACAATGAGCAATTCCTGAAGAACAAATGTGAAGCCCTTGAAGGGCTTGATTCTGAGGATATGTCTCTCGACACCTACAATCTATGAATTGTTACTCATGGAATGTTTGGGGTCTTATAGACTCAGCGCGTAAGTACCTAGTGCTAGATTTCAGGAAAAAGATTGTAGATGTGGACATTCTCTACTTGCAGGAAATTAAGGTGGCACATTTCTTTCTCTGCATTGTCAACAAAGTAATTTGGCTTGATAGTTTAGTACTAACAAGTAATCATGGCCAAGGTCGTGTCGACCTTATGACATTTATTTCTCCAAAATGGCGGCCACGTTTTGTCGATTTTGGTTGTGATCCTTCACATTGTGTCATTTGGGCCATTTTCAATATTGAGAACTACTCTTGGCATCATTAATGTTTATGCCTCAAATTATCCGCATGAAAAGATGACTCTGTGGCAGTGGATTACCAATTCGTTACCAGATGCCCACTGGACAATATGCGGTGACTTCAATATGGTGGAATAAACTGCTGACAAGATTGGCATTCTACCAATGTGATGTACTGCCAATGAAAGAGAGGTGTGGCTTTTCATGCAAGATAAATTTGGGTTTTATGACCCCAAACCAGTCGTCATCCCACGTTTGAAGTTTGGTACACTTGGACCAACCTTCAAAGCAGATCTGATCGCGTGCTAAAACAGCTTGATCGGGCTATGCTCTCCACTCAGTCGTACTCCAACAATACCTTTTCCCTATTGGTAGAAGCCTTGGTGAACTTTGTTCTTTCTGACCATTCGCATATCCGCTTCCACATTCTCTAGCAGTTCAAAAAGCCCAAAATCCAAAAAAAATAGTTTTTTCTAAATACAACCCTATTGGACCACAATCCCACCATGGCCCACATTAAGCGGGTTTGGAACCTGGTGCTCCAGCGTACTCAGCAACCAAGTTGGATTCAATGGTGAGCTAATGTGCTCAATCGAACGGCTAGATTTCTTTGAATCTATAGTTGCTAGTTGGCCAAGATACAATGGCGATCTTACTCTGCCACCCCCTTGAAGCTGAGTCGTGCAGTGGCAGTGCTCAAGCACAACCCCTTCAACAAAATTCTGCAATTGCAAGTGGCCAGATTGTGGCAAAAGATCCAAATTACAGACGTGTACAATGCTAGAGGAGCTCAAATTTGAAAGCGTTTGCATTGGTTCAAAGTGGGGGATAGAGTTTCCAAAGAAATTTTTCAAATGCTCAAAGCCAAAATTCCCTCCCAATAGATAAAGCCACCAAGGAGAATGGTCACCGCCTTGCTGAAATGTCCGATATGGTCAAAGACTTTGCTAAACATTACCAACAGGTTTTCAAAGCTCAGGAACCTTCCCTGGAGTGACAACAAGCTCTTGACCAATGCCTTTTGGTTGTTCTGAGCAAAGTCACTCCTACTCAAAGGGTTGCCTATGATAGACAACTCTTTGTTGAGGATTTATATGAGGCAGTTATGCAAATGGCCAATGACAAATCCCCTAGTTGTGATGGCTTTCCTTGTGAATTTTACAAAAAAATGTGGGACACTTTCGGCCCTGATCTTTATCAAGACTATCTTGAAGCCTTCCATAGACAGCCCTTGGACCCGAGTATTAACAAAGGGCACATCAAGTTCATCCCGAAAGCTAGAGACCCTAAATTAATATGCAATTGGAGGCCTATCACTCTGCTTAATGTCTCTTACAAGATTATCACCAAAGCTTTGGCACTTCGGGTTCGCCACCTTCTGCATTTGATTATTCAACCCGAACAGACAGGGTTCATCCAAGGTAATATATCCTAGATAATGTTATTGTTATGTAGGAAGGCATGGAATGGGCTCGTTGCTCCAATCAAAAGGCCATGTTTATCAAAATTGACTTTGAAATAGCATATGACCATATAGAGTGACCATTCATTTTGGCTATGTTGCAAGTTCTAGGATTTTAGCTCAGAGCAATTTGGTCTTTTCAGATCCATTAGGCAGGGTTGCTTGTTCGCTCCGACGCTTTATGTTTTTGATGTTGAAGGTTTCAGCTATCTACTTGTGAATGCCCAATCTCAAGACCTTGTCCATGGCATTTCCTTGCCTGCTAAAGAGCCCTTTCAACTTCTTAATGGGCATTTCATGGATGATTCCTTTCTCACTCTCATTGAGGATGAAGCTAATATTGCTAATGCCATGCTTTGTCTTGATATTTTTTGTCTTGTTTCCGGCACTTCCATCCAATGGCATAAAACCTAGTGCTACAAACAATATTTCCTCCCCCCCTGCCTCCTTGGTTGGCTCGCTATGAGTGGAAATTGCTCCAGTATGATCAAATTTTTAAGTTTGTGGGTATCCCTTTTGCTTTTTAGGTCTCCCCTCCTAGACTTTGGCAATATGTGGTGGACATGGTGGAAAATAAGTTATATTGGATCACCAAACCCTTATTGCTAGCTGGTAAATTCCAAATTTTCTCTAAAGTGCTTGCGGCCACTCGTGTATTATTCTTCCTACTGGGTGCCTTCCAAGCAGTCGGTCCAAAAAACTTGAAAAATTGCTCAAAGATTTCATATGGGTAACCCCTCCACAGGCAACGGTTTCCATAGGGTGGCCTAGGAATATTGTTGTCTTCCCCAGGAGGCGGGTGGTATGGGATTGATAGATGTCTCTCATCAAGGTTCGGCTCTCTGTGTCAAATGGATTGTATGTGCCATTGAAGGAAAAGAAGCATGGAAGGTGTTCATCTGCAATTGTATTGCTCAAGGATCCCCTTATAGGTGTGCAGCATGTAAAGGTCTTGGTTTTGCTAACCTCCTTACTCTTGTTGCCCCTGTGAAAGTTGTGGGGTCCTTTGTGATAAAAAGAATCTGGAAAGCTTGGGAAAAAGTCAAACCTTGGCTATTATGGAACGACTCTAGGTTTAGAGATGGCCTCTCTATCAATCAGCACTCCCTATGGTGATACCCTACCGTTAACTTTCATGCAGTTCCTCTTGCAAAGGTACCTTGGATTCACTCCCTCAAATTCTCTCGAAGGGAAATTCGTACTATGCAAGACTTGTTTTTCAAAAACACTCGCTTTTGGTTCCCCTGGATGAATTCAATGTTAAATATAAACTTTCCTCTGCAAACAAAGAATCTTATGAAGAGATTGTGGAAGTTGTTCTAGCAGAACTACTTCACAAAATCATGGTCAATTCTTCCCACCCTTGGTGGAAAGATTGGAAATGGTATGTTGACACCCCTTTCCAAAATTACACTGTTCGGAAAAGTTATGAGTGACATTCGCCGCATCTCCCTATGGTTGACAAGCTTAATGGCCGTTGGAATATTCAGTCCTCCCTCACAGTTTGGAGGAGAGATTTTAAGAGTGTTTGGTGTCCATGTGTTGAACAAAAGATGGCTTGGTGTTTGCTTCATCAAAGGCCTCATATAGGCAGAAGGCTAATTCAATTAGGGGTTGTGCAGCCCCGATGCCCATTCTTGGGGCACCTGGAGACTATCATGCACCTTTTATGTTTTGCCCTAAGGCCCAAAGTGCCTGGATTTGGATACATGATTTTTCAGACCTTTTCAACTAGACCCCTTCAGTTGGTTTCACACACTCTTGGGTGACAGCCCACAAATGTCCCCTCAATTCACCCAAGTTTGGCATGCTTTCAAAGTGGAAATTTTGTTTTTGATATGGGCAAAAAGGAATTCAGCTTTATTCTCCAATACTTCTGTTGACATTCACTTTTCTATATATAATAAGGCTATAGTTATTTATAATGTGCTTCTGCAAATACAAGTGCAAACTAATAAAGTGGCTATGGAGCTCGATCACCTGCAGCAGTTTCTTTGCCACTGGAGTGATGTCCCTTGCAATGTTGCTCACATGCCACCCTCCCCACCTCAAAACACACCACCAAGAGGTGGCAATGGCCCTCCTCAAGGTTGCCCTCATTGTAGTCAATCTGATCAGCATTCTCAAAATCATGCTACTAGTTCTCTGTCACTGCACCACTCTCCTCCCCCGGCCCTGCATGGAGGTTGGGGCTCTCTACCTCCTTGTCCTCCGCAGGCTCAAGGGTGGGGATCTCCACCCCTAGTAGATCGACGCAGGTGGTGTTACCTGCCCGAGAGTTCTCAGGGTTGTTGGCAACCACCGCCAAATAAAGGCTTCCCCAAGCTCACTCTAAGAATTTCTCCCCATCACTCTGGCCAGGATAATGAAGTGCAAGAAAAAGGTGATCAGCATGCCTCCGATTCTAAATGGGACCCTATTGTTGAAGAGAAAGATCTTCCAGGCTCCAAATGGGATGATCCCCTTGATCACGACCCCCCCTCTATTTGTCTTTTTGCTACTACTGCTTAATCACTTTATTTTGATGTATTAGAGCTATTTTAGGCTTGGCCTAGTTTGTTTCCATGTTTCTTGGCTTTGGCCTCGCTTATGTTTCCTAGGCTAGGCCTAGAGTGTCATTGTGGCATGCTCTCTTATTGCCAACTTTTTGTGAATAGGCTTGTAAATGTTGATATATTTATATTAATAATATAAGCTCTATTTCATCCAAAAAAAAAACTTGGAGGGCCTTCAAAGTGAGGAGATTAGACAAATCTCCAACTGCATAGGCCAGTTATCTGATAATGTTTGGCTTTGGACATGGACTGCCAATTTCCATTTGCTGCTGATCCAAGTCTCAGAGATGTGAAATTGCCTATTTTTTTTGCTATATATTGACTTCCCTTTTTTCTACTACACCAAGTATATAAATTGTGTGAACTCAAAGTCCTTTAGCAGAGTGTTTAGATGATTGACTAGTCTCCTATTGATTTCAACTCCTCCATTCTTTTATTCCATGATTATCACTAGATTAAAATCCCCCCAATATAAAGATCTAATTTAACACTAGGGTAGACATTGTTCCATCTATTGAAGGATCTTTTGTTTTATTGGTCCAACAAGGGATGAACACAGAAATATTATGATATTGACTCATATTACATATGAGAAGAGAGTGCCTCATTTACCCCAGGAATTGTGGTATGTTGATATTCCCTTGAATCTATTTGTCATAACCCCATTTTCAAATAAAGTAAAAAATAATAAAGTTAATATTTTTAAGTTGTCAAGAGATTTACTTTTTATTAAAAAGTGACAACTTAATATTACTTTATTATTGTAAATAAAAAATAAAGGTGACTTTCTAAATAAAGCAAGTCAACATCAAATTAGATGGAAAGTTATTTCTGGGGCTTTTCCTTGGGAAAAGTGTCAAGTGAACTTATAAGAAGGCGTTGAGGGGTCATTTGGAAATCATCTCTTGCCATTATCTATTTTTACATTGAGAGTTTGAGTTGTTGCTTCAACTTCTGCTTTTGAGGACAAAAGCCCTCCATTGCAATCAGATTTGGGGACAAAAACTCTTCAATCTTCGGTGGTGACTCCATCTAAGAGTTGCATTGTGCATCCAGTCAGAGATTTGTAGTTTTTAGTTCAGTTTTATCAACTAGGATGCATTTTTGATGTCATTGTCAGGATTTCTGCATTGGGCATCATCTCAAGCGCTAACGTCATCATCCCAAGGACTGACGTCACATTTTAAGGGCAATATTTCAATGCTGAAATCACCCATAGATGGTTGTCGTCACTTCTTTCAGTTTGCAGGGCCATCATTTGGTCTATTCCATCTATCTGGAATGCCATTGATCAGAAAATTGATGTATACATCAAGCTGGTATTTTTCTGATTTTCAGTGTTGAAAAATAAATAAATAAAATATGATTCCAGTGTGTATGTTACGGCTGTCATTATTTGCAACAAATCTGGATTTTTCCTAGGGTTTAGAGATTATTTCCATCATTTATAATTTTTGTCATAAAGGTTTTGCAATAAAAAATAGTTTTTATTTATTTTGCCCTAGGGTTTCTGGTGAATTCAAAATTATTTCAAAATATCTGTTTAAGAACGTTAAAGTGATATCAGAGTTGTGATCTCACCAACTTGTGAATCACGAGGACAATGCAAGAAACCATGTTAGAAATGATGCAAGCTGTCCAAGAATATCAGAAAGATATAAAAGCATGGATAGAAATAAAGAAGATGCAAAGGTCAAAATCTGAGCCTAAAATATGCAGAAGAGCAAAAGGAATTCAACATGCAAGTCAAAGGTAAGGAGATATCTAAAAAGGAAAAGATATGGTGCTTGGAAGTATCTCTGATGAATCATTAAGAGTAGTCATAGCTAAAGGGACTTCTCAAAAAGGAGAAGTTGTTTGGGCAGCAAGTTGTTTTGTGGTGGAGTATGCAAACTATTTCATCTTTTGGTAAGCAACATAGTCTTTATGTTGATATTCAAATGCTTCAAAAACAACACAGTATGGTGTTCAATACCATGTCCCCACGATCGCTATCAAATAGAGGTTTCCAACATGCCATAGAGTTGAAAATTGGCTGTAAGCATATGCCATTATTACTCCTCATTTCTCACAGACTAATTTGAGATCAAGCCACCATCAGATCTTGGTTTGTAAAGGAGGTGTGCATATGAAAACTTTCAAATGCCTTACGAGACACATTGAGTTCTTGGTCATGCCATTCAATTTGACTAAGGCTCCTGCTACATTCCATTACATGGTCAATTAGGTATTCAGTGGTCAGCTGAGACAATTTGTTTTGATAAATTTTTATGACATTTTGATGTGTAGCAAAGCATGGAAGGATCATATGAGACACCTAGACTTGATCCTTTGGATTCTAGAGAAACAAGCTCTATTTGTGAAAGAATTTAAGTGTAGGTTTGGTATCACAAATATTTTATACTTGGGCCATGTCATTATTTCTCAAAGTAGGCAAGGGGATCAAAAGAGGATTCAAATTTTTCTAGACTGGGCACACCCTACCACACTAACTCTATTGAGAAAATTCTCTAGTTTATGCAGCCATGATAGAAGGTTTGTTAAGGGATCTTCACATATAGCAGCACCCTTAACCAACATGACAAAGAAAGGAGCTTTTGCATGGATGGATAGAATACCAGAATTTTTTATAAGCTTGAGAGGGTAATTATCACATGTCTTGTATTTTCCATTTCAGATTTCACACAACCATTTGTGGTAGAATGTAGGGTTTTAGGAGAAGGTATTGAGGCCATAATAATCCAAAAGGGGGACTCCATTAAGATGGAGAACATGAAGTTGAAAGAATCAGAAAATAGTTTCCCTATTTATAACAAGGAGATTCTTGCCATCAAACATGTTTTGGTAAAATTCATACATCACTTGGTTATGGTAGATGTGTGGTTGAGACAAATTTCAGTGGCTTGAAGTTCTTCTTGGATCAACATGATTTGAAATTTGAATGATGAATCACAAAGGTGGGAAAGGAAAAGTCAAGGTTAGTTGTTGATGTCTTTTCTAGAATGGATGTTCTTTGTTCTATTTTTGTCATTTATGGTGATTGGAAGATTTCAATCATGGTAGATTAAGCCAAGAATACATTTGTTGCTAACATTTTAGATGGAAATCTGAAGGATGGAAAATATATGCGAGCCAATGGTCTCATTTTGAACAGGGATAGAAACTTTCTAGTACATGAATCTGAAATAAAACATAAGATTTTGAAAGACTTCCACAATACACCAATTGTGAGACACTCTAGATCCTACAATATTTGTATATATATAAGAGATTCTCAAGGTAGAGTTTTGAGGAGGATCTCAAACACATCAAGGAGTACATCACCTACCATAAGAATGAAGTAGAACATGTCTTCCTAGTAAGTTGGTTGCAGCCATTAGTTATTCCCCAACAAGATTGGAAAAGTACATTCATGGACTTCATGTCATGTCCCCTCTTTAGCTCGGTCTCGCAGAGACATGTGAGTCAGTTTATTATGGGGTTTTGTAGGTTGACATTGTTGGATAGAGACCCAGTATGGCTATACAGTGTTGGGGACTTGGTGTTCTGGCCGTCGCTGATCAGTTTGGAGACGTTCCTATTTTTTAGGAGGCAGTTCCTAAATTTATGGGGGTTACCCTTACTTTTTAGGAGGATATGATCATACCCAGGGGTAGGTCTCCATGAGATTATTCCTTGAGTTCAGTTTCAGAGGATTAGGATTTGTTTCCTAGTTTCTATGAGCATCCCTAGATTTTAGGGATGAGACTCCCAGTGGATCCTTGATTTCCGACTTCAGTCACAAACAGGTGGCAAGGTGACTTTCTGGTTTCTGGTGTCATTGGTACATTTTGTCGTTATTTGGGTTATATTTTTAATATCTCTTAAGTTTCCATCTTTTAATTAAATAAGGCTAAGTTTATAGCCATTTTGGAGTAATAAGGGGTTTTTGGCCTCATCTGGATGCGTATCCCATGGTGTAATAGCTCTTTGCAAAGGTCTTGGACTTTTATAAATATTTCTCTTGACTCAAATCCTTTCGGTGGACGGATCTCTCTTTATTTCAAAAATGGTCAATTTCTATGTACTTGACCACTTAAAAAGAGGAAATATAACATGTTATAACTTAGCGCCACATGGGTTTGCTTTTAGGGTTCGAGCTAATTATGAAGGGGTTATAAGGAGGTTAAAACAAAATTATGATTCATTCTTAACAATTTTTATCTTGGGATTTCCGCTTTGGCTCTAGAAGAGCTTCCAGCATTTGGGACACCAAACCCCAGTGCTTCCCTGTTTAGGACGTAGCCCCCAATTCAATGGTTGTTGATTGTTCAGTAGCATCTGGAGATTACTCAGTATTCCTTTTGGTAGGCGCAGGGATTGTGATAGGGTTCAGCAGACATTCGAGGGTTTATTTCAAATAGAGAGGATTTTGCAATAGTACAGTTGTACTTGTCAACCCTTGCAATTGTACCGCTGTACTTGACAGCCCTTGCAACTGTACCATTCTCCCTGGCAGCCAGCTTCCTTTCCACGACAGTGCATTAAAAGGGTTGGAATCTTGCCGCGGCCTTTTTCTGGTGTATAATTCTCCTTCAGCGTTTCAGATTGGGTCTATTTGTAATTGTAATCTCCCTGAATTATTGAAAATTTGTATTTGGTTCCCTATGTGATTTAATATCCAAAATTCTGCCCATAAGCAAATTTGTTTTCGCTGTATTTGGTATTTAATTTCAGAAGTTATTCATGTTCTTGTACTTCATTATTTACTTGCTGCAAAATCATCAAAACACAAAAACAATCAAACCCTTTTGCAACTTCCGTCTATTTCGGAAAGAAAACATTCATAAACAGGAAAACCCAATTTAAAAATAACAAAATTACAGCAGATCAGCCGAAGGGATCCATCAGGGATCTTTCAGTGGTATCAGAGCTTTTGACCTGCCAGCCTGTGGGGTTCAGAGAATTGTTTTCTATGCATCCGAAAAGAGTTGATATAAATATATATTATACACGCAGAAGAGCTCAGTACGAGCGTGAGTTTGGAACAGAACAGGTACCTATTATGGCAGAAGAACAGGTGGATGCTCGTAGAAATCAGGTTGAGGAAGAGAGGGAGATGGTGAGGACTCTCATCACTACTCAGCCCAAGATTGTTCAGGCTTTAGACCGATTACAGGATACCTTGGAGCGGTTGGAGATGGATAGACACAGAGGCAAGCGGAGTAGATCAGTTTCAATAGCAGGCAGTCAGCATAGCCATCAATTCCATTCTTCAGTTGGGAGCTCCCTTCATTCCTATAGGCGGAATCGCCATCGTACACCTACTCCGAATAGACCATTGCTCCCTCAGTTTGTACCAGGTGAACAGCCAGCGCAAGTGGAGCCACCAGAGATTGGGTTCCAGGTGTCCGTTTTGGCAGCCACAGCGGAGTGGAGAGCTTTACCCCCAGAGATTAGCGATGTTTTCCCTCTTCCCCAGTACTGTGCGCAGCATAGAGATACAACGAGATTCAGGGGAGATCGTGGTCATAGACCACCCCAACAGCAGAACTTTGACCTCAATAGAGCTACTGGGAAGATCACATTGGCTACATATGGTTCGAGTGATACGAGTGCACGAGCTTGGATGCACAAGCTGGACATATATCTATCCTTGCGGCCCATAACTGAGCGTGAGGCTATTCAGTTTGTTGTGTTGCATTTAGAGGGAATAGCATATGATTGGTGGCATCATGGATTGGTCACCCAAGATCACGCCTTGGTACGTTCATACGCTGAGTTCACTGAGCGACTCATTACACGGTTTGATCGTAAGGACACAGAGCTCTACTATAGAGAGTTGGCCCATCTTAGACAGACTGGTCACGCCGAAGCTTATATTAATGAGTTCCAGCGTATTGCGGTTATGGTACCTGATATGCCCCAGAGACGGAGTGTGATGTTATTCATTGAGGGATTACAGGATAGACTTAAGGGTCTGGTTCGTGTTTTCCAACCAGCCACTCTTGAGGCCATTGATGTGACTTTGAGACTGGATATTGTTCCCATTTCTTATGAGGCAGATAAGAAACCATTCAGGAACTCTCGGCCTGCACAGAAGGCCAACACACCACAGAATAAATGAGGGTCATCTTCTAGAACCCCTTGGATGAATCAGGGGACGAGGAACGAATTGAGAAAGAAAAAGTTATGCTTTTCTTGCAAAGAACCGTGGGAACCCGGACATCGTTGTATGGGTAAAGGGAAGGTTCATTTGATTTACGTGACCTCTGAGTTAGGGGATGAGGAGGTACCCGACACTGATATTGAAGATAGCATGGAGGACGTTGAGCAAGTACAGACACAGTTGGAGTTAGATACCCCTGAGCCCATGGCGTCAGCGAAAGTAACTATGGCTACCCTCTCCAATTATCCTAAATTTCATGCCTTTCGGTTGAAAGGTACACTTAAGGGTAAGCGGGTCATGAGCTTGGTGGACACAGGTGGTACGCATAACTTTATTGACCAGAAGTTACTGGAGAGGCGTGGATTATAGTATGAGGAGTTTGGTGGTTTTGGAGTAAAGGTGGCAGATGGTGCAGTTTTGGGGTGTACCAAACAGATTTCACAGCTTAGTATTCAGATGGGGGATTATACTCTGACCGATGATTTTTATGTGCTTCCCTTAGAGGATTATGATGTGGTATTGGGCATGCAGTGGTTGCAAGGTATTGGGCGTTACATTATTTATCACCACCGTATGCAATTAGAGTTCCTTTCTGGGGGAAAGAAGACCATCTTGAGGGCAGCGTCAGATGGGGGACCTAAGAAGGTGTCGTCTTGCAGGATAGAGACTATTATTAGACATAACGATGTGATTTGGGCTCCACATTGTTTGGTTAAGTCCAAAACACCCACACCTCAGGATAACCGGGTATTTCATGTTGATATTCAGTCAGTGGTGGACCGTCATGGGAAAGTCTTTGGTGACATACCTTCAGGAGTACCTCCTGATAGAGGTTTTGAGCATGGCATAGAGTTGGAGGATGGTGCGAAGCCAGTAATTACTACCCCATATCGTCATCCCAGGGCCTATAAGGATGAAATTGAGAAGACTATTCATGAGTTGTTGGATATGGGTTTCATTCGGCCTAGTTCTAGCCCATTTGCTTCTTCCGTAGTACTTGTTAAGAAGAAGGATGGGACTCTACGGATGTGTATAGATTACAGAGCGTTGAACAAGAAGACAATCAAGAACAGATATCCTATTCCACGCATTGATGAGTTGTTGGATGAGCTTCATGGAGCTATCTACTTCTCAAAGATTGATCTCCGTTTAGGGTACCATCAGATACGTGTTCGAGCAGAAGATGTACACAAGACTGCCTTTCGTTGTCACTATGGGCACTATGAGTTTCTAGTAATGCCCTTTGGCCTTACCAATGCACCAGCTACTTTCCAGCCTGTATGAACCATATCTTCAACAAGCAGTTGAGGAAGTCGGTTCTAGTGTTCTTTGACGACATTGATTTACAGCCGTACTTGGGAGGACCATCTCAGACATGTAGAGGAGGTACTTAGCATAATGGAGAGTCAGTCTCTATTTGCTAAGCTATCCAAATATGAGTTTGGACTTAGAGAGGTTTTATATTTGGGCCATGTGATCAGTGTTGATGGGGTGAAGGTGCATGAGGAGAAGATTCAGGCAATTCGGAATCGGCCTAGCCCTCAGAACATTACCGAGCTGCGTGGGTTCCTTGATTTGTGTGCTTATTATCGAAAATTTGTGAAAGATTTCTCTCAGTTGGCCGCACCTTTGACAGATCTCACAAAGAAAGGGGCATTCAGATGGACAGATCAAGCACAGGGAGTCTTTGATAGACTCAAGGAGGTTATGAGCACTTGTCCAGTTTTGGCATTACCGGATTTCTCGCAACCATTTGTCTTAGAGTGTGATGCTTCAAGTTTGGGTATAGGAGCCGTGTTGATGCAGAACAGACACCCAATTGCCTATGAGAGCAGGAAGTTGCAAGATAATGAAAGGTTGTACTCTACCTACGATAAAGAGATGTTGGCTATCATGCATGCTCTAGCCAAGTTCAGACAATATCTTGTCGGCAGCAAATTTGTGGTAAGGACTGACCACAACAGTTTGAAATATTTTCTAGATCAAACAAAGCTCAATGATCGACAGCAAAAATGGGTGAGCAAGATTCAGGCTTATGATTTCGATATCGAATTCATAAAGGGGAAGAATAACACTGTGGCTGATGCACTTTCTAGGAAACCCTCATTGGCTGCCCTATGTTCATTGAGTGAGATTTCAGCAGATTGGAAAGCTCAACTTTTACTTGAGTACTCCAAAAATCAGCATGCTTGTGAGATCATGGAGGGTGTGATAGTGGATGACAGATATAGCGTAGTAGATGATATTATCTACTACAAGAACAAGATTTATCTTGTTCCAGGTTCACGATTGAAGGAACAAATTTTGCATGCGTCCCATGATGCTCCTCTGGCAGGACATCTAGGGTATGTTAAGACTTACAGGACGGTTCGAGAGAGATTCTCATGGAAGGGTCTCAAAGATGATGTTTTACGGCATGTCCATGAGTGTATGACTTGTCAATGGAACAAGTCGGAACATACTTACCCTGCTGGATTGTTGCAGCGCTTGCCGATACCGGAACAGAAGTGGTCTGAAATTTCTATGGATTTCATTACAGGTCTTCCGCGGGTGCAAGGGAAGAATTGTATTTATGTGGTGGTGGATAGGCTAACAAAATATGCCCACTTCTTTCCCATTGCAGCGTATTTTACAGCATCTCAGGTGGCTGAGTTATTTTTCAGAGAAGTGTTTAGACTCCATGGTCTTCCCAAGACCATAGTGAGTCACAGGGACAACGGATTCATGAGTTCTTTTTGGCAGGAGCTTTTCAGGCTAACAGGAACTGTATTGACACCGAGTACGAGTTATCACCCTCAAACTGATGGGCAGACTGAGATAGTCAACAAGTGGGTTGAGGGATATTTGCGTAACTATGTGTCGGGGCAGCAAAAAACTTGGGTCCGCTGGTTGTATTTGAGCGAGTATTGTTATAATACCACGCATCATATGTCCATTGGCATGACGCCTTTCAGAGCTCTTTACGGATATGAGGCATTATCTTTCATTGATTTGGCACTTAGTGACAGTAGAGTCCCCTTGGCCCAAGATTGGTTACAGGAGAACTAGGATGTCATGAGATCTCTAAGGGAGAATTTACAGCAGGCTCAGAATCAGCAAAAGGTATATGCTGACCGGCACAGAATTGAGAGAGCATTTGAGGTGGATGATATGGTATTTCTGCGATTACAACCATATCCGCAGAGCACCCTTAAAAGGGGGGGAGCTGAGAAGCTCAAACCACGTTTTAATGGTCCATACAGGGTACTCAGGCAAGTGGGAGAGGTTGCTTTGAGGTTGAGTTACCACCTGGTAGTAAAATACATAATGTATTCCATGTATCTTGCCTAAAAAAGGCTCTTGGACAACATATTACAGTTTCACCCGAGTTGCCTCCCATGGATGAAGAAGGTACATTGATTTTGGTTCCTCATGAGATTCTTGAGGTAAGGGAACGACGATTGAGAAGCAAGGTGTTTCGATAGTATTTGGTACATTGGAGAGATCTTTCCATAGAGGATGCCACATGGGAGGGTGAGAGCATTTTACAACATCCAGCTTTACAGTTGCTTGTGGGCAAGCATCTCTGAGAGGGGAGGACTGTCATGTCCCCTCTTTAGCTCGATCTAGCAGAGACATGTGAGTCAGCTTATTATGGGGTCTTGTAGGTTGACATTGTTGGATAGAGACCCAGTATGGCTATACATTGTTGAGGACTTGGTGTTCTGGCCGTCGCTGATCAGTTTGGAGACGTTCTTATTTTTTAGGAGGCAGTTCCTAAATTTATGGGGGTTAACCCTACTTTCTAGGAGGATATGATCATACCCAGGGGTTGGTCTCTATGAGATTATTCCTTGAGTTCAGTTTCAAAGGATTAGGGTTTGTTTCCTAGTTTCTAGGAGCATCCCTAAATTTTAGGGATGAGACTGCCAGTGGATCCTTGATTTCTGATTTCAGTCACAGACAGGTGGCAGGGTAACTTTCTGGTTTCTGTGGTCATTGGTACATTTTGTCGTTATTTGGGTTATATTTTTAATATTTTCTAAGTTTTCATCTTTTAATTAAATAAGGCTAAATTTATAGCCATTTTGGAGTAATAAGGGGTTTTTGGCCTCATCTGGATGCATATCCCATGGTGTAATAGCTCGTTGGAAAGGTCTTGGACTTTTCTAAATAATTCTCTCGACTCAGATCCTTTCGATGGACGGATCTCTCTTTATTTGAAAAAGGGTCAATTTCTATGTACTTGACCACTTAAAAAGGAGAAATATAACATGTTATAACTTAGCGCCACATGGATTTGCTTTTAGGGTTCGAGCTAATTGTGAAGAGGTTATAAGAAGGTTAAAACAAAATTATGATTCATTCTTAACAATTTTTATCTTGGGATTTGCGCTTTGGCTCTAGAAGAGCTTCCAACATTTGGGACGCCAAACCCCAGTGCTTTCCTGTTTGGGACATAGCCCCCAATTCAGTGGTTGTTGATTGTTCAATAGCATCTGGAGATTACTCAGTATTCCTTCTGATAGGCGCAGGGATTGTGACAGGGTTCAGCAGGCATTCGAGAGTTTATTTCAAATTGAGAGGGTTTTGCAGTAGTACGACTGTACCTGGCAGCCCTTGCAGCTGTACTGTTGTACCTTGCAGCAAGCTTCCTTTCCACGACAGCACATTAAAAGGGTTGGAATCTTGCCGCGGCCTTCTTCTGGTGTATAATTCCCCTTCAGCGTTTCAGGTTGGGTCTATTTGTAATTGTAATCTATCTGAATTATTGAAAATCTGTATCTAGTTCCCTATTTGATTTAATACCCAGAATTCTGCCCATAAGCAAATTTGTTTTCGTTGTATTTGGTATTTAATTTAAGAAGTTATTCATTTTCTTGTACTTCATTATTTACTTGCTGCAAAATCATCAAAACACAAAAACAAACCTTTATGCAACTTCCGTCTATTTCGGAAAGAAAACATTCATAAACAGGAAAACCCAATTTAAAAATAACAAAATTACAGCAGATCAGCCGAAGGGAAATTAAATACCAAATACAGCCAAAACAAATTTGCTTATGGGCAGAATTCTGGGTATTAAATCAAATAGGGAACCAGATACAGATTTTCAATAATTCAGGGAGATTACAATTACAAATAGACCCACCCTGAAACGTTGAAAGGAAATTATACACCAGAAGAAGGCCGTGGCAAGATTCCAACCCTTTTAATGCACTGCCGTGGAAAGGAAGCTCGCTGCCAAGTACAGCCGTACAGCGGCAAGGGCTGCCAGGTACAGCCGTACTACTGCAAAACCCTCTCAATTTGAAATAAACCCTCGAATGCCTGTTGAACCCTGTCACAATCCCTGCGCCTACCAAAAGGAATACTGAGTAATCTCCAGATGCTACTAAACAATCAACAACCGCTGAATTGGGGGCTACGTCTCAAACAGGGAAGCACTGGGGTTTGGCGTCCCAAATGCTGGAAGCTCTTCCAGAGCCAAAGCGCAAATCCCAAGATAAAAATTGTTAAAAATGAATCATAATTTTGTTTTAACCTCCTTATAACCCCTTCACAATTAGCTCGAACCGTAAAAGCAAACCCATGTGGCGCTAAGTTATAACATGTTATATTTCCCCTTTTTAAGTGGTCAAGTACATAGAAATTGACCTTTTTTCAAATAAAGAGAGATCCATCCATCGAAAGGATCTGAGTCGAGAGAATTATTTAGAAAAGTCCAAGACCTTTCCAACGAGCTATTACACCATGGGATACGCATCCAGATGAGGCCAAAAACCCCTTATTACTCCAAAATGGCTATAAATTTAGCCTTATTTAATTAAAAGACGAAAACTTAGAAAATATTAAAAATATAACCCAAATAACGACAAAATGTACCAATGACCACAAAAACCAGAAAGTCACCCTGCCACCTATCTGTGACTGAAATCAGAAATCAAGGATCCACTGGCAGTCTCATCCCTAAAATCTAGGGATACTCCTAGAAACTAGGAAACAAACCCTAATCCTCTGAAACTGAACTCAAGGAATAATCTCATAGAGACCAACCCCTGGGTATGATCATATCCTCCTAGAAAGTAGGGGTAACCCCCATAAATTTAGGAACTGCCTCCTAAAAAATAGGAACGTCTCCAAACTGATCAGCGACAGCCAAAACACCAAGTCCCCAACAATGTATAGCCATATTGGGTCTCTATCCAGCAATGCCAACCTACAAGACCCCATAATAAGCTGACTCACATGTCTCTGCTAGACCGAGCTAAAGAGGGGACATGACAGTGCTCCCCTCTCGAAGATGCTTGCCCACAAGCAACTGTAAAGCTGGATGTTGTAAAATGCTCTCACCCTCCCACGTGGCATCCTCTATGGAAAGATCTCTCCAACGTACCAAATACTCTCGAAACACCCTGCTTCTCAATCGTCGTTCCCTTACCTCAAGAATCTCATCAGGAACCAAAATCAATGTACCTTCCTCATCCATGGGAGGCAACTCGGGTGAAACTGTAATATGTTGTCCAAGGGCCTTTTTTAGGCAAGATACATGGAATACATTATGTATTTTACTACCAGGTGGTAACTCAACCTCATAAGCAACCTCTCCCACTCGCCTGAGTACCCTGTATGGACCATAAAAACGTGGTTTGAGCTTCTCAGCTCCCCCCTTTTAAGGATGCTCTGCCGATATGGTTGTAATCGCAGAAATACCATATCATCCACCTCAAATGCTATCTCAATCCTGTGCCGGTCAGCATATACCTTTTGCTGATTCTGAGCCTACTGTAAATTCTCCCTGAGAGATCTCATGACATCCTAGTTCTCCTGTAACCAATCCTGGGCCAAGGGGACTCTACTGTCACTAAGTGCCAAATCAATGAAAGATAATGCCTCATATCTGTAAAGAGCTCTGAAAGGCGTCATGCCAATGGACATATGATGCGTGGTATTATAGCAATACTCGCTCAAATACAACCAGCGGACCCAAGTTTTTTGCTGCCCCGACACATAGTTACGCAAATATCCCTCAACCCACTTGTTGACTATCTCGGTCTGCCCATCAGTTTGAGGGTGATAACTCGTACTCGGTGTCAATACAGTACCTGTTAGCCTGAAAAGCTCCTGCCAAAAAGAACTCATGAATCCGCTGTCCCTGTCACTCACTATGGTCTTGGAAAGACCATGGAGTCTAAACACTTCTCTGAAAAATAACTCAGCCACCTGAGATGCTGTAAAATCCGCTGCAATGGGAAAGAAGTGGGCATATTTTGTTAGCCTATCCACCACCACATAAATACAATTCTTCCCTTGCACCCGCGGAAGACCTGTAATGAAATCCATAGAAATCCCATACCACTTCTGTTCCGGTATCGGCAAGGGCTGCAGCAATCCAGCAAGGTAAGTATGTTCTGACTTGTTCGGCTGACAAGTCATACACTCACGGACATGCCGTAAAACATCATCTTTGAGACCCTTCCATGAGAATCTTTCTCGAACCGCCCTGTAAGTCTTAACATGCCCTGTATGTTCTGCCAGAGGAGTATCATGGGACGCATGCAAAATTTGTTCCTTCAATCGTGACCCTGGAACAAGATAAATCATGTTCTTGTAGTAGATAATATCATCTACTACGCTATATCTGTCATCAACTATCACACCCTCCATGATCTCACAAGCATGTTGATTTTTGGAGTACTCAACTAAAAGTTGAGCTTTTCAATCTGCTGAAATCTCACTCAATGAACATAGGGCAGCCAATGAGGGTTTCCTAGAAAGTGCATCAGCCACAGTGTTATTCTTCCCCTTTATGAATTCGATATCGAAATCATAACCCTGAATCTTGCTCACCCATTTTTGTTGTCGATCATTGAGCTCTGTTTGATCTAGAAAATATTTCAAACTGTTGTGGTCAGTCCTTACCACAAATTTGCTGCCAACAAGATATTGTCTGAACTTGGCTAGAGCATGCATGATAGCCAACATCTCTTTATCGTAGGTAGAGTACAACCTTTCATTATATTGCAACTTCCTGCTCTCATAGGCAATGGGGTGTTTGTTCTGCATCAACACGGCTCCTATACCCAAACCTGAAGCATCACACTCTAAGACAAATGGCTGCGAGAAATCCGGTAATGCCAAAACTGGACAAGTGCTCATAACCTCCTTGAGTCTATCAAAGACTCCTTGTGCTTGATCTGTCCATCTGAATGCCCCTTTCTTTGTGAGATCTGTCAAAGGTGCAGCCAACTGAGAAAAACCTTTCACAAATCTTCTATAATAAGCACACAAACCAAAGAACCCACGCAGCTCGGTAATGTTCTGAGCGCTGGGCCAATCCCGAATTGCTTGAATCTTCTCCTCATGCACCTTCACCCCATCAGCGCTGATCACATGGCCCAAATATAAAACCTCTCTAAGTCCAAACTCACATTTGGATAGCTTAGCAAATAGAGACTGACTCTCCATTATGCTAAGTACCTCCTCTACATGTCTGAGATGGTCCTCCCAAGTAAGGTTGTAAATCAATATGTCGTCAAAGAACACTAGAACTGACTTCCTCAACTGCTTGTTGAAGATATGGTTCATACAGGATTGGAAAGTCGCTGGTGCATTGGTAAGGCCAAAGGGCATTACCAGAAACTCATAGTGCCCATAGTGACAATGAAAGGCAGTCTTGTGTACATCTTCTGCTTGAACACGTATCTGATGGTAACCTGAACGGAGATCAATCTTTGAGAAGTAGATAGCTCCATGAAGCTCATCCAACAACTCATCAATGCGTGGAATAGGATATCTGTTCTTGATTGTCTTCTTGTTCAACGCTCTGTAATCTATACACATCCGTAGAGTCCCATCCTTCTTCTTAACAAGTACTACGGAAGAAGCAAATGTGCTAGAACTAGGCCGAATGAAACCCATATCCAACAACTCATGAATAGTCTTCTCAATTTCATCCTTATAGGCCCTGGGATGACGATATGGGGTAGTAATTACTGGCTTCACTCCATCCTCCAACTCTATGCCATGCTCAAAAACTCTATCGGGAGGTACTCCTGAAGGTATGTCACCAAAGACTTTCCCATGACGGTCCATCACTGACTGAATATTAACATGAAATACCCGGTTATCCTGAGGTGTGGGTGTTTTGGACTTAACCAAACAATGTGCAGCCCAAATCACATCGTTATGTCTAATAATAGTCTCTATCCTGCAAGATGACACCTCCTTAGGTCCCCCATATAACGCTGCCCTCAAGATGGTCTTTTTTCCCTCAGAAAGGAACTCTAACTGCATACGGTGGTGATCAATAATGTAACACCCAATACCCTGCAACCACTGCATGCCCAATACCACATCATAATCCTCTAAGGGAAGCACATAAAAATCATCGGTCAGAGTATAATCCCCAATCTGAATACTAAGCTGTGAAATCCGTTTGGTACACCCCAAAACTGCACCATCTGCCACCTTTACTCCAAAACCACCAAACTCCTCATACTGTAATCCATGCCTCTCCAGTAACTTCTGGTCAATAAAGTTATGCGTAGCCCCTGTGTCCACCAAGCTCATGACCCGCTTACCCTTAAGTGTACCTTTCAACCGAAAGGCATGAAATTTAGGATAGCTGGAGAGGGTAGCCATAGTTACTTTCGCTGACGCCATGGGCTCAGGGGTATCTAACTCCAACTGTGTCTGTACCTACTCAACGTCCTCCATGCTATCTTCAATATCAGTGTCGGGTACCTCCTCATTCCCTAACTCAGATGTCACTTCAATCAAATGAACCTTCCCTTTACCCATACAACGATGTCCGGGTTCCCACGGTTCTTTGCAAGAAAAGCATAACTTTTTCCTTCTCAATTCGTTCCTCGTCTCCTGATTCATCCAAGGGGTTCTAGAAGATGACCCTCCTTTATTCTGTGGTGTGTTGGCCTTCTGTGCAGGCCGAGAGTCCCTGAATGGTTTCTTATCTGCCTCATAAGAAATGGGAACAGTATCCAGTCTCAAAGTCACATCAATGGCCTCCTTAAGAGTGGTTGGTTGGAAAACACGAACCAGACCCTTAAGTCTATCCTGTAATCCCTCAATGAATAACAACACACTCCGTCTATGGGGCATATCAGGTACCATAACCGCAATATGCAGGAACTCATTAATATAAGCTTCGGCGTGACCAGTCTGTCTAAGATGGGCCAACTCTCTATAGTAGAGCTCTGTGTCTTTACGATCAAACCGTGTAATGAGTCGCTCAGTGAACTCAACATAGGAACATACCAAGGCGTGATCCTGGGTGACCAATCCATGATGCCACCAATCATATGCAATTCCCTCTAAATGCAACACAGCAAACTGAATAGCCTCACGCTCAGGCATGAGCCGCAAGGATAGATATATGTCCAGCTTGTGCACCCAAGCTCGTGCACTCGTATCACCCGAACCATCATATGTAGCCAATGTGATCTTCCCAGTAGCTCTATTGAGGTCAAAGTTCTGCTGCTGGGGTGGTCTATGACCACGATATCCCCTGAATCTAGTTGTATCTCTACGTTGTGCACAGTACTGGGGAAGAGGGAAAACATCCCTAACCTCTGGGGGTAAAGCCCTCCACTCCGCTGTGGCTGCCAAAACGGACTCCTGAAACCCAATCTCTGGTGGCTCCACCTGTGCTGGCTGTTCACCTGGTACAAACTGAGGGAGCAATGGTCTATTCGGAGTAGGTGTACGATGGCGATTCCACCTAGAGGAATGAAGGGAGCTCCCAACTGAAGAATGGGATTGATGGCTATGCTAACTGCCTGCTACTGAAACTGATCTACTCCGCCTGCCTCTGTGTCTATCCATCTCCAACCGCTCCAAGGTATCCTGTAATCGGTCTAAAGCCTGAACAAACCTAGGCTGAGTAGTGATGAGAGTCCTCACCATCTCTGTCTCTTCCTCATCCTAATTTCTACGAGCATCCACCTATTCTTCTGCCATAATAGATTCCTGTTCTGTTCCAAACTCACGCTCGTACTGAGCTCTTCTGCGTGTATAATATCTATTTGTATCAACTCTTCCCGGATGCATAGAAAACAATTCTCTGAACCCCACAGGCTGGCAGGTCAAAAATTCTGATACCACTGAAAGATCCCTGATGGATCCCTTCGACTGATCTGCTGTAATTTTGTTATTTTTAAATTGGGTTTTCCTGTTTATGAATGTTCTCTTTCCGAAATAGACGGAAGTTGCAAAACGGTTTGACTGTTTTTGTGTTTTGATGATTTTGCAGCAAGTAAATAATGAAGTACAAGAACATGAATAACTTCTGAAATTAAATACCAAATACAGCGAAAACAAATTTGCTTATGGGCAGAATTCTGGATATTAAATCAAATAAGGAACCAAATACAGATTTTCAATAATTCAGGGAGATTACAATTACAAATAGACCCAACCTGAAACGCTAAAGGGGAATTATACACCAGAAGAAGGCCGCGGCAAGATTCCAACCCTTTTAATGCGCTGTCGTGGAATGGACGTTGGCTGCCAGGTACAGTCGTACAGCTGCAAGCGTTGCCAGGTACAACCGTACTACTGCAAAACCCTCTCAATCTGAAATAAACCCTCGAATGCTTGTGAACGCTGTCACAATCCCTGCGCCTACTAGAAGGAATACTGAGTAATCTCTAGATGCTACTGAACAATCATTAGTTATTCCCCAACAAGATTGGAAAAGTACATTCATGGACTTCATCACAAGACTTCCCAAGGTACATGGTAGAGACTGCATTTATGTTGTTGTGGATAGGCTAAAAGAGTATTCATACTTCTTTTCCATTTATCTAGAATTCAAAACACATCATATGGAAGAAGTAGATCATTTCACTCGAGGTTGTCTACATATAAGAGTATGGGATCTAGGTGATATCTCAAGATCTATCAAGGGTAGTGATAGCCAATTAAGGTTATATGGCAAAGGAAACAAACCAGGGGCTGCCTTTATAAGATTTTCCAGCCTTAGGACTATTGTCATCACAGATTCTAGTTGCTGCACTATACCAATTACAGCCCTTTGAGTGTTTTCAATCACAAGGTTGCTGATTTTTTAGGGTCTCGACAGAGATATGCTGATTATTACTGATGTGAGAAGATTTTAAGTCATTGATTGTCTATTTCCAGCCTATAAATTGTTGATAGCGATGATTTATGCAAAGGATTTTCAGCATTGCTTCTGTTATATCATTTTCACACTGCTGATTTGCGAAATTTCAGACTTCGAACTACTATTAGCAACCAAATACAACATTAGGTTTGCAGAATTTGAGGAACTTTCCTTACACTACGCTGCTTGTGAAAGATTTCAACCATAGGATATGTTGGAAACAATCTTGCCCATCGCCATTCTATTTCATAGTCCAAGGGAGGATCCAAAGTTTTCAATTCATAAGTATATCAAAGTGGCGTAGCAGAAACCAACTACATCACAAAAAGGTAATGGTAACTTGTTATGTTTGCATCCTCATGATCCGTTGTTTTTGGTCAAGGGTCAAGAAGATAGTTCACTAAATAAGTCAACATATAATGTTGCACATGCTTGTGGCCATCATGGGGAACAATTTCATGATAATTCACAATCAAACAACTTAGTGAGGTAAAGTTTATTCAAAACATGGAATTGCAAGTGCCCAAGGATAAATTGGAATACAGGGATTATAGAGATGGGCATTTTGGGAAAGTCTAAGCAATTGGGATTGCAAATGCTTGGGATAAGCAATTTATGGGAAGGGCAGACTATCGTGACCCCCTTTTCAAAAAAAATTAATATTTTAAAGTTGTCAAGTGACTTACTTTTTATTAAAAGTAACAACTTAATATTACTCTATTATTATAAATAAAAAATAAAGGTGATTTTCCAAATAAAGCGAGTCAACATCAAGTTAGAAGATGGAAAGTTACTTTTGGGGGTTTTCCTTGAAAAAAGTGTCGAGTGAACTTATGAAAAAGGCATTGAGAGGTTGTTTGGAAATCATCTCTTGCCATTATTTTTACATTGAGAGTTTGAGTTGTTGCTTCAACTTCTGCTTTTGAGGACGAAAACCCTTCATTGCAACCAAGTTTGGGGACGAAAAGCCTTCAATCTTCAGTGATGACTCCATCTAGGAGTTGCATTTTTGCATCCAGTTAGAGATTTGTAGTTTTCAATTCAGTTTTATCAACTAGGACACTTTTGGCATCATTGTCAGCGTTCTGCATTGAGCACCATTTACAGCAGCTAGGGCATCATCTCAAGGGCTAACGTCATCATCCCAAGCGCTAACGTCATCATCCGAAGCGCTGACATCACATTAAGGGCAGTATTTCAGAACTGACATCACCCATAGTTGACTAACATCACTTCTTTCAGTCTGCAGGGCATCATTTGGTCTATTCCATCTATCCAGAACACCATTGGTCAAAAAGTTGATGTATACATCCAAATGGTATTTTTTTGATTTTCAATGTTGAAAAATAAATAAATAAAATCTAATTTCAGTGTTTATGTTAAGGTTGTCATTATTTGCAAAAAATTGGATTTTTCCTAGGGTTTCGAAATTATTTGCATCATTTTCCAGCATTTATATTTTTTGTTGTAAGGGTTTTGCAATAAAAATCAGTTTTTATTAATTCTGCCCTAGGGTTTCCGGTAAATCCAGAATTATTTAAAAATGTCCGCTTAGAGACATTAAATATTACATATGAGAAGAGAGTGTCTCACATACCCCAGGAATTTTGGTGTGTTGGTATTCCCTTGAATCTATTTGTTATGTAGACTATGGCTACCCAACCTACTTTGCTACCAGCATTTGTTATGAACAAATATGTACTTTTCCATAAGTGCCTTGTCTTTTGCTTTTAAACCCAGCTATGTTGGTTGTTGCTTCCTTAAAAAAAAACAAAGCCTGCCTGATGGAAATGATATTTCTCTAGATGAATGTGCGCTTATTCTCTTATCTCAAACCCCTTATGTTCCAACCTATGATTTATTCAAAATAGCCTCTGATAGTGGGGCAACAAACCCCTTGAGGGAATTCTGCAATTAAAGGAATGTTTAGAAGATGAATACAGATCAAATAGTCAACTCCAAAGGATATTAGAGAAATCGACAATGACACTCATGAGCAAAGACTAAAGGTTGGACATCATTAGTCCAATCAATGCACTTCAAATATCTAGGAGGTCAAGAAGAGCATTCCATGTATGCAAAATAAAGAGGCATAATCAGTAAGGGTTATATCTTATCCTTCATATTTTATAAAGTTTCAGCTCAAGAACATGACAGCTAACATTTCCCTTTGAACTATTTTCCAAGTTTAGAGAACACAGGGTATGTAGGTCCAATCAAACGAAGATCAACATGGATTTAGAAACTAAACCACATTTAATTAATATAGGTGATGACTATGATTCAATACTGAGACATTCCAACCCACTGGCAAGTAATTAAAACAAAAATTACGCTTATTTATCCAGCACAAAATAAAGAGTTGTTTGAGAGTTGGAGTGGGTCATTTAAGAGATTTGTCTATGACATCATGTTGACCTCTAGCTATTGGGTTTCCCCTAAGATGTCTAACATCCAATACTCACCTTTGTCATCTAACTCGTCATAATCAAATAGTAATAATTGATTGATTGACCTTTTGATCCATAAACTAGGTGGATATTCCACACTAAGCTTCATCAACATGGATTCTATAACTCCTAACTCAACAAGTGATTGTTAAAAAACTGATCTAGACTAGGTTGCTTACTAAAACATAGATGTAGTGTGTTGAACTTAAAAATGTACAAAATTTTGAACATAAAGAGAAGCATGAAAGAAACATCAAAGCATAAGATGAACACAAAAATTGACCTGAAGAAACCTAGTGTGGGAAAAACTCCAGTAGGTGAGGCAAATTACACTCCCTTTTCCACTAAGTAATCCTCAAATGTACAAGTTACTGCCACTTCTGGCCTTTCATGGACAGAGCTACCAATTACTACACTATCCAAACTTCTACCTAGTTGCTTTACACTCTCACAATACTTCACAAAATAATCCAACACTATAAACAATCACTAACAGCTAGGAAACGAGACAATATGAACAAATACTCAAACTTGTGAATTTCAATGTGAATCCAGCTTCATAACTCCTCACTAACTTCTTTGATGTCTTTTGTCTTCCATAAGGTCGATATTTATGCCCTCTCACTTTCGAATCTACCAAAAAGTTCAAACGAGCCATCTTTGAGGAGAGGAAATGCTTACAACCATTCCCCTACCCATGTTTTGTATGGTGGCGAAACAGCGAATCTATGCATTGCACAACCGCCACCTGCATATAGCGGCCATTTCGTTATTTATGGAAAAATCCTCCAATACAAGAACTGAACACTATTGACTTCACCACTCTGAAGAGGGTTTGTGTAACTACCACCTACATATAAAAATAATTCCGCTATATATGGCAAAGCCCTCCAATACAAGAGCTGAACACTGTTGACTTCATCACTCTGAAGATGTCTAGATCATCCCCATACTGAATATGCCATTGTAACTTATCTAAACTAATGTTTTAACATAAAGTGTCTTACAATATTGTCTTACAAGCATAAATTACATACATTGGGAATAGTGGAAACATCTAGCAACTATAGATAGTACATTAGATCCATATTTTGGATCATACCTCCCCAATTTGAGGCTTTTAAACCCCTAAAATCTTCGGGAACTCTATAAGTGAGGAAATCTCTTCTCCACATCTTCTCTGGAATACCATTTGGCCTTCCCAAGTAACTAACCCTTTAACTCAACCAGCAAGTGCTCTAGCACTCCTCTCCTTGTTGTCCTTTCCTTCTTTTGCAACACAGCATCATCCTACAATTCCAACTGACTATCAGGAGTGAGGTCTTCAACTGAAAGTAGCAATAGCCATTCATCTTCATTGTGTAACATAGAAGACTCAAAGAGACATAAGTTATCAGCATTGACAACTGAATAAATCTTCATATAAAGAGGTAAATCAAGTCAAAAAACATTCTTGCCCACTTGTTCCAAAATTTCAAATGGACCATACGTAAGAGGTTTAAGCTTCTTAGTCTTACCTTGGAGTCTCTCTCTACTCAACTACAACCATACCTTGTCTCCAACAAGGAAACTAAGCTCAGTCCTATGTTGATCATGTCTTGCTTTTTACTTGGCTTGTGACTCCTACAACCTCTCTTGAACTTGGAGGTGAATTTGTTGAATCTTCTCAATGAGTTTTTAAGCTTTGTGGACCTCTATATCCACTTTACCATTTCTTTTGTATGGTTGTCTCAAAACAACATCAAATGCACATGGAGGTAAGGAGCCAAAACGAGTTTCAAAATAAGTTTTACTTGTAGAAGAATGCACTACCCTATTATAAGAATGCTTAATATACACCAAATTTTCATCCCAAAACTTGGGATGCTTGCTATTGTACCCTCTCAAAATTTGTACCAATTTACTTGTTCACAACCTCTATCTGCGCATTGGTTTGTAGGTGAATAGCAGTAGACCATTTCAACTTAATATCCATCTTCTCTCTCAATGTGGCTTAAAAATTACCAACAAATCTTGAGTCCCAATCTAAACCAATAGAACTAGGCAAACCAAAATGAACCCACACATTAGCAAAGAACAACTCAATTGCACTTTACCATTTCTTTTGTATAGTTGTCTCAAAACAACATCAAATGCACATGGAGGTAAGGAGCCAAAACGAGTTTCAAAAGAAGTTTTACTTGTAGAAGAATGCACTACCCTATTATAAGAATGCTTAATATACACCAAATTTTCATCCCAAGACTTGGGATGCTTGCTATTGTACCCTCTCAAAATTTGTACCAATTTACTTGTTCACAACCTCTATCTGCCCATTGGTTTGTAGGTGAATAGCAGTAGACCATTTCAGCTTAATATCCATCTTCTCTCTCAATGTGGCTTAAAAATTACCAACAAATCTTGAGTCCCAATCTAAACCAATAGAACTAGGCAAACCAAAATGAACCCACACATTAGCAAAGAACAACTCAACTGCATCACCACATTTGAGGATCTTCTTACAAGGAATAAGAATACACATCTTACTAAACCAGTCCACAACCACAAAGAGATAGTCATGTCCCTTTTTTGACCAAGCAACCGTCCTCCAAACTCTATTTAAATGCTTTCCCATGGCCTAGAAGGAACCAGTAATGGCATATCCAAACCCAACTACCTGTTACTAAGCTTGCTTTTACTACATAACACACATCCCCTTATGAACTTAGCAACATCAAATTGCATGTTAAGCCAACAAACATACCTCTGCAAATGTGCAATAGTCTTTGTAACACCAAAATGTCTTGCAACTTTTGAAGTGTGTGCTCTCATTAGCTGAACTCTTTCCTCCTTAGACATGCAAAGGTTACCCAACTTGTAAATCAACCCATCTTGAAGGTAATAATCCTCCCTGGGCTCAAATCCTAAACCTTGGAACCTCCTTGTTTGAAAAAATGGCTCCCCAAAATTTGCATCATGCTCATATCCCTCTACATAGGACTCACGTATAAAAGGCTCAAGAAGAGTTATGGTGCCCATGGCTGAAAGCAAAGAAGGCCTAAATAACATATCAACTCGTTTGTTAGTCACACCTTATATTTGATAATCAAATCAAATGGTTGCAAAAATCACATCCACTTGTAGTGTCTAACTTGTTGAAGTTTAGTTTGAGCATATAAATATTAGAAAAGTCGGTGATCCGTGTGGGCAATAGTTTTCCTACCCATAAGATAGAATTTTTTTTCTTGATTGATTAAACATGGCCATACAATTCTTTATTATATATACAATAATTCAAAATTGCACTATGAAATAACTCTAAATGTAACATACAGGCTTATCTCCTTGCAATAGGACAGTCCCCATAACATAGTTGATGAGCTTATCTCCTTGCAATAGGACAACCACCATAACATAGTTACTAGCATATATTTCCAAAGCTAATACTGGAGCATGGCTAATCTTGTGTTTGAACACATCAAATGCATCTTGTTGCTTCTTACCCCAAATAAAAGTCTTACCATTTGTTGTCATGGCATGCAAAGGTGTGGCTATGAAAGAAAAAAAATTGATGAATGTCCTTAAATACTAAATTGCATTAAAAAAACTCCTCATTTCAGTCACATTAGAAGGCTTTGGCCACTTTATGATGGCTTCTATCTTTGTCAAATCAATCTTCAATTCCCCATCTCCAACCACATGCCCCAAGAAGACAAGTGATTGTTGAGCAAACGCACATTTTTTTTCATTCAGCACTAGCTTGTTCTCCTTCAAAACTTACAAAACTTTTTTTAACAAACAATATGCTCATCAAAAGTTATGCTGAAAGTAAGAATATCATCCAAATACACAATGACAAAGAAATCAATAAATGGCATCATTACTTCATTCATCAACCACATAAAGGTAGTTGATGCATTGCATAGCCCATATGGAAGAACCAACCATTCATACAACTCTTGTCATGTCTTGAATGTTGTTTTCCAAAGGTCCTCTTCTTTAATTCTCACCTGGTGATACCTAGATTTCAAATCAAGCTTAATAAAATACTTTGCGTGCTGAAGTTGATCCATAAGATCATAAATCCATATAAGAGGGTACCTATTCTTGATGGTTATTTTGTTAAGTGCTCTATAATCAACACACATTCTCCATGAACTATCTTTCTTAGGTACTAAAACAATAGGAGAACCACATGGAGAATACTAGGACAAAATACACTTTGATTAATTAAAAATTGTAATTGTTGTTTTACCTCATTGGCATCCTTCAAAAACTACCTATACAAACCGAGATTGAAATTGGACTGTCTGGTAGCAACTGAATTTCGTGCTCAATAGGCCTAACAATGGCAACCCCGTAGCCTTATGGAAAATCTCTTTGAATTGTTGCACCAAGTCTCCCATATGCTTATGCTCTTTGTTAGTAAACATGCTACAAGAAGTTTTATGTGCAGCCATTTCCTTATCTTGAATATCTCTTAAAAGAAGCAAAACAAACTTCCCAATTGCATTAATAAGTTTTTTAGCCAGAGGCACTTACCAAGGAGATTTTAGCATCACCTTTGTAGGCTGGAATGATGTAGTTCTTGCCATCCTTTACCAAACAATATTGGTTGGCTCTCATCATGATGATAGCATCCTAGATATACAAAGGCTACCTTACACTAAACCACACCCATCAAGAGACACAACATTCACTATAACTTCATCAATTAAATGTGCAATAATACCAAACTCAACTTTACATTGCTTAGTCACTTTGATGTTTGCACCTTTCTTTACCCAACCCAAAGAATATGGACTTAAATGATTGTAAATTTCTATCTTCAAATTGTCTACAACTCCTTGCTTATCAAAATTGCTTGTGAACAAGTTTCAAAAAGAGCATCCACTTTTGTTTTCTTTATCTGAATCTTAATATGGAAAAGCTTAGAAAATTCACTCCCTTGAGCACTACTACTACCCAAACATACCTCTATTGACAGAGGTACAACACAAAGTGTCATCCACATTGGTGCTGCAATCAATGCTCTCACCTTGGAGAGAGGGCATAGCCTTCTTGTTGTTCTTAAACAAATGTAATTCCGAATGTAGGTTCCAACATTGATCCTCGGAATGACTATCAACATCACAATGCCCATAATGCCTTTTAGTATCCTTTTTAGAAATAGAAGTGACATTACACTTACCTTTATGTTTACCTTTCCCCTTCTACTTGGAGCCACCTTGTTGCTTGGAAGTATTTTGAGAGGTAGATGGAGATTTCTTCTTGTCCATCTCTAAGTAGTGAGCTTGAGAACAAGCCTTATCTACATCTGTAGGCTTGAACCAAGAGGATGGGTCTCCTCAAATGGCTATGGATATTTCATCAAGATGTCACAGTCTGTTATATCTTTGCCCATTTGGACAGCCTTCTTACAAAACTTGCTTGTGTACTCCTACATGCTTTGGCCCTATTTTTTCCTAAGAAATTGCCAACACATAGACCTCTCTTCCTCATGACAAATAAAATAAAACTACTTGATTAGCATTGTAGAATCATCCCACTTAGCAATAAGAGGAAGCTTCTTAACAACCAATGTATGAACATAACTCTCAAACCAAGTTAAAGCATGATTAGTTAATTTTTAACATTGCAAAATAAATTCGTTGGCTCTCATTAATCTAATGCAAACTCAAATATACCTCAAATTGAGATAGCCAATGGTCTAGCTTCTCCACTTTCATATCTTCATCATATGGCTAAATCTCTACCTTTGCCTTAGCCTTGAATGGAGGTAGAGCTTGGTTGGCACAGGGTTGCTCTTCCACTTTCTCATGTTTGGGAGCGTTGTCCTTGTTTGCTTTCAATGCCTTCGTAGAAACACGAAGCTTCTCCATGATATTCCCAAGATATACTCCAACCGATCAAGCTTGCTCGTAGAAAGAGAGATGTTAGCCACTCATTCAAGCTTGCAAAATCACTCTTCTATTGTACAGGCATCTTCTTCATCAGCATGGGCCATAGTTCTAATCTCTTACTTCCACTTCCTTGTGGAAATCTCTTCTTCAAACAGAACTAGGATACCTTTACCACTAGCACTACTTGCTCTAGTGCAAGCATAAACTGCGATGTAGTGATGAACACACAAAAGGACTAATACTAAATCAGCTTTGATACCAATTTGATCCATAAACTAGGTGGATATTCCACACTAAGCTTCACCAACATGGATCCTATAACTCCTAACTCAACATGCGATTGTTAAATGATTGTTCTAGACTAGTTTGCTTACTAATACAGAGATGTAGTGTACTGGTATTTAAATGTACATATTTTTTAACATAAAGAGAAGCATGAAAGAAACACCAAAGCACAATATGAACACAAGAATTGACTTGGAAAACCCCCATGTGGGAAAAACTCCAGTGGATGAAGCAAATTGCACTTCCCTTTCCACTATGTAAGATGTACAAGTTACTAACACTTATGGCCTTTCATGAATAGAGCTATTAATTACTACACCATCCAAACTTGTACCTAGTTGCTTTGCACTCTCACAACACTTCACAGAATAATCCAACATTGTAAACAACCCCTAACAGCTAGGAAACAATGAAACAATATGAACAAAGACTCAAACTTGTCCAACATCACAACTCCTCACTAACTTCTCTGATGTCTTTTGCCTTCCACAAGATTTGTATTTATGCCCTCTCACTTCAAAATTCGCCAAGTTCAAACAACCCGTCGTTGAGCAAAGGAAACATTTGCAACCATTCCCTTACCCGTGTTTTGTATGGTGGTGAAACCGTCAATCTATGGAGACCAGCAGTTTCGCAATCACTACTTGCATATAGCAGCAGTTCCGCTATCTATGGCAAAACCCTCCAATACAGGTACTGAACATTACTTACTTCATCACTCTGAAGATGTCCATATCATCCACATATTGAATCTGCCATTGTAACTTATCTGAACTAATGTTTTAACATTGTCTTACAATAGTTTCTTGCAAGCATGAATTACATACATTGGGAATAGTGTAAACATCTATCAAGTATAGCTAGTACATTAGATCCATATTTTGGATTGCCATTATTGTATTCATTCCCGACATAATAATAATATCACACAATACATCATCATGTCTTGTTATTTCTATCTCTTGTTAGGTAGAATATATGCAGAGTAATTAGTGTATGTAGTTCAAGTCCAAACAGAGTTTTCATACTGAAATAATACCGGCCATTATTTTTAGAGAATAGAACCACTCTCATCCCAATTCCTAACCTTACACATGCTTGCTTATTTAAGAACTGGAAACCCAACCGGGTATCAATATTAGTCATGTGAGCCTTTTGTTCTTAGTGTTTCGGTTGCCACTTCAATTCCTTTTATCTAATGCAACTCCTTCCTTGCTAAATAAAGGAAGCCAATTCCCAATACCATGAGGATAATATGGTGAAAATATTAATATGATACATTTGAAAAAGCGTCCCTTTTTGTCATTTGGGAGATGTGGCCTTGAGTTACTGCTCAAGTTAAATACATTAGTAAAATTCCAAAATTAGACTAAGTTTCATAAATAATGGACAACCAAGGGTGCCCTGCAATTACCATGTTTTGGATTCAAGTAGACAAACTTAACAAGGCTAATTTAATTCCTTTTCATATGAGTTTGTCAACAATATCCAAAATGTTCGTAAAATTTCCAGGAGGTAGTATACATGAATGAAAATGCTGGTGATGGTGGCCATCCATATATAGGTAATTGAATTGAAAATGTAACCATACCAGAAAGGGCGTGTTGAAGAGTGCATCTGGTTACAAACCTTCAATCGGGTTATAGATTTTCTTACAGTATTTAGCTTCTATTATTACCATTAAAAATCCATGTAAAGCAAGGCATGCCTGAGATCCACTTTTCCCTATAAATTTAGACTTTGAAATTTCACATGATAAATAAGATGTTAAAATAATGCAAAATAAGTTCAAACAATTCAAAAGATACTAAGGAAAGGGCCCAAAGTTTCCTTGGAACGACAATTAAATTAACACTTTTATAAGGAACTTTGATCATGTGATGACACACCAACAAATTGACAATCAAAATTGATATTTAGAGGCATCCATGCGGCACAACTATCACATTAAGTGGAATTAATAAACATATGAGTTTGGATAAATAGGATATAATGCCCCTATCAACTACTTGTTTGTTCGTATCTATTGTTCTTTCAGGATAGCTACTAACTTTACATATCATCCTATGAATTAGTAATTGCACACTCTTCCTAATCCATAATCAGTACAATGCACATAGCTTTGAGTAGTATTCACTTCCTATACAGCATGTGTAAGAATAGATATCTATATTTAGATGTTGTTTGCAACAAGAACAACAGTGCGTACACAAATGCTTTTAATTGATTTCTAATTCATGTCACAATGTGATATTTTCGAAAGTTTTGTTTCTTGCAACTAGTTCCATAAATATTCAGCATGAGCATTTGAATTTATTCACAAACTTTCTGAATTATTGATTCTAATGTGCATTATTTGAATTTTGAATATACTTTTTCATTAGAAGAAAAGATTATACTTGGCACATTTTAGTAAATTATATGTTTAATATTTCGAAATCACCAATGCTTGGTTTTATCTTTTTAAATTAGTGTATTCCGACTGGATCTTTTTTGTTTGTAGTTCAATTGTTTATCACTTTGCAATTGACAAAATATTCCGTGTCTAGATTGTCTTCAAAATTTTCGACATTGGCTTGTATTCATATTGGTCAATGGCAATTGTGATATGTAAGAACCATGGATAAAGTACATATATATCGTAGAGAAGGGAATAGATAGAGATAATCTTACATGCAAGGACCATATACAAACAGTTTTGTCATAAGAGGCACTCAACAAAAAATCTCCTGCAATTCCAAATGTATAATCTTGCAGTTAGAGAGCTATTTTTGAAACATCTAACAATTTTACACTATCATCACAGCAAGAGAAAATAGTTACCTGACTCAATACAATCATTAACATGATGTGCATATGCTTAGAAATACTAACTGATAAGCAATGTATTTTAAGAGGGATCAAAAGAGCTGATAGGGGTACTTCATTTTCTCAAGTTAGAGTGGCTCTCAAATTATTTGAAAAAAAGAACAGGATTTGCCTTTTAAGTTGGTCTATTTTAAACTTTTTTTGGGACATCTCAAAGTAATGGCATGGGAAATACCCAAAATAAAGGTGTTTACATGATGTAAAGTACTGGATTACCACGACAATGAGGTCACTGTTGTCAACCTGGAGTTGCACCCTGAATCGAAGACATGTTGGAATGGCCAATCCTCTCTCCGGTTGAAACAATGGGATCTTCTCACGAGGGTGGGTGCCTCAATGGTGAGAAGAACCTCCAAAGAAGGCTGGTTCCTGTAAAATGTATCAATGGATCTCTACTCTATACTGCGAATCTACCATGGAAAAGGGAGAAAGAAACTTGAAAGGAAAATCCTACCTAATGACGGTGATACACCAAAACGTTAATCCACTCTACTTGGAACCTTGAACACTGAATCAAACAAGGGAAAAAGAAGACCTTTGATTTCAATTGATCACTATGCATAAATATTTCATGAGAAGGTTCGATCTAGTGACCAAAACATGAGGGGAAACGATGGAGAGAGGTCTGATACAAGACACTTTGCAGCGACCTAACATCCACTTACAACTTCAACAAAAAGACATATAGAACACTATACATGACCTGCATAATATGATAAGCTAGCAACTAGGTACGAATCAAAATTTGGAAAGGGAGAGAAATCTACCACATATGCAAATTGTTGAATGAATATATACTATGCCAGCACTTGAAATCTGAAAGTACAATCCTTCTACTGATTGAAGAGGTTACACAACTCACCAATGGCAGAGTTTGGGCTTGCCAAGAAAGGGATACAATTCAAAGCTGAAAAGCCAACTTATATAGAAAATTACAACAGCCAAGAGTTGGCGTTTGAAAAATAGGAGAGAGGCTAAATCCGTCCAACTCAGCCTTTACAAAAAGTCTATTTGCCTTGCATGAAGCTCCTTGGCGTTAGAGGAAATGGACAATGTGTTTGTTGAGAGTCAAACTCTTATCATGCAAAAATGCTACGCCCACCTCCAAATATGGACTTCCTCTTGAGCCGTTTGAAAGCACAAGATAACGAGAGCATGCATGAAATCCACGCCATGCTAAAATTAGAACTCGAATTAAAACGTTGGAAGCTGAGTTGGAACGTTTGAAAACACGAGTTGATCTGGAGATGAGCTTGACTTCAACAACCAGTCAACTGAAGCTTTGACCAGTCAACCAAAAATAGCCTTTGCTTGCATGGATTTTCCTTTTATTTTGGTCTTCCTGTTCATGTTCATTTTCTGCGGACTTTTATTTTCTGTCCAAGTCCAATTATTCCTTCGGAATTCTGTCTTGCCTTTGTTGTCTGCGGATTTTATTTCCTGGCTTTTCGTTGACTTCACCTTGGTCTTGGATTTTTATTTTCTGTAAAGATTTGTTTTTCTGCGAACCTTTTGGATTTCCTTCTTGGCTTATTCCCTTTGATTTTCTTCGGAATTTTCGTTTGACAAATTTTTCCCGTGGACTTTTCTGTTTATCTCCATAGCCTTACGTTGGTTGTCTTTCCTCGGGCTATATTCTCTCGGACTTCTTGTTATGCAATTTTCCCGAATTAATCCTTCGAACAAAAAATCCGAAGGAATTCCTTCGAACTTTTTGTCCAAAGGATATCCT